>OZ021685.1:11627028-12227028 GCA_963978505.1 Listrodromus nycthemerus | reverse complement strand
GCTATGTCGTACAGTCACTGAGTTTGCGTACACGCACACGTGCACCTGTTCGAGCCGATCCCTACGCTCGGTAGGAGATCTCCGATCGTTGTTTGTAACCCGTCCGTGGCTCGTTGTCTCTCTGGTTCTCGGTGTCCTTAACACCGGCGGCTCCGGCCAACTCCCACGGCCTTACGAGATCGCTCGATGCACACACGTACGCGCGATCCGTTCGTCTCTCTTTTTCTGTCTCGAGCCACTCAGTAGCAATATTTTCGTACGGCGTGCCTCATCGATTCGATGCGGGTTCGATACAGACGCTCGGCGATCGTTCACTGAGTCGCGAACGCAAAGTAGGGACTGTGCTCCGATTTCGTTCGGCTCAATTTCTTCCGACGATTCGATGAAGAAACGAGTCCTTCGCCTATGCGTGCATTTTTGTTCGCGGCGAGGAAGGCGTTGCGAGAGGAAGACGAAGAACGCTCGGGCGAGAGAAACGAGGATCAATACGACGGAAAGCTGTCCGGTGACTGGCCGATGAAATAAAAGGAGAGCTCAGAGGTAATCACTGATAACTCGTTTCTGCAACGTCCCGATCGCCGATCGACGAGTCCCGATATTCTCGCGAACTCTGTGATACTATGTGTCCAGTGTTAAATTAACGGGAATTGGCTCTTAGCACGAGGAGAATTGCGTGGCAAACGTGTGGCGTTTAACGATGACGATCATCAATTTTTATTCTATGTTCTTTTCGATGTAAGCGATTAAAACGTTAATGCTCCAAGTCGCATCCGTCGATCGTAGTTTGACGTCATTCAGAGGCTGCGATGGTGGATATTCGGATTGAAAGGTCTGTGAGCTTTCTACGGTAGGATTTTCTCTAGGAAACTCTACGGGCTCTCCGTATCACTGCTCAATATAAGTTTCCTTCGCTCGGGTTTTTCGCCCGAGTCTCTCCATCGATGGGTCTTCGATTTTTTCCGACCCTTCATTGCCTTCAATATTTTTTCATCATAGCTTTCTTCTTCCTCGTGCTGGGTACCGACGGTCTTCACGTCTCTCGATATGGACAATCTATGTTCCGGCTTCTTCGACGTCGTGTTGTTATCAGCTCCGATCGGGTCACGATATTTGCCAGATTCCTGAAATCTGATTTCGAACTTGTATCAATGATCGATCTGGGGCAAGTAAAACACTCTTTTTCCCGACATCTCTAAAATAACCACATATTTTCCTTGTAGCATAATACAGTGTTCCTAATCGATGCGGAGAAGTACCATGGTTGGGTGGAACATGATTTACCTCATGTACAAACCGGTACCTACGACGATGCACGCGCTAATGATTAAGAAAATTATCACAGCAGATACAGCCACGAACTTTTCGTTTGGCATCCAGCCAAAAATTGGTCTCGTCAGCTTGTCTTCCATCAGATGAGTTCGCCAGTTCGGCGGTCCTATCACTGAAGATTAAAGGCAGCAATTAGAAAAAAGATTCAGCAAAACAATGATTGTCATCAGCATTTTTTACCATTCACTAATATAGCGTTCGTCGTCCATTTGAATCCTAAATCATCTTGCTCAATGTTGCATTCCCACATTCCCTTGTGCGATATATTTACCCCAGGAACGATGTCCACGTTAACCTTGGAAAAATTAATACGACTTAAGGCAGGTAACGCATTTAATCCTATTGCATCGTAATTACTCACGGATACGGGCAGCGTGGTTCCGTAGTCCTTCCATAAATCTTGCCCAATTGTCCATGCAATCTTCAGATCGGAGTACAGGTATCCGAGGATAGCGCAGTGGCAAGTTAATGTCATGGGCAAAGTCTCTCGGATAGTTACAACGCTTTTTACAGGATACACTACGAGGGTAACCATCTTAAATATCATATGAGTGCCGTCAACTCGATGCAGTGTGATAGTGTAAACGCCGGAATCGTTTACTTCTGCTCTCTTAATAACTGCGAACAGAAATTTTATTTTATTCATGAACTGAAAAAATTATGATGATAATGCATGAACTAACATATATGAAATTTCTCTCTGGAATTTATATTGAATGCAGACAGAGACAGAAATGTGTGAAAGAAAAAACACACTATGGGCTACAATACACGAAGATCATTCAATGATGTGTAATCTATTAAGAAATCTGCGTTACCAATATTGTGCTCCTCAATTTTGAGTCTGTCGTCATCGGGGTGAACGAATATTCCATTATGCGACCACTCTATATCCGAATCCGGTGAGTCGGTACTCAGCACTTTTATAATATCGGGATCGGAGGAAATCGTCACCCCATGTCCTTCCTTGACACTAAGTGCAGTGTGGTTTCTTCTAATTCGTCGTTTAATCAGAGCGACCGTGTCTATTCGGAAATGGTAAATGTAACTTGTATGAAATGAATGCCAATTACGTTAGAGATCAAGAATAGGGGGAAAACAGCAGCGTAAAATCGACCTTTTCTAATATTTCCAAAATATACTTCATTTCCGATACTTATGAAATATTTCCGAAATTAAAAAGAAATATTTAGAAAGTGAAAATCAGTGGTTGTACACTGAACATAATACGTTGAAGAGAATCAACAAATATTTTCTGAATATTGTCGAACATATTTTTAATATTTCAAACATATTTTTGTACTTGCATCTGGTATGACAATTTATGGGATTCCGTTTTACCCCAGTGTTTCCTATACACACCTTCTGATATGTCGCCGCAAGCTATGGTGTTGCAACGACCAGACATTATGTTAGGACCAAGACAAGGTTCTCCCTTGACATTCGGTTCGGGATTGTTGCACACGCGCTTTCTCGTTCCAACACCACCGTTGCAACTCGCACTGCACGCCCAAGGTCCCCATTCGGACCATCCACCGTCTTCTGGATCGCCGTCTATGTCTGTCGGAACGGATATCCTTCTATTAGTCGTTTTGTAACACCCGTATATATATATATATATAAATTCATTTACATAAGTTACATTAATCGTAAATCAATGAACTCTTCTTTTGTAAAATAAATACAGACTCCTATTGATTTACCGGAAGGTATGCAATTCGCGACCCAAGTTGCCCAACCACCTCGATCGACCGCCAATGAAAAATAGTAAAATATTAAAGGACTGGTGTGCTCGTAATGAAAGACCTGAGATCCGTTCCACAATACGTTGATAGTGTTGTTGAACCACCTGGACAGTATGATAATTAACATTTAAACGAATCACTTGAAAATCGTTGAAAAATCTGTTTACCGTACATTATCGTGAAGTTGGTCCACGTGTGAGAAGTGAAGAGCGCACTTGGAGCTTTTTGTTTGTGAAATATTCTCACATCAGGATAGGTGTTTTTCAGGAAGAAGACCCACTGACCAAGTTCACCGATGGTGAGCGCGTAATAGCCTGGCGTTGCAGGTAACAGAAGAAGCGGTATTAAAACGACCCCTTCGGCACGTATCATGAGTTCCAATCTGTTCGGATTCGACGCACCCCCCTTGCTCCAAATTGACAGTGGTAAAATTCTCGTGAACTTGTCGGTCTGCGTGTTTTCTATGTGACATCCTGCAGAAGACATAAAAAAAAATTGTACCTCTGGTCGGTGGAAGAACATACGAAAAATTGCATAGTTGCAAACAGTTTCTCTATTTATTGCAACTTCACGCTGAGCTTCCTCTATGAAAAAGTTGGCTGAAGGAGTTTGTCTTCGTCACAGAAGAAGATGTGCAAAAAAATTATAATAAAAGGCAAAGTTTTGTGCGAATACTTTGCAACTTTTTTTGTACCAAAAAAAAAAATGTACATCTCATACAAGTGAAAGTAAAAATTTAGCGCTAAATTCATCGTTGCAAATGAGGATGAGGAACCAAATCAATGTTTGTATACGAACTCGTTGCACAATCGAACGCTACTCCAATGGTGTGGCCGAGTTCGCTCGTGTAATAATAGTAAATCGGTAGGAAAGCTTTCTCGGGTTCTGGATGTTCCCATTGAAACAGCGGATTCGGCGCACCCTGATAATACACCAGGACTTGACCACGCGGTATCTTTATGACAAAACTACTCCATTTGCCGAGATAAAGTAGATGAGGCAGAGTTTTCTTCTTCACCATTTCCAGACCTACGAATTACCGCATTACAGAAAATCGCGAAGGAAAAGCAGAAGAGGAGTTTCGATCGTCCTGATATCAGGATTTACTTAGCTACCTCCTTCCTCGCCTTCATAATACAGGAGAACCTTCTCGTTACCGAGAGCTCCGACTTTCAGTATATAACGAGACTTCAAACCATCGTCTGCCGTAAATACGAACGTTATCGAGTCCGGTTGATCGGGCTCCCAAGCTTTCAAGGAAAAGTGCAGTCCCTCGGCTCGATGCTCCGGTAACACGTAAAGACGTCTTCCAACTCCGTGACCCTTCACCAGAAACGTGCACTCCTCTGTACGGTACAAATAATATCGATCATTATCATCTATTTAAATTTTCGATGTTCAAGAACGCCCAATGCTCATTACTTCCCTCTACGGAAACGCCACAATTCGTCGACGGATTGACTCATGAAGGAAGCAATAAGCAAATTATCGTTTTCCCAGATTACCGGTTACAAAGTGTAAATTTAATGCAGCGGACTGAAACGATTTTTTTGCAAAAACTGAATCATTAAACTTAATATGCTCTTGTGATAAAAAATTAATTAAATTTTATAGTGAATTATAGTAAAAGAAATTTAATATACCAATTTTGCATAAAAACTTCCAGCACCGGTACACTAATTCACGTGCGATTTTTTTTTCATTTTTTTAGTGTTTTCAATGAGTACCTGGCATTTCACAGTCCCTCACGTCGCACAAATCTTGCGGTACCAATGGATCCGTCGTATAGCACCATGTGCCCGCTATGTTGCGCGACGGATCTCTACAATAATTGCTAGCGTTTCTAGCGCTGTGCTCCGGATAGAGCGTGTCGTTGAAATACTCGGGATTAACAGTGTGAATCGGTTTCTTTAACATCCCTTTTCTGTGACTAACAGCTCCCATATAGCGAATTTCTTTCAATTTCGATAAATCGATTGCTTGGATAGGCTTTAACGATATCGTTCTGTTCTTTGGTGGAAACCAACGCTGTGGTATTGACCATGTACGTAGCGTTTTCTGAGTTTTCGGAAGTGATGTAGTCTTCGTCGTGGTGACTTCGGTCGTCGTAGTGACTTCGGTCGTCGTAGTGACTTCGGTCGTCGTGGTGACTTCGGTCGTCGTGGTGACTTGCAATCCTTTGTCCTTGGCAATTTTTGACTTTTCCACCCGATCCAGATCGTAATCGCTCAGCCATTGGGCACACGATCGTCCCGATCTCGTAGTCGCGAGAGTTCCAATGTAATCATTCGCAGTTCCGGCCATTCGGCACTCTGAAAAAAGTGCCGAATTAGAGATGAAGGAATTCAGTAAAATTATGTGATAACTTAATATTCAAGCGTACCGGAAGATCTGCAGCTTCGTATCGGGCAATATTGTTTTGAGGCTGTTAAGCTGTTTTCCAGGGATATCGAGTAACAGTACGGACCCTTCGGATCGTGTCCCGGATTTCTGCACTTGTTTATCGCCTTCACAGCCGAACCCTCGACGAATAAATTGTCCCGTCTGTCGTCGTCTGGGATCTTGAATAAATATATCAATAACTTATCCATAAGAAACTGTTTCTCCATAAAAATCAAGAATATAACAGAATCTGTTTTCTGAATATATATATTGGCGGATGCGACACATCAGTCAATTTAGAATGATATGACAATTCCTTACATCTTTGTACAAACCGAGCCAATGACTGAGATTTGTACGATGTCAGCTATTTTTAGGGACTTAAATTCATAAACCCACAGTGACATTTGAAGAGTGGAATTACACATCTACTCTAAAGTCAGGAAAACGTAAAAGTATTTGTTTTTTCTATAACCGTATGGATCAATAAATAAACATTTTTATGAGTAATTCCACATATCACCTGGAATTCTCCTACTTGATCTTATAAAAATTATCGAGTATTGTAGGAGCTGTACAACAACCAACGAGACCTCTGGCGACGTCCAGGGAATGCAAGGCATCTCGTTCAAGCTTGTCCACTGGGAACCTTCGTATCTGTAGTCGGCCAGATTAGATATGCAGTTCGGTGGTGCAGGATCTTCCACAGGAGTGCCATCGGGAGTGCAGAAAAACGTCCATAGGGCTATATTGTTATGACTGCCTACACTAAACCACCTCGATGTAGCGAACTGATTATCGTTGCCATAGAGTATTTCCTCGTTGCCATAAATTCGCTCGGAGAATAGTCGCAGATGAGGTCCGAAAATACTGTGGACAAGTAATTTCCGAACATAAAAATTGAAAAAAAAATGTTAACATAAAAGAAATTGAAAACACGTGAAAGTCTTCGGCAAACGCATCTTTCATACCTCAGGGTGAAGTCCTTCCATTTCCAGAAGTCTAGCAAGCTCTTGCCGGGAGCGTCTTTGAGATGTTGCTTCGTTGATTTTTCGCTCTCTTGGTATACGAGCGTTATCGTTTCGGCATCGCCTATAGTTATCTGGAGCGACGTGGAGTCAGTTGCGAGTGGCAATTCGTGTCTGTGTCATAGTCGTTTACGAAGAACGTACTGTAAAACATGGAAACAGGGCTCCGGGACTCTGATACAAGCGTATGGCTATCCCCTGGCTGGCTCGGACATTGAAACGGACATCGTAAGTCGTGTTGCTTGGCTGAAGAGGCCATACTCGGAGGAATTCCAATCCAAACGTTGTATGAACCTCACAAGCTGGTGATCGACGATTGCATTTATTAAGGCAGGTGGAGAGTTTCACACTAGTCGCATGAGTGTTACATTTGTAAAGTCGTTTGTACAGACTTTCAACAGGCATTTATTGATTTGTATATAAATAACTATAATCTATAAATGCGTTAAAGTCCGTACGAATAACTTAAAAAAATTTAGAACTCATTTAACCAGTGTGAAGCACTTCACCTTCCTTAAGATTTATCATTAATGCGTCGGCTGTTGATAGTAGACGGCGCCGCTCTGTCGGTGGAACTAGACGTGAGCGAGTCACTTGTCAGGTCTATCTTTATGTGCTGTGAGGCCGATGCTGCGATCACCATGGTCGATTGCAGCCCGTGACTGACTACCGACAGTGGTGGATGCGTAGTTACCTACTCGTCTATAGTTAACTACTCAATACTTCCGAACCTTCCAATGTTCGGTAGTCAACTACTTCTGTTTTCCAGTCGTTTTTTTGGTAGTTTTCCAGTCAGCAGTCCGCGAATTTCGTACTAAGCAGTAATTCAGTAGTTTATTAGTTTTTGACTTATTCTTTAAGTTCTTTTCGGTGACGGTTGCCGATTTAAAACTAAAGTTTTCAATGGATAATTGAGAAGGAAGTAAACCCTTGAACCGCTTATCATGCGCATTCTTTCATCCTCCCTTTCTTACTCTCTTGGCAGAATTCCGTGCTCCACAAAACTCCTGTCCCCATGAGACCGTAGTAGAGGAAACTCTCTGGATATAGACTGGAAATGGTATTCTTCTTTTTGTACTCGTCGAGGAACAAGGGTTTGGCGGAGCCGTACATGCCCACGGAAACGAATCCTCCACCCCAGTTTATCCAGAAACCTGTCCATTTTGAGCCGAGTATGATATTCGGTGTGCTCTCCAAGTCTTGCTCGTCCTGTAGGTTTGATAAAAATTAAACAAATCAGTACTGCAGGACAAATTAATTCTATAGTGAAGAATAATTTACCTCCGCCATGGGATAGACTTGACCGGTTCCTGCATTTGATATAAGTATTTCTACTCCTGCTTTCCAGTCCTGAGATATTTTTTTCGCTGAAGTAGGAACGGGTACGAGACTCAGGAGAAGCCGCGCCTCCCCCTGCGTTAACGAAGGTACCAAAATCCATCAGATTTATCTTGAATTACTCTGTATAGCCTACTAAGCGGGGGAATATTTTTTGAAAGCTTCGAAAATGATTTTACAGATATTAATAAATATTTGTAGAACGTTTTCTAAACACTCTGAAAAAAAATTCGCTTATGAATCTTACATTCAAACGTTTTAGAAATATTTTGAAAAAATGGTGCATTGCTCTTCCGATTTGCGATGTACACACTCGCTAATTCTCAGAACTATTTTGAATATTTTAAAATGTTATTTTCAAATCTTATGGCTATGTCTTATAAATATTTCGCGAAATTGAGTGATAAAGTATTATTTTCTTTAATATCGGAATACTTGGAATATTAGGAGAGAATATTTTGAAATATTATTTTTATATATTTCAGAAATGTTTCATAAGACTTTGAAGATCGAAAATATTAAAAAATATTATGTGTTGTGTATGCTATTTTGAAAATTATATACATTCTGCTCGTCCATTGGATTCCACAGTTTTACCCAGAACGTTACATTGCCGTAAGTCTCGTTCAGCTTCGTTATGGTGGAATAGACTGAGGCGTTGCGCACGTATACCAGGCAATCTATAGAAATTGAAACAGTCGTTGATAAAGGTTCTCCTCCGCTCATTCGAATCGGACCTTTGTCATCGCAGAACGGCACATCGCAGTACTGCTTCTCCACAGTCTCGTAATTTTCCTCCTCGACGTAGCACCAAGGACCTCCCGTGTCGTCGTTGGGATTTCTGCAAAAACTTTCTGCCTTCTCCCGTGATAGTTCCGGAAAGTTTTTATTGGAAAACTTCTCGGTCTACGGTAGTAAATGCGATTTTAGCTTCGAGATAGCTAAGGTAATTTTAACACATCGAAGAGTTTTAGTCGTCGGATCGTAATACCCGGCTCTCGGCGAGTTTGTGACGCTTGTTCCAGGATTTACATTTCTTCCCCGCTGCGCTGGTCTTACGGACACCGCCGTATTCCGCTCCAGTACCGGAAATTCTGCACTCTACGGCATAAAACATCTCCATGTCTTGAGACAATTAACTTCTTTCTCAGTCGGTAACAAATCGTATTTCCTTTACGTTTTTTCTCAAAATGACAGAATTTGTTATTTTTTTCTCGAAAAAAGAATTTTTTTTTCAGAATGACAATAGCACCCTTGAGCAAAGTTTATTAAACCTTTATTACCGACTGGAACATGTTTTTACTTCCCGGCAGACGTGGGAACGTTTCCCGAACTCAGTCGGTAAAAAAAACCGAGGAAAAATAAAACTTTCTTTCCCTGCATCAGCCGACCTTTCAAAGACATTTTTTTTCGTCGACATATTACGGTCGAAAAACGGCATGGAGTATACTCTTTGTGAACGCCGGCTGTTTTTCATGTCACTTCAACACAACTTCGGTCATTGCGAGTCGTGTACGCGTCTGTACTAGCCTCCAAAATTGCACAAAGGAACTCCGCACTCGTCGTCTATGAGGGTCGGTTCTGTGGTGTAACACCATGGACCTTTGGGATCTTTCGTTGGATTCCTGCAATAGTTCTTGGCGAGTCTCATCGATCGCTCGGGAAAATTGATGTCCTTTATATCGTTACTAATCTGACGTAATGGAACGAGTAAAATATACATATTCATCGTACGACATGAATTTTTCTGGCACGCGGATCGATAGTTTGGAAACTTACCTTATGCAGAGGTTCTTCGGCATGCCAGGATTGACAACGTATTCCACCGCCAGTCGTACTCTTTGGACCTCGATATTCGGTGCCGAATTGAGTGAGCTTACACTCATCTAGATCAGTCTTCGTAGCATTGCGGGCTGAAAGATTGTGAGGTTTTTTTGTGTAGGTAAATATTATCGAGATGATTTTTTTCTCATATACTTTTGTCTCCCACCGAAGTACGCGCGTGATCGAAGACGATGTACGCGAGAATAACTCTGACGAAGGACAATTTGAGCACATCCATCGTTTAGAAAAATTTACTCGTAACACATCGTTTGTGTACAGTCAACCGTTTTTCCCACGCAGTCGAGGATTTACTAGAATCTTCGACACCATGAAAGTTACTCACCGTCCCGCGGGTAATCTTGGAGGGCGCTACAATATCGGCGGCACCTGTACACGAACTTACTTGTTGGATAACGTAGAATAAGCGTGAGAGCTGCCCCAGTCGTGTTTCAGAGCGAGGGGGTAATTAAGCGAATATCACGGTGGGTAATGTAACCGGTAATTACCTTTTCTCAAGGTTACTAATGTTTTTGAGGAAAAAGCAAATTCGATCATGATGTGCACGGTGATTTTACATTTGAGCCAAAAACTTTTTTTTTTCAGAACACCATTTCTGAACCAATTGGGTGTGGCCTTTCGTCGATAAGCTCGCTCTCTGCAATCCCCAGCGGTGCCGAACACCGCCAATCGGTCCACGGGATTACGCAAAATTAACAAGTGGAAGAGGAAGATGGCGGTGAAATAACTTTTGGCTGAAGAAAGCTTGGCTCACATATCTTCCAACACTCGCCGATCCGGCTTCGATGACGATTTTAGGTTATACGGTGGAACTCTGTGCTGTTTTTTTTAAATTTGTTTACCTTCACTAGACTGTCATTAGATTGAGACAACAGACTGGAAATGGGTCTGTTGACAGATCCGAGAGCCTCGAACGTAAAGATGATCAAATTCGTTCTGCAATGGGAAAAATCGCTTTGCTTCTTTATGTACGTGAGCGGAATCGTAGGGATGTGTCTTCTGGCTCTGCCCGCATTCAACGACAGTAAATACAAATCGTCTATAAACGAAGCTCCACGTTTATCACTGCTCACTGTCTGACTGACGTTTCTTTTGCACTCCCACAGATTCCTATTTCTCCGAAAATGCATTACTTCCTGGTTTGGTCACCAAGGGAAGCAACTTGGATTACACATCAGAACAGTACCATCGCGAGCTTGTACGTGAGATGCAAAGGTATCCTGACGGAATGCCGTATGCCTGGCTGCTCGCAAAGTTGAATCAGCTTCATCTCGACGTCTACACTCACAATTTTACTCTGAACTATCCGTTCCGTAAGAAGCAGGTAATCCATCTAGAAGATAAATTATTGTTCAATTTTTTTAATCAAGAATTTTTTTAAGCAACGACAATGTCAACGAGACTTAAAGAGAAAAAAGTTATGACGATGAGTTACCATTGTGAAATGACGCATTGTGAAATAAAGCCCTTGAGGAGACTAAGTTAGAGCCCAGAATGGCTTTTGAAGAGAATAATTGCATCCCGAAAGTGGTGACTCTGGGGTATCTTGTAATAATTTGATCCTGACAGTAAATCCTTGCGGAACTTAGCTTACTCGCAGCCTGGAGGATAGTTGCATGCTTATTCAAATCCCATCGGACACGCGAATTTCCGACGATGTTCTTACATTTTTTAAAATTAAATTAGGTAGATTCTATGCTATTCTTGCAGTTTACGGGACAGAACGTGTACGGCATCGTTAGAGCGCCAAGAGCTGCGAGTACCGAGGCAATCGTCGTGAGCGTTCCCTACCGGCCGATGAACAGCATGCACACGACGACGGCACCTTCCGTAGCTCTGCTACTTGCTTTCGCGCAGTATTGCCGACGTAAGTGAGTTAACTATCGATTACGCGCGAATTAAACCCAACGCGTACGTCACGTATCATTTTCCCTCCAGGACAAAAATACTGGGCGAAGGATATTATATTCTTGGTAACGGAGCACGAGCAGTTGGGTATGCAGGCCTGGCTGGACGCGTATCACGGAGTCGTGAGCGGCCAGGAGGATGTTCTGATTGCGGGAGATTTATCAGGTCGAGCTGGATCAATACAGGCAGCGATCAACCTCGAGCTTCACGCGATGAAAATCGGTTACATCGATGTCAAGGTGCAAAGCTTATTTCGACTCGGAGATTTATCATATTTTCTATGTCGTCGACCTTTATTATTTTATCCTGATTATAAAAGGTTGAAGGACTCAACGGTCAACTCCCGAACTTGGATCTGTTCAATCTCGCTGAGAATATGATAACGAAGGAGGGAATAAGAAAATCGTTTCAGCGCCGTTTCGACCTCAATCATAAGGATAAATTTAAGAAATGGTGGTATCAATTCAACACATTGATGACGATGATCGTCACCCAAGCAGCTGGAGTTCCCACGGGCAATCACGGACTTTTTCATAGGCACGAAGAACTCCTAAATCGGTCGTGCGCTAAAAAATTACAGATATATTTTTTACTCGTCAATCTTTTCATTCTATTCAGATTCGGTATCGAAGCCATAACTCTGGAAGGTTTCGAGAAAGTCGGCCGAGGAAGCGAAGCTAACTTTTCGCAAGTCGGACGGGTCGTCGAGAGCATCGTCCGATCGCTGAACAATCTTTTGGAGAGGTTCCATCAATCTTTTTTCTTTTATTTGCTTCCGTCGACCGATCGTTACATATCTATAGGTAATTTTTTAATTATAATACGTAAATCATCATTATTCAATTATAATATTTTAATTTTAATTAGATCAAAGACACTGTGATGCATCTCTTTGGGACAATTTCTGTATAATATCACCATTTTTTAACAATTAGGACTATACATGCCTTGCCTCGTACTGATAATTGGAAGCCTCTTTATCAAGGCCTTCTCAATGTGGCTAAAATTACAAGAGATAGTTACAAAGAGCGACGAGAAGAGCGTCTCTAGCGAGACGAAGGATGAAAAGATCGAGGCAACCCCAAAGGTCAGAGACGATCATCGATCGATGTCGGAAAAGAAGGACAAGACCGAGGAATTCGATGTTGGAAGTATAGCCTCAGAGATTCTGTGGAACCACCTGTTCGGCGTCGCCGTTATGTCCTCACCAACATTTTTCACATACATCGGAGTTGAGATGTTCCTATGGACAACCGAAAAATCGATATATTGGGGATTCGTGGCGACGAGCATTTTTACCCTGGTGTTCTTTCTCGGAATGAAAAGGTAAATCTATCCATAAGATAAAAGTAGCACATCTAAACCGATGTGTACCTGAATGAACGAGAAATTTATGATCCAACGATCCATTGGTCTCTAATGATACCATCTTGCGCAGACCCTCCAGGTACGACAACGTCTCGCTCGTGTGCGTCATCACTCTGGTGGAACTGGCCACGTCGCTCATGTGTATAGCAATGCACAATTTTTCGCTCGCACTCCTGACAGCAGTCGTCTACGTTCCAGTTGTGCTGCACATAACGCCGAGACAAGAGACCCAGTCGAGATTTAGAAATCTACTCTACATCGCTTGGACCCTCTTGCATCCGTTCGTTCTTGCGTCTCTGATCGTCATGGTTTACGCTTACGTCACTTTTTCGGACGAATCGTTTGCTTCGATATTTGACAAAGGACTCGAGGCGACGAAAACTTCCTTCGTCTTCGGCATTGTGGATTCGATGGTCTACGGGAACTGGCTATACAACGTTACGGTTGCGGTGTTTCTCCCGATATGGCTCCTGCTCGGTAACGTCATCACGAGCAAAACCGTCGTAACTTGTGGGTCGTGAATCCTTGGCCGATTTGGAACGAATTTTCAATTCATTTATCTTCATGATAAACACGTTTTTACACACTTTCGATCAAATACGTAAATACGTCATGTAACGACTGATAATTTATCAAGCTTATACATCGATAGATTTAGATAATATCCTAAAAAAATGAAACTTAATAAGTGAGTGCCGAACGTTTGCCCTACGTAATCATGTAATCATAATAAGCAGTCGTTAAAATGTTCTTGCATGGCGACTCCCCCTCCCCTTCACTTTTAACACAAGATGACAGGCGATATCATCGGGTCGTTTATATAATCATACCAACATATTTACAAAGTATATCTACCCTAGTCGCGCGACGAGTGCATCGCATAAAGAGACCCGTGGAGGATGGATTCGAAGTAGTGAGCGCCAAGCGCCAGGCCACGATTCCGCAAGTGGACGATTCGCTAAGAAAGGTTCGTCACACGCTTTACAATCTATTAAATAACGAATAAAAAAACAACAAACGTCATGGTCCATTCTGCAATTGTTTATCGTCGTGCTTATCATGCGAGTGCGCGGTAAACAAGCTAACGAGTTTTCGATAATAATCATAGCCAATAGATAAGCACTGGAAGTGTGCACAAAAGTGGGGCTTATCGTATTAGGTTTTTTTTTTATTTAAAACGCTGCGGGGGTTGCCACTAGTGCGTCAGATAGTAGAGTGTATCATGAGAGCGATAACCTTCACTCTGTTTTTCAGGGATTGAGAAACCCTTGTCCCAGACGGCGCATCGTTTCGCTTTCAGTCGCAAGCGCAGCCACACCCGACGAGAATGTATCTCGCCGTAGCGTACACTCTGAATCCAACTTCGTTTTTCACGCGTATATTAAAACTAGTGGAAAAATAATTTGTAACAACGAGACAGCTCTTTTTGTTTAAAAGTACATTTTATCACGCGCAAAGGCGTGACGAAATTCCGTCTCCTCGTTTCGATACAACCAGTAAGTTTTCTTCGCAATTTGTATCCGCGCTGACATTGGTGGTACTCGCAGATTTATCGAGTGGGATTTACCATTAGAGATCGGCGAATTAGAAACTCGCGAGTCTCCCTCGAATGGGGGAGTAAGCCCGATCGTACAGTGACAACGCTGTAGCGGTAAACTTGACAACTTGTTGATCAAAGTTCCCCGCTTCCATTGGTCTTTTAATGCCCTTGCACCTTCTCCCTCTCGCCTGTTTGCACCATCTGTGTGAGTGCTGTGAGTTTCGTGAGTATTCATACGAGCGATCCTGAGCTAGCATCTGCGAGTACAGTGAATGTCGGTTCGATATTCTGATTGACAAGCGCCAAGCTACTTTTCGTGCCGATTGTCTATCAGGGTAGATTTGTTTCATGAGATTAAAAACGCGCGGTACTTCTTTGTTTCAACGCGTGCGATTGTCCTCTCTTGTCGTGAGTATCGTGCGTAACGGTGTGAGTGTCTATTCGGTACGATCTTTATTATCATGCAGATTTTCTCGCGAGGAGTTCGAAAACACACCGGGCTTCTTTGTGTCTAGGGATTGCGCGATGCGACCAGTCTGCCTGTACACGATTCCATCTCGGAACACGTTCCAATTAACATCACACCCTCGCGTAAGCGTGTCTCCAGCCGGAGCGTAAGCTCGATCGTGTGGTGTCAACACTGTAGCAGTTGGCATGCCTATAGGTCGATTCTATCATATGTCTCGCAATCCGCGACATAATTATCGAAACGGACTGTACAACTTGTTGATTGCAACACTCATCGGTTTTCTTGCTCTTATTGTTTGGTGCCGAGATTAAGTACACATGGCGCTTCCTCGTGTCAGCGCCCTCTGTGCGAGACTCGACAAGCCTGTTCGTACAAACGATAGCAGCTGCAGCGAATGTGAATGGTACGATTATATTCTTCCAAATCGACGATCTCGATGTGCAAATCGAATAGTTTTTTTTTCTCTCCAGTATTTTTCGAACTGCATTGAAAAATGCTTCTAGGGAAATACTCAGTGAATCTGCGCGCTAAACAGTAAAATGCGTACCAACGTTTTCTGTCTACAAGCGTCCATAGTTCGTTTTTTCGTTGAGTCTATGGAAATATTTTACCCGTTTCACAAAATTGTCGGTCGATTTTATGAATATTTTTTTTTCTGTTAAATTAACATTGAAATAATTGTGGGCGTTTGTGAGCAGAAATGCTTTGTTGGGCAAGTTGCTTCGACTGTGTGCGCAGATCTGAGCCTTCGCAAAGATTGTGCCGTAGATAGGAAACACTATAGATCTATAGGCCCATAGATTGTGTAGTAGATAGGAAACACTATAGATCTCGAATCACTTGAGGGAGTAAATGGAAATGAAACTGTATACAGTTGGATATAGTGAGACACTAGTCGTCGCGGCACGGCGTTGCGCATCACTTAGCAAGCGTTGAGCAAGCTAACGTGTATTTTATATATATATTTTTCGCGAAGTTTAAGCGGATCGGTGTGTAACGATGGATACACCGAAAATGAACGGATTTAAAGAAGCAAATGGAATGAACGTCAATGGATATTTGGTGTCGACTTTGAAACAATCCGGCACACTCGTTTTTTACGTCAACGGGAGAAAGGTAGGTAGGAGTTTGATAATAGAGACGACATTGGTATTCACATTGCGAGAGAGATTAATCTGGACGCGCGGGATTTGAATATAGATATCGGACTCCGCTGTCGATCCCGAGTGGACTCTGCTGTATTATCTTCGCAACAAGCGTATCCTTTTTTGAAAACTTAATCCTGTGCGAAGCAGAACAGTAATTTATGACACGAATAAAACTTTTTCTCAACAACGTGTTTTCGCACGAATATTTTATCAAAAATACAAGGTTTGAAAATAGAAGTTTTGCGCGCGTTAAGCGTGAGAAAATGCATCTTTCTTACCGACTGTGATAAAGATCGTTTACGTCACGCGGTGTGAGAATGAGAATTTTCAAACAACAAACAAATTTTCAACAAAAAATGTTTTCCTAACTCGTGTTGAAAACTCACACATTGTCGAAATTTTATTGCAGAACTGTCGTTAATTACTATTGTCGCCAAGATGTTGTATTTTTTTTCTTGACCACGAAAATACAGTGCAACTATGTGGAACAAAACTGGGCTGCGCGGAAGGCGGTTGCGGAGCTTGTACCGTCATGATTTCCCGAATCGATCGCCGAAACGGAAAACTGGTGTATCCTTTGTTGAATAACTTTTTAAATATTTGTATACATTTAAAAAAATTCTTCTGTAACTTTGATAAATATTAAGGGCGTCCAACTAAATCTTGAGAGAGTTTAAGCTCAGATCCAAATCTGAATTATCTGCATAAGCAGTATTTTTTTTTATGTTGAAAATTTAAAAAAATCGCAGGCCTGAACTTGAAACATCTCAGTCATTTGGCGGTGAACGCGTGTCTAGCGCCGGTGTGCAGCTTGCACGGGATGGCAGTTACTACCGTCGAGGGAATTGGCAGTACGAGAACTCGGCTTCATCCGGTACAAGAGAGAATAGCCAAAGCACACGGATCGCAATGTGGCTTCTGCACGCCCGGTATCGTTATGTCGATGTACGCTCTATTGCGCTCTATACCGAAACCAACGATGAAAAATCTCGAAGTTGCCTTCCAAGGTACGAATCCTTTTTTTTTCCTTCTGACCCCAAAAATGTTTAGTTCTCGACTAGAAACTTTTAGATCTTACCCTCAAATTTATGGGTCCCGCCTAAAATTTTTAAATTCCACTTAATATTTGTAGGTCCCACCTTAAATTTTTAAATCCCACCCAATATTTTTAGGGTGCAACTAACATTGTTTAGGTCGTTCCTAAAAATTTTAAAGTCACACCTAAACTTTTATTAAGTCGCAACTAAGAATGCTTAGGGCTCACTTTAAAATTTGTAGATTACATCTTAAAAATTTGTCGTTCGGCACTCGCATATATTAATCGTTTGGTTGGTGTTTAGGCAACCTGTGTAGGTGCACCGGATACCGACCGATAATCGAGGGATTCAAGACGTTTACGGAAGAATGGGAGGTTTCTCAGTTATCATCGAAGATCAACGGAAAACAAAACGGCGATGAACCGAGGGCCTGCGCTATGGGAGATGCCTGCTGCAAAAAAGCATTCACCTCAGAGCCCACGGAAGTTTTTAATTCCAAGGAATTTCGTCCGTACGATCCTACCCAAGAAGCTATATTCCCGCCGAAGATAAAGGTGCGCTCGGGTCGGTAAAAATGGAAAATATGGCCAATCTTTGTATACGCCATATATAAGACATATCAGACGTTTGCCACTTCTAGTTGTGAAAAAAATAAGGAAAGTCGTTTTCTTCTTATTTGTTAATAATATTTCTTTCTCAGCTCTCATCCGAATTGGACGATCAGTACCTGGTGATCAAAGGAAAGGAGGTAACTTGGTACAGACCCACCAAACTTGCTGAAGTTCTTCTTCTGAAGCATCAATACCCTGATGCAAAGATAATCGTGGGGAACACCGAAGTAGGCAAGTACACAGCGATTCCAAAGCAGGTAACGACGAAAAAAAAATTGCAATTATTCACTCCGATTCAGGTGAAATCCAAAACACTAGTTATGTTCGGAAGATCTATTCTACCCCATTATTTCGTTTTATTCGATCATCCCCATTTCACTTCCCCGTTTACGTTTTATCCCATTGTCTCCATTTTACCCACTTCAACCTACTCATCATCGATGTCGAAGTAACAATTGATCTTACAGGAGTCGAGATGAAATTTAAACACATGTCGTATCCGGTGCTTATTAATCCGATGCAAATAAAGGAAATGCGTGAGATCGTCAAGATGAAAGATTCGATACGCATCGGAGCGAGCGTCACGCTGATGGAAATGGAAGAGGCCCTCAGGGAAGAGGTCAGGATTCAGCCAGGTATGAATAAATTCAATTTGTGAAAAATACACCCTTTGACTCAATAGAATGAAAACCGTAACGTTGCAGAATATCGAACAAGGATATTCGTCGAAGTTGCAAACATGATGAACTGGTTCGCTGGAAAGCAGATTCGTAATGTTGGTGTGAGTTTCTCGAAGATTAATAGACAAATACAGAAAGGAGGAAGTTCTCCGAAAACGACGTCGGGACGGATCTCGACGATTCTAAGCACAATATTGGACAACGATCGATGTGTCAAAAATAATTTTTTTTTGCCAGGCGATCGGAGGAAACATCATGACCGGAAGTCCGATATCCGATCAAGTCCCGGTTCTCATGGCTGCGGATGCCAAACTGACCGTGCGAAGCCTCAAACGAGAACCGAGGACAGTTAATCTCGACCACACTTTTTTCACTGGCTACCGTCGCAACGTCGTTCAATCGGACGAAATTTTGGTGTCGATAGACATTCCTTACGCGAAGGAATCTCAGTACTTCGTCGCTTACAAGCAAGCCAAAAGGCGAGACGACGATATCGCGATCGTGAATATGGCATTAAACGTGACCTTCGAGCCTGGGAGCAACGTGATCGCAGAAGCACATTTGGCGTATGGCGGTATGGCTCCGACGACGAAGCTTGCTGTGAATACCTGTCGTTGCATGATCGGAAAGTACGTAAGAGTGAGATTGATCGTGCTGCAAAAAAAAAACAGAGATAAATTGCTCCAGCAACAATATAAATTTTTCAGGAAATGGAATAGCGAGATGTTGGAATCGACGTATCAGTCGCTCGTTGAAGAATTTCCCCTGCCCGATAGCGTTCCAGGTGGACAAGTGCACTACCGTCGCTCCCTTACATTGAGGTGCGTATTTCAATTTTTACGAAGATACACGTTGAATCGACCGATCAAAAGAGTTTACACTCTTTCGCAGCCTGTTCTTCAAGGGTTTCATTGAAATAACGCAACAAATGCACCGAAGTCTTCCGGGACTCGAGCCCATACCTCGGGAAATAAGATCAGCCTCGGATTGTTTCCATTACGTACCACCGAAAAGCTCGCAGTACTATCAAGTCGTAAGTAAAAAAGCAATACGTCGAAGAAAAAACGAGAAACGTCAACTGTATAAGAATTAAATATCGTTTTCAGGTTTCGAAGGATCAACATTCCGACGATTTGATCGGAAGACCGATTGTCCACGCGAGTGCGTACAAACAAGCAACCGGCGAGGCCGTTTACTGCGACGATATTCCACAGATGGTCGGTGAATTGTATCTCGCACTTGTGTTATCGACTAAGGCTCACGCTAACATCGTCAGCATCGACGCATCGAAAGCTCTCGAGCTCGATGGAGTTGTGGCATTCTACAGCGCCGAGGACATTCCTGAGCACGACAGATGGGTTGGACCGGTTGTTCACGACGAAGAAGTATTCGTATCGAAAACGGTAATCCTCAAGGTTCAAAGGTAAGCCAACAGGTCGGATAGATAAATTTAATACAAGAGTCGTTACATCATAGGTTACTAGTCAAGGACAATCGTTAGGAGCGATCGTCGCGGTGGATCAATCCACCGCTCAGAAAGCTGCGAGAATGGTGCGCGTTGAGTATGAGGAGCTTCAGCCAATAATCGTCTCCATAGAGGTAAATTCGTCAATATTAAAAAAAAAAATCTTGAAATTAATATAAAATTTTTTTTTGGTAATTACTAAATCAGGACGCCATAAAAGCAAAGTCATTTGCTCCTGGCTGTCCAAAGCGGATCGTCAAAGGAGATGCCGAAAAAGCCTTCGCCGAGTCGGATCACGTGATTGAAGGTAAAGTGCGAATGGGCGGTCAAGAACACTTCTATCTCGAGACTCATTGCGGTCTGGCGATTCCGAAGGAAGGTGATGAGTTGGATATTTACTGTTCAACCCAGCATCCATCCGAGATTCAGAAACTCGTCGGCCACGTTCTTAATTTGACGAGCAACAGGGTGAATATTCGAGTAAAACGCATGGGCGGGGGATTCGGTGGCAAAGAATCGCGCGGAATGCTGGTAGCTTTGCCCATCGCTCTCGCCGCACACAGGTACGTAACGAATGGTACAACTGTCACTTTCTTGTCGTCTTTGCTATGTCCCTGAAGAAACTGTCGTGATCGTGGACAGACTTCAAATAGATCAATGCGCAATGTGCAAAATTGACAATACGGTAAAGAAAATAAAAATACTGCACTGAAATTTAATCTACAAACGTGATTAAAAATTAACGTAGTTTGTATTGGAAACTTTGGAAACACTTTCAATTTTTTTTCCTACAAATGACCCCAATTTTACTATAAAAATACTTTAATTCGTATAATTTACATTACGTTCACCTTGAAAGTCCATTAATTTCTCATGAATTTTACTGTCCAGTCTTTGCATAAAAACTTCCCGTCCGGTACATTAGATAATAATTTTTTATAACATCATTTAGTTGAATAGGAATCAGTCGAGTGTCTTCAATCAGAGTTACATAAAGATTAAAAACTTGTACATTGCAATTGATCTCATTTCAGTCTACCCAGTCTCTTGTCACAGTCACACACGCATGTCTAGACAACCCTCGTGCGACTTCGACTACAGTGTAAATCCGAATCCGTGGTTGCATCAACTCAGTTACGAGTAACCAACCTTTGATACCTTTGCCGATTAGATTGGGAAAGCCGGTTCGTTGTATGCTCGATCGAGATGAGGACATGATGATATCCGGCGGAAGACATCCGTTCATGTACACGTACAAAGTTGGATTTTCCAAGGAGGGTTTGCTGAATGTCGTGGAGATTCGAATATACAACAACGCTGGATATTCCCTTGATTTATCGGGTTCAGTACTCGAGCGAGCAATGTTCCACTTCGAAAATGCTTACAAAGTACCCGTATCGAATGTCTATGGATACATTTGCATCACGAATTTGCCCTCCAACACTGCGTTTCGAGGCTTCGGCGGTCCCCAGGGCATGTTCGCGGGCGAAAACATTATGTGGGACGTTGCCAATTACCTCGGCATCGAAGTCGCCAAGGTAACAGTTGCGCTCTTAATAAGTTGCGTAAAGGCATAAGATTATTATGACGTGAATCTCAGAGATAATGAATGTTTGTTTTCATTTTTTACATCTATAACATCATGAAACCTTGTTGCAAATTCCATTTCGAATGCATAAGGTAATTCATGTTTTCTGACGAACCATAAAATCATTCATCTTCGTCGAACACTTTTTCCAGATTCATAAGCTAATTAATCTTGATGTAAATTTGTTTCGTCCGGACAGCTTTCACAGTTGAACCTGTACCGGGAAGGTGATATAACGCACTATAATCAGCCGCTCGAAAATTGTCAGATAAGGCGCTGCTGGGAAGAGTGCATCGAGTCTGCTAATTATAACGAGAGGATCGCCGCGGTTCATCAATATAACAAGTTGGTCTTTCTACGTTTCGAGTATGTCGTCGCCTGTCTTTACACGATGAAGTAAAAAATTGATATTTTCAGGGAGCATCGATATAAGAAAAAAGGTATAGCCGTAATACCGACCAAGTTCGGTATCGCGTTTACTGCCCTGTTCCTCAATCAAGGCGGCGCCCTCGTCCACGTGTACACCGATGGTTCGGTGCTCATCAGTCACGGCGGTACGGAAATGGGACAGGGACTTCACACGAAGATGATACAAGTCGCTAGTCGGATACTTAAAGCGCGTCCCGATCGAATTCACATATCGGAAACGGCAACGGACAAAGTACCAAACACGTCGGCAACCGCGGCGAGTGCCGGATCCGATCTGAATGGCATGGCTGTTATGGTGAGATTTCACGATCGACCGCACGTCAGCTAACAAAGAAAATTAGTAATAAAAGATCTTAGTTAGTATCAATGCAACTTCAATGCATGTCTGTCTGGGTCGTATCGAAAAGTTGCCATCAATCCAAAAAGTCAACTGTTCAACAAACGATAGCTTGTAGTTACCATCGGGACGGATATATGTAACCCGTTTAGACAACTTTTTCATTACCGTAACTGTACAATGCTTTCAGAACGCTTGCAATGAAATAATGAGGCGCATAAAGCACATAATCGACGCGAATCCAAAGGGGACCTGGGAGGAATGGGTCTCAAAGGCATACTTCGAGAGGATCAGTCTATCGGCGACTGGATTTTACAGAACACCCGATATCGGATATTCGTTCGACACTAATTCGGGCCTTCCGTTCAATTACTTTACTTACGGAGTCGCGTGCACCGAGGTCGAGATAGATTGTCTGACGGGCGATCATAGGGTAATTCACGCGGAAAAATGAGAACACTTAATCTCTTATTAAAACGTTCAAGCAATGCGATTGCTTGAAGATTTTTAAATTTTTACTTTCTCATTATTTAATTTTTATTTTTTCTCTCAGGTGCTGCGAACCGATATTGTTATGGACTTGGGGAACAGCTTGAATCCAGCGATAGACATCGGCCAAGTAGAGGGGGGTTTCGTACAAGGGTACGGATTGTTCGCGCTCGAGGAACTTATCTACTCGCCGACTGGAACTGTATATAGTCGAGGACCCGGTGCTTACAAGCTTCCTGGATTTACCGATATACCACAAGAGTTCAACGTATCACTGTTGAAAAATGCATCCAATCCACGGGCGGTATATTCATCGAAGGTAAGAGACGTTCCTCGATTCGAATGATAATTGCAAATTTTCGATGTTGATCAGCCGATCATTTTAGGCTGTCGGAGAACCACCGTTGTTCCTCGCGTCGTCGGCCTTCTTCGCCATCAAAGAAGCTATCAAGGCAGCTCGCAGGGACGCGAATATTGAGGCACCACTGAGATTAGATTCTCCCGCTACAGCCGCTCGAATTCGCATGGGGTGCAGGGACGATCTAACTTCAAAGGTACGCAGCTACGCAGCTACGCTCAGAGACTTCATGCGGGGCATTTTCCATACCATTTAGACCTGGGTTTCTGACCCTTAAAAAATTTTCACATCTTCAATTGAGCCAGTGATTTTTCATTATAATTTATTCTCAAAATCACTCAAATTTTTTAAAAGATCTTTACATATAAAAAAAATTATCTATCGATTAAAAATTGAACTTATTGGTACATACTTATTGATGAAAGAGAAAAATCTGAGAAGATTTGAAAAAATGTAGGGTTGCATATAAAAATTATCAAGCGACAACTCATAATCGACGGATTTTCTCTTCTCTCTTCTTGTTACTTTTTTTTTCAAAAATAACTAGAAAAAAAGGAAGAAACGCCAACCCACTTTGGGTCACCTTTTTATATTAAAAAATTTTTCAGAATTTAGTCAGATTTTTAAACTGTGATGTTCAATAATAAGTCCATTTTTTTTTAAACGTAAATGATCCTAAAGAATTTTGAAAAATCTAATGAAGAATACAAGTGGCTTTTAAAGGTAGTCAAGATGTATAGAAAAGTGCGGACCCCATTTGAAATGTCAGGGGTGTCGACCCACGTTGAAATAGTAAGAAATGCCCCATATATTGTGAATTTCTTTTCTATGTGTTCTACGGAAACCCAAATTTTTCTTCCACAGTTTCCAGAACCCGACAGCTCAAAATCATGGAACATGGTCCCTTAGCATATCAAGAAATGTGTATTCAAATTTGAAACACAGATCAGCAAGAAGAGTGCACAGTACTATGAGGAACATTCGATCAAATATTGTTAGTCGAGCTTACGCTAAAATATATTTTTCATATATCAATGGTTTACAGAAGTTCATGATAGTTAAGAATGAATATTTTACAATTTACAAAGTTACGTTTATTTCCGAACTAACGGAAGAACCTTCATACACTGCTAATACCCGACTTCTCTACAGTCTCCAGTAAAGATTGCAAATTTGTTTCAAACAGTTCGCATCTGATAGGCATTTCAAGGGAATAGAAGGGATTTTTTAAAGCGTAATCGGCGTAGAGTTCGTACACTCTTTTCGAGAGTATTTCCATCCCAGGTTGAGATGGTTCCGCGACCAGCATGAACTTTACACCTGTAAGTGTCTGATAACAATACAGTCTGAACGTATCGGACTCCAGTACTTCTATGCCGGAACACCGGGGCTCCGGACTCAACTGGCTGGCAATGGCAAACAGTGGATAGAACATAGATGCGAGAAATATTTTTTCGTTCGTCGTCATTTTTGCACGGCCGAATTTCAATGTGAGAGGAAAGTTTTTCTGCTGTTCCAGCATATCTAAGACATCCCTACCATCCTCGAGTTCCCTGCCGACGACCGGACTCCCGTTAACCGCCGTCAACACATGGCCCACTGCAAATTGATAATGGAATGAGAATAAAAAATTCTCCGATAAAAAGAGTTTTCCTCCGATAAAAAGAAAAAAGAAGATCGAGCGCGTACCGTTTATTCCGTCCCGCTGGCCGAACGCGACGACGATCTTCTTGTTCTCATATGCCAATTTTATATCGAGAGGATAGGTAAACGTTCTCTCGTTCTCCACTTTCGGTACGTTGTGATCATGATTGAATATCAAACCTCCCGATTTTGAAACGATGTAAACACCGTATATCACCATTTCATCGGTTGCAGAGGTTAGATAAACAAGACACCTCTCAAAAGCGAGCTTAAACTGTCACTGCTGATCACTGGCGAAGGGTAATCGAGATACATCAATGTTACGATCGTTATGGTTGAGTTGGCAGATTTTCCACGAATCCATCATGTTCTTGGAGGAGATGGCGCGAGAGCCCATTTCCGACAAAATGTAGTATCGGTTGAAATTCACCCTCTACATTTCGAAAGCACGTAGCGCCGCGCGTCACCCATATGACGTCTGCGGCGACCCGCCGACATCCCCGAGCTTCGACTCGACTAAACTAACAGGTCCACGGCCAAACAACGTTAGAGTGCAGTGCATAAAGTAAAAAGAAGTTATTCATTTCTTACGGACGAAAGCATCTGCGTGCGATGGGTGCTCCGGAGACCGACATTTCGTGGGCAATGAAATTATTGACAGCGGACCCCGAACATGAGACAAATCTGTTGGCAAAAAATTGGTTTTACATTTGTGGGACAATGGCTGGAATCGCGCTGCCTATGATGATGAACTACTGGCTCAAACGACCGTTGTCAGCTGGTATGGCCTTTAATTTACGTATAATCTTTCGGCAATCGCACGATTATTCGTATTACGATTCGATTCTTTTACGTCGTCCGATCGACGATCACTTGTTAGAATATCAAACATTGCAAAACATAGTAATATACTGTTTATCGAATATTTTTGTGATAAAACAATTTCAGAAACATAACCTTTTTTCGGCATTATGCAACAAACGGCGTTTTGAATAATGGAATTTATTTTTTCCAAGGTATTCAACGTCACGTCATATTTGGAATAACTGGTTTCGGAATAGGACATTTAATAACTGAGCAGGAAAAGTTTCTTCTCGGCCGTAATGCAGAGCTCTATCGTGATTACATTCGACTTCATCCGGAAGACTTTCCTCCTCCAGGTATTCCACGACCTCAACGTTGACATATGTTTTGCTCATTTAGCTTTGTTATAATTATTTTGATTATCTTCTCCCTTTACAGATCGCAAAAAGTGGGGCGAGATCTTTGAACCCTGGGTTCCAATTCGTTAGATATTAAATTATTATTAGAAATTGTTAAATCAGTTTCCCATCTTGTACAATTGATGGCAAGAAGGGAAGGAAAATGTTAGACGGACACCCCCTGTACAAGCGTCCTGAGACAAATACATGGTTACTAAAACATAGTAAAGTCTTACGTCTATATGTATGTACATTCTTTTACTTTTCAACTACAATTTGGTTGTCTTTACTTGTGGTATTGATTTTGGTTAAAATTTGTTCAAGTGGTCAGATTGTATTGACTATCAAACTCGTTAACAATGACGAAAATCGTCATAATCTCCTAAGGAAGCCAAAATCTATCGACGAACTTTTTCTTACGAAAAGCTATTCATAAAAGTGTAAAAAAGTGAGGTCTTGCATTGCGTTTTTTTTTAATAGATAGCTTATATAACTTCCTTACCTCCATAGATCATTTGTGTCCTGAAACTGTCTCTTGCGGGGCTTAAAATTAAATCAATGTCGGATATTCGTTGAAAGAAAGTAATGCAATAATTATTTATTCACACACTTTGGAGCCCGGTGATAAGTAAATATCATCGACGCAGCAGTCACTCATCATAACACAAATGTTCAGATCGGAGTCACACAAATGACTGTACTATAAAAATGCACGTAGACGAAACGATATTACTCTAGCCAAAGGGGGACAACTTATTTACTAAAAATAATATAAAAATACTATTTAAGCTGAGCTTACAATTATAAACGGGACGTAATTTTCGTTGGCTCTATTGTCGAGTGATCGTGCGTACGCAGGAGCACGCGGAATTTGTGCGGAAGAGATGTGAATCATTTCTTCTCGGGATTATAGTTATCGTTGAATTGTCCGGATCCCTTCGCGTCTCCCAGCCAGGGATACTTATTGGGACACTCCCTACATGTTTCCAAATATCTGTGGAAATCGTACTTTGTTAGAAGCGAATTTATTGGTATATACGTTGTATCTTAATTGTTGACGAATTTTACCGGGTACTCGTGTGGTTCGATTCGGCAGGCCTGAAGTCGAGAGCGCACTTGTTAGCATTGTTGCAAGGCGGTCCGGGAACATTATCCTTGGATTTGCAAGACCAGCCTTCGTAAGTGGCCAGAGATTTAAGCGGAGTTGGATCAGTCATCCAGGTCAGAGCTTGAGTTGCCGTGACGAAGTACACGTCGGGTCTGGGACGCAGAAAACAAAATTTCCAAACATTATTTCTGGAAATCTTCGGGTAAATTTGATTTCATTATGCTTCAGTAACATTTCGAATGTGTAACAAGATCAAGAATTTTTCTAGAATATTTAAGAATCGTTTCGTTGGAATATTTTGACAGAAAATTGAAAAATATTTTTATCATATATTTCATAAATATTTCGTAAGATTTTGACGGATGAAAAAAATATGAAAATCATTCCAAAATATTTCGTGCTATGTAGGTTTACGTACAACGTGACTGCCCAGTCGAGGAATTTAGCGAGGCCCCTCTCGAGCTCTTTGATCTGGAACCAATTTGTGTGGAAGGGCATCATGTACGGTGCACGATTCTGTTCGTAATAGCGATTGAAGTCTTCTCTCAGCCAGTCGAATACTTCTTCGGGATCGTGATTGTGTAGAACGCATTGATCCAGATAGGGACAGTGACCTCCCTCGTAACTTTCGACGTAGTGAGCGTTCAGTGGCAGTTCCCAAACACCTTTAGTTAGAGGTCGATTATTCGGGATTCTGGCATTCGAGCGCATAACGTAGTAGAAAAACAAAATGATTTATTTTACCCGGGAACGACTTGGTCGGACAGGTGCCGGCTTTGCACTCGTGGGGAATTTTGTAGTCCAGTGTGTAAGGCCAGATCGGAATTTTCAGAGGGGATATGCCGATGCTACTGTCATATATGTATCCAAAATCTTCGATAACTTTGTACTGAGTGTTGCGTCCGGGTTTCAAGTACGGAGCTCGCATACCGACGATTTCACTGCTTGTTATGTTACTGAAGTGTTTCAGAATTTCCCGCATGCCAATCATCTCACCGAGCCACTCTTCATACCCCTTGTCTTCCAGACCCTTCTGAAGTCTTGGAGGAAATAAAAGAATATACAATTTTTATGTTGTAAGTCTCATTGAATGTGCTCAACCGACACAACTTACGAGATAGTTTCCGTTGCGATCTCGTGCCCGTCGTGAGCGAAGCTCTGTACCATGTTGTAGTTGCAGTACTCGTGCGATATGAAGAAGGTTCCCTTCAATGGACAATTGTTGGGATTCAGACGATCTTTGTCGAAGATTTTCTGATAATGATCAAAGTTGTTGTGATTTATTGCTCCGTCGAAGGTCAGGAGTATCATTTGCGGGGTCTGGAAATGAAATTGACACAGTTTTTTAAAATTTGTCATAAAACGATTTGTAGACAGTGCATCGTATTGTTTACCTCATCCGGCTTCAGCCCACCCGGAATTATTGTACCATCGCGAGAGCAGAAGCAATATGGGAGCTCGCAATTTCCTGTGTCGCATCTCTCCGCCAAATCCGTGGGTGCTTCTGTGATTGGAGCAGGTGCTAAAAAAAATTGTAGAAATATAGACTGTTTCAAATCTGTTCACATTAACTTCTGCATACAAAGCAAGAAAATTTAATCACTGAGAGCGCATTGTGCTCAAAATTAAAGTAACTGTTCGAAATTTATCTCTCTGTCTTTAGAATTTCAGCTCGATAGCTCAAGCTCACTGCATTTCTCGGGATAATTATTCGATTATTATTTTCCGGAATTGACGAATGCTTACTCGTTGGAATCGGGCCGCATCGAGCTTCGTTTTTGAAGGTGCAGAATTTGCTAATATCGTCAAAATGCAGTCCCGACGGGCACCTGTTCAAGTAGGGATATCCGTCGACGCACTGGAATGTTGAATGCAAAAATATTTCGTGAAAAATTAGAATACCCGGCGGATCACGTGTGCTGAGTCAAAAAGACATCTTCCGTTCGTTTACCTGATAGAATCTCCGGCACGTTGCTGGATCGGCAAAATTGCCGTTTCCCTGTCCCTCCGGACAAACGAATTCTTCATCCTTTTTATCGTCTTTGCTCTTCTGCGAGTTTACTAAAACAGTAATAAATATAAATTACGAAAGTGTCCAATGACACAATATTCTGTGTGTGAAGCCTCCGCTATGCCATCTCTGTTGAAATATCGTTAGCTATTAGTACGGGAATAAATTATATATTTGCCTTCTCTTTTAATACAGCAACGTATATGTATATTTATCTTTAGAAATCTATATATATATATTTAAATGGAGTTTCAACAGACCTTATACTAAGGCAAGCGTGAAATTGATTCTCGAATCGTAATTCGCGGAAATGTCAAGGTTGGCTGAACATTCGAATATCCTGTGTATCGCATAGTGCTCATCGCGACAATGAATTGCTTATTCCGCGACGATTCACCTGCTTTATTTTTCTCAACCGGTCGTTGTGAAGACACAATAAAAAAAAGAATCCTGCATTACCGTCTGAGCGGCGATAAAATTACAGTTCGGAAGAGGCAGCGATAAAGCGAGTGATTGGCTTTTAGAAAATAAACTAGAGAAATTCTCGAGTGACGGTCCCAGAAAAAAAGAGACTTGAGAAAGCGCGTGGCGCGATACATTCCAAGCGAACAAACAGTCGGGCGTCCACGCATACGCGTATCAGCCTCCGGGCACGTCGACTCGACGGGTGAACCGATCGTCGACGATTTTTACGTATCTTGTCGATAAAAATATCTTCACCATTCGTTGAATTACTGCGCATGCGCACGATGCGCGGAAGCACATTCCGAGATGCTTTAAATTTGGCATATTTCGTTATAAGTTAATTGTGCGTGTACACAATTTCTGGGATTTTTTTTTCATTGCGATGTAATTGCCTAAGGTGACGATCGTTTTTTTGGAATAAATCTTGAATAACAAAAAAACAGGACCGCGCGCATGCGCAGTCACGTTACAGTAACGAAAAAACCGAAAGCACCTCTGGTACGAATTGTCAGCAAAAATCCGATTTTACCGTGTTTTAGCATATTCTCAGATTGTCATTAAAATCTCGATAATTTTTTTATCAGAATGACCGTGTGAGCACACGTTATAGCAACGAAAAAAGTCAAATCGAAAGCACCGCAGACAACTACAAGATCGACGCTCATTCCCGTTTCCGAACACACCCATATGCTAATCGATCCATCGAATCGTACGGCGCTCGGTTTTCCGATTCAACCCGAACGCGAATGCACGGGAAACGTGACTCGATTGGCTGTGGAATTAAAAAAATATATACCGGACGGCGGATGAACCTCGATGGCAGCAACGTTTCTAGCGGCAAGAAAAGCCATCTCTCGTCTATGCTATAATACTCGGCAACATTTGTAGGAAGTATCACGGAGGGCTTCGCTCTCCGTAACGATAAATATACGGCATAACGGTTAATAGCTCAAGCGCTGCCGAGGGACGCTCGCGTCTGCCGGGAGTACAAGTGAAAGTAACCGATAATTGTAATTCGTAAGTGACCTTACAATATGAAACCGAACGACCGTCAATGGCCGAGAGCTTCGAACGTATTATTATTATTATTATCATTGTAATTTCTATTAACTGCAGACGATGCTTGCGATTATTGATAACAGGGATTGCCGAGCCGGAGGCCAAAGCCGTTCGGTGTTTAACGACGAAGTTGGAAAGTGAAGGCGCCACGGCGTGTTCCACAAGGCGAGTCGTGCCTGGCAAACAACATTCCCAATGGCAGCGCCACGGTTTAGTGAGTTTTCGCACTAGGCGCGAGCCGTTCGAGCTCGGACGCTCTATCTCAGCTGCAGAAATCCGTTCGATCGACTTATATAAATACACAATCGCCGGGAGCAAGTTTCCACGTCAATGGCGTTTATGATTCGAACAATCCACAGGCATTTCAGGGATGCCTGAATCACTCGCCCGAGGACAGGCACTGAGCGCGTTTCACCCGGTTCGGTGTGGAAACACTCGGGGACTCGGCGACACCGACTCGAGAAATTTCTCAATTCGAGGGAAACAACGCCCGGGCGCTTCGACGACGGGCCGAAAAATCAAACTAAAAAATCATTTATTTCACCGGTAACCGGCAAATAAATACCTATTTAATTAAAACAAAAAAAAATTGTTGGAATCAAGTAAATATTTGTATAAATGGAGTAAATGTTTATTTAAATTGACTGAACTTTTTTTGGGAGCGCCCGTGAAATAAATGATTTTTCCAAGCGTCGATTTTATTTTTAATGCAACGTTAAGTTTAGATAAATCACGTGCACTCAATCTCGGCAACAGTAATGCATGAAAAATAATTATCACGAGGCGATAACGCAACGGCTGTTCACGCTTGAATTTTTGGAACTATAATTTTCGCGAATGGTAACGAACGGAAATGTTCCTTTCGAATGGGTCGGTCCGGGTGCTTTGCAATTGCCGAGATAAAATATTCACTACATAAATCCTCCTCGATTATCTACCAGCGAGATAACAAAATCTCATGAGCTTTGTTAATTTAAAGCAAATTAAAAAAAAAAAAACATTTTCACAAGCGAATCAGGCAACGGCTCTTCACTCTAAAATTTTAAAACTATAATTTTCACAGACTTCCTTACACGTTATTCAATTTTCATGAAATTCAAGCCTTTTGCAATTGCCCGTTAAAAAATATTGAATACATCCAACCCAACTTCATCGACAATGAGACAAAAAAAAATCACTGAGCGTTGTTAATTCGCGCCGCGATAATTGCAATAGTCCGGAGCGATGATCGAAAGTCAAAGCTTGAATGTCGACGCTGTCCTACCTGCGAGAACCGTCAACGCGGCGCAGACGATCACCGTCCCGTACAACTTCATATCACCTACTGCCTTCGGGGAAATCTCAAAGGTGCAGACCCGGTACGGCGTGCTCGACACGCACAGCACACACACACACGCTATGTGTGGCCTTTACTTTTCGAAAGAGACCACGAGCGTAGAACGTATCATCTGCCTCGTTTGCAATGGGAACAGCAGCTCTCACGAAACTGCACAGGTTCGGCCGGAAAGAGTCGCTTGGACACAACACGTCCTTCTCAGCTTCTTCTTCCTTCCCCGTCTCCTACTCTTGTGTTTCTTCCACTCCACCAGAATCTGAAACGTGAGGCAGCAAACTGTTAATTCTATTGGTCGAACACTTTCTACCACCGATCTGAACGGCAGAGAAAAGTTTCTTTATTTACCTCCAATAGTCGAGCGCGGATGCCTTCTCCTCTGCCTGGTACCGTTTAGTCTACGATGAATTCGCCGGCGATTTTTTGTCTCGTATTTTAAGAAATTCTTTTCTTCATGAAAAACGCGTTTAGATACAAAATTGATATTTCGATGACGCCTCCGAACCGGCAACGTTGACCTTGCAATCGAGAGAAAATGTGAAAGTCTCTGCAGGTGAACTTTGTAAAACGTTTCTAGGTCAATGAGTTCGAAGCATCCTCAGCTGGTATCGCTTTTTAATTAATTACCGAGCGTTGTTATTTATCGGTAGAACCTCGGTATCGAGGTCTGGGCTTCTTTTTCGTTACTGTAGTCAATTATTTATTGCTCTAGTGTGAAAGTTCAGATACCTTTCGACCCTCCGGTTTTTTTGTTGGGTTTGCTGATGTCGCTTGTCTTACGTCAATGACGTTCGCTCGTTGAGTGAAAATATTGTTTTCTTTCGACGAATCTGTAACGAACGCGGCATCATCCTTCGACGATCGTGATCCATCTCAGGACCTCAGCAAGGTGGAACCGGTGAAACCGGCGGCACTCACACTTTCGGACAAAGTAGGCGAAACCTGTTCAGTCAGTTTTTTTTACACGGCTTATTTTCTCTCAATCGCCGATACAAGTTAGCGCGATAATGGTGGTCATCTCAATTTTATGATACAAAAACGTTCAGTCGTTTTTACCTTCCTTGTAGAATGTCTATTTCGGTGAAAAAAAAAATATTATAGTAGAAACGTATTCAGAACGTTGTTTTCTCAGTTTATATTCTCTCGATCGCCGATGCAGCGTGCCACGATAATCGTTACGATATTAACTCTATAATAGAAGAATAAAACGCTCCAGGAACTGGAACAGAGATCATTCATGGTTTGACATGAAAAAAGTAGATTCTTAATTGTACAATTATTCTTCAGAGCTCGATATTTACGAGTCGAGGCCCTTTGCCACTCTTATTTTGTTTCGTCATTTTCTTATGCTTTCTTTTATCGTTGTCGGTCGTGTCCTTCTTATTATTGCGAGACCGATAGGGATTTGTGTACGTTGGATCCCTGGGTGTGATGTTTAGTTCCTGGCGTACTAAATCGAACATGGCGAGAGTCGGTTCGTCCAGAAGATGTCTCGATTCGTTTATGTAGTTGAGACTCCACTGGATGGTGGAATTCCACGTTTTCTGGCTCTTAATAACCCTGTGCGTTATATCCGGCAGTTGCAGCACGACATCGCCGAACAACGCGCAATTTTCCAGTATCGTTGAAACTGCTAAACAGTAACAAGAATAACATTAATTATCCATGAATACAAATAGAGTTTTCACGCGAATCTGCAACTTCAGCAGCCGTGAAAATAATTTAAAAAATTACGGGTCATTTCAGGTAACTTTTTATATCGTTGAAGAAGCAATAAAAATATCCATATTTCAATTTCTTCAAACTAACGTCATGTTTCCGTTTTGAACAAAAAAATCTTACACAATCTGCCAAGGTCGCAGATATATAATTATATTTTGTATACTTCTTATTAAGAAAGTATAAAAAGTGTAGTTATATATCTTCGATCGGTACCTTAGGAGCTTGAGTAGCTTGATTTTTAAACAATAACTGTAGAATGAATCGTAGTTTATAACAAAAAAAAATGTTTAGCATCTCACCGTCTCGAACTGTTGCGTTTCGTAACGGTGTGTTGTCTCCGGGTAAATACGTGGCGCCATCAATTAAATTGCGACTCGATTCGATTATATTCAATGCGTTCTCAGTGACTATTGATACCATTTTGTACTTTTTCTCGTAGCTCGCCATTTGACGAATATTCTTTACGGCTTCCAGATGTTCTTTCCGACGTCTTACAAACAATTGTATGACTACGCTCTGTTCAGGAAAATCATCTAGACGGCAAGGAACGATTCTCATTTTTCGAATTGAACAACAATACCAATAAAAAAAGGATACACAGACGTTCATCGATTCGACTTTCGATTGTGGCGCCGTCGTCGTTCCTTTCGTCGATTGGCTCCGACGAAGTTTCGGACGCCGGCTCTTGCGCATGAGCAACACGTGGTAAAATTGACACGAATGCCAAAAAAATCAACGATTGCGGTGTCAACATTGTCATGCATGTATTTACACAAGAACGCCCGAGGAGTAATCGCAGCTTCGCGATGACTGTCGTTTCTGCGAACGGCACACTGCTTCAACCGAGAATACACTATCCAATGTTTGAGGAAATTTCGTCGATGCGACTTGCTGCTAAGTTATGCGACATGCGTGCTTTTTCGTACGGCCATATTGTAATTTGCGCCATCTGGCTACACAGTTGTCGCGGATCAGAGTAGAAATCGCTGTCAAAATGACGAAGGATTTAGTTAAATTGTAAATATTACGAGAAACCCGTGAGTCTCCAACGATTATAGCGTCGCCGTTTTACTTTGAAGTATCGCTCCGATGATATCTCTCGCGTTTTAGGCGATAACTTCGGAAGCCCAGAAGCTTATTTTGTACCAGGCTATGTTGGTCTCACCGCGGTAGCTACTCATTTCTACTTGCATTCATAAACGACACGAATCTGTAATTAAAAATATAGTGCGTGGCAGAATTTGTGGTTTGCTCTGGAAGAGAAACAACAAGAAACGATTCACCAGTGCCTGCCACAATTCCGGTGAACCGACACTCCCGATAAAGTTTCTGACTGAGACACAAAGTCAACAATCATGGCAACGATGCAGGAGGCGAAGTTGGACGTATGTACTTCAACTTCAGAATACTTCTTGATATATATTTTTCACGCCTCCCCGTTTGTTCAATCTGTATTCCCGGTATTTTTTCTACGAATGTTCGATACATTCATTCGGTGTCTTCTATTTTTTAATTACGAACCTTTTAACCTTAAACGCAACTGCAATATGAGAGGCACTCCATTAAATTTATTGGGAATAAGCATCCAAAGCCTGTGATCGTGATACATGATTCGCATGATATCCTAGTATATGCCCAAAAAAAAAATTATTCATGTTTTTCAGATGTACGACGACGCAATGTACAATGTGGATCCTCAAAGTGTTGAGGGAGAGATGACTGTCGGCCCGTCCAAACAAAAAGCCAATCTTGGAGAACCAGACTTCAACACATTGGATGAGCCTATCAGAGACACGATTGTGAGTTGCTTGCAAGAATAAAGGAGGCTTACTTCAAAGAGCCACAAATCTGCATTTATTAATGCAACTTATTTAACCGATTGAATAATTATTTTATTTAGCTAATTGATTTAATGATTTTCTATACAGTTGAGGGATGTCAGAGCAGTTGGCAAAAAGTTCTACCATGTTATATATCCAAACGAGAAAAAAAGTCTGTTGAAGGAGTGTAAGTACTAACGACGAAGTTATGTAGAGAGTCTCACTGGTTTTGATAATAATGCAGACTGGTGTGTGCTTGCTCGTTGTAGGGGATCTCTGGGGACCATTGGTACTTTGCACATTTATGGCAATGTAAGACCTACAGTTGATTTCTGTAATGCCTTTGCGGGAGGGATTATTCATCAAAAAATTTGTTGCTTATTCAGGACTCTGCAAGGGTCTTCGGCTACAGCGGACAATTCAAACGATGGCGGACCAGAATTCGCGGAAGTATTTGTGATAGTATGGATAGGTTCCATGATTGTCACTTTGAACTCAAAACTTCTAGGCGGCAATATGTAAGTGGATTCCAGATTTAGAAGAAACTTGGTTTTTTGGTGAGTGTCGAAACATCAAGTAATTCTTCGTACTACTGTTGCTGTTACAGATCTTTCTTCCAAAGTGTATGCGTCCTAGGATACTGCCTGCTGCCAACCACTATTGCACTTATCATCTGTAGAATAATATTGATAGTGGAGCAAACTACGTTCCTGTTCGTACTCAGGTTCATAATTGCAATAGTCGGATTCGGGTGGGCGACTTACGGTAAGTTTGTCAATCGGTTGGGTGGAACAAACGAGGGTTTGACGAAAAACTTTTATTTGCAGCCTCTATGGCGTTTCTGGGAGACAGTCAGCCACCGGGAAAAAAGGCATTGGCGGTGTATCCGATCTTCTTGTTTTACTTCGTAATCTCGTGGCTAGTTATATCTCACACAACATGAAACCCACCGGGCTTCGTCATGGGATTGTAAAATACTTATAAAAAAATGAAATGCTTGCACAAATTAAACAATCATTTTTATTAAAATTCGGAGGAAAAACAATAATCTGTGCGAGTGGGAGTTTGACATTTTTGTTCTCGAATGTCGTTAAAACACATTTTCACTTAACTCGTCCTAACAAACGATATACAGAGATCTCTTCCTAAACGAAGATGCAATACGAACTTCTTGTTCGCATTCCAATGGTCGACTAGCGACTGAGAATTATAAAATGTCGCAATTCATTTGCCGGCAAGTCTGTGAACCTTTTTTTACAATTAAACGCGTTTAGAAGTTTCTTTTGTATCAAGCCATGTAGCCAGTATTTACATCGATTAACAGTAAAGTTCTTAAGACAGCGGATACGCAATCCCATTCATTTTTGGTATTCATGTACATTGTATATAATATTTATGTATAGACGATATTAAAGAAAATCGTGTAATGAAATGAACGCCACGGAATGTTTCTTTCCGTCGATAACGTATCTTACATATGAAAGAAATACAGCTCCAACTTCCTGAAGAGCTCTTTACTGTCGCAATGGCCAGGATAAGCGTTGAGAGATTTTTGCACCGCGATGTAACTCGTTTGTAAATCACCAACCTCGTAAGCCAGATTGGCACTGTTGAAATGCGGCTCGTACATGTATCCGGCGATGCCGGCAGCGGCATGAAAATACGTCCGAGCCGCAGTGACGTTGCCCTTCTTCATCTCCAGTACTCCAAGATTGTTGTACGAATTAGCGTGTCTATTGTCGGCCGCGGTGGACAAACGAAGACATTCCTCTGCCATCACCAGATCACCTAGGCACTTTTTTGAAAATAGATTACAAAGCGTTAGTCTCTCTAAATTTGTGTCTACGCAAAAGTAACTCAATTACTTACAATCGCAATGTGCGAAATGTTGTACCATACTTCAGCGATATTTTCCTCGGTCGAGAGGCTGAGAGCTCTCTCAAAGCACGATATTGTGTGATCGTACTGCTGCGCGTAAAAACAACATAGTCCAAGATTGTTTAGCAGTTCGGCATTGTAGACGCCCATCTGAAGAAGTCTCCTGTGGCAGTTAAACGATGTGCTTTAGATGGGCTCAATAAATAATCGTTATTCTGACGTAGAAGAACCTAACGGAAGTGAGGCAACCGTCGGCCCAATTGAAATAGACTGATGCTAAGTGTGCAGATCAAAGAAATACATTTTTTGATCGATCACAGCACTTGACAACTATAATGTGCATGATGTTGACTTGTTCTTAGTTCACGTACAATCTTTTCTTTGACGTCTTTTATATTTAGAAACTGGAAATATTTTATTAATCGATAATTTACGGAGCAACTGCGAATGCGCGGTAGCGCCAGTTCCGCTAGATAATTTACTTTATATTACCGGTAATAACGCAGAGCCAATTCGGGTTGATCATTGTAAAAATGATGCATACCGATACTGGCGATCGCTTCGGTATTCGAGGCGTCCTCTTGTACCACGATTTTGTAATATTTAACTGACATCGGTACGCTGTTCAGTCCCTCGAACACCCGCGCCATTTCGACGAGGACGGTAACGTCGCTGGGGAACAATTCTAGTCCTCTTTTGCAAAGATCCAAAGCGGCAAGCGGCTGATCCAGTCTTATGTACACTCTTATCAATCGTAGAACGGTCTCTATGCTCTTACAATCCTTCAGTGCCGATTTGAATTGTTGCTCAGCCTCCCTGACCAGTCCTAGCGTGTAATAACACTTTCCCAATTGGACCTTCCACCACCAGTCTTTGTACTGGCAAGCTTGTGTCGCTTGCACAGCAAGATCCAACGCCTGAAGCAAAAAATATCTCTCTATCTTTATCTTGAATTTTTCTTCGCGTATAGTAATCGCGACCTAGGAATTTCAATAAACTTTTTTTTTGTAATCATACAATATCCGAAAAAATAATAATTTTACAATAAAATTGAAGTAAATTATTGGAATAAAGGCCTTCCAATGTTTTCAGTATCCCGATGATTCAATTTTCAGTACAATTGTACGTAAAATTTAACATACAAGTTTTTGCGTTGTTTTCTATTAGAAAAATGAAATGAACCCCTTCCTTAGCTTCCCTGATACTCACGCATCTCACATCATGCTCGTGATAGTAAATGTACTCGAACAGTGGCTTCGCAACGCCAGGCTTATTGGCGTATTTCGCTACGTTTAATCTTGATAGCTGAATGAATGGACCGTCGGGCTCCGACAGCATAGATGCGGTACCCAGCCTGAAAAATTAATTAAATCGATTCTCAACTAAAGAACAACGCTCATCGCGACGAAAAATATTCTTCGCCTATCTGTCAATCGATTAAAATTCACCTGACACTTCGTCCTGTTATCGCGGTAATGGGTCTCGCGGTCATAGCGGTCCTTGGTGTCCTCAGGGCCTGTTCAACAGTCTGGGCAGTCGCCGATTGCGTGGCCGGTCGAACCACTCCGGTCACCGGTCTGCCCGACTGAGTCTTCGGCCTAAATCCCTGACCTGTTATCGCCGTGCCGGGATTCTTTAGCGATGTCCCCGGCCTTGGCATTGAAGCAATCGTGTAACTGTCCAACAAACTCTCCGCTATGCCTTCTTCTTCGCTCTCGATATCATCGACGTAAAGTTGCATCGTCAACGCTCGCATTTTCAACACCCACACCGCCTGCAACAACAAAACAATATACATGAATTAAATTAGAATTTCCGAATTTAGAACAGATAGATAAATAAAGTTTATTAAGTCCTGCAAAATTGAAAAGCATGTGATACAAGCAAAAAACAATGAGCAAACAATCTTAAAATAAAAATTGATAATAGTTTGGACACAGTATATTGGTACCAGCATAGAATATTGGCATCAATAAAGTAAATTGGTACCAGTACAGTATTTAATATATATTTTACAAGTTGTAGATAAATGTTTGTCGATTTCGACTCACCTGGTCTAGCGGACTCTTTCTCAATAGATTCGTGCATACGGCAGTACATTCTTCGTACTTGCGTTTGTTGAACAAACTCAGAGCCGTAAAAAGTTCCATCGACGCTGAAGGAGAGTCGACATCGACCGACGTTAGGGACAGAAGTGAACACCTGGTCAACCGAGCCAGGGCTGTTTTTTTAACCTGTTAATTCTCGTAGAAATATATTGATTATTTTCTACCTTTACATCGTCGCTGTGCGAAGTCCATGCCTATGCGGCTCAGCTGTACATTCTCGTCCAGCACATTCGCTTGTTTTCCCAGTGAGGAAACTTTTTTTCCTTGAGGCGTTTTTAGGCATCTTTCAAAATTAAGTTGACCATTATTTTACATACATGGATTAATTTATCAAAGCACGATGAGTTCGATTAGCGATGGCCGTTCCAGGTTGATGAACTTCCTTACAAGAATAAAATTAATTTATATGCGTGCTCCATAATATTTTTGTTTTTGTCGTTTACATCAGCATTCAACGTAAATTCGACGAGTTTCTCGGTAGGAAAAATATCGAAGAACAGTGCACCGAGGAGTCATTGGAAAAACTTCACGAAGCCTTCATGGTGAGATCGTTCAGCGTGACTGAAGGAAAATTGTTTATTTAGAAACGATTTTATTAAGGCCACGGAGAATGAACGAATGGACGAAAGCCAATTCCAAATAGCCTTCGAGAACATTTTAAATATTCGTATGGACCCCGAAGAAAGACATATTTTATTCGAAAAGGTAAGGGACTCTGGAGTAAATCCTCGGTGCTGTTACCTTAGTTTTACTTCTTACAAGACCGACAAATATTGTAGATAAATTTTAACCGAAACGGCTTCGTCACTTGGGACGAATTGGTGTCTCATATATTGGTGGAATTTCAAGAGAAGGACATAGGCTTAAAGTGGCAAGCCTTAGAATCTCCGTTGACTGGATTGCCCCGTTTGCTAAGAACCCATCATCGTAGTCCTATATCCAGAATTCTCTTTTGCCCGGAAGTACTTCCGGTGCGACAGAATCACTTATATCCGATCAACAAGTTGTTCGGCTTGAGGCCTACACGAAAATTTTAATTTTCGGAGACCACAAACATGGATTTCTGAAGATTTACCGGAAATACCTTACTGGCAGTTTGAAATTTAAAAAATCTCATCTTTCGACCGGAATTGGCGTCATATTGTAAAGACGTCAAATCCAGCCTAAGAATTGGAATTTTTTAAGAAAATTTAAACTATCAAGTACCATATATCCGGTATATGAAAAAGAAAATGTTGGGGCACTTATGAATTTTTAGTAGGACAGGACATCAAGTTTTCTCAAAGGGTGTTACATGACGGCCAGCAAGGATGGATTTATAAATTATTGGTCACTGGATCTTGTCTATGAGCGCAGTGTCCAATCCGTAACCCGTAGGTACTTCCGTTCAACGATCGCTCCATCCGGTTCGCCTCATTCACCGTTCTTTACAATCGTTTAGCTTATCGAAGAGTGCATCCGACGACCATAACTGATTTTATTGCAATGCCCGACGTGCAGATCGTGTGTACGAGCTCGACTGAAAGAGATCTACGATTCTATGATACGGTGGCTAAAAAATTTGATCTCCGAGTTATGGTACCGTGAATTAGTTTCGGAATAAATCCTCCGACTGTCCCTGCAGCACACTCACTGAAGTGGAGAAACTTTTTTCTCATGAAGCGGTAGTCGAAGCCCCAGCCGAACATTAATTTTCAGATATCGAGCTTCGATTGCACGGTCGTGCGTATGAGCTACCATTTCAGCGTCAACATCAGCAACGAATCCTACATAATTCTTGGTGATATGAATGGATCCGTCATCGTCATGTCCTTCAGCTCGCTTGAAAAAGGACCCTTCAAACACACGCCCAATCAGGATATTTCTCACAGTCGATACGAGGCCGTCCTTAAAGTTGCTGAAAAAAAAAAAAAACACAAAAATCATTAAGTTGTCAATGAAAGTTTAACAACAAAAATTAATTGCAGGGTGAAATGGAAGGATTGAAGGTCACGGAGTTCAGAAACGTTCATTGCAACTGGGTTAGCCAGGTTGCTTACTACGATACTTTGAGAGCTTTTGTTTCGTGCAGCAAGTGCAGCAAGTGCTCTCTTCTCGTGAGTGATCCAACTGGAACGAAAATGATTTACAGATTCAGTGTGCCAAAGGGAATATCATGTTTCACCTTCTGTGAAGGTGAGAAACGATTTTCATTATCTTAAATTTTCTTTCGGAGCAGAGAAAGTGCAATACTCATTATAAGGTTTCGCAATTGAGCAGACAATCAGTTGTTGATAACCGGTGGTCCGGATTGCACTATTCGCATTTGGAATCCCTTCGTGACCGATAAGGCGATTATGACATTGCGCGGTCATCACGCGGCGATTTGCGTGATAGTCGTGCAAAATGCTGGCAAACGACTTTACACAGTCTCGAAGGATCGCTGCATCAAGGTTTGGGAAGTCGGAGGTCAAGCGTGCATTCAAGTAGTTATCTTCGGTGTCACGATATTTCAACGTCCTTTTCACGTTGCCATTGGTATCGACATAACCTAATTGTCCTGAACAGACGTACAATCAGCTTCCGAGCGAATTGGGCGAACACACGGAGATGTCGATAATTTACAATCCTGTGACTCACAAGATGATAATAGCGAGCATGATGATCGCCGTTATCGTTTGTGAGAGAGTTATAGATGAAGAATCGTTCGATGGATTCACCCACGCTCAGCCGGTTTCCTGCGTACTCTACAATTCACTGTTCAAAGTGGTACGCCGACGAAGGTCGATCAAAGAAAGGGCGATCGCCAAATTAGTTATTTATATGGCAAGGCTGCAGAAAAAGAATTCCCGGCGACCTCGGCATTAACACGATTCACGACTCAATTTCTTCTAACAACTTCAAGAAAATTTCAGCACCCGGTTCTACAAAGTGTGCACACAAAGGCACTTTCTCGCACTAGTGCAAAAAAAAAAAATCCCATATTGCGTTTGTATGCGCAGTTTTTGTCTCGTACGACTTCATTTATGTATTTATACGAGTTCAGAAAAATATTCTCGCACCAGTATCGTACAAATTTATTTTTTTTCAAAAGATGTGAATAGCACATTTCGATACATGTGCCATAAAACTTTTGTCGACGAGTACGAGTTTGCAGCAGGCGCGCTGTGGTCACAGGAGTTAAGAAAAAAAAAATACCATAGGAGTATTTAAAACTCGCACGGAGTGACAAAAAATATTTCACTGTCACAGATAGTCACGACAGGTCTGGACTCGTGCATAATAGTCTGGGAGCCCTGGCTCGGACGTCGTTATCATTTGGTAAAAAACGCTCACAGCCACTTGCTCTTCGGTCAAAGCGTCGGAATCGAGATAACAGCAGCTTGCTTCGACAATTCGGAGCAGCTTCTGCTGACCGGAGCGAGAGATGGCTCGCTAAAAATGTGGAACTTCAATACAGGAACCTGCATAAGAAATATGGCTATCGAGGACAACTGGTGATGTCTAGAGCTTCTTTCAATTTTCAAGTGGCAAGTTGGAGTAATGATTTTTTAAATTCCAAACAGCGAAATAACGAGCGTCATGTGGGTGAAGAACAGAATCCTGTGCGTCGGATGGAATCGTCACGTGACAGAGTTTGCAGACACGGAAACCGGAATACACAAGAAGAACTGGGAAACTAGACACACCGAAGACGTGCTCTGCGCTGCCGTTATGTATCCACAAGTTTTGGCCACCGGATCTTACAACGGTGAAATCGTTCTTTGGCGTCTCGAGACCGGACAGCCTTACAGAAGATATCAAGGCAGCGATCCGAAGCGACGGTGCGATATTGGAATTGCTATTCTTTCTTGCAGATGATAAAGTTACAACTTCAATTGTGTCCGTTTTCACAGCTATACGATTGTCTACAAGAAAGAAGCCAGAGATAAATTTCAAGCACAGCCGGCGACAAGCTTGAAGCGTTCAGTTGGGAGAAAGCGGACTTCCGGCAGAAGTAGCGGACCATCCCCGTCCGCTATTCTTCGGAACGACGCTTCCGTAGTACAGAAATCGGCTCTCGGAATCACGAGAACGGTCGCCGTGAGGGCGATTATTTTCTTGACTTCGCGACAAACGGCTCCGGATGTCGGCAGCTTGCTGGTTTCCTTGGATTCTGGATTAATTCAAGTCTGGACTCATCACGTCGCTGCGGGCTTTCTCATTGCTTTCTCAGCTATTCACACCCGTGGGGATTGCGCTCTGACACTGGCCACTGATCCGGACAATGAATATCTCATAACCGGTCCAGGAATTTTCTTTTCTTGTCCTCTCATTGCGTATTTTCGAGGAATTTATAATCTTGGACTTTTAGGTCACGCTGCCGGTTACATAAAAGTGTGGCTCGTGAAAAACTATGCCCTGCCGAATCCGCCGATAGTGTCGGTGCCTCTGCTAAGATTGGAATTCCCCTTTCTGTGGCACGATCGTATAAACGGCCGTGTGAAGAGATCGGTGCAAGGTCAGCCAATGCCGATGCTGCTGTCTTCCATTCGAGGGCACACAGAGGCTGTGAAGAGTCTTCAATATATACCAAATGCCCGTATAGTCGTCAGGTACGTCGGCAGTTTCCACGATTCGGTAGGAGAGCCTAAGAATTTATCACGGCGGCCGTCTTTTCCCCGGGAAAAAAATTCCGACTTTTTCCTGACCAACTTCTAATCACTTCCATCATAAATGTTAATAATGCAGATGAAATTTTACTTCGTTTGCCGATTTCTTGCATTAACGTTTGATCGGTTTATTTTTTTTCGACGCTTTCTTTTCTGTTAGTTTAATTCACTTCTTATAAAAGATTCGACGATTTAATTCTTCCTGGGCCAATTTTGAAATTTCCCAAATATGCCCTGATTATGTGACTAAGGTTTTTCCCCTGACACCGCAGTTCGTGTTTATGTTGTTCCAGCGGCAGTGCCGATTGTTCTGTTCGTCTGTGGACACTGGGTGGAAGATACCTCGCGACACTCGGCACTTTCAGGCCCTGGTCAACGATATTACCGGATAGCCCGGCGCATTCGTATTTCACAAATTACCGAATTCCACCTGACATCAGGCGGAATGCCAGCTTCACCACCCTGAAGGTAATGGCGAGTAATGTGGGCGGAAGGCGTCGAGTGTTAAAGCATCGTTCGCGTTCGTAGCGTTTAAAGTGGATTTCGGAAATCCTAAATCCCATTTAATGGATTTTATCACATCCTATATCGGAATGGATTTGAAAAATTCTTAATCACTAATATGCGCACTTCCAGGTTCTGAGAGGAGGCGCGACCGAGGAGAGCACCGAAGGTAAAAACGACGAGCTTGACTCAGCTGTCGAAGTTCCGGAAACCGAACGGAGCTTTCTGTACGGAACACGTCTCGTTGCTCCAATTCTCGGAGAATCTTACGAACTATTGTCGAGAACGAAAGCCTACGAAGAGACGCCGATTCTCGACAATTCTCTTGCATACGTGAGTCGCCAAATCTTCTTGATTTTTTTTCAGCATGTGCGACAATCTTGTACGCATCAGGAATTTTCTTTTTGGGTGTCGATCAGATTCCGGTGTATGCCCACTTGACAACCAGCGACCTGAAAACCATCGATATCCCAGTTAAGCCGGCTGTCCTGCAGAAACAGGGCACGGTGCGGAGTCTGATGCTGTAAATATTAAACAAATATAGAGACGGAGGCGCCTTTGAACGCACACCGTTCAAACGGACACGCGTTCATCGTAAAATAACTAAAATAAAAAATTATTGATTATGATCTTTAAGGACTATGTCGTATCACGGTGAACGTATGTCTGGGTGGTGTAAGTTTGAAAGCGTCTGAGGACGTATTAGTTGGTTACTGTCAAGATTAGGAAACGTATGGATTTTTGTAATTCATGTTCAGCTCGGTCAAGAAACTAAAGAAAGTTGCGTCGACGGTTCGGAAGGATAAGTCCGGGGAGTTCGGCCTCAAAAGGAGCTCTACTATAGTCGAGGGAATACTATCGACGCGCCAAAATCGCAGCGTTCGGTAAATATTACATGTGTTTATTCGTGAAAATATTTGAACACGTGTAAGAAAACTAGCGTCGAGAAAATGAACGTTCATAATCATTGTAACGTCGGATGCTATAAAAATAAAAAAGTAATGTGATAAAAAGTATTATTATACTAGGATTCATATCGATGCATAGGGGAAAGAGAATATTCAATTACAAACATGAACGTTCTTCACGCTGGGCGCAGTTACGCAATTAAATAGATTAAAACAAATTTTAAACACGGTGACAAAAATTAAATCGATTCGGGTAACGAAAATCGTTTCGCATACCGTGTCGCGATACTTGAATTTCGAATATATTAATTTCTGACATTGCGTGTACCTCGCAGTGACAATGTGAGACTTTCATTCACCATTCTCGTTCATCATCATAGAGTAGCGAGGTGGTGTTTTCCAAATTGCGCTCGATGTACGTTGCAGGCGTTCCTTCTTTATACCTTTGAACAGCTCTGTCAAATCTGGTGTACACCTTTGCGCCCCGAAAAATGCGTACACAACTGATAATGGTATGTAGTTATTTATCTTCAATTGAGTCTTTCGAACGCTCGCTGAAAAAAAAACAACCAAACAATTCAAGATCATTGAATTATTGTCGATCGCGAGCTGAAGTATTTGTGTACTCATCGAAACAGTAGAACGAATCTTACGTTGAGCCCAATAAGGAATAGGATTCTTCGGTCTTGTTTCATCGTCGGAATCATCATCATCGGGTTCACTGTCTAGCTTGTAACTAGTCGGGCCCTGAGCATTCTTGTTGTTGGCCATCTTCGCCTGAAATTTGACATTTAATACGATAGTAGTATGGAAAAGTGGCCATTTGTCGAAGGATATGAAGTTGACTACACGAGGCCAAAAGTGCCTTTACCGAAAAAACGCAGTTTCCGCCATACATTGTAGGCACTGGACGGAGGACTTTTTTGTGCTTATATTACAAAAAGTTTACTTGAATAAAAAAAATTGATCCCATAGGTTTTGTACCTTCGCAATCATTTGGGCTTTCATTCTGGCAGCTTCGGAAGCTGCCAGGTGCTGGGCTCTTGCCTCCGCTTGCCTTCGACGTTCAGCCTCCTGTTCACGACGTTTCTGTTCGGCGAGTTGTCTCTCTGCCTCCTCCTGCTCTTGCAAGCGCTGCAATCTCAGTTGCTCCTCCTGTTTTCGCCTCTCCTCCTTCTCCTGTTAGATGGTCAAGCATTGGTTACTCAACACCAATCCTGACAACGTACTGATATGAGTTAAAAAGGTTGCCTCGACAAACCTGCGCCCGCTGTAATTGAATAAGTCTCTTCCTCTCAGCCTCTTCCCGTTGCTTTTCTTGTAGCCACTGAGCAGCCCTCGCCTTCTCCTCTCGTTCCTTCTCGATTTTCAGTCTCTTCTCCATGTCGAGTTTCTCGTTAGCTTCTCTCGCTAATTTGTTCCTCAATTCTTTCTCTTCCCGCTTTCTATATAAAAAAATAAAACTGATGTGACAAACAGTCTGCAATGTCATAAATTATATCGCATCTCGTCACTTAACGTACCTTTTCTTCTCTTCGATTTTAGCCTTGAGCGCTTCATCTCTCTTTCTTCGGGCGTCCTCGTCATTCACTTTTCTCTTCTTCTCAACGAGATTATCGGTCGAAGGTGCTTTGGTTAGAGTTTTCGTTGGCAGAAAACTATCGACCGAAGTAATGATGTTCGATCTCGATACAGTCTGAGCTTTGTTTTGCTAAAAAAAATGAAAAATAAAATAAAATGAACGGCTCATTATCGTTGTTTAACTTTCACACGAAAATGGTCATTGGAGTAATCAATTTTGCCTTCGAAGCGTAATGTGAAAGATGCCCATGCAAGAAATTGAAGTATTGAAAACAGTTTCTTACGTTGACGATTTGAATACCGGCAGGAGTGTGGTGAATGCGGTTAACGGACATAGGCATTTGTAGTCGACTCTTGCCGATCGGCGTAGTTCGTTGCTGCTGTTTCTGTATCAGTTTGTCGTTGGTAGCCAATAACCTACTGGGTTTCTGTGCCGAGTTTAGAGTGTTATTCTAGAAAAATAAAAAGTAAGCATACGATAGAGAAAGCGATAGAATCATAGGTTTAGTTTGAAGAATCACAACTGTCGTCATAGCGGGTAAAAAAAATTAGTTATCAACAAGTGATCTGATAACCGTCTCGAAAACACAAACAGGAGCATTATGCAGGAACATTTATTAAAAAAAAAAAATCTAAATCGTGAGAGTCCGACTCACCTCTTTCCTGTCTTCGACCTCTCTCATTTCCTTCATTAGCGCAATCTTCATAGCTTTAGCGAGAGATTTGCGAGTCGCTTTTTGAGCGATCGATTTTTCATTCATGTCGGCGGCCGCAGCTGCCATCGCTCGCGTCTTCGTTCTCGTCACTCTCGTCGGTGCGTCAACGTCGACGCTCTTCGGGCTGTTCATTTGAGCCTGCTCGAACGCTTCGACGCGTTTCTTCACCGAGTCGGTCGTGTAAGGGCTGAACAACGTGTTTGTCTTGTACGGATTTTTACCAGTTTTCATGCCGGTTATATTTCGTAATCCATTTTTCACAGGCGTCGCAGCGACAGCGTCGTCATCACTTGGAAGACTCGAGCGCGTTATTCGTTGCTTCGTTTTGACTTCAGGTTTGTCGTTTCGCGTGGGTTTCCTTTCATCCTTGCGCTCCGGTGACGAATCGTCATCCGTTATCAGCGCATTGAAATCCTTGTTTGCCATGGTCTCCTTCAGTGCCTTCATCCTCTCTTGCAGGTCGGTCTTCGACTGCAGCGTCGACTTCGCGACTAGCGGCGATCTCTGATAAACTTTCTTCGCCGGCGGCTCCTCGACCAGTGTGTCCCGTTCAGAGGTCCGGGCAGAGCTCGACGATTTCTTCATCGTCACCGTCTCGTTTATTCTGATCGGCATTTGCATCGACTCCAAAACGACCGTGACGTTCATAATTTTTCTGTCGAATGTCACCGTGCTGTTCGGATTCATGGTAGAGTTCATCGGAATCGATTTGCCGACGGCGTCCTCGTACATCGACGGCTCGACCGTTATATCAGCGTCAGGAACGTGCATCGATTCGTTGACAATGTTAGCCTTTTTCGCTGCTGGTTCGCGGACGTTCTTCGAGGAACCCCGCGAACCCTTTTCTTCGGAAGCCTCGCGCGGCCGTTTGCTGCGCGACGCGCGGCTCGATTGACGTGTCACTTCTTCCTTTACGGCGATGTACGTCGTGTTCGGCTCCGTTTTCGGGACGACTATCGTCGCGTCGTTCTTCTCCGTCCTCCTGACAGAATTACTGCGCTTCTTCGCCGGTCGCTTTGCCTCCTCCTCGTCCGAGCTCGCAGCCACAGATATCGTTCTCTTTGCTCGACTCGCTCGCACCGGCTTTAGGACCGATTCTTCCTCCTCGTCCGCGGAGGGCCGACGAATCTTGGTATTCAGCCTTGTGCCCTGTTGCTTCTTGATGTTGGTGGAAGCTTTCAGGGACGCCGCCCTTCTGGATGCTCTTGGCATCATCGCATCGTCCTCCTCCTCCTCATGGTCTTCGAGTGCCGTCTGCTCCACAAGAGTGTCGGAGGCTTTCGATTCATTCTCCGCGACGTCGTCCTCCGGTATCGTCTCGATACGCTTGACTCTCTTTCTTGGCACTTTTGGTGTCTTTGGAATCAGTGGACCTGAAAATGCGCTCGGTATTTGCTCAAGCAATGTCGACAGATAATCCGAAAATTCTTTTTGAATATTGTAGCCATCCTTTTTGACTTCGTCCGTTTGTTTACTAATCTCATGTAAGTCGGCTTTTATTCTCTTCAATATGGTGTCCTTTGACCAGCCGCTCATCTTGAAAACCTACAAACATACATAAATTATGAAGCAGATTTCCTATGTGATATATCGTAATTCGTTTTTTTTTTGGTTAAGAATTATTAAAGATGACTACATACAAAATGTATAATTTATACGGCATTCGGTTGATTTTTAAATGCAAGACATATTCTATATTTTGTGTGTCAGGAGAAATAGCTGTTACAAATAAATTGGATTGAATATCGAAAAAAGAAATTAAATGAGTTCAGAATATTTTCTCTAATTCTCAAACGATTACATTTTTTATTGAGTTTTAAATTTCTATTTTATTCTTTTGCCATTGAGCAGTTTTAAGAGTACGACATATTCTTAAGAATGTTATACATACGATTATGTACGAATCTGATATATAAATATCAGGTCGCCTTTCGTATTTTGCGCGTGAGGACTAAATCCCGTGTCAGACACACAAACAACTAGAGAAAAGAGAAATAAAATTGGAGTTTTAAATGGAGGTATTCAATTTTCGAATGGAGAAATTAGAAAATTGTGCTTTTCAGGTCTGCACGCGAATTACTCGTATAGGAGGAAAATCATTTTTTCTCTGTTTCAAAGAACGCGCAAGAATCCTCGAGATTCCGTGATAAAGTTTGCTGTCCGCACAACGCCTTTGACTCACCGATTATATCGAAGCTCAAACACGTTTATGGCGGGCGAATGTTAAAATAATGCGGATACACGTTCGGACCCGTCTTGCTTAACCACTATGCCATTCGACACACGCGAATCCTAAACGACACTACTCGCGGAATTCACGATTTCGAATTTTTCAGTGACACCTTAGACTGCGACGAGCAAAGAAACGAACAAAATGACTTTAAAACGCAAACTAAATCCCGGGAATCGGCATAATTGATCTAAAAAATGTATCCCGAAATCCGTAAAAGCGGCCTACGCGCTCACCGGATTCACTGTCGTCCCTCGTACGCCTGGTGTAAATAATGTAACGTCTTTTTCGGTTTAAAAACCGTTGAATGAGCGCCATCTCGATCGCGTGGTAAACGGAAAGGCTTGTTCCCAAATTGTCCGTGGGCCTATTAAGGCGAGATCTCGGTCGGTAACAGAAACCGTAGTAAACGGCATTGGAGAAAGTAAAAATATCGGGTAATCACATTATATTCTCCGAAAAGGGTTTACTTTGAAAAACAAACTTCTAAATGAATTAATTCTCAATACGCGCTGCTCTCGTCGCTAACATCAAAACTCGCCCGTCGCGGAATTAAAAAGGGAAGACGGCTAGCCAATTGCACCACGAACGTGGTATCGGAAAGGATCGGAAACAATCGTAGAATACATCACTCCCACCAAGAGGCGCGTCCACCCGAGTGGCTGGCTGCGGAGAAGGCTTCCCGGCTGTGGTGTTGTGTAGCAAAATGGCCGCCTGACCGCGATGAGTGTGTGACGTTCCTCCGAGGTGTTGTGTTTGTGTCGTCCTTTCGTGCAGTTTTTTGTTGTTAAAACAACACACAGTCCGAGTGTTACGGCGGAGTGACCGATCGGATATTATTACGGGAGCTCCTCGCCGCCAGTTGGAAAAATATATCTTCCAAGTTCAAGAAACCGTAAGTTCGACAGTTGTTAGCGAAGTTCTATCAATGCGGTGTACTTTAAAATTCATAATCGTGTCAGGTTTCGTGCACGTTCCTTTGGGGTGGGCCGCGAATAACGTTACGTTTGTCGCAGAGCCATCGATAATCGATCCAAATTTTTTTTTGTCCCGAGAAACATTACCGACCGCGCTCGGTGCAAGTATTTTAATGTCAGGAACTGTTCCAGAATTATATTACTTTTCGCAAGGCGCAGTTACGCTTTAAGAGACTTACCGACACACGCACACGTTGACGAAATCTACGTCTTAGCTGCGGATTCGCTTCCACCGAAACGCCGGAAACCCACGTACCTGCGAAATATTGGAGTTTCGTACGATCGCGAAAAGATTTTCGTGTTTCTCAGCATAGAGCCACAGGTGAAGAGTGCTCAGATTGACTCGACATACGACCATCTGGTATCAACGCATGTATCGTTGACAGACAGAAAGCTTATTTAATTATATATTTATTCATGTCGATGAAAATGCACTCAGCTCCATTACGATTTGATGGAAAACATTGACGGAGCAATTTGAAACTGCGAGCGTGACAGAATGCTGGCTGACACAAGGTGAAAAATAAATGATATATAAAATCATTAGCAAATAACAGAGAAAAGCATGAAAGATGGATGTTAAGATAGTCATTTATGACACTTGTACAATAAAACTTTTTATGACGAGTGTGAGATTGCAATGGAAGCTGAACCAACACGTTGCTATCTGACGAGTTGAGAAAAACTTCTTCACACAACTATCGTACCAAATTTTACTTCGAAAGCTGTAGAACTGCAATTTTCACACAGAGAGAAACAATAGTAATTTACGATATTGGTGCAATAAAAAGATTCCCAACGAACATGTGTTTCCAATACAATCCAAACTAACATGTTGCAATCAGCTAAGTTGAGACAACAATTTTTATCCGATTATCACACCAATTTTTACTTCACAAAGTGCGAGAATGAAGGCTTTACACACATGGAGCATGTATAAAACTGTGATTTCTGCATTTTCTCATGGAGTGATAATTTTCAGACTCGTAATCTACTGTCGAGTAATAAAATAAGTCTAAGAGTAGCAGGAGAGTCATTGACTCGTAGAAATTGCGTGCTCTCTTTATTCTCCGTTGTGCTGTTATCAGACATTCATATGCACAAATATAGCACCATAGATCTATTGGTCGTCACAAATATCCATCATAAATATATGAATTTAAGTTGCTCGGCAGCATTACATCTTCGCTTTTCGCACTCGTTAACGGAACGACCCTGTCGGCAAGTGCTTTTTTTTTGCATCCATTAATCTCAATGGGACTCTCGTCGCCTGCATCGGCATGAATATGCTAAATACGTAATAGAGGATGGCTCATGTTCACGTATAGTCGTCATTGCCTTGGACATTATAAATAACCGACGAAGCCTAAAAACAGCTCGGAACGTCCAACCTTCGCCCGTCCACCAGACACGACTCTCTACCAACAATGAAATCTCGGATGTCTTCGATGGCCGGAAAGTCGATGCATCTATAATTTTATTTATCGTTCTCACTTTCAATCTCGTTCCGTCCAATTATCGTTGACACATGTTTCAATAAATCACCGAACGCCGGTACTTCTCGTGCGATAATCTCGCCATCACCGATTTCATAATACGATTAATGAATCATCGACCGCACGCCGAGATAATAAACAAACGGCGATGCTCGGTCTCCGCACAGCGGTCAGCTCGCTCACTCGTTGCGACTGCACGGCCATTTGTGAAGGTTGGAGCGTCTCGCACTAGTCAAATGACTGCTGTATTTTTTAAGTTGTTCGCACATAGTTCCACGCATCTGTTGAATATTGTGCAGAGTTATTTCCTTAACGCATGTGCGTGTAAAATTTTTGCCCATTTTTGGTTCTTGGAAAGTAAGCGTAAAAAGTTTTTGGTTTCGCATTTGGTGCGCGATAAATACTGCGCATGCGTATAGATGCGATTTAGACGTTTTCTCGAGCTAGTGTAATACAGAGTCTCTGTGCGACTGAGACGTGATTTTTATGACTTTAGGAAACGTGTGAAGAGCAGAGACGTAAAAAAGAGGGCGCTGACTTGTGTGAACGCCGCGATTTCATTTTCACACTCGTCGAGAATTCCCTTTCTACGCCCTTGCCATGAAAATGATTGTTCTATTACTGCAGATGTCCTCAATCTAGAAAAACATAACTTTTTCATGGACGTTCAAAGATCGTAAATGCTTCGTTCTACTTGCCAAAAAGAAATATATGTTGAAATTGGTGGAAATGGAAGTACTATTGAATATTTAAAAGGGTAAATTTGCGGAACATTTTTCAAGGAAGCCAATGAACCCTGACGCATAAAAGTAAATAAAAATTACGGATGATTATCTGAAAGAAAATAAACGAAAACGTACCTTTCAAAGAATCATAGCAGTTAATATTTTCATAAATTCATTGCAGTTTATGTTTTCCTATATTGAGTAGAGCCGTTTTAATAAAAAGTTTGTACAAACGACTGAAAATGTAGCATGCAGACTTAAGTATCAACATAACCTCAAAATTCTTCTAACCCATTCATCTCTGAAAAGAAGCTTTCAAAAAAGTAAAAAATATCTACAGAATTGTGTCGATTAATAATCGGTTAAAAAATCGATTCTGCTTCCCTCGCACTTATATATGTTTGATCTTAACGTCAATCCGCTGTATCACTGTGTTTACTTTGCTCGAGGGAACGACAACATTTCGCGAGAGCGGGTCGATGTGAAATGTAGCCGGTCTCTCCGTGAATTTATATTTATAAATCGATGCGTCGCCGCCAGAAGTTGGCCGCGGTTTCCCGGTCTCCGAGTAGTGAGCAGGCAATCCGTCGAAGTTCGTGCTTAATTACGAAAACTGCATCGTGAGAGTCAACCTGCCCGAGCCGGAAGACTTTTCGCCCGGTTCGAGGTTACACGCGCACGGTACGTAGTTGCGCGCGCACTCGGGAGCCTGAGACGGGCTTCGTAGCTTTCAGAGCATAATTAGCCGAGGCGACTGAATTATATTCGCCACCTTTGTAACAACAGCCGGTAGCGACGCGGCAGCCCTCCCGGCCATCGTGAACTGTACGCGTATATATAGATATAGGATATACGATAATTAGTCAATCGCTGATTGGCCGGGTTCGCATCACGCTGTGTCTGCCATCTTGGGCGGATTTAGACGCTTCTCGGGCGCCGCTATGTGGACAAATAGCCCTGCGAAAGATATGATCCGGTGAAAATATTCCCGGAAAAAAAAAATCCCCGGGAAAAATTATTCCGTGAAAAAAATACTCCCGTGTATGGGGAAAGGGATATTTTTGTCCGGGAATATTTATTTCAGATGGTATTTTTTCCGAGAGTATTCGTATCAGGTGGTATTTTTTCCTGGACTCGTTTACGGCTGGTTCGGGATCGCGTTTTGTTCCGCCGATGGTCGCGGTCTCGTCCACGGAACGAGGAATGTCGCTGAGCTCGCGTACTCGGCACTCGTGCTGGCATATGTATGGCACATTCTGCGGATATTCGTGGTATGCTTTTGAGCGAGATTCCTCAAATCCGAGACTTCACGAGCCCCACACGTGTTCCCAACCATCATGTATAACCGAGGGGGAGCAGAATAAAAATTGAAAAAAAAAAAAAACAAAAAAATTAATAAAAATTTTTTACTCGGCCCGTTAATAAGAATTAAATTTTTATGTTTCAGAGAAAAAAAGATGCCAGCGGAGGATGGACTACGGATCTGAGATCTAGGTAAACATCCGAAAAACAACAACAACAAAAAGCCGGTGTAACTGGTCGGTTACCTGATTCATCGGTGTATTTCTCATCGACGGGTTCGTTACGTCACGTCGAGAAGCTGTTCTCCTCGTGAAATCTAAAACGTGACGACTTACTTTCGTTTACGAGGAGTAATCGAGAGAACAGTGTCGTCTACTCTGGCAAACGGAGCGCAGTCTCCGCACGGAGCGGGAGTCCGAGAGGTTGTGTGTGTGTGTGAGAGAGAGAGTCAAACACCTTTCCCTCCCACTATTCGTCCTCGGGCACGGAGACGCTAAAAGAAACGTCGGGGATCCGAGATATTTGGCCGAGGAACCGAGACGAGCCCGCACTCGTGACCAGTCAGCTGGCCGAGTTGCACTAAACGAGGTATCATGCCTACGGTACCGATTTTTTTTTTTATAAATAAATACCGAGCGACCCTCATGCTCGACCTGCAATGTTAATTGACTGAAAATCTTACGCTTAATCGAATTCTTTGGGAAGTTTAATACTCTGATTTATGAAAATTAAATTAAAAAAAAATTTCTTCTGTTATTCATTAAATGTCAACTTTGTTTATATGAGAAATGAAAGACATCTTTACTAAGTCTCATATCCATTGGGATTCGACTATAGGAGTCATTAGATAGGAACATTTATATTTCAACGACCCACAGGTCTGCCAGAAAAAATCGCTATCATACTATGACTCTACCTTATTAGAACTCCACCAGATAGATAAAAAAAATTCTACATTAATCAAAGGGAAACTACCGAGGTAGAAGGCTAAACGCTAGCCTTATGAGTAGCTACGGATGAAGTTTATTACCCTTCTAGCAGGGTTTTTTTTCCTTTCTGGTAAAATTTTTTAAGGAGTTCTAATAATTACAGAGATTAAAATTAGTCGTTTAAAAGCATTGGATTTTTTGTGTCTGCAGAGACAAAAGTCGTGCAAAACAATTATCCGCGATTTCACCATTGCGACCTTACTGCAACGTCAATGACTCGAAAAATGTCACGCCTGATCGCGTTCGTTGAAAAATTAAATCCACTAATTTACAAGCATTTTTTAAATGTATTCTATTATGCGTTTGACGTAAGTTTCGTCGACGTAGATAAAAAAAAACACTTTTACCGCTTATAGAGAGGGTTTCGGCATTATCAACAATAAAAACTATTAAATATTAATGTCGAGAGGGAAAAAATTCGTATAAAAAATTCCAAGCTTTTATACGATTCTTTTTCCCTCGTAAAGAAAAACCTATTTTCTATTCGGCTGAATAATTATACGAATTATACTCGGACAATGTTCATGGCCGTGTTTTCGTTTATCGGCATTGTTCGTGGAAAGTCTCGCAGCGCTCTCTTAAAATTGTATACTGATAATTCAACGGAGAGCGAGTCATGGTTTTCTCTCGAGCGGCGAATAAAAAGTTATCTCGAACATCTCGTCGAGTCGTTGAACCCCTTGTTCTGCGCGATGCTTACTCCAATGGGCTTTTCACGTTTTTCTCCTCGACTCGAGTGTGTGCTGCGACGTTTGAGTCGGAGCGATAAATGGTGGCCACAGAATTAATGATAATTTTTAATGTTCCTCAAGGTGGATTGCCATTATTTCGTTTGGAACGAAAAAAAACTGCGGTTTGGACCCGATGCGCGAGTGAAGTGCCGTGTCCGGCCACGTCAGATGGAGAGGGCAAAGTAACCGTCCGGTATTTGCCAGAGCAGATGGAAAACGCACGACTCACACCAGGTCACGGTACAGTAACGTGTACTGTTAAGAGTGCACACAGCTCGTCGGAGGTGTGGAATCTCTGTTGTAAATTTTCCGAGCGCAGCCGTGGCGAACGGCAGCGGCACTTGATTAATGCGTCGAGCTGCGGAGCGTGGTAGACGTGGTCGCGTCGCCGCTATTTCCGAGTAATCACGACAATCGGACAAGCCCTTCATTTATAGTTGTACAAGTACGATTGGCGTAACGCTGGACGTTGTGCGAGCCGAATACGTGCCATGCCCACGCTGTACCAAATACTTCGCACACGAACAAACGGACACGCTTTCGCGGATTTCATCAGCCTGGCATCGAATATCGCATTGTCAAGCTTGGTTTGCTGGAAACGTTCGACATCTCGTCGATTGGAGGTTGAAGAATTGTACAAAGACGATGCTCGATCAGTGACTCAATTTTTGTATCAGACTTCTCATCATCGAACTCGTTCGTTGAATCACCGAGCTAATGAATTACCGCGGCAGAAGGTCGTTAGGTTCCAACTCATTAGAGAGAAGATGAGAAAGAACCAGTTGTGCACATTATACCAACGGTTGGCACACTAACTTCCAAATACTTCAAATAACAACTTTACATTATTTTTTTTTATCTTTTGAAATTTAATGTACCGGACCAAAAGATTTTTTTACACATACTGATTTGTCAAATTTCATGTACAGTTGTGATGAAAAATTAATTTATTAAGAGCATTGGGTACTTTACTTTTAATAATGTACTTCTATTTAGATAAAAAAGTACAATCATTCTTCATCATAATTCAACATTAAATTTAATGCATCAGTTTTGCATGAAAAATTTCTACCCACTACATAGAATTTACAATTTTTCTTTACAGTCATCGCAAGTAATCTGACAAAAGGACACACATTGATTTGCTCGTAGCGTTCGGCGCCTCATCAACGGGAAGTTGAGGAATTACATCGAGAAGATTGTCGATCAGTGACGCAATTTTTCAATGAAAGAGGCCTCTTCATTGAATTTCTTCATGAAAACATCGAGCTGACGAACGAACGGAGAAAAAAGTCACTACAGTTTCTGGCTCATTAATGAATGACGAAGGGAGGGCCAGTACGAGCTGCATAGAGATAGAAGAGGAAAAGAAGGAAAAAAAAACACAGTTCTGCGTAGTATCAGAGATCTTGTGTTTTCTATCCAAGAGCAATTCGTAGAACAGCCATGATTCATAAACCGCAGCGCAATTGTATGGCAAGGACAAAATTGCTCGCTTCGCGTGGGAGGTGAAATAACAAAAATAAATTTACAACGTAATACCGCGTACGTTCCGGAGTCTCTGACGTTTGATACTTATCCGATTTCGATGGGAATCCCGAGTTTCGTAGTAACTCGAGAGTCAAACATGCTTCGTTAAGAAGTTTCAAGAAAAATCTGCTTGGCATGTGGAATCTGATATCCGAACGACTTTAGAGCAGAGAAAAAAAATTATCGTGCAACGGCTCGCTTTACCGTCGAATAGTAAAATAGCTTTCCAAGTGCACGTAAGCTTTGTCTCACGTATGTGCAACGGATGCATCAACAAAAATTAGTTAAATTTAGTGTAATAGTTGGTCGACCATCGGTAATTCGGAGCTTCGGATGAAGCTATCGATGTTGCCGGTTTAGTCTACAAATTGTCGATAAAATTATTACGAGTTTCGGTATTGCGTGATGTTAAAAGTTTAAAACGAACGTACCTACTGTGCCGTGGAACCTCGAGTGCCTTCGCACTTTCCGTTTGGAGGACACGGAATAATTTATGTTTGGTGCACGCGATGCTCAGTCATTGGTCGATGTTTCGACGATGAGTTTCGACAAATGCCAAGGTTCGACGGCCCCTCGACGGAAATCTTGATGATTCTTCGTCCCTGCGACCGGTCCGGATGTTCCATTAGCGAATGTCCACTCGCTCAATGTTTAAAAGTCTCGAATTTTCCTGTTACATGGATACACATCCGATGTACCGATAAGAGCTCCGATAAAGCCTTGCTGTGTCTTTACGCAACGCTAATTCACATATTAGTATGTTCGGTCCGAATTCGCCGTATAGATATTTATGTTTACCACGGTGAGCACACTCATCGCCTTAACAGACGGCAACGTACCAAGGATAAAACTCTGTTTGAATTATTCAATATTTGTTCGTGTAACGGATTTGCTCTCCGGGCTGAGGCAACACTCGTCGCGCTCGACGATTCACAGTCGAGCTTCGAAGCGGAGCAAGTTCAGCGTCGATGTCGTTATGGTTTCCTTATTTATCTTGCGATTCCGTAAAAGGTTTCGCGACGCACCTGTTGCACGCTGTTCCGACAGCTCGCCGCAAAAATAATAACTCATCGATGGCTTTTTTCCGTTTACTCTATGTTGCAACAGAAATCAAAGTTATTCATTATCGATAAACAATGTATTGGCACCGTTTGATCTTTTTTTCATCGAAAATCTTTTTGCTCCTTTTATCAAGACAATTGATTTAATATTACTTTCTTTTGCGTAACTGATATACAAATCAGTATTTTCTTCGAAGATATTGATTTGTTTGTTGTTTTTCGAAGTTTTTCAAAACAGATTTCTTTTTGTATACTCGAAATGCGATAAAATATCTTTTGATTTTAATCTTGTTATTTCTCTTGGTTTTACAGATTTATAGAGAGAGTCTACCTAGGAGGAAAGAGCTGCAGTAATGCCCACGTATCACAATGCGGGTGGTTGCTACCCGAATGTCTCAGTGCCAGCGCGACAGGGAAAGCTCGACGGCAATCAAAATCACCACACCACCATTCCCTCGAACTTAACGTCCCATTCCCTAATACAAAACACAACTCAACACTCCATTCCCACGAATCTAATTGGTTCGAACATGTTGCCCCATCCCGTATCCCCGATAATGTCGAGTCACGCCGGTGTGACATCGCAGAACGTAATGACCCACATAAATCCGGTACCGGCACCTGTAATTCTCACCCCGAACGTCGTTACCAATCCCGGAAATACGACAGCGTTATCGGCCAATCCGAGACACGAAGTCAAGCTGAATGCCATGCCGTATGTATAGTTTCATTAATCCTATCTATATAAAATAATAATAATCATACTGTAATTTATAATTTTCGTAATCTAAGACCGATATTTGTTTTCAGTTGGTTTCATGGTAAAATATCGAGAGAAACGGCCGAAAGACTGTTGCGGCCCAGGGAAGATGGCCTCTTTCTAGTCAGGGAATCGACAAACTTCCCCGGTGATTACACGCTGTGCGTTTGTTACCAAGGTCGCGTGCAGCACTACAGAGTTAAATATAAGAACAATCAGTTGACGATAGACGACGAGGAATTTTTCGAGAATCTCGCGTTGCTCGTCGAGCACTACGAACAAGACGCCGACGGTCTTTGCACGCAGCTGACGAAGTCGTTGCCGAAACAGGGGAAACAAGATTTTTGCGTCGATCCGAAAGCGTTCGTTGAGGCTGGATGGGTCATTCAGACACACGAGCTTGAGCTTAGAGAGTGCATAGGAAAGGGGGAATTTGGCGACGTACTTCTCGGTGTATACCGGGGCGAGAGGGTCGCCGTTAAGATGTTAAAAGACAATAGTGAAGCGGCCCAAAGGTTTCTTGCCGAGGCGAGCTTAATGACCTCGTTGATACACGACAATCTTGTTAAACTGCTCGGTCTCGTATTCAACAATCAACATATGTACCTGGTTACGGAGTATATGAGTAAAGGATCCCTGGTGGATTATCTAAGATCTAGAGGGAGATTGCACGTTACCAAAAAGGATCAGATCAACTTCGCATAGTGAGTAAACTGCAATATGAATGATATAAACCCAAGCGTTTCAGTTATACTGAGACAATTAACGCTTTTCAATATACATTTGAGTTACTGTTCTGCTAATGCTGCAAGGATTGTTTGGTGGTGTTTCGATCGTTCGAGCGTTATTTTTAAATTGGAATAATTGTCGTCTAATCAATTGAATTCGTAATCAGTGACACTTGTGCTGGAATGGCGTATCTGGAGTCGAGGCACGTAGTTCATCGAGATCTGGCAGCAAGAAACGTTCTCGTCGCAGAGGATAACTCGGCGAAAGTGTCCGATTTTGGATTAGCGAGGGATGAGAATTTTTCGCTCGACGGTGGCAAATTGCCCATCAAGTGGACCGCGCCCGAGGCCCTCAAGCAAAATGTAACAACAAATGCACAGTTTTAACGACCGTTGCAGGATTGTAGGAAGGTCTACGCCGCGATACTAAAAGCGTACGATTTTCCGTCTGTTTGCAGAAATTTTCCAACAAGTCCGACATGTGGAGCTTCGGGATTCTACTGTGGGAGATTTATTCGTTCGGTCGTGTGCCCTATCCGAGGATTGTGAGTACTCCCGGACATAAAAATAAACCTTCGAAACGGTGTATTTGCGAGTTTCTGTATTTTATCGAGTTGAATAAATTGTAGCCACTGGCGGACGTTGTGAAATGCGTGGAAAAAGGATACAAAATGGAACCACCTGATGGATGTCCGTCCGAAGTTTACGACATTATGAAGCAGGTATGAGGCACGCGTTCAGTGAATCTCCTTTACAAATAATGTTTTACAATACAAGCGTGATGACCTGAACTTTTAAGGCGCGTTGTGAAGACCGGCTCATTATTATTCATAATATTAAAAAAAAAATTAACTCATGCATAAAGAGTAGTACTGTTTATCTTTGAAAAATGTTTTTTGAAAAATGTTCTATCCAATCTTTACCAAAATTCTAACTTATGCTTTTCTTTCCGTTCTCCATGTGGACTGGATAGGCGTGGGATTTGCAGCCTGAAAAGAGACCATCATTTCACGATATACAGGCCAAACTCGGACTGCTGAAGGTTGAGTTTACCAAATGTGCGAATTAAGCAAGGATACTTATTTCATACGGTAGAATCATTGAGAATGGAATAGGGCAGCTGGATTAGTGTGGGGGGCTAGAAAGAGAAAAAAACAATCACGTCTCCTTTGTGTTCTTAAATTTTGAGGCGACAGTTAGTTGCTCCTAATACTCTCGATTCGAAGGCATAGTTAATCTGGTTGTAGCGTGCAAGAAAAAAAAATACAAGTCGCTTTGCTTGTATTTATTTTTTATTTTTTCAGTTTAGTTTATTGTCACGATTAACGATGGTGATGTGGACACAGTCTTGTTTTTAAATTTTTATATGACAATATATTCCACAAATGTTACCTATGTCGATTGTGCCTTTGTTCAACCGAATCTGTTGGAGATAAAAGCAATTGCGGTCGTCCCTATTAATCAAACGATCATTGACGATAGCGTCATTTGCGATCAACTGAGAATCACAAATATATTATAATCATAAACGTCTCGACAAGAAGCCAAAGCTCTGAAACAATTTGGACCTGGACGGTCGTTTTTTTGTTGTTTTTCTTATCAATTGATTCATAATATGAATACACAACAGACTAGAAAATCCTTCACTCGAGTACGTTACAAGGCACAAATTTTTAACTTAAAAAAGAGTTGAGCACAAGACGATTAGAATGTAGAGTTGTCACGACCAGTAGATTTTTCAAAGATCCCTCAACTCGCCGCGTTAAATTTAAGTGTATATTTCATGAAAATCATTTCGTTCGAACGGTCCTCATACAGTTGTCACTACGCCGAACGATTAAAAGATCATAGACGTAACGAATGGATATTCACCCCTGTAAATCTGACATCTGGTGACGTTATAGCAGAAGACATCTTGGATATAGAGGTTTAATTTTTTTTTAATCAAAGATTTATCGTAGATAGCGTTAAGAATGACTAAATTATTGAAGAAAAAAAAAAACAAAAAAAAACCAGTAATCGTACAATAATTTTAAATGTGTCTCGGAATATTCGACTATATTCTTAGCCGTGTAAATGTAACTGTAAATATACCTGTAAATAGTTGCCTAAAACGGGAAATAATAATCCCACGAGAGACGTTGAAAATGATTAGAGATTTAACTAACGCAAATGTTCATAATTATATTGAAGTTTTGTCGAACGATCTTTGGACCGCGTTCCGCCAGATCTTCGTACTTCCGGCCGAGAGAAATTTGAACTTGGTCGGTATGTCCAGAGAAGCGTTCTTCCTTTCTGTTGCTGTTCGAGCGGTCGCAGAAATTGCGCATTCAAAGAACGAGACGTGGCCGCAAATTTGTAGATACGCGGGCGATCGTGAGAATTTTAAACAAAAAAAAAATAATAATGATAAAAGATCTTAACGAGGAATAAACAAAGCGCTTCGTAAGGCGAGTAAGAAAAAGTGTGTGTGCGAGTCTGTCCCTTTCTTCACGCGGTTTTTTGAAAAAATCCACGCGACCGCACCGACAGTCCGCTGGAAAGATGGTTCGGTAGGAGTCGCTCCGAGCTTGTTACACTTACGTATGTGAGTACATGACCTATTTACACTTTGATACCTCGTTATACAATCACAAATGATGCTCGGTGGACCGTAGAAACTAGTAGGTCGAATTAATTTTTACACCGTTAATCCCGGCATCCAGCAATAGCAATCTCAACGATCCGATTACCAAGGGCACGACGCAAATTCTCGTTTTCCCTATGTAATTTTTTTTCTTCATTTCCTTGATTGATCACAGCTGTGAAACTCCATTAAGCGTTTTTGTGCCCCTGGTAAAAAAAAATCGCACAAATGTATAACTCTTATACATATCAAACGGTGACTCCTCGGATATTTAAATTTGCGGCTCAGAGATGTATCGACGGATAGCGAACGACGTCGTAAATTCTTTAACTATATTTTCATTTGTTTTAATTGTAACCAATCCACTAGCTCGTAAGAAATTTAATATATATATTGAAAAAAAAAAAATCAAATTACGACAAATATATAATGCGATTGAACTAAGCAATGTGTTCTGTATTCTCAACAGTTACCGGCCGTGAAGATGTTTTGATCTTAGAGTAATCGTGGACTTCGACGACTCGTTCATCGCCGACGGACACAGCGGAATCGAGAAGGCTTCGCGGTTCGTTAGGAGAGTCGCTTTCATAACCGACCGATCTGCATTTTTCTTCGTGGGTCCCCTGGGAGTCAGGATGTTCGGCCTCGTTGACCGTTGCTCCCTTGACGCCGGTTTCCGAGTCATCGGGCCTGATCCAAAATTTATCGCTGCTCTTGAGCTCGTGACTGTTCTTGCATCGATTTTTTTCCGACGACTTCGAGGAAGCGATACGCAACGGTAGACAATTTTTGTCTCTGTGTTTTGGACTCTTTACCAAGGTGAATGGACCCGATTTTTCGGACGTGCCCGACTGTGGGCTCTTCAGGCGACTTCTTATCACGAGACTCCTTCCGGTTCTGTAAGGCTCGCCGAGTCCGCGACTCCTCTCTTCGCTGGGCTCTTCGATCACGACATACTTTTCTCCCTTGGTCTTGTCCTCGATAACCGTGTGCTTGATTCTCGGCAGAATAAGCGTCGAGCTTTCGGGATTTGAACTATCGTCACCGGTATTCGTGCTGCTGTTCGGTATGCACTCTTCGACCTCGGCAAATTTTATGTACCTCCATCTGCCGATTTCATTTCTCGTTTCTTCTTCGTTCGGACTCGAGTTCACGTGTCCCGTGCCGCTGCTCACGTCGCTCTCTTCCACACTCGGATTCGCATCGTTCGGGCTGTCCGTCGAAGACTCACCGAACAACGAGTGCGAACTTTCGCCTACACGGTGCAGTTTCAACGTCGCAATCTTGCCGATTATGGAGCCAAACGACTCAACGTAATTGCCGATGGTCGAGAGGTCACCGGAAGTTAAATCCTCCTCAGTCTCTCCGTCCTTGCTCTCTCGACCGCAACCGAGTCCTTCCCCATCATAATCTGAAGATTATATTTTCCTCTTATATTCACCGGGAAGACGTTTCGTGTTTATATCCGTACTCTTAACGTTGACCATGAAGGTTCGGTTATGGTGGGATAAAAAAAATCACTGCTAAAAGCAAGATTAATGGAGCGTGACGTGTTCCCTTGACCAAGCTAAGCTCAGTTTTTAGTGGCAAGGGATTTTTTTTTAGCAATGTTGAAACATTGGAGTCCAACGTTAATGGAATTCCACTGAGGAGATGAAATTCAGTCATTGTGAAATCCTATCAACTTTGAGAAAGGGAGCTTCAGAATTAAAAGAAAAAGTTAAGCTAATCCTCCGCTTCTTCTTTCTTATTTTTTCGCCTTACAGTCCTTCTTTGTCATTATTATGAACATTGTTTTCCGTTGAAATTTCCCGGGAACACGCTTCACGTTTATCGCTACTCATAACGCTACCCACGAAAGTTCGGTTCTGATAGGAAGAAAAAGGTCACTGCTGAAAGTAAAATTAAGGGAATGTGACAGTAACTTTTTCTCACCCCAACCGAGCCCAGCATGTGGTGAAAAAATGTGATGCTATTTTTTGTTTTAAGAGTAACGAAACTTTGGCCCCAGAGGTAAATATAATTCCACTCGGTCCATCAGTTTCGCTCCGGAATCCTATTTACTTCGAACGTTGAAGCTTCGGAGTCTTATAAAAACAAAAATAAATAATGACGTTAATCTTCTTCCGTTTCTTGCTCCTCGATCTCTTGCGTGTCCCCGAGTCCTTTTCTCTCGCATCGTTATTCAGAGGTGATGTTTTCCTCTTACATTTGCGGGAAACCCATTTCACCTTTATCGCTACTCATAACCGTAACGTTACTTACGAAGGTTCGGTTATGATAGGATTAAAAAAAGGAACACTGATAAAAGCACTATTTAGGGAATGTCACACAAACTTCCTCTCACCAAAATCGAGTCCAGTTGGTGATAAAAATAGTGACGCTTTTTTCAGGTCTGTTGAAGCTCCAACATCCAAAGCAAATTAAATTCCACCGTCTCTGTCAGTTTCACGGCCGAATTTCATTTACTTTAGACACCGAAGGCTTCGAATATAAAATAAAATAAAAAAAATGGATCAACAGTTCTGCATCTACGAGGCTTTGTGAAAAGCCTCAAAGCGTTGAATCTTAGAAAAAATTAATTTCAACCTTTTCGGTCTATCATTGACTTACGACTGGTTTTCGATCGTTGATTTCCGCTCGAGCAACCGGTTCGCTCGACGATTGCGTTTTTTTCTCGACCGTTTTCCTCCTTCCTATTAACACCACCCTGAACGATCGCCTTTCCCATCCGAACATCTTTCTCCAAGGGCTTTTCGGGATTTCTCTTGGAATCGTCAGGAAATCCTCTCGCGCCGTGGATCGCTCGTGGCTCGGAGTCCTCGACCCGCAGGGAAATCGATTCGGGCGTTCGATCCGCGGTGCTCTCAGTGCTGGAGCTCTTGAGGGAGTCCTCTGTAAAGGATCCCTCGTAGCGCTCCTCGGTGACTTTGTCCTTCTCCGGAGGATCCGTGGTACCGAGATAAGCCCCAAAAGCCGATGGTTCGTAGTCGATTTTGGTGATCATGTGAACGGTCTCTTTTCTGATCGGTTCTGGTTTCCGGTCGTCTTCCGTCGCGACATCTTTGATCATTCCGGCTGTCTCGTAATTGTCTTCGGTCGATCGCTCGCTCCCAGGATTCTCCTCGGTGGACCTCGCTGTCCCGAACTTGTCTCCCAGCCGATCTTCGGCCGTCTCGACGCGCGCTACCGCAGCCACCGGAGCGGGACCGGAAGTCCGTTCCCCGACTCGGTCCTTCTTCCCTGACCCTGGCCACTTCAACCTCCTAGGTTTCCCGATCGACGACGATTTCGCAGTTTCCACCGCTTCCAAGGAAGCCCGATTCTTCGACTGCCGCGCGGATTCTTCCGGCTCCCCTCTTCCGGTCTCGTTCGATTCCCTCGCATCCAGCTTTTCCGCTCCAGCTTCCATCTTCGCTTTCCTCGCTAGCTCCCCTCCACCCTCGCCGAGGATCCGATCAATGACTATGACGACGTTCGGCGACAGTTTTATGATCGATACACCCGAACGCTCCTCATCGACTTCGCTCATACTGACGCGATTTCCTCCCACGATTATTCTTCCTCCGAGTTTTTTTTTACCCTCATCGGCGCTATCGTCCTCGGAGGATTTGTCGCAGGCGCACCGGCGATTCTCGTTGCTCGCCTCTCGAGCCGAGTTCTTCGGACTCTCGTCGCACTCCTCATCGTCGCTCTCCTTACCGGAACGCGCCGGTCGCCCGGTCGGTCTCTTCTTGGCCTCGTAGGTCGTCTCCGGGCTTCCGACGTGGGGCCGAAGATTGAGCCGTTTGGGACTTCGCACTTGGATGCGGAAGGGATCGGGCGACTCCTGGTTCCTCGTCGATCGCTGGGCGCCGGTGCCAGCCGCGAAGGAGCTCGTGTTGCTGATGTCGCCCGCGTAGCCGTACCAGCCAGGGTCGGAGAACTGCTGAGCGACCGGCGAACGCGACAGAGCGGCGCCTCTTCGCCTCTCCATCTCCGTCTCCACCTGAGAAATCTTGTTCTGCACGTTGCTCAACCGACTCTCGGCGATGACCCGCTGAGACTGATAAGGCGCGAAGTTCAGATTGACGCGCTCCTCGCACTCCTTCTCCCTCAAGGTCGTCAGCAGGTCCCTCAGCTCCTGGTCGGACTTCAGAGCCAGAATGACCGGGTCGATGTCCCGGTTGCCGACCGCCCCGTCGATTCCCTGACTCTCGCTCAATCGCCGGTTTATCGACGAGTCCACGTGAGCCTTGAGCAGATTGACTTTGAGCTGGACCGTCGTGAGGATCGGCAGGACGTTCGGCGGAGGATTGGCGGTCATGTGGAGATTTATGAGAGCGTTGACCTGCTGAGCGTGCCGCGTTTCCGCCAGGAGCTGATCCTGGCTGAGACCGCTGAGGGACCTCTTGGCGCGCTCGATCGTCTCCTCGATCGTCGTCGTCACGTTCGAGCCGGCGAGCTTCCGAAGGACGAGCCTGGTAGCGGCGCAGGGAATGACGCCCTGGATGGCGAGGAGCTGCGAGACGAGGGCTTGGAGATTTATCGCCGAGGGACAATTCCGTCTCGTGCAGAGAGTGTCGTCGCTACCGGGCTGGCATTGATGATCGTCGTTGATGCAATTGGTCAGTGCGACCGGTCGGTTCTCCATGTCGATGCTTTCTCTTCTCGGGCAACAGCCACAGTTCTTGGTGGTTTCTTTGGGCGGATGCGGCGGCGCGAAAGGATTTACGAGGGGTATCGACATCGGGTAGGGATAGCAGGAAGTCGCGGGGCAGTAAAGCGGCGCCGGAGGACAATTTATCCCTATTCCGGGACAACCTTGACCCGACTGGGCGGGAGCTTGCGGAACGGTCACGGGAGTGGGACAGTTGTTCGGTAGAATAAATATCGGTCCCGGACTACCGATGTACGAGCGTATCTGGTCGAGGATATGAGCCGGCAAGGAACCGTAACCGGGGGTTTGCGTCTGCATTATTGATGGCGCGTTGTAAGCTTGGTGACCCATCGACTGACCGATATTTCCTACCCCCGATCTCGGTATCTGCGGCTGCGGTTGGTTTACACCGTACGGGTCTTGTTGATAGGATTGACCGTATTGATTCGGAGGGTAGCTTCCTGGGAAGACAACGGGTTTCCGGTTTCGAGGATTTTTCTCTTTTGACTAAACTGTATTACGGGTTTTGGATTTGGAGGTATTTTTTTTTTGTTTTTTTTTTTTTTTAAGACTGAACTGGATTGACATGGAAACTGGAGTATATTTTACCTTGCTGATTGGTGGGATAGCAGTAATACTGTTGCGACGACATCGGTTGCTGCTGAATGTTGGGTTGCTGTTGCTGCTGCTGCTGCTGCTGCTGCTGCTGCTGCTGCTGAAGAAAATTAATCTGACTCGTCTGGGCGAGAACGTTGTGATACATCGGTGCTATATGCGATAAGGAGGTGACGCGAGATCCAGACCAGCCTGCGGTTCGTATACTTTATCGTTAATTTTTATTTATTATTTTTTTGTATTATCGTTGGTTCGATTATTTTGCGGGGATTTGTGCAAACGTTGCACTTGTCGCTCGGCCTCGTTTCATAGAGGAAACGCCGGTTGTTCGAGGACTGAGAATTTTTCGATGGGTTGAGCCGAAATAATGCGTTTGGGATTGTTTACAGACTCGAGATTTGGAATTTTGTGGATGACGCGACGAGGCCGTGACGAGAGAGAGTGCGATCGAGAAAATTGAAGATCGCGATGTCTTGGCTCTTTTATTTTTGTGACTACAACGGGTCCATCGCTCGACGAAAGTTAAGACATTTTTTTCCATAAAACTGATAGTTACGGTTTTTTTCTTCCAATAACATTTTTCAAGGATTCTTCCTAAAATACACTGGCTTGGAAAAGACGTCGCTTGAAAACAACGCCAGATCATTCAAGTCGATATCTCCAATATTTTTATTTTTTTTTTTAATCATTCCATCTGCCAACAACCTTAAAATTTCGAAAACGAAAAAAGCCAAAAATAAGATAAAGTGCTTTCTCACCGAATAAACATTGAGAAAAAAATATATAATGACAAAGTGTTGCGGAAACGTCGACTTTCAATTTCGACGAAGCGTTGTGAGAATTAAAATTTTTCCATTTTTCCACCAGGTTAACAACAAAAGTTTGCCAGTCGGTAGCAGGAAAAAATGGTTATCCGAGAGATGCTCCGAATGTGAAGCGTTCCTCGCTTGGATGAGTTCGGCAAGCGGCGAGAAGATTGCGTTCGGTGTGTCGTCGCTTTCGCCCAGTTATTTGTATCGGAGTCTGAACAGCGGCGACGCTTGTAGGTAGCAGAGTCATGTGCGACACGATACAGCTGCTCGAGGTCTCGTCGCTGAGGCTGATCATCGGAGGCCCCTTGGTAATGCGAGCTCATTGATAGCGCAGCCGACGAGTGTGACGCGTATCAGTCTCTGTGCGAACGGTAAACCAAGAGCTTCGTCGCGAACTCTTCGCTTCGATAAATAATTCGCGACGTTCGGTAACGAAGGTAGGTGCGAAAATAAAATCGGTGTTGGCCGTAACGGCGCTTATCAAAGTCACTAATTTTAGAATGCCGGTCGATCTATTATTGAAGACGCGAGTCCGAATCGGTATAGATGGGCGGGGCAGGATGGGACACTGGGGAGAAACGGACGATCGGAGTGCATCGGTGGGACAAATTGTGACGTCTTGACGTTATCGAAAAATTGCGGTACAAAAGATTTTTCAATAATTTTAGAACGTATCGCTCCGTCTGAGCGTCCCGTTTTGCCCCGGTGTTTCGCCTTGCTCTCGTCTATTCACGGCACGATGCTCGATCTAACGATGGTCCGTAGAAAAAATCGTCGCGAGCGATAAGATTAGACTCCGATCAGACGGAAAATCATTGACCGACTAATTTTTTCGATTATCGGGTTATCTTTTTTCTATCGTCTGTTCTTGACTATTTTTTGTTGTTATTATTATTTCGAGATAAATATTTTGAGAATGTTTCCAATAACGATTGATCACTGTTGACAGTGCGATGGTGCGATCTGTCGACGGTTCTTCGCAGAGGCGTCGCGAGCGATGACATTAAATTTCCAACCAGCCGAAAAATCGTTGTTTTCTGCAATCATTGTAATTTAAGAATCGGTTGCTTATCATCGACTGGCACTCATTGACAATTCTCACATAATCGATCATTGATCTTTGTGGGTGATCTTCATCGATAGTTATATCGATTGGTAATCATTATCGGCAATCATATGAAAATCGGTGTCGATAACGACGATTTATGTTTTTCGATTATCTTCAAATTTTCTTATCTTAACATTTTTTTTTTTTCATATTTCGATAGCTCCAATCGGTTTCGATCGGTTCCGTCGTCACCGACTGACGATTCAAATTGGATGCAGATCGCACCGTCTTCCTCGAGTGGATTTCATCTTTGAACTGCGAAGAAAATCGCTCGATATGGAGAATCGTCATGAGGATGATATCGAGTTCATAAAAACCGAGCTGTTGCCCGAAGCCGTTCACAATCGTTGCTTCTGCGAGGCTGGATCGAGGGAGTTCGTAGAGTTCGACACGGCGATCGTTGAACCGGTGAGATCGGCAAAGTGCGAACACGATTCAACGGAGTATTATCGGGCAACGTTGCTCGTGAATTTTTCCGGCGAATCGAGATCGTTCAAGCTGCTGATAAAAACGTTGCGCCTCGGCGACGACGACGGAAAGGCTTACGACGGTTTCCTCAACGAGGAGATGTTTTACAGCAAAATCGCGAAGAAATACGATTTGGAACATTATCCGAAGTGCTACGTTGCCGACATGGGTCGATACGGCAGACCGGTCATCGTACTCGAAGACCTTGAGGCTCAGGGATACCTCGGGGTTGATAGCAAATTGGATGAGGATCACTTGAAGTTGTCTCTGAGAGCGATTGGAAGGTTTCACGAAAGAGGCTTCCGACTAAAAGCTACGAACTTTAATTCGTTTAGAGAGTTCTACGCGAAGCTAATCGACACGAGATTAGACGGACAAATATCCTCGGAGGATCTTGGATCGGAGACGACGAATAGGTAACCCGATTAACGGAGCGTCCACGATCTCGCTCTCCCAGGATTTGTCGGGCAAAAAATAAATATTTTACTCACTAAGAAAATGGAACTTAAAAAAAAAAAATTGCTTGTGAACTGATAAATAGAATTATTTTTATTTCAATTGCACTTTGAATTCTTGAAATTTCATGTGACTTGTAAGAATTGAAAGTACACTTGAAATGATTCTAATGTGATCGCAGCACTTTTCGGTACAAATTTTATTACCTTGGTATCGTGAATTATAATACAAGTCATGCATGAAAAATGCGACTTTTTATGCCTGCCGAGAGTGGGAAAAGGTGGCGGTTTACGGCAAAGTTGGCCGATCTAACTTTACGCACGTTTCTCCGTGCGTGAAGTACACTATGATCAGTCGAGAAAGATATTACGCGATACCAGTGCGGTGCAGCGAAACTCACGATCAGACTGTGAAGTGAGTCACGTTTCAGCGTGCGTATAAAGTCCGCTTTACCGCACTTGTATCGAAAATTACTGTGCCGCAACAACTTTGTGAATTGCTTTGCAGAGTCCTGGACTTGCTGAGAAAGCTGGGATGTCCAGGCGCGACCGGAGTCGAGCTCGAGGAGAACGCGGCCCTTCGTACAATTTGTCATGGCAATCTGAGTTCGAGGAGGCGTTTGTTATTCAAATACAATAACGACAAACCCGTGGACGTTAAAATCGTTGGATGGAACGGCTTGCGCTACTGCTCGATAGCCGTCGACCTGGCGGACGTTCTTCGCGACAATCTCTCGAGCGAAGACGACGCCGAGAAACATCTCTCCATGTACCTCGCAACTGTCGAATAAAATTATTGCAAAATATATTTAGCAACCTCGTCGACCTTACCGTTGACCGGAGAGTACGTCGACTTCCGGCGGGCGACGCCGCTCGCAATTTTTCCCGATGCTCCTTCGCGAGACTCTCCGAAAGAGTTTATCGGAGCCGATAAAATTAGATCTTCGAGTCTCCTTCCATCCATTGAAATTCCGACGGTCGCGTCTTCTCCATCGGTTTACTCACTTCTCGCTTCTCCCCGTGCGGCAACTTCGTCGCGTTACCCATGAATGACCGGGCCGGCAATCCCGTTTGGAAACTGGAGAAACTAATTTGCATGGGAGATGTGGACTCGAGGTCTCCGACTCTGGGAATAAAGTTGTCCGTTCCCCGCCTCGAAACGTGGATTAACTTCGTGGAGCAAAGGAGATCGCGACTCGTTCGAATTTTAAAAAGAATTTAATGTCCGACAGTGTCACGCTGATGAGGCGGTTCGTGATCATTCATCCACCGTTTACGAACAATTCGTACCATTTTTGAGAATTAAAAAAAAAAAAAAAATTCCTTGAATCTTCGAGAATTCATGCCGATGAGTTCTCGAATTCCGAGTCGCGTTCCTCGCTCGAGGAGGACGCGGGTGCCGGTTCCGGTGGCTCGTTAGCCGGTGGTCGGCCAGTCACGGATAGCCAGTAAATACCGGCCATGATCAGCAAGAGAACGAAGAGGGAGAACAGGAGTCTCCGACCGCCGCATACAGATTTTACAGGGACCTCGAGGACCGGAGCGCAGGGTGGCGCGACCCTCGACACTGGCGGTGGACAAGCGGGCGGACGTGTCGGTGAGGCTGATGGTCTCTTCGTTGGACACGGGGGAGGCGGAGGCACCTGCCGAGGAGACGACGAACGGATCAAAGCGCAGCCGGCACCGGCCCGACGTGGAATGGACCATCCCATTAATTTTTTTTTTTTTTTCGCTTTTTTTTTTAACCCTCAAGCCGAAACACTCAAAAAAAATTTCGACAGTGTTTGGTTACTCCGAGTACATGATTGACGGTCTCCAGACTCGACGACGTTCTCGTGTTTTTCTTTCGACGGTAAAAAAAAAAAGAAAAAAAAAATTTGTCGAGCAGAGAGTTCACTTTTTGAGGTCGAAGAGCTTTGCGCTGGTCAAATGTGTGCTGGATTTTTACGGCCGTTTAAACAAGATTTTTGTGCGTTGATTATGGAGGTCCGCTCGTTTTCGGAGGAAGTTGGAACAGATTGCTCTATTTTGCGAGACGGGTACGTCTATATTTATCCGGTTCACGGATATACCTTCCAGGTAAAATCGAGCTGTTCCGACTTTACTCCGAGAACGAACAGACCCTGTTAATGGTTATTTGTGGTACAGCGGATGTACGTGTTCTGGGAAAACATTGCTTAAAATGGACTTGCCAAAAGGTCGATGAGTTAAAAAAAAAAATTAATCCGGATTTTTTCCAGAATTTTAACGTACGGCGAATTATTTTTTTCCTGAAAAGATGATGAATTCATCTTGAAAAAAAAAGAGAATTAGCTGTAGTACACAAAAATTGGATAAAAACAACGGATTATTTTTGTGCAAAAACTGAAGGTGTACCAGCAATTTGGGAAAAAACTATTGTCTCGTCTTTCGTATGATTATTGTCTATTTATATAAATTTTCGGTACAGTAGATGAGTTTATACTTCCTCGATAAAATAATATTAATTATGAGGACTTATGGATTAATAATACCTGTTCAGGTAAAATTGGAGCACTATAACTGTAGGCGTGTAAATAAATCAGATGCCAATATAATGGCGATGGGAACGATGCGCCCTCCTTAAATGCACTCGCGCCATTGAAAACCGCAGTTTGGTCAAAGCCTTACCGAAGTCCGTAACTAATCTCTATATTTCCGCGAATAAACGGCTGCGGTTCGATCAAAGCTAGAATTTTGGGAGGCGGGAGGCGAGGAGTAGTTTGGGTGGATTTGATGCGGAAAGTGCGTCGAGCAAGCAACTCTCTGCGGCAATCCCAGAATTACCGCCGAATTGAAGAGTTTATCATCCTCTATGATGAAATTGCAAAGCACGGTAGTTACAATTTCGCACGGGCGATTAACAAAGTTGAATAGTCGCTTTTCATTCGAAAGCTTCCGACAGTGGTCGTGCTTTGCCACAGACCGACGTTCGAAACTGCTCCGGCAAAAAAAAAAAAAAATACAAAAAAAAGGAAAAAGAATATTAATCGACTGAACGATGTCACGTGGACGATTGAAATAGTTGAAGACGTGATCTTTATTCGCCTTCGAGCAATATTTCTAACTCCTCCGTGACGCTTTTTCAATTCGCGAAAACGATCGCGTAAAAAAAAGGAATAAAAAAATAGTAATAAAAAAAAAACGCGAAAACTAATATTTACCCATTTAACAATTCCGCGTGGCCGTTAAGGGTAGTTATACAGCTGGGTTTTATTTACCGGCCTCGAATAGGAATATCGAACGCTGGTCGTGGTTTTCCAGAGCAACAGCTCGATGCTCGAAGTCGCTCCGTTTCGTTGTCCCGCTCGAGGAATTCTGCAACATAAAAAATACAATAAAAAAATGTGTAAAATAAAAAGAGTTGTCGAAAGAGCGAAACGGCGCAACGGAGTTTCGGCTCCGCGTGTCTGTAACAACCGTCGCGTGATTCAGTGAATTAAATAAATTCGGTCACGATCGGGAACGGGAGCGCGAGTGAAAAGCCGCGGAGAGATACGCGGAGAAAGCTCGAGGGCGGAGTCCAGGTGGCTCGGAATAAATACTGGACGGCAGCTTTTGCTCTCCGCCACTTGCTCTTCGACATGTGGACGGTGCGAACCGAGCACATGGAAGGATTCGATTAAAAGTTGGGTGTATTATGAATGCGGGACTCGTGCACCGGCCCGATCGTATGCGCAAGTTGTTCGCGTGTTTTTAATGGAGAGCACCGGAAGATGTTCTCAGCGAATGCATTTATGATTCTGCGTTGGTCGCTTTTCGGTTTGCCGCGTCCAACTGGAAACTCTTGCTCCGAACCTTTGCGACAAATAATTAAATCCCTTCTGCATACGAAACCTCATCGGTCCTGTTTATATTTTCGTCGACTTCGTCGACAAGCTTCACTCTCATTTGGATTATTTTTAAAAATTGTGAAATCTCCCGAGAATCGCACTCTCGTCGCTTCCAGCGGCGAAAGCTCCAGGCGAGACGATGGAGAATCAAACCGTCCGGCGGGCTTCTTTGGTCGTGTCCGCTCGGCACGCCCGAGTCGGAGTAGCTTCTGCCTATTAATAATGATAATAGTGAAATAATGAAAATAGACTCGCCGAGAGAGGTTTCACTTAGCGGAGCGGCATGAAATAAAGTGCCAGCTCGGCACTCGAGAGTGACGTTTCACGGCTGCTCTTGCGGCCTTTAACTGTTCCCTCGGCGTTCGAGTCTCCTCGCTCATGTTTGTTTTTCTACATTGACAATATTTCGGAGCCCACGCATCGCACAGAAAATTCGCCCGGATGGTCAATGGATTCGCTACTCACTGATTTATAGCGTGAATCGATTGAAACAAAATTTTATCGAAAAAATAAATTTCGATTTGGGCACATCGATTGATTCTTCTGAAAAAAAAAATAATTTGTTCGTTTCACCGGTGAATGCTGAACTCTCGATTCGGACGTAATGGTCGTCTATATCGCATAATTGGTTGGCCCGGATAGTCAATACGTTTGAAACTGATAAATTCACGGCGTGAATGAATTTTATAAAAAATACAGAAATAAAAATATTATTCGTTATCGACGTAGAAGAAATTGGATCGGAAATCGAGATATTGCATAACTTGGCTTGGATGCTTACTGGATTTGCAGCTGACTATTTTATACCGTGAACCAATAAAGTTTCGTTTGGAAAAACGAAGTGTCTGAGAGGAATAATTTGTTTCTCTCTCTCTCGAAAAAAAAAAAAAAAAAAAAAATGAAATCTGTACACCGGTAAATATTTAATTCTTGATTCGCAAATGACGCTCAGAAAATTCACGGTTCACCGAGTTTTATTCTGCAATGCGCTCAACTAATTTTTTTCGGACTTTGTAGTCTTCATTGTTATTATATATAAGGTTTTTTATGATTATTTAAATTTAAAGATGCGATGAAAAATAAAATTTTATTGCAGTCTGCATCGACGTCGAGGCTTCCGGAAAATGTGTTGTCTCCGAGCAGCGCCCTGGTCCAGCCGTCTGCCAGTGATTTTCCAACAGTACCATGCATTCTACACGTCAGTGACGCTGCGAGAATTCCCTCCTCCGAATGGCATGTGCCGGTCATGCTGCTGACTGCAGGACAAGTGCATAGATATTTTTCTTTTCATGATGTTTTTTTTTTATTCGCTGCTCTTCGTTCACTCGTGCACATATCGTCGGGAGGCTGCGAAATTCCAGACCTAACAAATATACAGCGTGACCCACGTGAATGAAGAAATTTCTCGTGTAGGTATGCGAGATATTTGCCTCGCCGTTTTCTTTTATTTTTCATTTGTTTTCGCCGTCTCGCGAATGTGAACTCAAAGGTGACTCGTGAAAGTCCTAATATTCGCATGGAATCCCATAAATGATCGAGCCTTCTCGGAGGTGTTGCTTCGAATTTACGGGATAAATGACTCTGAGAATCCGCGGGCGAAACGGTCACAAAATCAAAGTGGGAGACGAGCGGTCTCAATTTTTCGTACGAACACTAAAGAGAAAAAAAAAAAATTCCTCATTTTTTAAATTCATTAAAATTTGATGCGACTTCGGGCTTTAATTTTCATTCCTGTAAAACCATCGATCGTCGACGGTCTCGGGAGAACGCTAGATTCCGGACACAATAAAATTGCAGCGACCAACGTGAATAAAGACATTTCTCGCGGAGGTATGCGAGATATTTTTCCATACGTATTCTTTATTTTCTCATTTTTTTTCTCGTATTACCAATGCGAACCTAAAGGTAATTCGCACAATGACCGAATATTCTACGACCCCTCAAATAATCGCGCCCCTATATACGTAGCGGAGGGCGCAAAAAAAAAAAAAAAAAAAAATCCAACAATTTCTGGATGATGGCAACGGTTGTTAATGTGGGAAAAGCGGGTCTGATAATCCTCATTTAACGTCGGGACAAAATGGTACATCGGAGAATGGCGCTGAGCCGTTTTGCCCGGTTCTCCCCGTAAAGACTTCATTTTCACGACAGGTGCCTATGAAAGCTCGCGAGAGAAACGGATAAAAAATCCGACATGAGCAACTGTTGTGACACAAGTGACTGTCGCGAGTCGTGTTCCTTCGGTGGGGCACGATAGGTTACCGGTAGGTGAGGGGAGCGTTCAGTAGATACGGCCGTTTCTTTGGCGTAACTACTCGCGATACGAGCTCGAGTGGTCGGAGGGAATTCAGCGACCACTTTTACTCTTGTAACGTAGAAGTAGCAGCGGCATTTGCAGCCGCACCGGCGGCAACACCACAAAAGCATGTAAACGGTTATCGACGTTAAAGTGCCCTACAAACTTTGTCCCGCACGGTATTGCACGTTCTCGGTACGTCGCACTCGGCATCGGCGAACCTGTTAACTCCGTATGCGCGGTTGTCCTAAAAATCCATGAATACATACGAGGGTTTACTCGGACGAAGCTGTCGCGAATCTTGGAAACAGGTGAGTCAGTTTACTCGATGCATCCAACTCGTCGAGCCGATCGTAAACGGATGCGGCGAAGAACCGGCGGACCGAGAAACGTTGGCATTTCGGTCGCGCAATGGACTTTTAATTAAAAACATTTTTTAGCGAGAGATTTGGACGGCTCCGGACTTTAATGAAATTCTCAGTGTCATTCGGGCACGACCGGAAGTCGTGCGTTTCGCTGCGATCACCCTGTCTGACGTCTTCTCGCCGCCAGTGTTTGTCGATATGACAAAATATTATCTAATCGGATTCGTCGTTTGTGACAAAAAAAAAAAAAAATAAAGCTATCGTCTAAAGACACATGAAAAAAATTATATTCCGATAATGAAATCGATAATTCAGTGTGTCATGTCGATTAGCCAATGAGAAACGAGAATCCTTTTTTTTTTTCATCAGCAGTTATTTATTTCTTCATAAAAGAAGTAACAAATATTTATAAACGCGATTTTACTTCTAATATTACGACAATTATTTCGCCATTATTATTCTTGTTGTTGCCTCGTTATTTTTTTGCTTCATCTTTTTCAAAAATTCAACGCACCTTCGTTGCAATTTTACGACGACCCTTCGTTGCCAAAATTCGTCCGAGAAAAGTGTCAATTTCGTTTCGTAATAGAGCATTCTGTGAAACAAGTTGCAAAATATGACTGCTGAAAAAAAAACGAAAAAAAAAAAAAAAAAAAAAAAAAAAATTCATTCATCATTCGTTTCTTCAGCGCGTCAGCAATGGACTCGATCGTTCGAGGTCCGCGGAACAACGGAAGCGTTATTACATTATTTAGTTATTAAAACGGAAATGTTATAACGAATGTCGCGTCGACCTCGCATCCAGCCAAGAGCCGTAAGCCCCGCCGTCGGTATGCAGATTGTCCCGTACGCACGCTAACCCATATTATAGTCGGTGGTGAGAACCCGGTCGAGCCGCACGAACCATGGAAGCCCGAGAGCCGCGCGGCTCTCTCACCACACACACACACACACACACACAGACAAACACACACGGAAAGGCCTCGTTGTTAATCATCGCTAATGAATATTCGCGGATGAGAGACAATTAGCAATGCGCCGAGTGTGGCTAACCATTAAACCCCCGTGGAAGTGGCGAGGGTAAATTACCGAACGGTAAAGTCCATCGTTTAGTCATTTCGATGGCCCCAATGGCCCAATGGTAGTCGGCAGCCTTTGAATCACTGTAACTGATAGGCGTGTTGGCGTCTCCGCCGAGCCGGAAAAACATCGGTCGATCGACACGCGGAATTTCGCGGTTTTATCGGAACGGGCGACAAATCTTTTGGCGTTCAGTCGGGGCGAACGAGAGGTCAGACCGTGGCGGGGCGGAAAATATTGAAATTGTCAGGTATTCTCGACGATTCGTAATTATCGATTTTCGATTATTTTCATTGCGCTCCGTCGAGGCCCGCTTTCGTTGGTGCGGCGGAAAAATCGCTTGGACGGTGGATCGGTTGCGCCGTCGTACGCAGCTTTGAGCCCGGTCGACGTCCGTTTTGCCGGTTGTCGCGCGAACGTGTCCCCCTATTCTCATTCCTCCAACCCCGTTATGATTATTGGATAATCATCGGGGATGATGAGGAATTCCTGAACGGACAGAACGCGGCGCAATGCGTGTTGCCCCGATCATCCGAACGGGTGTGGGTTCGACGATCCCGTTTCGATCCCGTTTCGATCCCGCTCCGAAGCCGCTGGTTGGTCCTCCTGTGCCACCGGAGCGAAACCTCCCCCACACCGTTCTCCTGAGAACTATGTAATAAACACATTCCTTGGATCAGTCGGAGGGCTCGCTATGTCGGGGCACGACATTTCCGACTTTGAATTAGTCTCGTTGCCCTTCCGCGCGGGACTCTTCACGACCCCGATCGATCGGCAATCCGGTTAAAGAATTCGCTATAGGAGCCGACGGTACGCGGAGGACGAGGAAGTGTCTGCACCCGATGCTATGAGAAACCGTTGTCGAGTCCTCGGAGATTCCCGGTGCGGAACGTACGTACGGACGATCGAGTGAAATTTTTGTCTGCGAATCTCATTCTCGATTCGCCGCAATTTTACTTCCTTCATATCCGTGAATGAGGCTGGGACACTGGATCGGGACGAGGCTCAATAAAATCCTCATGTCTTCGGCGCTGTCAGGGACACGATTAAATGCTCCGAAATGCAGAAAAGAACGCTTATGCGTTCGCACGCGCTTCACGAGATTGAACGAAATTTTCGAATTTTTTCCATCTTCTTCTTCATCGCGGATTTAGCTGTAGAGAGAAACCGGACTGTCCGGCCACTTTGTACCCTCGCGGGGCGAAAAAATTGAGTTTCGAATTGTCGGCAACACGGGGGAAGCGGCAATTCATTAGAGAAATTTTCAATGCCGATGCCGCCGGCTGTGCAACGATTTCGATTTTTCCGACGACGCCGAAGAAGCCAAACACTGTGGGCGAAGTCGATTATCCGACGGAGACTTCAGTGCCGGGGTGGAGAAACAGGCCGGAAGAGAACACGGTCCTCGACGAGTAGACCCGGAAACCCGGTTGCCGGCTTAGTCCGCTGCTTACCGATAGGAACATCCCTCCCACCTTTGCCTCATCCAGCAGGTCACGAGAAGGAGAAGAGAAGCAACTCGGCAGCTTCGGCATCTGGGCATCTGCGCTGTGTTCGTGATTCGATTTTTTTTTTTTTTCGTTTCCTTCTGCACTTTGACTCCATTTTACTCGCCCCACGAAATCTTCCGCCTTCCTCCCCGTGCCTCCTTCTCGAGGCTGTAAACGAAACAACACTCCACCCTTAATTAGCCGCCACCGGCAGCGAGCGCCGCACAGCCGAGAGTCCGCTCGATATTCCTTCTTCATCGGTGCCACGATAATCGCGTAGAATATTTCATCCTCGATATTACCAACGTCCGACGTGTGGAACCAGCGACGATCAAATCTGCGTCTAAACGTACGCGAGAATGCTTAAAAAAAAATAAAAAAAAAATAAAAAAACTTAATAGTGTCGAACGTCTTTCCGAGCTAACGATGGAGCGGCTCGAAGGCCCGGGCCAGTTTGGCTTATTAGGGACAAGCGGTATTCAGCGCGTGTATGAGCGATTAACAAAAGTGGTTACCGTAGTGGAATAATGAAATTGTGAGGGCGAAGGTAGCCAGTGCTTGGTCCATACTAATCGATGAGAGGGTAAGCGTGCGGTAGCGAAATGAGGGTGCACGATGGTGGCGACGATCGTAACGCGGAGGAGTCAAGAGTCGCGCATCCGCGGAGGTTTTACATCCGAAATACCTAATAAAAGTTTCCAATGAGGGAACCGATGGAGCCGTGGATCCGTGCGGTGATGTTCGCCTTCGGCCTCAATGGACCCAATCAATTCGTGTAACGACGAGGTAATCAAAATTCAAGCTACCACTGTGACGCGCGTATACGTGAGCTTTGACGCCGCACTTTCTGTCTCCCTGCGGCTCCGCGCTTCTCCGCATCAACGCTCGATAGGATTAGAGTAACTCGGTTACGCGTCGGGTCAAACGATGCAGTTCCCAGTCGAAACGTTGTATCGTCAATCTGGACGAAGGTAGTTTCTCTCGTTTCTCTATCGCCCGGCGTTACAAACTTCATGCTCTTCGTTGCGGATTATTGTTATACTGTAAACGTATATATATCGTATTATATAGTTCGAAGCTCATCGGTGTGCATTTGCATGCACAATTTCGATTTGATAAAGCCTCTTCGGACCAGTTGCTATTTGCTAAATTTTAATATCTATCTATCTACGTATATATATATATATATATATATATATATATATATATTTATAAAGCACATGTTCCTAGTTGGGTGTCTCAGTTTAATTACGATTAAGTAAGTTATTGTTTGTATATCAAAGCACTGCGCGATGAATCGTGCGAAACACCTGTGCGTGCACACTACAGGTAAATTGTTCTCCGATGACTTTGGAGAGAATTTTGTGTAACGATCGAACGCACTAACGTGTACGTTTGTTGCGTACAAAACAATTTCGTGCTCACACGTGGTATCGAACGATATTAATGAATTTGCATTGGGTTTAAAGGAAATCCAGTTAGATGGGCACTTTGTTGAACAGTCGCATCGCTCTCGTGAAATATTCAATGTCCGACGGTGCGTTTTATCCATGGGAGAAATTTGATGAAAAAAAGGCAACGTTTACAATATTCGGGCGTCAACGGGGCTCGTTATATTTACGTCAATTTCAATGGGAAACGTTTTTTTTTAAATCTCTGTCGACGTCCGCTGAGCGGCCGTGGAGTCGCGCAAATATCGCTCCGTACCGCGGTACCGGAAGTTGCGCGGGTCCGAGGCATCGCTACGGCGCCTATTCATATTGGGACGGGGAGGAGGAGGTCGCGACCGTGGCAAATGGATTTCGACGTTGAGACCAATTGTGTAATAAAAGGCTAACGCGAAAGCGCGTGCGTTATGAAATTTTTACTGGCGCGGCACAAACGCACGATGTCGTTATGAAAATGGTATTTTTTTTTTTTTTTTCGTGGTAAAGCACGTCAATGCGCGACGTGTCGCTCGTGCAATTGCACAAAGCCAAAAGCTCCGAGCGCACGGCAAACGAGCGGTCAATCGAATAATTAGAGATTTATTTTTATCATCACAAATACGCGTTGCGTTCGGTTCTCGACCGGAGCGCCAAACTCCGTCGTTCAACCCAACGACTAAAACTGGGTTTATGCATTGTTGATCGACGAATAAAGCAACAAAAAAATTCGCGAGTGTCGCGTTAATTGATTATGGGAATCATCGTTGCACGGTCATTGTTGAATCGAATCGGCAGCGACCAGACGGAATACCGATCTGGAATACATCAATTGCCACGCTAAATACACGGTTTTTTTTTCTACATTCCTCTCATCGTGGATAACTTCAATTCGGTAGATTCAATGTCCGGATCGGAATTCAATATGAATTTTCGTGTCAAGCACGCGGTCGAAATCAGCGGAATTTCATTAACCCGCGCCGAAAAATCAATCACCGACCACCCGAAGCTTTGGTCGTGAGTTTGCATTTTTCAATTTCAACGCAGATTTAGAATCTTCGAATTTGGGAGTTTAACATAACATTAACAAAAAATTGATTATTTGTATCTACCTATTAATACGGGTTCCTCAATGCTATTCGTATAGAAAATCGTGGGCGTCGCCGGAAATCTCAGAGGTCCGAAAAATGCCCGAGAACAACCGACGATTCCACTCCGAGAACGCTTTAGAATTCCAACTGTTACCAATGGTAACCGAAATGAATCGATGATAAATTTACTTATCATTAATTCGCAGCAATCTCGAGACCCAGTGTCTTCGATAACTCCGCAAAGTCTCCGCCACTTCGATGAACAGCCTCGATTCAACTAAATTCGTCCGTATCGTCTTGGCGTCTCCCTTCGCAACTGTACGGATCGGTTGCATTGTCGAGAATCGTGTTCAATCTAGCGATAGTGGGTCGATCGCGAGGAAGTCGGGTGACGATTGTCGGGGAGAGGGTGGGTCGGACGGTGATGGCAACCGCGCAGGAAAGTCGGGTAACCCGTGACGTCGACGTCGCGAATCAACGCGCGAAGCGTGCGTTCGGGAAACGCAATCCACGAGCGAAATGGAATTTCAGTCCGGCGTTTGTCTCACTCCCGATAACAATGCGGATGCTCGAGAAGATTCTCCCGGTTGCCATAGGTTTCCCCGTTCGTTCGACTACCATTCGCAGAGCTCACCACTCAACGTTTCCTTCGTGGAACACGAGGTCCTCGCACCGACTCTCCGTCCTCCCTCGCCCACCGTCAACGACATCAACCTCTCCCCGTATCTCCGATGCGGCTGACGTTCATTGAGAGCGGCATCCGCTTTTCCCTCGGGTAGTGACGCTGCACTTCCGCTACGCTTTGCTCGCTGATGACGCTACATGTATCGCAGTAAACACACTCTGTTTATGCCAAACAATGTCGCATTCCGCAGCCACGGCATTACTCGGCAACCCTTTCTCTTCCGCCCTCTTGTGCATAATGGATGCGCGCAGCGGCGTCCTCCGCGGCTCCGAAGACGCCGCTTTCAAACTTACATTGGGAATGGACTTCTATTAAGAACGTCAGCGGCATCCGAGGGACTATCTCGTCCGTACCGCCCGAAGTGCCCCACCGAGACTTCCGGCGCCCGGTATTGTTTCTTTCGCAGCGTCGATCCGACGTCGTTGGCAATTAAAATTTCCAACGTTATCGATTATACCGCGACCGTCGATGGAGTTCCTCGAGGCGAGAGGTGCGAATACCGGGTCGCCGAGAATCCGGAGCAGAGGAGAGTGTTGTTCCTGAGGAATGTCTCGTGGACCGTCGCGGACACGTCGAACCGTTCGATAACGACCGGTCGTTTCTTCATCCGGCATTGACAATTTTCCGTACACGGCTCTTTCGCTGGTAAACCCGGTGATACGGATTTCGGGAATTCGTTCGGGTCGTCGGGCGTTCTCTCGATCGTTGGGATTCCCCGTGGGCTGGAGCCAGCCTCGATCGAGCGTCGCTCGCGGCCTCTTCGACCGGTTACAATGGGGCTCCGTAATTACTCGGTGCATTTCCGCAACGGGCGAGAGGAGTTACTCTCTGCCTCACCGTTTTAGCCCGACCTACCCTTCGTCTCTGTGTCGGTTTACGCTCCCCGAGTGTCGACGCGGCAGATTGATTTTCTCTCGTGGTTGTTCAGCTTCGAGCTTTGGTATTCTCCGTGCCCATCCGCTTCGATCTTCCCGCTCGTTCACTCGGTCGCTCCTTCAGCTTCGCTCCGAACTGGCGCGACTTTCGCTATTCGATTAATAATGTTGTTCGAAGCGCTGCAGCCCCACGGCTCTGTTCTCCTCGTCTCTGGACGGCTCTCTCACTCGCATACCCCAGTTAAATTACTCGGGACAAGTATGCCGGGGACAAATAGCGCCCGAATGAATTTCTTCATCTCGAAGAGCCATCGGCTCCGAGATATTTCAAGTCGAACGGAATTATTTGTAGATAAAATATTTCCACCGCGGTATCGTGGATCGGCGCTGGAAGAGACGGAGATAGGAAGATTGAGAGAGTTCTGAGCAACTGTATTTATGTGGCAGCGAATGCGAGTGGTCGATGCTTCTGGCTGATGCAAACTCTACCGGAATTATTCATCGTTGTACTGTGACCTGGTTCGCCACTCGAGACAGATTAGACGGTCGATCGTTGAATATGTCAAGAGAGCCCGGCTGGAATCTCGAATATTCGTTCGTTTTACAATTTGGGTGCTGACTTGCGCTGAACTCGTTCGTTTCGTCGTATCTCGATGAAATCGTCATCGAATATCCCAGTTGTTTACTCGAGCAAATGAGCTGGTTTTTTTCTTCTTCACGATCAAACTGTCCGTCCAGGTGGGGAGTTAACGAAAGTCCGCATTGTCCGGACAGTTGCTCGTCGTTCTGCTTGAGAAAAGTCGGGCCGGGGATAATGAGGAAGCTCGTATAATCAACCGGTCGTGAAATAACATTAGCGTGTTAGAAGCAAACTTCGCCGGGACAAAATTGCCGCCAATCCCGTACGGAAAATTACTTTCCTTTGTCCTCATCTCGCCTCCCCGACGCAGCTCACTTATCGTTTTTGTATGTTGCGCGTTTCTTTGCCGAAGTAACGAACCCGAAGTGACTGTGACTCCAGTCGCAAAAATTGAAAAAGCCCGGAAAGCGATTGCCATTTAACCCTGCGACGCTTATTCGCTATTTTCGACACGGCGCAAATGAAAAATCTTACTCTCCGGAGATATCTCTCGTTCGCGTAAATTTCCATTTCGAAGCTACGACAAAGAGTTCTCTCTGGTCCACGCAATGCCGAGGAACATTCGTGAATGGTCGAAATTCGGCGGACTTGACGAGACACTATCGGAGGATTATTTGTTCGATGACGAAACTGGATGTCTTCGTGGCGCATCCATCATCTGGCGTTCCACCCTTTATCTTTGTGCCGGTCACCGTCCGATTAAGAGTTCGATCATACCCGCAGATGGATCGGCAAACAGCGTTATCACGAGGACAATCCGGCGCTCTTCCATTCGGTAATGCTTTTCTGCCATCGATCAATCGAAATCCGGAAGAGCCACCGCGAGACACGTCAGCGAGAGGTTACAAAAAAATATATATATAAATAAAAAAATCCCTCAAACAGCGTCCATAAAAAAAGTTGTTACAACGATGTCCGTTTTGGCATCGCGAGACAACATTAGCGAGAGGGTGTAAAAAAAAAATTAAATAAAAAAAAACATCTAAGCGTCGATAATAAAAGTTTCAACAGCGATGGTTGTTGCGAGTGGAGCGCGACAAGCGCGGACCGCGCTATCGGTTTCAACGCTTATACGGAGTAATGGAAGGGTTTGCTAATGCAGTCAACGAATTCCACGAGACGTCGCTTATCTATCATTAGGCGCGCGATACGAGTAGTTCTCGCTGACTCAAATATTAAACCAAATGCACGGCTACCGTGGAGCTTCGTTCGTTTCCACGGCAAACGAATCGGATAGCCGAGAATCCGTGCCACTGATTCTTTGCCGAATGTATCGGATATTCAAATTGCAGAGCTGCAATCGCTATGAACTCGCCGGGTTAAACGGAATCCGATCCGTTCGTCTTTCATCCGGCGGCTACGAATTAAATTCTCTGATACACCATTATTCCTCGAATAATGATGGAAACTCCAATTTCATGCCTTCGAAACACGATCCGACCGCGGGATGAGCCGTCGGCGTCACAGATTCTCATTCTCATCCCTTCGCTCGGCACGCTCGGCTTTGCACACAGTTATGTGCAAAGCCGTCGACGGGTGTAGGATGTCAAAAGGAGCTGAATTAACCATCGACGGACGAACGGCGCTGGTTAATATTCAGCTACCTCGCTATTCGCTCCTTCAAACTATCCGTGGTAGGAGATCGGAGCAAAGTGGAAAGTCCCAAAATTGACGCATGCTTTGTACAAATTAGTACACGGTATTTTGAACCTGAAATTGTTGACTGTCGTTCAATAATTAAAATCCGTAGGATAATGCAGACTCACAAGAATTCTCGCCAAGAAAAATCACAAATTAATTGTGATTTTTCGATCGACGCAAATTAATTTGCGTCGATTTCATCGACGGAGATGCGTTCGGGCTTCGGATGACATTTTTTTATAATAAGCTTCAACAACATCCGGAAATTGACTGGGAATGTTTTTTTTTTAAGAGCGGGCTTTTTTTTTTTAAATCCGCTCGCACCTTCTTCTTCCGCCATTCCGTTCTTAAAAGGACTTTTAATATTAACTCACAATGCTGACTTTCCATCTCTAGGTACGTCATCGATTTTTTGTTACTCGAGCCGGGGTGCCAAAATTTCCCAAGCCTTCAAATTAATTTTTTTCATTGTTTCTTCATACTTTCGTTTCAACATCAACTCGAAGCTCCAGAATAATTTTCGAAAAATAGTCATTCATTCAACTTCCCCATTTTGTCCAGAATTCTATCGAACGCTTGAAATCCCCGAAACAATGACTGTTCTCAGTCAATATTTAGAAGGCTGCACTGCTCGTTTAAAAAAGGTGGGAATATAACCGTAAATTAGTACATTTCGTTGAGCGACCAACTCTGCTACTTTTTCATCTCGCGACATTCCCAGTTCGTGAATTATCACTATTATTTTATTCTTCTTCAGCGTCCCGCAGTTTTGTACTCTGCGAGAGTGCCAGAAGAGAGGGAGAGACTGACGATTGTCCTCGTACTTCTTCGCTCCGGCCAATAGCTACGCGAGGGCGCGGGAGAGAGCGCCGTTCGAGAAGAATAAATTTCGCGACATGGCGATGGACGTCGTGAGAAATGACGGCGAGTATAAATGGTGACACCTTCCGCGCCGTGAGGCATTGTACCATCGCTTTTGCTCCACCACTGTCGCTGTTGCTTCTAGAATTCACGCTGCAGTAACTATATTTATATTGTCGGGATGATAGTGGGGAATATGGCACACCTCGGAGAGAACGTGAATCAATGATTTATGGAGCGTGCGATCTTCACCGCTTTTACTCCAAGGGCCAAAAGGACAAAACGGACAGGGGTAGAAAAAGGCGGCTGAATGAATATAAAAATTCGGGGCAAAACGGACATCGAGTCTTACCGTATAATTTCGTCCCGATCGATGTTACGCAATATAGCGACGACTTATTTAAACAAAAATTAATACAAGAAAAAGGAAAGATAAACGGATATCTTTTTTGTAGGAAAGAGATTTTATTATAATGCTACTTTTTCTGCTCGACTTATTTGTCGTTATTGTTGTCTCGGCACAATTTTATTACCCTTGAAAAAAATGCAAGTTGCAATGTAATTCATGGATCAAAGTTGCGGGTCTTTGGTTCATTTTGAATTTCGTCGTCCTGGTCTGTAGTGTCGTTTGAGTCACGACGATTGTTCGCAGTTCTCAGTTTATTGACGTTTCCGATACTATTGTAAATCAATAACAGAAATAACCGGTTCATCCGCACGTGAACACGCGCGAAGTAAGCTATGACCTGTAACGAAATTCACGAGGCTCGCGGAAAGACGCCACCGAGTCGTTGAATACTGCGGGAATTCCAACTTCGAAGGGATGTTAATAAAGGTTGCAGCTTACACAGTGGCAATCCTTATGCATGGAAACGTCTTACAGTCACGCAAGCTGTTAACACGGCAGCCATACAAATCGTGCTTCAATCGAAAAACGAGGAACGCGGTGAAAAATAAAAAATCATTCTTATAAAGAAAATCGCTTTCACGGTAGAGTCTAAAAAATCTACATGTAAAAAAAAAAATCGTTTAACATTTCTCCGAAATAAAGTTTCGCTGTTGCCGTAGCAGGTTTTATTTCTCAGCTGCTCCATCTTGCCCCGGTCTGCCTTACTCCAAGTGTGCGAAGTCGATCCTCGTGACCGACCGCACATCCGACAGCTACGACTTCCGGTATGGCGAGGACGCGTTGCAAACCACCCTCTCGTCTTCTTGCATCATTTCGCCAGCGTAACGATCCAATAAAAAGGTTGAGTACAAATCGTGACGACAGTTGCCGCGGGTTACGGGCACCGAACGAGACCGGCAAGTTGAACAATAAAAGGGCGCCAGGTGAGACGACGGCGATATAAACTGCGACGAGGCAGTATCAGCTGTTCAAAACGCCCGATGCATATTACACGCGAGCGTCTCAAGATCGCGAGCGATAAAAACATTTCGAATTTGATATCTTAACTCCAATCCTGCCCGTGCCCAGAGCTCTTTCGATGCGACATTTACTGCCTGGTTAAAAAAAAATAACCATCCCGAAACTTCGCGAAAAATAATAGCGTTAAAAATGTTTAAAAAATTTACGTTCAACGGACATAGTGAAATCTGAAACGTCCGTATGTGAAATTCGAGTGCATTTATATTTTATTGAATTTCAATGGTGCAATCTTAAATGCAATACCTGTGTATTAAAATCACAGGTGACGAAATTGAAAATTAAAGTATCCGTACATGAAAATTATTTTATGACAATTATTATTCAAATAACATTACAACACAAAATTTTATATACTATTCTGACAAAAAAATGTTATTTATATTTTATGAATTTTCAAGAAGAAATTTCGAACGGTGCACGGGACAGGTGTGTCAGTTGAATTAATTAAATGGAGCATTTGATGCGCGTTGCAATACGGGCTTCGGGTCGTAGAGAATAATGGCAACGTGTCTCTTCAACGTGTTGAGTATACGAAAGCGCCCTTACCGATCCGGCTAATTCGAGTGATCCGCATTAAAATCCACCTCCGCGGAACCCCGCCCTTTCCTTTCGTACGATGTTTCATTAAAAGTTCGAGGGTTCGGGTTATTCCGAGTGAGAGATAGCGGCGCCGAGCGGCGAAAGAATTATTAATTAAAATAATGCTGATGCTGCTGCTAATGCCACCGCTTTCGGAGATGGAGGGAGACCTAGCGAGGAAAAGAAAAATCGATCGATCCCAAAAAAAAAAAAAAAAAAAAAAAAAAACCGCTGTGTTTACAAGTTCCACCTCCAAAGACCGGGAATGCTTCGACGACGAGCGAAGGGGTGAGAAACGCTCATCACACGTCTCTCGTACGCACCTATACACGTATACGCAGATACAATTCTTTCCTTACCTCTGGGCTCTTTTCTGTTCCACGCTTTTACACCCCTTTTCCTTTCGTTTCTCTCGCGCTCGAGTTCTGAAACACCCCTTCGTCAACCCGGCTACCTTTCTCGAATGGATGAAGCGAAGCGGTGACGTATCACTCGAACTCACCGAGAATCCCTTGGAGTTGCCTTGCCTACTTCCGCTCGGTGCACTCCCCCAACAACGTGACGAGGGGAGACTCAGATATATATATATATATATATATATATATATATATATATATAGATTAATATATAGTGACATAGAGTAAGGTATTATAGTGACAGAAGCTTGGATCGAGTCTCTGATATTTTCCTGTTTATTATTCGCACCGGAAGTCGAGTGATATTGAATAAAGTTTCCGATAAAGGCGTCCTCTCAACGACTGTCGCGGCGGCAAAGTGAATAATTGCCCGTCCCGTGGATGTCTCGGCTCTACCTTGCAAATGACGCAATTTTATAGGGGGAAAGGTTTTGCGCTCGTGAAACTCCTCGGTTTACCTGCTGCCTCTCTACGAAAATAATGTTCTCGCCGGTTGTCGACTATTTTCGTTTCCGCCATAATTCTTGCACGATGCTTCTCGTAATAGGTCGTTCCGGGGCGTGTCGAAGACAGGGTTTGCGTTGCCGCGTCCCGAGAGCCGAGATCTTCTAATTGGGGTTGCGCGAGCGGAGCGTAAACGAGAAGCACGTGAGTGAAAATTGCTCGAAGATGAAACGAGAAAGGATCCGTTTATGACCCCGACGAAAGAAACTGGCACCGGATGCGCATTGAAAAAAAAATACATAAATAAAAGAATTAAAAAAAAAAATTAAAAAAAAATTAAAAATACGATATTCTATAAATGGTCGGAGCGATTCACGATTGGGTTTTCTTCTCCGTTTCCTGGGCGCTCCAATTATAACTTGAGTATGAACGGCGCATGGAAACGAAATTGAATGAGTGTGGAGATGTATTGGTAATATAGCCGAGGTAACGAGGCATCGAACCATCTTCTTCGTCGACTGATTGATGAGTCTAAGAGTAAAACGAAGCGTGGAAAATGTCGCGTCCGATCGCCGCGCAAACGAGGCCCTTGTGCGTGAAACAGATTCGAGAGCCCGGAGGGACGAGTCTGCGAAGAGGAGGGAAGGGTCGGGCGGCGATCTAATTACACCAGAGGTAATTAGTAGTCCCCCCGGTCGCGCGTAGCGCTCGCACGGTGCGTGACACATTAATCGCGCTACACTACACCACTTCGAAAGCTACGGGAGACCGACGCGAAAAACACTGAGGCGTTTAACGACACCTGGTCGACCTTTGGCCTATTCATCCCCGTATCACCAAATAGGCAAATACATTTTTTTGACGAACGTTCATGCATGGTAGAGAATTCGGCACGTGGATCAATTATGCGTCGGTCTACAGTGACGAAAAAAAAAAAAAAAATACGGCGAGAAGCGATTCTGAACTGTTGTCAGGCCGAATGGCCGGTAATTAGGACAATAGCCGGGGCATAGTAGAGAGAAGCTGGGCCGAACACGGTGGCAAACGAAGGGCGGTTGTCGGTGGGAATAAGTGAGAGGTCTACACGGAGATTTTTCGCGGTGGATTGTAGAATCTACCCGGTACATTTATCGCTGGTAATTCATGGGAACTGCGTGCGTTGGAAGGCTTATTTACATGCCTATTGTACATACGATTTGTACGTACGATATGCCGCGTGAAAAGTGCGCGATGAAGGTGGTGAATTCTACAGTTGGATCAATTATCCAGCGACGGGTCTACATTCGCAATCAAGAAAAACTTAGCAATAGCGAGTATCGATCTAGAACTGTTATCCGTCCGAAGTAATCGGGACAATAGTCAACCGAGTAAGAGGAAACTGGATGGACCACGTTGGAGAACGAATATTGTCGGACACACATACAATCTGTTTGTATAATAGGCAAGGCTGGTGAATTTTGGAGTTGGATCGACTGTCCGAAAACTGGTCCATATTCACCACAAAAACATTGACGCTACCAGAAATTAGCGCGACAGCCGAGTAAGAGGGAGTTGGTCCGAGCATTTTGGGAACCGAAGGGTCGTCGTCGATGGGAATAAGCGACGGGTCTGGAAATTCCACGGAGGATTGTTGAATCTACCCGGTGCATTTATCGCTGCGGACTCATGGGAACTGCGTGCGTCGGAACGCATAATTACATGGCTATTATACATACAATCTGTGCGTATGGTGGTTGCAGACGCGCACGTTCTCGGCCGCGAAGCCATTCGTCGCCTCCCATTAAGCCAATTTGAGTTCGGTCGCGATGTCCGTTGGCGGGGTCGCCGGGACTGCGGACACGATGCCCGGACAGCGGCCCGTACAGAATGCTAATTCCGAGGGGATCTCGCGTACGTAAGGATCATAGACGCCAGTTTCACGCACGGCGAACAGAGTGGTACACGCGACGCGTAGTGCGGCCGCGCCGGAGCTCCGCAGGGTCGATCCACCCCTTGCACACGGCCCGAGAATCGCCACTTGAGGAGCGATTCACCACGGTTCGCGAAGGGTGGAAACGACCGAGGGGTGAATGTGACAGATCCACGTAAACGCGTGCCTTTTAACATATCAGAAACAAATGTTTATTCACAAATATGGCAGATGGAGTTCAGGTCAGGGTTGGATTAATTATTGATTGATAGTCCGACGTGGACTCGGTAATTGGCACGATTGAGCCGACGCTGAGGTAGAGTCGTAATTGTGCATGTTCGATGGTATCGAGTGGACGTTTTCGCTCGGGGTTAAATACATTTGGCCCGATACCTGCTAACGATGTTCAGTCAATGTTCAATATATAATTTTATTATTACAGATTCTTTTGTTATAGCGTTTATGTGGAATATCGTTGTGCTGCGAGCCTAAGTTTTCTCGATAATTATTAATTAAAATGCGAATAAAAATAGTAATTGTAGCGTAATAATAGAGCATCTGGGAGTAGGGCAGAGCGATAAAAATATTTTTTTTATTGCTTATTTATGTTTAGATTGAACCTTTGTTGGACATCGGTAACCAATATTGGGTCAATGCCGTTCGATAATGTTTGGCCGATGTTACTATTCCGACGTTGTCAGTCCGTCGGCTCAACATCGGCTGGCAGAGTTGATCCGAGTCAGCCAAGCTCTGAGCCCTCAGTCGGGAATTACAGAACTTTAGAAAAATAATTTTTTGAAATATATTAAAAATAAATTTGGCAACGTAATTATTAATTAATTATTATTTATTGGAGTGATAATTTAATGAGCGAACGGTCGGTTGGACGAGCAACGGGTCGCTCTTCCGATCGGTTCGCCTCTACGGAAGAGGGAAAAAAAGCTCGTGGAATAAAATCGGGATGCACGCACTGTTCAGCCCTACGGTCGCCGACAATCTCGTTCGTCACTTCCATCGACCAGAGCGAGAAAAGTTCATGTCAATAATTGTTTTTCTCCCCGGCCGCTTCGGTCGCCGATCACTGTATCGCTGACTCGCCATCGGCGCTCAGCGTTGCGTAAATTGTGCACGAAAATATTACGTATGAGCGAATTGGAGCATACAGCCACGGTGGTATGGCTTACGCGACTCGCTTGTGTACTTAGCCGCGTGCGGAGGTTACTAACGTGGGCGCACGAGCGCGAGTACGCCGTGAAAATAGAATAGGGGTATTTCCATCCGGCTCTATTTATACGAGACCTTGAAAACTATTGCACCGAGCTTTTGCGCCGGAGAGTCGGAAAGGCGAGAGTGCGGAAACCAGACAGCGAAACGATGGTTATACCTCGAGTCCGCAATATGAATACAGGAGACGCGGGAGCTAGCCGTGCGAAGGGGTTGAATGCTGAACTAAGTCGTCTCTACGCTCCGCTGTACTCTGTTGGTATTATTATTGTTATCATTATTATAACAGTGGAAATAAAGTGCCGGGATGGAGAGTCCGGATCGTGGTGGAAAGCGAGGTGCGAAACGGAGGAAAAGAAGCGGCGATACAGCTGGAAAGACTTGTACGATTTTTCAGGATACAGCGACTACGCTACCGGCAGTGCAGCAGCTTGCGGAATCTCCGAGACGGTCCGCAGACTCCGATACAGGGAAACGCCAATGACGACGTCGTTCCTGTCGCGTGGCAGTCGATTTCGCGCGCAAATACCGTGGAACGTACGGCGAAAGTCGTACGGTGAACGCTGCACGGAGTATTCAGTGAGAAACTCTCGAATAAAGATTCAACGACGACTGCTTATTCCACCGCTGGGACGATCGGTCGGTAATGCTTTCTCGATTCGAGTGGCGCAGGTTAGAGACGATATCGACTGGGTGGACTGCTCGATGATGAGCTGAGGAAGTGTGCGACGGACTGCGCTTGCTGTCCGTTCATAATTTTTTTTTTTACGTCTCAATCATATTTTTAGTCACAAAAATTTGCGAATCTATCGAGACGAAAAGGTGTGGATTCTCTGGACGGGAGATGTTTGGAGAAGAAATTGGGATAATTGTCATTGAGCGACATTCACTTGAGCTGTTACACTGAAAATGGTTGCACAATATTTGGAGAAAAATTGCGGTAATGCAAAAAGCATTAAAAAATTCATTGAATGGGCGAATATTTTTTTATCGGACAATTCGCAGGCGTGTACGACCTACGAGAGATAAACACTGCCTCACCACACAACTGTCTCTCACGGTATTCATTGACTCAATTATTTTTTTTTTATTCATGGGTTCGAACGAAGAGGGACTGACGCGTGGCCGCGAACCCTCTCAGAATCACCCTTCGCAATCCCTGCGTTACATTCACACTGTATTGTTTCTCAATTTCCATTTGGCGAACGCGTTGCGATTGTTGTTTTATCGTAATGTCGCCGATATTTAAATTGACGAGAAGTTCCGTGGCTGCCTCCAGCAGCGAGCTGAATCATTTATGTAGACACTCGATCGGAGCTCGTACCGTTGCCGCACGAGCTCATCCCGCCGGAAGGAGAAACAGCGAAACCGAGAGAGATTGCAACGGACGAAAATGTGCTTCGGAGGGGGTCGCGAGAAATTTCAGGGTGTACAATGTTCCCTTTTCTCCGTCCATCTCACCGCGGGCAATCGTTATTCGTGTCGTGCGTATAACGATCCTTGTCATATCAAATAGACTCGGCTGTCTCCCGGACTCCTCGTACGAGGGGGACGAAGCTTGCGCTAGGATTTATCGTGCGGCTGTCGACGTCGCGTCTTCGTGATTCGACGTTATGAGGCCAATAATCCTTCGGTTCGGAATGTATAAAAACAACACTACGAAAGGAGAAAAAAAAAGAAGAATTTAAATGTAATTGAGATCGTGTGTCTTCAGGCTATTCAAATGCCCAGGAATTTAAAGGGTGGGATATCGGCTTTATTATCGTTTTCACTTTCATCGAGGGCAGTTGATTTTTTTTATATACAATTTTGTTGCCTCGAAGTTTGCAGCTATCACGTTGAGATTCAGAGGTGTTCCATTATGCCCCGCGACGCAATATTCCCTGGATCCACCGAATAATAATAACAACTTTAATTTATTCACGGTGACTGTTCGATCGGTCGTTCGGGTTTTATCCGTACGGCCTTTGTCATCCGGAGTCCTGGCCTGGTGCTTCCAGCCCCGGAGCATATCAGGTAGTTTTTGCAACCGTGCACAGCCAATTATGAATACGTCAAAGTTTGGGTAGACGCGTTGTTGCGCTCCGACGCAGCTCGACACGTTGGTTGGGTCGTAGGTGATGAAGAGAGAGGAAGGGGGGGGGAGGACTCTCGGTCCTCACCAGGCTCTCATCACGATGTATAACGGGCCGGTTCCGGGCCGGTTCCGGGCCGGAGGTTGATGTTTCCCGAGCACGTTAATGAAGCCCGCGGCAGTGCGCAGCTCCGACATATTCATTAATGGCTTTTTGGGCAACTCGGAAGTTTTCTCACGAACAACTCGCCCGACTTTTCTTTGGCCGTTCCGTTCAACGGCCGATGTCTCGAGGCGGTGGAGCGTAGAACTGGCGCGGCATCGATCAGCCAGTATCGTAGGTAAACGGTCGGACTATCCGTCACGTATTCTCGTCGAGTCCCTTTCGGATACATCTCTTCTTTACCTTCGTCCATCTTTATCCTCCCCTACGGCATTCGTCCACTCGCTCTGTGTCAACGCGGACATTGACTCATTCAGAGCCGGATCGTTTTCCGGTTTGGAACGCCCTCCGGCTCGGTCGTCCTTCTCAGCTCCCAGGGTTTTTACTCCCTTTACCGAAGTACACTTATCGGCGAGCAACGGACCGGTCGAGAGCCTCTTACATATCGTGTGTCCAGTCGAGATTAGAAAGCAAACAAAAATAACGGTACAAAAGTCGGAAGACGAGCGACGCGAGAACGGAGCATCGGGAGGAGATTAAGGTGGATTTGTGTTATTGGCAGGAATAAAAGTCGTCGAAGCAACGTTTGCTCCTCCAAGAATCTATTGTCGTCATTGCCGTGACAATTGCACCGACGTTGTTTGCGCTATCTCGCTGCGATACAGGCAAAATATTTTTAAACGGGACGACGGGATGAACGTGAAATTTCGGTATGTTTGCTGGACGATTGGGAGGTGATGGCGATATAGTGTGTACGTGCGCTCTTCACTGCAGGCGTCGGCGAGAGCGCATCCTGGATGCAAGAGCCGAGCGGCCAGTCGGCAACGCGACAAGTAGCCTCGTTCTCCCGTCGTGTGTCGGCGGTGTTGACCCGGCTGAAACCCGATGACGGGACGGGTTGAATCCAGGATAGGCGAGGCAACCGAGAGAGGCTGGCCCGCTGTCGAATTACATCGGGGCTTGCCAGACAGGCAGAGTTAAATGGAAATTGGAGGAGGCGGACGACGAGGAGTTGCAAGAGAGAGGTCCAGAAACGTATCCGACTCCGGCAAAGCGCAATTGGGTCATTGTTTCGATTGCGTGCAACCATTTTGGGCATCCAACCGCGCTGTTTATGTCGGAGCTGTGCGATTCTGGATGTACAACCGCGTGTCCGCTGCTACAGTACAACTGCTGGGAGACGAGCCGGCGAAATACACCGAAACTGTAACGCGTACGTTTGCTGTGTGCCGGACGCGCGTCCGATCATCCTGCAGTCGTCCTATCCCTCGGCTGTCATGTATCATTCCCGGCGAACGGAAACTCCGGGGACTCTACAGTCGCAACGAAATTCATCAGGATTACGAGCGAGGCTTGGCGTCACCGAAAAAGCACCAGATTTTTATCTCATTCCCGTCGAGGCGTCGATCATTTTTTCAACTTTTTCTTTCGCTTCACTCGTTTTTTCTCTCGGCATCGATTGTTTTGGACGGTGGGTGACACCGTGGACTCGTCCGATGACGGAAGTCCATCATTTTTCGATATCGAAATGCTGATTCGGCTGTCCGAGCGTCGGTGAAAAAATACGGAAGTGTTTAGCCGGATTCGAAGAAGGATAAAGGAGAACGAGTTTGGTCATCGATAGCGAATCTGGATAGAGTTGATGTCCGGTAGTTTTTATCTGGTGAACGTGTCGTCTGACAGAGTCGTTGCCTGTCGGAGTTGTTATCGAAGTATTTTGCCAGCTCCATTTTCTGATGTATGGTAGCACATGAAGAACGTTGCATGTTCCGGAAGTAAGCTCGCGTAGACTGGTATCATAATTTCCAATGTCGACTCTGCTGAGTGTACATGTAAATTTCCATCATCTAATTCGCGAAAGCGGTAACAGCGGCAGCAGGCTGCTCGTTCGAACTCTGGATTCTCGGTTTCTGCCCTGCTTTTCGAGGATCGAGGGTTCCACCGACACACCCATCTACGCAGGGAGATACATCTTGGCAGGATGGTTGAAAGCCGACGTCCGTAATATATCCTTCCTCGCCTTCCTCTCTCGCGGCTTTGTCTGTTTCTTGCGTTGTCGTGCGAGGAGCGAACAAGTTTGCCGCAATGAAGTTTGTAACATACATTCCGAGAAGAGGGAGGAGAAAGGTAACAGCGAAAGATGGAGAAGGAGAAAACGGAGATCGACGAAGGCTTTATACCTTCACCGGCGAATAGAGCACCTTCGAAGTTCCGTTCTCCCTAGATAATTTTAATGGCGTATTCGCGAGTGAGAATAGAAGATTGAGAAATACCGACCCTTCAACCGTGGAAAATAATAGTTCGGCGAATGTATGATATACCGATGACTGAAGCTCTTCGTCTCTCCAACGACGCGTCGTTATGACGACGCGAAGTAAGCCCACTGCCGTTGCGAGACAAAAAATAATATACGAATAGAATTCAGGAGTTGAGTTTTATCTCGTGAAATGTTCGCCCGGAAATGTAACTGCGCAGGTAGAGATACGGTGGTAATGTGCGCGAGCGCCGGATTTAATGTTATGAAAAAAGTAATTCCGTGAAGTTTCACCTGTGTTCTTGTTTTATTTTGTTTATTTTATGATTTTTAATTATGCGAGTATCACGAAGGACAAAATGGAAAAAAGGACAACCTTCGAACATCTCATTGCCTTCGTCCAAAGTTCCTTTGTAAAAGCTTAATCTTTGTTGCACGAGCGCTTCGTTCGACCACTGGGACGTTTAGCTTGCGCCTATACCGAAGGAACTCCAAATTCTCCTGGAGAGGAACGGAACAATCCAATCACGGAGAAGCTCGCACAGCTTGGACGGGTCTCTGGCGCGATCGTCGATGAGATCCTTTGCGCATCGTCGCATCAGCGGTGCAGAAAGATCTCGTTGAAGTGGTGCAGGTCTGGTATTCGCGCCGGGTATTTCTCACGTGTCAATAAGACAAGAGCCCGGCCACGGGTGCGGCGTTGCCTCGGGACGTTTCGCCAATAACGTCAATCCCGAAGCGCGTTACGTGCTCTCCGTACACAGCCGGGATTCTCACTCCCGCTGATCTACCTTTTCGCTCGGTAACTTTCTCATACCACCCGGGTGTCGGGGAACGGATTCGACGAGAGAATCGAGCGAGAGGGAAACGCGCCTCTGGCTGCGTTCGCGCACGTTTACCTTCGGAACCTCGTGCCATTATCTTAATTAAACGTCACACAGTGAATGTAACTACTTGGCTAGAGTCGGGGCGATGCGCGTCATGCGGACAAGAGCTTTTCCTCCTATCCTGAATGCGCCCCCTGCGTCGAAAAGATATTCCAATGGCGTATTGCAATTTTAGCTTAACCTTCGGCTGGCCTTGGGAAAACTCGCGATACCGCGAAGAAACGTCCAGACGAGACTGTGGAGCTATCTGATTCTTAAGGAAGATTGACCCAACGTGGTTCACGGTCTTTACCGTTCCAACAAGATGAACACGCATACTTCGTGGATTCTTGACTTCCGGGCCAGAAATACCTCGTCGAGGAGGTGGTTACTTATTGGGTAGTCTAAACTTATCGGGTCGATGGGCCAAAACCGGAACAACGGCCGTGCCCGAGTTCAGTCGACTTATGGAATTGAGCTGCCAACGTGAATACGGTAAGTACTTTACTGTCGAGAGTAAGAATGGAGTTAGGTGAGGTTGCGAATTCTATCGTAAAAGGTGGGGTTTGGTTGGTCGGGTGTCCGTGGCAGATGGACACGGAATCGCGAACTCTTTCGACGGTAAGAGATCGGGCAAGGAAAAACAAGTTGGGGAAACTGCGATTTGTCTTCTCTCCTCGCCAGGTGAGCGAGGGACAGCGAGTCGCTGATGCTACTGTACGTTCTGACTATCGCCCAGTCCGAGATCTTGCGATGTGCTCGCCCGACCGAATGGATTGCTCGGGATGGGTTTCGCTCGGTGGCTTAAGAGGAAGAAATAATACCGTGAAACTGACGGCTGTCGGAGGTAAAGAAGTATTTACACGGTCTCGCTCTAACGACTGCTTGGAGTTTTCCCCAAGACTATGTGGTCCGGTAACGTTCGCTCGCTCGCGTTCCTATTCTTTTCACTGACTCTTAGTTTTCTCTCCTCTATTTGCTCTGTCTTTCTATCGTTGGAAAACCCGTGGAGCATCACTTCCAGCTGTCCTTCGCAGCCCGGCCTCCCTTTGTGCTGTGCTAGCCAGATGCGCAAGAGAACGAGAGACGAGTGAAGTAAGAGCCAGCTCGGCTATAACCGACCATGGTGAAAGGTAACGCTCGCGCTCCGGATCACGTTGTGATCCGGAGCGCGCACGATTGGATTCCCTCCGAGTGCGCAACAAAGTCATTCGCGCTTCGCCGATCTTCATCGTCATAAATGCCAGCTATATTCTTTCGATACCGCATTTTTTCCCCCTTTTTTGCAGTTATAATTTGCAAGCATATAGGATGAAAGTCGTGACTCACTTCGGTTGGCACGTGAACCTTCAAAGAAATCTTGAGTGGGTAGAAAATGATCGAGAAAAATGTCGGAGTGGGCAATTTGTCAGCCGTCTCAATAAAATATTTATTCGAACGTACGTAGAACGATTTTCCTTGCGCTAATATTTGCAAGTTCATTTAATCGGAAATCTGAAATCAGCTCGATTAACGAGTAACAAGTGCGATATGGGAGTACAACAATCTACCCAAAATAATACCGTGTGACGGCGAGGTCTTCCAAAGTTTCCCGGTAGACGAAAATTCCAGACCCTCGCTTCGTTCGCTCGGTTCCTATCGCTAACTATCGCACAGCTTATTGCGTCGATTTTCCGGCGAATGTCGGTACAGGGAGCGGTATAAGACACGAATTCTACCGGGAGCTTTCGCCCTGTTCTACCTCGCTACCCCCGAGACGCCCCGGTGTTCTCCAAACTCCCAACGAAAACCATTCTCTTTCGGCGATGTCGTTTCGTCTGACTTGCCGCTTCAGTGAAAATCAACCGGAACACCGTTGGTTTCTGCGGTGCCGCACTCGGGTTGTTCTCTTCGATTTACCGCACCGCGAACGAATGAAGGAACACGGGCCGAACGATTTAGCTGCGGGTTGCGGACTCGTCCTCCTCGCCATTTCCCTACCCGATGCCGTGTCAGACAGTCGAGTTATACACATCGAATCACCGAATTGCCGCGATATTGCTTCGATCTCGGTAATCCCCACGTCTGTCTCCCTTTCCCTTGGGACACTCGATCTGCGGAGGACTTTATAGGTTCTTGTCTGATTCGCGGAATACCACGACAAGATACGCTTAACCGAAAAATCATGCCGAAGTGGGGCGTAATGGACTAAAGGGGGCAACTAGAAAACTGCAAAGGTGGATTAGCGCCGCTTGAGCACTTCCGATAGGGAGAAGTAGGTAAGCTCAAAATGTATGGTTGGTATGAACAGGGCTTACAGGAAGGTAACGATCAAAGGACTGTCCGTCTCAACCCAGACCATTTTTTTTTATGCGCTACAGAACTGACAACATCATTGTTAAAGGCACTGGGCGAAGAAAGAGAGCGAACATACTCGAGCAGTTGAGCCGGACGACTATGATTGGTTCAATGACGATTTAGGCGGCTAAACCACTAACAGGTTGATTTAAGGACGTAGGCTTGACTCGTTGCTTCAGCCACCTAGATCGGCATTGAGTCATACAATCCCTCAATGTCACAGTCAATAAATTATGCTTTAGGCAACGTGACAGTTGCATTGTGTCCTCAGTTGCCAACCCGGCCGGTCGTGCACCGTTCGCCCAGACTGAAGAGAACTTAAAATCGCTATTCATCGATAGCCGAGCCACGCGTATCGTCGTTGAACATTTCACCAACCGTCTATCGAGGACAGGGCAACGAGTATCGATCAGGATAGTGTCGACTGATCGGGAACACGTTCCTCTCCGCAGAGACGTACCGGGTACAATTCTGCTCCGGTGTATCGTCGTTGCATCGCCAATGGTCACAGTGGACGACTGACTGACGAACCCGCCGAGAGCTCGTCGTCAGGGATTTCATTAGCCGTATATGAATGTTATGTGTATACGCGATTGTTCCGGAGCCGTGTCACGGAGGACAGTCGGACACACGAGGGAGGAATGGGAGATCGAGGCCTGGTGAATGGCAATGCGTGTGGTAGCGGCGACCAATTTATGGCGTCATCCATCACCGTGAGATGCTGAAGTCTCCGTCAGGTAGACGAAGACAGCCGAATGACGTTTTGAAATTGATCCGTGATTTGCGCCGGAAATCGCATTACATTCGTCAACCGTTTCGTCCGGTAGGTTTACATCGCTAGGTACGCCGCACCTTGCGTTCTCCAGTAATTTTATCCTTCCTAAGGGACCTTCTTTTTGCTTCGCGACCGTCAGCCTGCTTCGGGGGTGCCGGAGTCTCCCGGCGCGCTCGCTCTCCCCTCCGAAGCTTTACGTACGAGAAAACAAATGCAAACGAAGCCGCACAGTCGCGAGTCTCGTTAACCGTTAAAGCGTCGCATGTTGGTCGCGGGTGCGCTACAGGAAAGACGAGGAAGAGACGCTACCCCGAGGGGGTGCCGGGCCACCTCTGGAAAGGGGTTGGCTCGGTGCAGGCGGGTCTCGCCGAGCAGGAAGAACGGCTTGGAATGTAAGGAGTGTTCGCGGAAATAGCAAATCTGCTGCACTCCTTGCGGAATAACAGCCGGTACTCCTCCTTCAACCCCCCCGGCCCCTTTCACCCCTCGCCGCTAACCGCGCTTGCAACGAATGCTATACCGTGCAAGTTCGTTCATTCCCTCCGTACAGCAGAAACACTTCGATATAGATTATTACCCTGGGGAAATGTTGCTCGGGCCACTTTTGCTGGGCGCTACCGAGGGCGAAGAGTTCTCCTACGACTCACGAAGGATTCCGTGCCGTACCGCAATTAAATTAAGCAAAAGCGATTAACGATTAACGGCAGCACGAAACGTATCGTCTCGGAGTCGGGGCGAGAGGGCCAGGGCAAGTGTTGAAGCCCGCAGGTAGACCGTGGCACCGCATGTACATCCATCGTACTGTAGAGTTCCTCATCGTCGAACTCCAACATCGCGAGGTAAACGCGAGTTTCTCAGCATGCTCGGGTCATAGCTCACTGGCAACGGCTCTTTTACCCCGAGCGGGCTATGCGCCGATCTCCTCATTAGTATCACCGTAGACAGGTAATTCAAATTACGACGGTAATTTGCAAATTTTCCGTTTTATTTCGTCGCTTCTTCCACTATCGTACAACAGTGCGCCGATAATTTGACTATGCGGAGGAGGGTTTTCTGTTGTTTCAAGGGATTGCACCGCATGGTCGTTCACAGGCCGGGTTTCGTGCAGCCAAACCCAAATCGTCGAGATTCTGATTATCCGCTCGTTCGCCACTGACTCCATCTTTCAACATTTTTTATTGAATTACGATAAAGCGGATTGAATTGGCTTTTTGCATGATTATTACTCATAGTATAAATTAAGTACAGTATTTTTTTTTTGATAATCGTTAGATTTAGATCAACCGATTGTGCATGCGCGGCTGTAAGGTCGCGTGTTGAAATTATCCATTTTTCGGGATTTTCGAGAGTACTTGGGAACAAAACTGTAAAAATTCCAGCGCGTTGTCACTGTTTCGACATGAAAAGACCGTCCTTGACGTGAGAGCTTCCGGCGCTGCGATCGGACTTACTGAACGATTCGGCCAGATTCGTGCGGCGACCGATCATTTACACACAACCGCCAATGAAGCCGAATGGGGGGTGTTTTTTTTCGCGTTTCTTTTAATGATCGCACCTTTGATCAGTTTGCGGTCGTCGCTTGTAGGCGAGATTCCGTGTCGCCATTCGATGAGTCTGGCAGCGTCGAATAATGCGACGCCTATATATACGGCTCTTTGTCGTGTATCGAAGGCCCGGGTCCTATTATAGCGTTAGCGAGAGGAAGCGATAGGTGCGGTGGTGAAACGCGAGGCCGATCGGGGGATGAACGCAGTTTCCCTGTTCGCGGAGCTCTGAGCCGACGACGCGCAATGTCCATCCCAATCTACGGAGCGTACGATGCCAGGCGAGTAGTGGTAGGGACGGGAGTAGCGGGCGGATGCTGGGCAAGGGCTGGGGGTAACTTTGGATCGGCAGCTTTGCCTCTGGAAGCCAGTTCGACGGGACGCACACGCACACGTATCGTCGTCACTCCGGCCCTCGTCCGGAGGAACCACCGACCTCGACAGTGCCAACAACCTTACCGGTAAAGCCGATCCCCGTTCGCCATTCGATCCGAGTGCATACACAGATCGCACAGAAACGCAAAGCCTATGCAACGGCGACCGAACGTTTGGTCTGAACTCCGCGTAGGTCGGCCACGGCGAGACACACTGACGTTGATGATAGCGCTCAGGCCGATCGGTTGTACCTTGTCTTCCCGCGATGGAGATACACACTGGTTGAAGCTCCCGAACGCACACTCGATCCTACAAGCGACATTTGCCTCGAAATTGGATTTCTCGCGGTGGCAAGAAAATTTTCTTTCAGCCGTGTGTTTGCACCGAACGAGTAGTCTAAGAGCTCGGATCGGTCTTGGATCCAGGAAGCAGCGACTATCGTGTAAGAACGAAAGCCATACGGTTGTTTGTCATCAATTTTTCTACCATCTCGTCGAGAAGACAAGGGTTCAAGGTATGACTGCGAATTTTTTCAGATTTTTCTAGCGTGTCAACTTGGTACTCGGATCGGCCGGAAGTTGCGTTTTGGTAAGTTCCTTCACCGGCACGTGAAGGGTTAATCTCGCGCGGGGGTGTTTTCTCAAAGAGCGTTCGAGAGAAATGGATTCTACGACGGGGAAGTTTTTCTCGGACACAGCAAGGCGGATGTATGCAGAGGGTGCGCGAGGTGCCTCGCGGCGCGGGCGTTGATTGCGATCGCCGCGAGCCCGGTCGGCAGCAATAAGGGCGGTTATTCTCGTGTCATAATTACACGAGCGTCCTGTGCAGGCAGGAACACTCCACCACAGCGAATTGCTCCGGGCTCAAAAGACTGTGTCATTAGCTTTGTCACGATCCTCTACACCGTGTGGAAATATATGTGTATCTATGCATATATGCGGTGTAGAATCTATCGTGTCGGTATAATGTGACTATGCTGGTAATATGGAACTACCCACGGGGCGTAGACTCGTCGAGTTCCGCGTCACCGAAACACACCGTGTATCAACATATTACATAGTATAGATCGCGAGACTAATTGTAAATAACCCCGGTGCACGACATGTCTATGATCTATGAGGGAGAGGTGGGAGTAAACGGAATTTAACATCCTGATCCGGGTTGTTAATGTACACCAATGTATATTGGTGTATCGATGTATTGACGTATCTGATGCATTTGTAAATTGACATGTTTATTACTGCAGATGTTACGATGTTAAATAGGCATTTTGTTTACATCGAATTATCATTTCTCTCTTGTAGAAAACAAAAACAATTAAAAATGCTTTCCTGCATTTGCTTGTCGACTGATTTGTTGTATGAGGTAAGAATTTTTTTCAACTGAAAAATCCTTGAATCAAGAAAACGTGGAACTCCTATTTTCACGATTTGCGGAATGAAATTTTGTACGGTTCGTAGTGTCTTATCTTTTAATCACCGGTTATTATTAAATTTTACGAGATCACGTTTCGTTGATTACATTTTTTTTTTCTCGCCGCCAGCGGTGCAACGTTGCTTGTTCGGGACGGAAATAATTGTTCGGCATGTATCGATGCGCCGGTTTGGATTTAGTAGCGAGCGAACGACCGAATCCGATGTCACACAGCTAACGACTCCCGATCATTGATCCTTAATCGAACCGAAGACATTGATGGGATTCACCACTCACGATTAGAGTGCAAGCGTATATCTGCCACTGTTCCCTACTCTTGCCGATGTGGGTGGCGTGAACTGTGAGCTAAACGTTTCCCAACTGCCGTTACTAGTAACTAGTAATTAAGCGAGGCGCTGCTGTGTGAAACGAGCTACCCTCTGTTCTCCTTTGCACCCCACCCGTCTCTGGCCCGGCCTCTCTTCTCTACCTCCGTCCTTCCTTCCCTCGGTCGTACCTTTCGAGCCTCCCAAGGGTGGGTCGGATAAACCCAGCACGCCCGAGTTCACCAAACTCGATGTATACTCTCCTCTCACTCGATGCATACAACATCAACCCGACTGCCTCCGAGCCCAAATTTTACGCTTCCTAATAACGACGAGATATTACTCCAGCGAGAGTTTGAGAACGCCACGGGAAGCAACGCCCTCCCCTCAAAAAAGTCCTCTCACGAGTCCGAAGTCTGTGATAAACTTCGACCGAAGGAAACCACGATTTCGTTCCACGAGAATCCAGCTGCGTATTCGATCGGGGTAACGATTTAAAAAAATTATTAATTTTCCGAGTAGACCGCGAGTAATTGTTCGATGCTAGTAAATAATTATTTAGGGTAAATAAATAATTAGCGTGGACGAATCATTATTTGATAGTGATAAATATGAAGTTTCGGGTTGCACGGTAAATAATTTTGTTGCGTTGGCGCGAGTGAGTTACTCGTGTAACGACAGGTGGGTGACTGGGTTCTGGGTGAAATGATTTTGCTTTATGCGAATGTGTTTACATAACGCACGATATTTCGTCCGGCCATTTGGTTGAGGCCGCTGCAACTGATGCAATAATACGAATAATAGATAAATAATTAAATCGAAAAGCAACAAATAATCATTTGATACGAATCAATATCAAGTTTCGCGCTACACGGTAAATAATGTTTGTTCGCTTGTATTTTCGCGGTTGAGATAATCGCGTATCAGCTGCTGGGACTTTCGGTGCTCCGTGACACGATTTCCCTTTGCTCGGATATGTTTACGTAAAAATCGATACCTCGTTAAGATATTTGTTTCACGATGCTCTAATCGATATAATAATATAAACGACAAATAAATAATTATTTAGTTGAAACGAGTATCGAGTTGCGAGACGCGCGATCAATAAATCTGTTTGTATTTTCGCGCTCGAAATACTCGGACAAAGAACGCCTGAACATTGTGTGCTGTCTTACACGATCTCATCTTAGGCGACGTGTGTATACACGAAACACGATATCTCGTCCGACCATTCGTTTCAGGAGGCACCAACGACTCTCCTCCGAGAACCGTCGCTGTTTTCTCGGAAGCTATAACGATTGCCTTCCCCCACCGCGCGACGTCCGGCCTGTGGGCCTCGGTACAAAGGGTCACGTGGGAGATACTCTGTTTACACGAGCGCGCTCAACGGAAAGTTGACGCACCGGCGAGGACGCACGCTTCCGCCGCCTAGCGAGAAGATTCAGGACCGTTCGATTGAGACGTTTTATGGACGAAAATAAAAACACATTAATCGGCATCCATCCGACTCGCAACGGTCGATCAGACGCGTCGTTAGACCGAAAAAAAAGAAACATATAAATTTCGTATACACGATGAAGATTTAAACTATCGGCGTGCGTCGATTCGCGGTAAATCATTGAGCCGCCTTCCCCTTCGAGCAAACGTAATCTTTGGCCTGGCAGCGAGCAACCGTTTTGCCAAAATAGCAGCGATCCCTCAGAATCGATGCGGTAATTTATGAACGGAGGAGCGTTACGGGCGGTGAATATATATGCACGATATATTTCTCTGCCTAACGCGAGGGAGTGTGAGTGGGCGCGCCGTCGGACAGGGAACAGAGTGGATACGGCACGTATCCAACTAATATTCACGAGCGCCCCAGCAGAGAACGCGCCACCGAGGGCAAATCCCTTTGCTAAAACCGCTCCGGCTCTGTGCGGCGCATATTGTACTCGAATAAGTTTCTAATTTCGTTTAGTAATGCATCGGGCTCGATGTAACTGCTGATTATTCCACCATCGCCGCCGGCTGCGACCATATCCGGGGAGGACTCGATGTTTGACCGATTCAACACTACGCTGTGGCGGAATCGCACATTTCACAGAGCACAAAGTACCCAATCTCGTAATTACTGTCGATTGTAGCAAATCGACAGTCTATTCGATAAATTAACAACGCTGCGAACGTACAAAGCACTCGTCCTATTTATTCGACGATGATAATGATAATAATGAAAATGATAATGAAAAAATTTATAATTGAATTTCGAAGAAAAACTGACTACAACGTGTGGCAAATTTCAGCTCGATTTTCCAGATATTCTTCAGCTCTGGTGATTAAGTTTGTCGCAACAAATTCATGATATATACATACGCGAGGAAATATTTTTTTGAATATTGTTTGCCGAAGTTTTGGAACATGTTGAGCGAGATTTCATTAAAACGCCGAACGCTTTTTTGTTACCAAAAGAAAGATTCCTCTGTGACAAAGCTACGGTAAAGAGAGCATAGAAAAGAAAATGCAAGCGTCTCAGTCGTCATCGGCCTCATCGAACGTGGCGGGGAACGGAACTAACCATACATAAATTCGTGTGTGTATTATTCATGCAATCTTGCCTTGATCGGTGCGCGATGTCGAGTTGAGCCGACGAGCGAAGAGTCGCGATAGTCCGGTACACGAGGTTTCTTTTCGTTGCAGTTGGACGGATCTCGACTTCACTTGTACGAAAGCACGGGGGTGTACGTGGGTAACGCACGGAGGTAGCGTCCACCCGCCGCTTCAACGTAGTCGTCGCGCGTGTGAATCCCGAGCGATGGGCCGGAGCAACGGCGGCGGGCAGAGTGAGGAGGCATGGCGGCGCGAAGTTGGTTCGCCGCACGCCCGTCGTAGTGGCGCTGCGGCTGTCGCGTCGTCAGTTCGCTAGCGTACGGCGGTCTGTACAGTTTAGCGGCCGCGAGCACGTTGCTTCGGCGGTCCTCGACTTTTTTTTCGCGTCGGCGACAACTCGGTTCTTTGGACGTGCAAGCGAATTTGCCGCACCCGCGCAAATTCGTCGGAGCGATTGGAACGAGAGTATTCAGTGTCGAGCGTGCTTTGCGACTGTCCGATCGCGCGAAAACTATCGGCTGAACCGCGAGCTTTCACGAGCGGGTGTGCAATCGACGGTGTTTTTGTTGCGAGAGCAAGAGCAGCTGAGAAATTATTCAGCGACGATCGAACAATGTGTCCAGCAGGAAAGTGCAATAGGTATATCCTTCTTCGTTTTTAACGGAAACAAAAAAAAAACCCTGAACTGACGCTCTTCCACGAGTCCAGTGGCAGAGAGAATTAAGCTCGGACATTAGTCCGAGGAGTATTCCAAATAGCTTTTTCGGGTCTTCGTCGAACAAACGTCGACGTTTCGATCGTAGCCGAGAGCATGTCCAGCGCGGCGTGCTCGCTGCGTAACCCATAAGTGCAACGCCGAGAAACGATCTCCGGCTAGAGTGTTTCGCCGAATTTTATCGAAAGTTTTGTTAATTACTTCGCGGTCGACGGGTGACGGATAATAAATTCGCGGTGTCCAGAGTCCACCCCCTCACCCCCGTTCCCCCTCAACCTTCACTCTTTCGCTATCAATCTATCGCCCGTGTATCCCTTTCGAAATCCTCTCTCCGCCCCTCTTCCCCCTCCCCGGCCGCCCTGCGGCAACGCCGCTTCTCCACCGACTCCTCGCTCGGCCGAATCGTATCGCGCGCCTTCTGACCAATGACTATCCATACCAAACGTTCCACCGGTTCGCGGTTCGGTCCGTATTCCGTCGGTCGAAAATTCCCGATCGAACGCCGCGTCAGTGCATCGATACGATAAACAAGCCGACTCGACTCTCGCAATCGATAGATCGTACGATAATTTTTTTCAAATATTCGCGCGCCTCTCATTGCCGCGTCGGTGAGTGGCGCAAAAAATCTCGTCGGTACGCAGAGTTTTAAGCTTTCGTTCGAAATCGCACGAACCGAGTGTTGTGTGAGAGTGCGGTGAAACGCGAAGCAACACGCCAAGCGTCGCGCCGGGACGAATAGGTTGAGTGGGCGAAGGGTGGGGGGTGGGGGGGGAGGGGGGCGAGTCCGTTAGATCCAGGCCGAAGATTAATTCACTTAATCCCGCGGACTCTTGCGGTGCATACGCGGTTGTCGGGTTTCGCCTTGTGTAAACGACGAAACGGAAACTCGCTCGCCGTCGGTACGGCCACGGGATTCTTCGATAAGCATCCATCCAAAGGATAACCCGGCGATAAACAACGGAAGCCCGCTCGCGGTGTGGCTCTCGGCCGCCACAATGGAATAGTCGTACAACGAGATAGTTGCTTTTACATGTCGGCCACGGGGGCGCGAATGATTATTTTCTCGCCGGTACACGAACGAGGAAATCTCGGACTCGATTGAATTACGCTCGCCGCTTGGCACACGACTGTAACGGTCGCTGCGGTGGAGGGGGGCGCGCGTGGAGGGGGGCGGTGGAGAGCGAGGAAGAGCGAAAGCGTTATAAGCTGCTTTGCTCGTCCGGCGAAGGCATTTACGGTAGCGGTAGCCCCTGACAGTGGTAGTAATCTTTGGGGCTTGCATCCCTGCGCAAAAACACACATACACACACGCACACAAATACACATACAGTGATTGGAAACTCTCCAGGAAAAATCTCTTGCTCGAGCGTGGATGGAATAAATTAAACGATACATCTCTCCGACTAGCGTACAATACACTGTTTCGAGATCGTGATGTATTAGATTGAACGCTGTAAAACGTGAACGAGATATATCGGACAAATAACGATATATCACACTGGATATGTGGCGAATGGTCTTAAGACAGTGTTCATCACAGTTTCGAGCGGATTTACGGTCAGCTTGAGACCCTCGACTAATAATAATAATAATAATAATAATAATAATCGATATTAAAGTTACAGGCTCGTGCGGTAATCGCGCTAGAGTGTCGAGTGTCGGGAAATCAGTGCGCGAAGAAGAAAATCGACTGCACAGGATAACGAGTGATTAAAGCCAGTTGGTGAGAAAGGGTGGGAAGAGAGGGGTGGAGCATAGATACGGAGGTCCCGGCCACGACCTCCTTTTCCTCGAGCCGCTCAACGGCCGAGGGAAAACTTACGATTGACCTCTCCTCACACCGAGAGCCCCCAGAGTTCACCGCGCTCACACACCGTATCTACTCGCTCCCTAATGAGACTCGGAAATTTTGATTTTTTTTTCAAACATTTTTTTTTTATTCGTTTATTTTTTTTTTCAATTTTTTTTTTTTTTCGCTAAATACCGCCTTCGACCGTATTAACGTGGAATGATGAATAGTCGCATTGCGTGCCGGCAAAATTTGCTGGTTCTCGGATGATCGTCGTCGCGTTACGTCACACGTGGAGTCGAGCAAGAAGAGGATCCGGGAGTGAACGAAAAAATCACGATCAAGGTGAGATTCTTTAATACTTTCATTTACGTGTGCACGCATACGTGAATTATTTATTATTCCGAGGAAGTTATTCTTCGCGATTGGTATAGAATGATGCCATTTTGTTGGAGCTCGTGAATAATGAAATACAAATGTTTCAAAAGTTAATGGCATTGACTCAAAGTTTCTCCGAGACTGTTACGTATTTATGCACACATACATTTATTATTTATTCGTGGCACCGATTTCTTCTTCAGAATAAGTTTGTAAGTCTTATAAATCGGAAGTCATTGGAATTTCTGAATCACGGAGTTGAAGAAGTTAATTGATTCAGTGCTGGGATTGATTATAATAAAAACTTTGTCACCTACGCAATGGCTTCACGTGCGTTGCGCGAAGGGACCTTCGAGCTGATCCGACGGATCGTGAATCGGTTTTTGTCTCATTTTTTTTCGGATGGTTTTTGCACTCGGAGGTGATCCAAAATAAAATTGCGAGGGCGACTTTCGTTGAATGTTGTAACCAAGTGTTTCCACTATTCCGTGAGTGGCGAAGTTCCACCGTTTTGCCTCCTCGTCGCGTCCGTGAGAGTGACGAGGTTCGGCACACTTATTATTGATACGATGCTTTATCGATTCAACCGTATTCACTGGGATCGATTTAATATTGACGCAATGCTCATGGCTTTGCACACGTGCATTCACACATGCACTCTGAGTGAAGCATTCGGCAAATTATCTTATTTCATAATTTATTTCATATTTTTATAATTTATATTTATTTTTTATATTTTTATAATTTATATTTATATTTTATATTTTTATAATTTATATCCGAAGCAATGAATTACAAAGGTTAAACATATGAAAAATACTCGAGCTCAAAACGTTCTAATCGATTTAAGTACCCGCATTGATTCAACCACTAAAATTCCAAATCTATATACATAAATGAAATGTTTCTTGAATTTTTTTTTTTTTTTTTTTTTTTTTTTTTTCATCGCCGTTCATTTAACGTCGTTTCCGTTGGTCCCTCGGGGACGGGCTCGATGCCAACTAACCTGTGCCCTGAGAACTCCGACCGGCCTCTAACCAATACCCCGACCTATAGATCCGCGTGGCTTGCCTCGTTTCTCACGATCCCCACGGGCGTACCGTGCAGCACTCGAACGAGCGGCAGCCCACAGAGAGGAGAGATAGGGAGAGACACCGGAGGGGCCCGCCTTGAATCTCGATACAGGTCTCGGATAGCCGATTGCCCGTTTCGCTTTTATTCCGGACGATAATGTACAACACTTCGGTAACGAGAATTCATCCCGGATAAATCTGCTTCGTTTCGACACTTTTTTTCTTTTTTTTTTTTTTATCCACCTTTTTCTTAACAAATTTATACGTTTAATCCCGTCGTGATAAAGGAAAAAAAAAATGATTAAAAAAAAAATCACATCGCGAGGGACTCGAGTGAAAATCGATCTGCCCGCGTGGCTCTGCCGCAAGCTCACAGACAATCGGTCGTAGCAACGGCAACTTCGGGTGTATAATGGCGTTCGACCGGGATACTTTTAGGGCATCTAGGTTGGATCGTCCCGTATCGTCTTACCGAGCGATAGGAAGGCCTCGCAACGCGTACTTAATTATTATCAAATTGCGACGGGGCTCCGGACGAGCCGGTGCACACGCGGAGCTCCCATCCGGGCCAAGAGTCGTTGAATTCGAGAGGAGAATCGAGCCACGGTTCAGTGACCTCCCAACGAACCTCTCATCCAGGAGGCGGCTCGTTGCCTGCTCAGCAAACTTTCCAATAATAATAGTAATAATAATAATAATAACAGTGATAATAATATCGCGGACCTTTGAAATTTTTCGAGTGTAATCGTATAATTTTTTTTTTTTTTTTTTTTTTTTTTTTTTCTAAGTAGCAACCTGTGCGCTTCGAGTCGTAAGAATCCTTCGATCTCGGTTTTCCTTCACGCTTAGACTCACTCTCATGCGCACGACGAAGCCCCACGGCCATAAAAATCGTAGACGAAACGAATAAAACAATTTTTTTTTCGTTCGTTTATTTTTGCCACAATTTTCCTGCAAATCCGACGACTGTTTTTCCCGCGGGAGGCTTTTGCGGAAAGGGGCGGATCTCGTCGGTTTACGTGGATAGAAGGGATTCGCGGACATCGACTCTCTCTCTCTCTCTCTCTCTCTCTCTCTCTCTCTCTCTCTCTCTCTCTCTCTCTCCCGTCGCCTGTGCCGACGTCTCGTCCTCGGCGCGCGGAATATGCATACAAAGAAACTCGCTATGCTCGCTACAAAGAAGCAGAAAATTAGAAGAAAAAAAACAACAACAAAAAGACACGACTCTCTCGCCAGACGAAACAGGGCTCTGCGTACCTTCTGCGTACTCTCGCGTAGGTACAAAGAATTTCGTTGTCTCGTTCAGTCATGTCCCGGCAGCGTCACTAGACAAATAACGCGTTTGTTCTTTTGTCTCGCGGGAGCGAGAGAGGAAGAGAGAGAGAGAGAGAGAGAGAGAGAAAGGGAAGATGCCATTTCGACAATAAAACAAGTGCGTTGGTTCGGTCGGAGGGTTTTTTTTTTGTTTTTTTTTTCCACTCGTTTGTTTTTGTTTCAACGTTTCGCGAGTGCCCAATTTTGTGGTGGGTTGTTGTTGTTGTTGTTTTTTTTAATTCTCCCGGCGACTCGTTAGTCGTCCGGCGGTCGCGCTAAGTTATAAGTTGTTCGCAAAACTCTGCGTGTAAAATAAAATAAAGTCCCGACGCCGACGCGGTGAGACCTCGTTATAGCGCAGGTGTTTAAATGCCCTTGCGTTCCACGCTCAAGCATTTTTTTTTTACCCACGGAAATTTACGACAACGGATTTATTACGGCGTGCGAACGGATTAGAGGACGAGTGAAACGTGGCGGATAACTTTCGTGGCGCTTTCCCTCGTAACCTTTCCCGTCTCACCCCCGCTTGTTTTTATTCGACGGTATTCGCGGGAATAAATTTTTTCGAGTTTATTTCCAGCGAATTATTTCCAACGATTAAAAAAAACACACACACGCACAAAATGTTCGAAATTTTTTGAGTTTGTAAAAAATAATAATTATTTTACCGACCGTAACGTTCAGTGGTGGAGGGAAACTGATGATGGCCGGGGAATTTGATTTTCCGAGTGAACGTGGAAAAATTCGTTCGAGCGAATAACATTATTATATATTTTTTTTTCTCGTACCAGCGCTATACATCCCTGCTCCCGAGGGACTTTTTACCGATTCCAACACCAACGACGAATCGCACTGGGACAACGGATCGGCGCCATGCGAGAGGAACAAAAAAAATTGCATCGGTGTCGCGTTCGAACGCATCGTTACCGGGCGAAACCCGCTTGTGGCGTTGCGGCAGGGAATGGATCCAGGTAATGGTTTCATCAGCAGTGGCAGGGCCGAATTTGCCGTGAAGCATTGAAGAGAGAAACTACAGAATGTACGCGGAATCCAATAAGAAACACGTTCCCGTAAAAAAGTAATAAAAATCGGGGAAAAAAAAACGAATCAATATCATTTCTAAAAAAATGATATTTGATTGATTGGAACATAAACCCGTCGATGGAAGCTGTTTTTGGTAATTGAACTTAATTTTTCTATTTGAGGGAGTGAACAATTCGTTCGACAGAAAAGAAATTTAATTAATGATTTTTTCTTATTTTTTTTTTCTTAGATTAGTGTGGCAAATTATGGGCCCGGAGAGACTTTTTTACCGACTCGAACACAAACGGCCGCACAGGGACAACGGATCCGCGTTATACGAGTGGAAAAAAAAAAATTGTTTGCCGGCACTGCGGTGCTTTCAGGACGCGACCTCGGTGTCGTGTTCAAACGCATCGTTACCGTGCGAAGCCCGCTTGTGACATTGCAGCAGGGAATGGAACCAGGTAACGGTTTCATCAGGAGTGGCAAGGCCGAATTCGCAGGGTGGTATTGAAGAGAGAAACACTCGGGTCAGAGTATACGCAGAAGCGGATGGAAACGCGTTTCCGGAAAAAAAGGAAAAAAAAATAAATATAGGAGGGGAAAAAAAAATTCACGTGACCCGAGTGGAATGTCGTGTTTTACGAACGCGAGCCCTCGACGCACGAACACTCTTTCCATTTCTCTCGTCCCCTGTTGTTGGAACTACTGGCCTCGATGGTGTTGGACAACAGTGGGAGCCATTAGTCGGCGGTACAGATGTTCACGCCCTTTTGCCAAAGTTGTCCACCTCTCTCTGTTTCACTTCATCTATCGTACTCCCGAATTTCTTTCGGATTTATTGCCCAGCGCACACTAATCGCTCCCGTTTTCCTACCGGCATTCGTTTCTCTGGTTGAAGCAAAAAAAAGGAAACATTATAGGAAAAAGCAATTCCAAAGTCCTCCTCGTAAAACTTCACATTTTTTGCTACCTTGGGCTACATTATTTTTTTTTTCAATTAATTTTTGGATCATTTCGATTTTTCATATCGAACGTATTTGAATAATATCGTATCGGACATGGAGAAGGGGTTGGATGGAGGCACACTAAATTACATGGGTGACCGACAGAATTTGGTACGAAAAATGACAAACGGACAGATGTCGATTTAGCAAATGGCAAAATTCTTGACTGGAGTTTCGGAGAGAACGAACGTTTGACAGTTCGTGCTCGACATATTTGGCTGCGATTGCACGTTATAATATCCGCCAGAAATCAAATACGCCCGCTATTCGTTTCATGCGAACGTATTAATATAATGGGACGGAGGGGCCAAACGGGACAGTGGGGGGGGGGGGGGGGGGGATATAATTTACCAGTAATTTTTGGATGGACCTTTTTTTCCAATGATATATTCGCATTTTCAAGTTCGTATTTATAAAATGGACGAGAAACGAAGTGAAACCGTTTGAGGAAAGGAAACGTGGCGAGCCTATTTTAGTATGCGCAAGCGAAAGAGTCTGCGATTCGGTTGAAAGACCGGTGAGTAACGTCTCGAGAGAACGGCGGTAAGGAAAGCAGGGAGATGATAAGTAAAATCCCCCAAGTGAGAAATGAGGCACAGTTCCGAAGGAGTTTTCTCTTTTCCTCGGAAGATGTTCTATTTCAAAAATGTTCGCTTCAATCAATAATTATATTTCGGTAAATTTTTGTGAATATATTCGCAGTAAAATTAACGAGAAAGGAATTATGAAATTTTCGTGCGAAAGAAACATTACTGAAGATTAATGTACTTTTTCGTAAAAAAAATTCTACATAATAAATCCGAAGGCTAATAAAATTGATCTTAATCTACGAATGACGCCAATTTTTTTTGCTTATTTGAGAAAAGATATTTGAACTATTATCGAATATATTGGTGGGACGACCGGAACTTTGTTTGTGAGAAGAACGAAAAATGAGTCGCGAAATTGTGAAGAAGAAACGTCGCTTTTTTTTACTGAATGCAAGCGAGAGAGTTGGTCGGTTGCTCTCAGCCGGTGAGTGCCGGGAGACAGCGGTGGTGAGGAAAGCACGACGATGACAAGTAAAATCCACTGAGTGAGAGAGGCTCGTCTGAGGTGGTCGCGCGTTCTCTCTTTCCCATGGAAGACGTTCCAACTCGTAGTCCCCGACGACATCACGTTTGATTTGAATAAATGGCGTGTCCTGGTCACGAGGCCCGCGCGGGGAAAGTCACCGGGAGAAGAAAGCGTTCGAAGGCGGAGAACGGTGGGATCAAGCCACGACGTTGGTTCTCTCACGTGCGGATTTTCCCGTTTTTTTCTCCACCACGTCGTCGACCAAAGACCCCGCTAACGCTTGTGGAGGAAAAAGAGCTTTTTGCATTTACGACACTCGATATTTTCACACAAACCGGACAGTTTTATCCCGTGGGATTTTGACGGCTTTCCGGCTGACGGGGAAATCATCGCGTTGTTCGTCTTTCAATCGTATAGCGAACATAATTTTTGGGCAATCTATGTCACGTCTATCGAACACCCTATTTCTGGTAATATTTGTGGGGAAAACGAAAAAGCTTTTTCACGTATGACGGTTGAGTTGTATACAAAATCGGACATTTGTATACGGTGATGTTTTATTTTTTGAGAATCGATAGGAATTTTTTTGTGCGTTGGTCGACAAAGAGGAAAATTACTATGATGTTTTGAGAATAATGGCAAACGACGATGCTAAAATAACGAAGCAGCTCGTACTTGCAGTGCTTGCCGGTCAATAAATGGCGAAAGTTATCCGACGCAAGTTTCGTCGGAGCTTTAAAATATAAATGTATAAAATGCTCCCTCATCTTCTACACTGCTTTTGCTGTTATAAGTTAGTTAGAGATTATCAATGATTCGCCTTTGACAATGTTTTAAAATGTTTATTTCCGTTCAATTTACAGTTGGTCATTGGGGAAGACAGAACACACAGTGAAGAGTATTATGTGAGGTGAAACAGAAGTGTGCAACGAGATAAACTACGAAGATGTTGGTATTCGGGTCGGCGTTTCGGCTCCTGGGTATCGTCGCCCTACTCGTGGTCAGCAATGGTGAGTAACTTTTGTTCTCTTCATCTGCAAAATCAAATTTCACGAACGGAATTTGGCAATCGGCGATGTCCCAGTTAGGTGCACGATGGAGGCTTGCGACCACTGTTCGGTTAACCGTTACATAGTCACTTTCAGGTTGATTGATTGATAAGACAGTTTGGTACGATCCGACCTGCGAATACTTCCGCACTCGGTTAAGTCAAGGCGACCTTCATTCGAGTACCGAGAACTCGCCGTGCTGCAGCGGATTTAATAAATAAGAAGAAGCGTAAATCAGAATTGTCACGAGGTTCGCAAAAAAATGTAAAAAGGAGTGCGGTGTATTAAGCTCTGTGAGCAGAAAAACAAGTAGGGGAAGAGTTCAAAAGGGCTAGGCATAGGAGCGCAGTGCTGCGACTCGGGTCTCAAAATGCCGGTGGGCAAAATTAGGAGGATGGTTGAAGGCGCACGTAGCAGGGAAACGAACGAGGATCGTCCTAGCAGTTGAGTGGGGCAAGCATAATTTAGAAATAGGGGCGCGTGGCTGGCATAAGGAAGTGTTCGTATAGGAAAAGAGTTTAATGAGGGAGAAGGCTGATGTTTTCGTTCCGGTGGATCGCTTGCTAACGTTGCCAGTGTTGCCAGTTTGTAAGGAATTAATTAATTACGGAAAATTCGCGGAACGTAACAAGTTCCTTTAGAATACCTCGGTACCATGTCCAACAAAGTTTGGACGAGGGCATTTAGCGTTCGCTAAACCGTTTCCATAGTTCCTTTCGCTTAGCCTGGTATTATTTATAACAATGTTTGCTGGGTCCATCGATCGTTCAGTAGAATCCCAGAGGTATTTATAACAAATTCTGACCCGTTCACCTATGGTTCAGTAAATTGTCCGATAGTTATCTTTAAGTACCCCAGCATTAATTATAGCAGATTGATGCGTCTATCCACTCTTCACCCACACGTCCGAAAGTTTCTTTTCGGTATCTCGGCATTATTTGCAACAAAGTTTCATCCACCCATCGTTCATACGATAAACCGTTTCAGAGTTGTTTATACGTATCCCAGCATTATTCATATCGCATCATTGCTTCGTCACCCTATGAACAAAAAAAATTCTACGGTAAAAAAAGAAAAGTTCGCGAAAGCGATTAACGTTTTTGTAACTTTTAGAATGTTAGAAAGGCGAACAGCCCGAGCGTCGACCGGGCAAATATGTGAGCTGCGGCACGAACGAGCTTTTTTCCTTTTTTTTTTCTCGTTCCCGTTCTCTCGCTCTGTTTAGAAATCCGAAGAGGGCGCGTAGGTACTTTTAAATGGACTCGAAAGACAAAGGAAAACATTTCGCCTTGTCAGCTTTCAAAGTGAATTCAGAGCAGCAACGGGAGAGCCACGAGTCCGTATATGTCAGAACTATATACGCACATACATGCATATATATATATGCATATAGTATATGAACACACGTGCGAAGTAACGCCTAGTACAGAGTCTATGACAGAGCCTGGGTGCCTCGCGTTTCTCCTCTTCCTTTCTCTCCTTTTACTCGTGTCGCCACCGTCGCTTGGCATTTATAAGAAGCAAATTTATTCCCCGGCCACTAACGTTCCCGTGTTACGTCTTCTTCGTTCTTCACCCCCATGCTCCCGACCCTCGCGCAACCCGCTCTGCGGATAACTCCCTTCCGCCCCCGACATGAAATTCCGCGATGAAAAAAAAAAAAAAACATTCGAGGTAATATTCTTCTGTAAACGGGACTGCGCTATGAGAATAATTGCGAGCCTTGTGCAACCGATACGCACTCATGTTTTCGTCTGTTTTCCCGCAATCTTCTCGCAGAGATACCGTTTCACGATTGAGTCCGTCGTTTATTTGTCCGACGTCGCTCCGCACTTGTTTCGGCGATGAACGCCGACCTATGTGGAAGGTAATCTGTGCGCTCTTGGGGCATTTTTTTTTCGTTTTAGGAAGTCGAGCCGCTCCGTGAAGTTCCCCATGACGTATTCGAAGCAGGGAGCGTTGCCGTGAAAGTTGTACACGATCGCAAACAAACCTATAGCCGAAACGAGATTCGCCCACGTGCGACGTAAATTTGGGTTGTATCAATCGCACGGCGTGTTCGTTCGCACTCGTAGATTTGCCAGTTCTCCGCTCCCGGTTTGTTTTGCACGGTTGAGATGGCGGTAAAAAAATAGGCAAGAGAAAAAATCGACGGGGAATCGGGAGAAGAGATGGGGAACGACGCGGTGCGCCGCGTCATGGCTGTTGACTCTTTCGAGCTTCGCTCTATGGTGATAGGAAAAACCAGAAAAATGACAAAAAAAAATTAAAACGCGGTACACCTTCAATTGACGTTAGTTTTATGCTTCAAGTTGCTGCACACGTATGCACGTGACCCCAAAAAAAGTGAGAGTTCGCCACGCCACCCCTCTGTGACTTCCCGTTGTACTCGCAAACTGCCGGTGTCTGGGCTGCTAGGAAAATAATCATATCTGCCTCGGTAAGCATGTAGGCCGTGCCGGGAATGGGCCGACGCCAGGGAACGTCGCAACGCTGCGGTACACGCAAAAAAATGCACAAGATTTTATTTTGCTTGACATTTTTTTAATGCACCAAAAAAAGTAGTCAAGATAGAGCATCGGTGTCTCATTCCTTCGAATAATGTTGAGAGGAGAATGGTAAAGTGACCATATCGCTTGAATTATATAAGCGTGGGAGATAGGATTGCTGCGCTAAGTCGCCATCTATGGTAGAAAGTATCGGATTTACAAGATTTTTTCTTAGATATTATGATAAAAATTCCTGGACAAGCTGAGACTCTCTGACGCTTTACTGTGTCCTGGTAATTTTACGTGGGTGACCGGAAATTTTTACTAGATTCGTCTCTCAGTATACGGGTTACACAGTCACCCGAAATTTTCGGAATTCTGTTTCGATGCATGTGCGATACACAACGAAGTGGAATCCTGTGCACAGTCGATCGAACGCAGTCGGAGCAACGACTCGACACATTTTCCAGGCGAAGGTTTTTGTCCTGAAACGTCGACGGAGAATCTCCGCCGATTGTACGAACTCTGCGCTGCCAAGAGGAATCGTGTCCGACAAGCTAAATCCCACGTTTGGGCGTTCGAGAACTACAAAAGCAGCTGGTGACGTCCGTTTCGCTTCACCCGTCTTCATAATGTACGATTGCCGCGGAGCTATCCGCATCAGCCGCGACAAGTTGCCGGAAGGACTTCCGCCTTGTCCGATTTTCTTGTCAGATCGCGAGATGTGATTTAAACGAGTAATGAAGGCACGGTTCGCGCAGGAACGACAAGCGCTCAAGATTCCGTGGCGCCGTATCGAGCCTGCCAGCAATAGCGGAATTCCTTTCTCGAACAAACAATGGAGCTACGCGAAGTGAAAAATTAACGAGGTCGCGGAACGAACGTTCCGGCCGTCGCGTGGGGAGGCTGCAGGGTCGTGCAGTCTCATCCGTTCGACCGCAGCTGCATCTGCTGACGGCGCAAGCTCGCGGCTGAAGCAAGCTGGAAAGACAAGCCAGGCGCTGGACGTGAAAAACACCTCAGTCTTCTTCCCGACGCAACGAATCCGAAAATCTCTTTTGGTCCACGAAGGCTAGAAACGAAAGCTTTTCAGATTTATCCCTGGAAATTTTCTTGGTCAGTGGTTAGTCCACTCGGTCGACTTGATATCGACCTGGAATCTTCGCCATTCGATTCGAGTTGCATATTTATTAAACGTTTTTATTAACGAGAAAATTCAAAAAAAAAAATTTCAAAAAAATCAATTTGTCCCGAAAAAAAGGTAAAGGTATTTTTAGGATAAGGCATCCTATGTTAAATTTTGCGAAAGGGCACTTTTTTTTCAGAAACTTTTTAGATATTGACCTAAAACCTTCGCCACTCTTCTCAAGTCGCATATTTACCAACCGATTTCATCAACGAACAAATTCTTGCCAGTCGGTGCCGATGCCGCGATGCTTCCAATCTATACCTTTATCCCGGTCGAGATTGCATTGTTAGTACAGAGAGCATTGTTTGAGCGACGCAGCTAGGTGATACCGAGTTCGCGGGAAAGGCAACGAGGACCTGGCAGGCCGGGTTTATGATATAGACCGAGGGAAGAGGCCTCGGGCGACCAATCAGCGTTTGAACCGACTGCCTCATCGTCGGTGCCCTATCAAAGACTTCCTCTTGGAACCCTTGACTCAGGGCGTTGCAACTCGGTAGGAAGACCATGAGCTCGCGGTGACATCCCGCATAGCCGTTTTGCATGCTTTCCGCACTTCGGCGTCTCTCGATTTTCCCGTGTGCTCCTTTCCGATCCGATAGCGAACTCGCGTGTTGTTCACGCTAAGGGCTTCTCGTCCTCGAGCTAGAAGCTGCGTACACCGAGAAACCCGGCCAACAACGTTGCGAATGAATGGAACAATCCAGCGAGGACGCATCGAGTCTGATTGGGGTTGCGAGGAAACCGACTTTGCAACATCAACCTCATCATCATCTCTCGGAATCTGTCGTGATCTTCGCTCCAGTTTTTTCCCACGAAGGAGACACAACCGATTCCTCCTTCGTCGACAAAGCCGTTGCTCTCGTCTTCTCTCATCAAGACTGATCTGGAATATGACTCGGGTGAAGTCGTTTGTCGGACATGGGGTAAGAAAACAACAACCTGGAACGCGATGACACTTTCACGGACAGTGATTACGTTTCTCAGCTTTCTTCGCGCTCGTCTTCGACGCCTCTTTATTTTTCCTCATCCCTCTTAGAACTATCAATTAGCGGCCACATTCCATTAATCATGCGCTCACCCCGATCATTTGTCACATCCCCTGTCCCATTTCTGCGGTTGATTTACCGTGTTAATGCGCACCGTTGTTTCCTCCAGGTCCCTCTCACTGTCGTGATTCACGATGAATCCTCACAAAAAAGAAAAGGAAAATTAACTGTTACCCTCGCTCTTCCATATTTCAATTAAAAATACGCTCGAAACGCGCGGGTTGCCGAGACGGGTGCAGAGTAGAGAGTCATCTCTGCAGTTTTGCCCCCGTTTCTCGCTTTCGCACCCTTCACTCCGGACGAGAGCCGAGCCACTCCGGCGATGGGGAGGCAAGGCTCGCGCGTCACAGCGGCTGGGGGAGCCCTCGTACCCGCTGATCCTGAAGCCTCGCGCGGAAACTACCTGGGGGAAGCTCCTGGCAAAAGTAATACGAGAGGCCGAACTCTTTGTGCCGAGGTGCGCGGGTGCCCAAGGGAGAGGAAAAAAAAAAGCTCCGAGGAGAAGCATGTGCGATGGAAACGAGAGATGGACCGGGAGTGGTCGCGGGAACAGGGGCGGCGGGGAACTCGAGAAATAAACAATAGGAAACGTCCTCTTGAGCCGGGACACCCGTTCGCGAAATAGCTGTGGGCTCTCGTTTTTCTGTCTCGTCTCTTCGAAGCTCCCCTGCCCAACTCCAGCCCTCGAGCCTTTTGTCGGCCGGGTTTGGACAGTCGAGGGGATACGCTTGTTCTCCCGATTATCCACACGTCTGGGCCCTCGGTTGTTGATCGTTAAGTTAACTTTAATTGCGACGCAGGCGCGCTTTCACTCCCGGGCGATTTTACAGGGAGGAAATCAGAAAAAAGCGAACTCGTCGTCGACGGATTTTTGCGGCCGTGGGAGGGAACTCGGGTGAGGAAAAAAGAGTCTTAAGGCTTTATCGGCTTATGGACTTTGGTGTAGGGAGTATGGATAGCAGCGCGTACGGCGCGAGTGCCGAGGCAAGAGATATCGGACGAATAAAATTCCGACGTAAAATCCTGTGAAGATATTTCGCGACGTGGCAGAACGACCGCCGGAATTCTCGCGATTTTCAGACGTCTGTACGGCGATCCTCAGCCAGACTACTGCAACTAACACACGATGCCGCCGTCACCGGGGCGAACGTGCTTTTGGCGCCGGAACCGGAATGAAGCGAGGCTGAACGAGATTTTCCGTCTTCTCCGTTGAAACTAGTCCGGGCGCGGATAAACTTCTCGAATGGATAGAAAAAACCTCTTCGCGTCACGGCGTTAAGTGCGCGAAAAGGAATCGTCGAGCGGCATCGACGAGAGGTCGCTCAGGAACCGGAGGGCCGGTGATCACGCTTTTATGATAAAACAGCCGAAGGAAGACTATCTTTGTTTAGCTTCTGCCTGCGAGTTTTTCCGCATAAAATATTAATACCAGTGCGACAAACGGCAGACTCGTGATCGCCGGAAGATGATGGATGGAGGACTTTTTTCGCGAACGTGTGACAACATTTTTACCCTCTTGCAACACGGAAAAAGCATATTTTTTTTTTTCATAAACTGTTCGCACAATTTTTAGAGTAATTCGAAAGAAATGTCTTATTGCGACATTTTTCGCTCAGCCAGTCGAAATATCAATTATCGTAAAAAACAATTTTCCTCGCGAAAAGATCTCATCTTCGTCATTGCCCAAGTGTTTAGCGTCGTAGGAATTAAAGGAGCCATTATTGGTTCTACCGGTTTCGTGACATAATTTTTTTTAATAGCATTTTTAAGACCATTCGTCGAATGAACACGAGAATAGCTCATCGGTCTCTTCCGCCGCTCGAAATGAAATAAATGAGGGGAGCAAAGATCCACTTTCCTTCTTGCCATTTCCGCGCGGCTCCGCTGGGTCGTTCGGATAAATTGCGAAAACAGTTAGTTTCCTTCACGAAGCTGGGGGACCGTGTTTTTTTCCCTTCCCTTCACCGACCCTTCCGATCGATCAGCCTCCTCTTCCGCCGGCACTTGTACACAAGATTTTATGTTCGGCCGATAGACGCGGTCGTGCTCTTGCGAGTCGTTTCTCCCGGTCGTCCATTAATCATGAGTAATTTCGAGAGCTAGTGAAAATGTCCGTAACGATCGGACACTTGTGTACGGGCACTTCCCCTGTTCCTCCCGTACATTTTCACACTCGAAATTCCCAACTGGCGTCATTGTGCCTGATTTCTAATCCCTTGAGCAAGATGTTATGGAACGCGGCAACGACTGTACTATTAAGCGTTCTTGATCTTTCCGTTTTGTTTTATTCGAAACTATTTAACGTCGCATCACTCTTTAGCGGCGCTATCTCAAGTTTATTGCTGGCTGCACCAAGAAAGATAATTTATTTGACCGTTTATTTGATTCGATCAAAACATTAATTTTTTTCAAGTAAAAATTCATTTTAACCAAACAAATATTTTTTAAAATCAAATCGAAATATTCTTCTGCCAGTAAGACTACAGCGCCCGGATTCGAACCCAAGATCTCCCGATACTTGGCTTACCAGACTAGGATTTTAATCGAGAGACCAAATTGATCGGTTTTAATCTTTCCGCGCTTTTTCTTTCCTTTCTGCCTCAGTTGTTATTACAACCCTCGTATGGACATCCGATTAAATTGTCAACCATCCTGTTTCATTTCTCCATTCCATCCAATGATTCCTCTCTTTGCTCTAATGCATCGCGTATCAGGATCGGACCTCCGGCAATTAATCCCACGACGCAACCTGACGAATCTATCCATCATTTTATTCGCCCAGTTTTGCCATCGCTGCCGACGAAAAAGCGCCTTCGTCAGGATATCGCACCTCGATATACCGTGGGTCGTTAGTCTAAAAAAAAGGAAGAAAAAAAAAAGAAGGTCGAGAGCCTCGGCTCGTACACACACGCGCCTCTCATCGCGACTTTTTCTCGCCCGTGGGACCGGCAATATTTGCAACAAATCCCGTCAAGTCGCGATTAATATTTCAATAGAGAGACGTGTATACGTGTATGTGTCGAGAGCAGCTCCAGTTCTCTCTGTACACACCACGTGTCTGCCTCATCATCTCTCGGCGCTCGCCCCTCGACCGCCTACGCTCATACGGTGGTTATGAAGCTCCTTACGCGACGTACAAGCTCCATACTTCGCATCGATCCGCTCGCGCTCGTCGCTCCGTAGCACTTTGCCCCTCTTGACCAAGAACAGCTTTCAGCAGGAAAGCTCGCGAGCGACGGTGGCCCATCACCTCGAATCGGGACTCATTCGCTCGGAAAGTATTTTTCCCTCGGTCAGGTGTGTGTGTGTATATATATATGTGTGTGTGGAAGGTAGCCGGAGGCATTCGAAGTCACCGAAGCTTTCTCAGTCGGTTGCTTCGTCGCCACTTCCGCCTCTTCATTCTTACGCCATCCACCGTTAAGCTAACGCAGGCATTACGCAGGGATAAATCGCTTCCCACCCCCCCAAGGAACGATCGTGCGATCCCATGAGAATAAGAGTCGAGTACTCGAGTATCAACGGTTATGCAGCTAGAGTGCCAGACGCTTCTCTACCTCGGAAAAATCGGATCGCTACCGGGATCTTATGGCGCTGCCATTGAATTTCCGCTGTAATGGTAGTCGCGGTAGTTTGCTCAAAGCGCCGTTTACTTCCGACACTCGATCGTTAGGAAGTGTCGCTGATTCATCAACAAAACGTTGAGGAAGTCGCAAACCTTACTCGTAAGAAATCTCGAAGGTTTTTTGATCGAATGATTGTACCGTTCGAGTGAATAGTTAGATCTTGAAAATCGGTTCAATAAGTCGTTGGACGATTGCACGCGAATATCGTTGAGTCTTAAAGAAATTTGTTTCGACCAACTTAATTTTCATTCGAACCTCCTCGGTCCAATCGTACTTGATTCAGCTGCACTTTTTTTATAATTGAACACGTAATTAAATTTTCTTCGCACAGACGTTCATTTCCAACTCCGACGTACCGATACTATCTTAGGTCGGGTCTTCCCGATGTGAAGAGGACTCGAGTATGGAGTGAAAAATACGATCGGAAACTTCTGGTAGGGAGAAGAAAAATCGGAAAATCATGGCTCTTCGGGGGTACGCGAGAGCGAAGCTGCGGCGAGACTTCCGTCCGAAATTAACTGAATTTATCTTGGCGTGGCCGCAATAATCGGACGTAGTTAGTACGCTCCGGCGTGGGAGGAGGGGCAGGAATGAGTCGGAACTGGAGGGATTCTGTCGGGGACGAGCTGGGCCGTTTCAGCGTGCGGCGGTTAGGAGGGAAGAGGGAAGCCGAAGAGGGATGAAGAGGATATATACTCTTGCCATTTCTCGCTTGTCCTATCCGCGGTTTCGAGGAATTCTCGAGGAGAGGCAGGAGCGGCCGGGGGGAGGGGAATGAAAGCCCGGAGATTGGGACGTACAGCCTGAGGGAGTTGCAGCACAGAAATAGAGACTTTACTCCTTTCACCCGGCACAAATGTGCTCTCTCGCCACAGTCTCATCCACTGTACTCCACTCAGTTGGTATTAAAAATTAAACGCGCAACTTTTATTCGGAAGAGAGGAACGAAAATATTTTTTTATGACATGAAAAAGTTTATGAAATTAAATAAAAGGGGCTCAGCCAGAGGAACGCGTCGTGAACAGTTTATCTAGCGAATTCAACATTTCGTGGAATAATAGCGGATGACATTGCGACACAGTTCAGATAGCCCGGAGCCAAGGAGGCCCCCCCCCGAGAACGCTGCAACGTCGCAGAGGGAACCGTCGGTCTTCTTAATCTCCCCTTGAAAATTTATGACTCCCTTGTTTGGGGGATGTTTAGTCGTACTTAATCTGTAACTGTTCTGCTTACGTTTCCCACGTCTGCTCCGACTCGCTTGCACTATCAGCCGTTCAGTTGGAAGACCAGACCTGCATCTCAATCGTCTTGCGAGCTCTTGCGGAAAGATTCCGAATATAAATCAACCTTCTTTCCAGTATTTTTCTATGTACGGTATTCGTTATTTATCATATTAATCAATTATATTCAACTCTACACTTAATTACACATAATTTTTTCCAGCTTCTAGTCGTTTTTATGATCGAGGAAAAATATGAGAAAATTGTCGTTACCCGATCAAATTAAGTTACTTCTCGAGTTCTAATTCAGTTAAACATTTTTACGGTCCCTCGAGAAGCCTGGAACGAAAGGATTTTTTAAATGATTTTAATAATTATTTGATTCTGGATTGGGAAGGCGAAGAAATCCGCATGACGAGTTGAGGTCGAGAGGAAATGTGTCCTTACAGATTTCACCGGCTAATTTTACAATGCTACGATAGATATAATAAGTTTTGTCCTCTCGGAAGTGTCCTCGGTCCTCTTTTTTTATAACCGTTTTTCCACTGATTACCAGCGAAGAAATAGTCTTTGGTTCATTACAATTATTCACGTTATTTTAGCGATCGTAATATCGTGAGATTCGGCATTCAACTTAACATGGTACTAAAATTTATTCCTGTTGAATTTAAGGCTTCAAAACGCTTAGTCGTTGATTACTGGCGGGACAACTCGTTATTTTCGTAAAAACAAGGTTACTCGCTACTGCTATCTACTCGCTACCGATGTTCGCAGATGTTGAGAATCGTTTCGTTATGTAATCTCGGCTAGCTCGGATAATCAATTTCCCGAGAGGTTTTGGAGTCTGTGAGTTTACTTACGTAATAATGCAAAGCAGCGCGTAATCTCGGAATTTAAGCAGATGCGCGCGAACGGAGTTCGTTGTTTTTCCTCGGCAAGTCCGCGAAATGTCTGACCTAACTGAAATATGTGAAGTATTACCTCGCGATATGTTCAAACTTCCCGACACATTGTTTAGCATGTTAACACGTTACGAGGGCTCTGCCGAGTTGGCTACAGCGCTGGACTTTCGACCTTACAGTGCTAAAAAGGAGCGGAACTCCGACTCGAGCGGAGAGACGTTCATTAAGGATGTCCACGGTAGAACCGAGATAGAGTTGTTAGCTCCTGCTGGCTTTATTGTCGAGGTATCTTCAGGCGAGCACGGCATGAAACCCTGTCACATCTTTCGCTAATGGTACGCTCACGTCACGATAACCTTACACTAACCGCAATTTTGCGTCACCGCAAATGTAAAGCCGATGTCAGTGACAGACTCGAGAAAATGCATTTCGGGCTTGTTTGCCCCTCGTAAGCAACTCCAAAATTTATTTTCCTCGTCTCTTCAGTCCGTAACTTCTATCGGATAAATTCGCGTTGCCGTTAATATTCGTTGTCATACAACTGTGTACTGTGGTCATTTTTCTTAGATGATCGATGATCGCTACTCGACCCTTCTCTCAGTGCCGTTGGAAATTTCTGATTGTCACGTGAGTCGTTTTTCGGCAGAGGAACGAGATTTTTCAAGGCAGTAAAATCCCTGAGGTGAAAGGTGAAGTCGCCCGTTTTCCTTACTTCCTGCTGTCAGCGATCGAGGGGCGGGAGTGAAGAGAGGGGGGGGGGGGGGTGTATTTCCGTTACAAAATGTAGGATTTCTTGTTGCAGAACTCTCACGTGCCTTTATAATTCAGAATTGAATTGAGCCGTCCCGCCCGTTTCCGTCGATGAATCGAATTATAAATTCATACTCCGAGGGTTTAAAGTTTCGTGGCTCTCGACGCTAGAATATTCGTCCAAGTATCGACAAAAACGTCGATACATTAACCTCGGTATCCGAGGGTTGTATAATTGAAAGAGCGCTTTGCCGCACCGGAGTGCAAAGTTGGACCTCCCAAGCTGACTTCCGGTTTAATTCAATTCTTATAAGTTTCTCCATGCGTGTCGGGAACATACCGAAGCTCGTTCGCGCATTTGTAGCATATTACGTCGGACACTTTCGCGAATGCCTGCGGTTCTACTCCGGCAACAGGAGGGTTTTTAAACTAAAGTTGCGTGCAGCCCGAAAGCGATGAGACGTATAAGGAAGTCTCAAAAGATCCTGCTGCGAACGTCGACTCCGAAGTATAAGCCCGCTCTCGAGAGCGAACTGTTTGGCTCCGACTGCTTACAACGCTTCAAAAACTTTCGGGACGGAAGTACCGCGTCGACGGCTTGTTCTCTACGGCTCAAATCCTCTCCTCCATTCTACCGGAAACGCGTTTTCAGGCATCACCGCGCGGTCCCGTTCCCCGCCCGTTTCACAAGTTCCGAATGTATTCCAGCAATTTTTCCGATTCCCTCGCCGTTGCGTCGTTCGGATTTTTCGAGCCTTTGTTTGCCAACGGACCGAACGGTGAGCGATTCCGAGGAACGTGAGCGAAATGTGGGCGTACATTCCCGCGTTTGCATTCGCCGTCCCAAAGTTAAACCGGTTGGGTCCAATCGGTTATTTAATTATTTTATCGCGATTCGAATATTTCAATAATTAGCGCATCGGAGGACGTTTATAATACACTGAGCTTTTCGGTGTTGGCCCGAAATAACGGAAATTCCATGCAAACGATTGTTTTTCACTTGTAAGTATGCGTCGTGAATTGGTGGAACCATGTCGGGGAACGAAAGCACAGGGCTTCGTATGTTATTTCCACCTTTCAACCTCTCCAATCGTTGTCCCAAAATTAAGTCACCCGAGTTCACTTGGTTATTTATATATTTTTAGCACATCTCTGCGATTTACAGAATTACCGCGATTAAGGTTTTCGATAATGCATCCTTATTTTCGGTTCTGGTGTCCACAATAGCGAAAATCGTATGGGAAGACAGATCTCGGAAGAAGATTTATCTTGAAAATAAAATCTTAAGGGTTTGATCCGTGTATGTCGAAGCTAATATTGTTAAGTTAAATTTAAAAAAAATCATCTTTACTTCGCTTCATCTGTGAATATGTATCGTGGATTGGGTCGCTGGAAGTCCCGCGGATCTTCGCGAGGCTCGTTTTCGAGCGGCCTGGACCGTCGGATAGTGAGAATGTAGATCGGGGCTTTCCCGTGCCTCTCGTCCGACTCGGTGCCGCTCTACCTCGCCGCCCGATGTATCTCCGTAAATTCGTCGACTCTTTACAACGAGCCGGAACAACGCTGGACGCCTCGGCTCGCGTCGTTTAACGTAGCTCCGATAAATTCCCACGGGAGCATCACCGGTGCGGGAGAAGAGCGGGAGGAGGGGACGATTGTAAACGTGCGTGTTTACGAGTTCCGCCGGCCGGACGGCGTGCCAGGAAGAACACGTATTGTCCGTCGAACAAAACTGCGATAACTCATTTTTTCCCACCCACTCCCACCCCCAAAACCCATAACTTTCTACAGAAAATTGCGCGAGTTACTCTCGACCTTCCGCGATGTCAATCAAAGTCTCGTGTCCATTATAAAAAAAAAATCTGGATAAATCGGGACGAAATAAAATTCCACCCACTCCGAATGAAATCGATTTTAGGTGAGGTAATCCTCTCGCAGCAAGTGCATCGCCACACTCGCGACTGGAGTCCTCTTGCATCAGACGGATTTTATTTAGCGCGCCGCGGGACGATAGGGATTATCGCCGGTGCCCGGAGTACCGCCCGGCCGCTTAATTACCCAACATCTCTTCGATCTCACCGCGTAAACAAGTCGCGATTAATCTTGCCCTTTGCGCACCGAGTTTTCACCTAATTACGATTTCGCGATAAATTCGTGAAGTCGATTAGACCTCCCTCTCCTCCCCTCTCCTCCTGCATACTTCAGAAACGAATGCAGACGGGCCGGAAGCGCGAATTAAGTTTCGTAGGAGCCTCCGCGTCGTCGCGACTGCGAGATCCAGGCGAAATGGGGAACTGGATGTGGTGGTGCAGCGGTGGTGTGGTTCGTAAAGCTTGAGGGGGGTCGCATGCTCCGAGTGCGCTACGTGTCCTGCAGCCACGTATGCCAAGCACGTAGAAATTCGTGCTTTCCCGTTCCTTATCAGGAAGTGAACCAGGCGCTGGTGGGGGAGTTTGGAGAGAACGGACGAGAATTGCCGTGAGCCGGGTAGGCAAGTCCTCTCTTTCTCCCACGAACCTCCCGCCCCACCGAGCCATTCCTTCCTCGCGTCTGCCCCTCGCATGCCGTTTTCCACCTTTGTTGGTTCTTTTCCTTCGAAACGGTCTCAATCCACTGTCGTGGCTCTATCCCGTACGTATCACTTCCCTCGTTCTTGCTCGATCCGGGTGCTGTTGTTGCTGCTGCGGAAGAGTCTCATCGACATAGCAATGAAGATCCTCGTCCTCGCTTGGTTCTCCGAGATCTCTTCGTCCTCTGTTCGGTCCCTCGACATTGATGTTACAAGAGCAAACTCCGGATAAGCCATGGGCTGCGAAGGGAAAATTGTCCACTCTGGTTCTGCGACTCTATTCTCCGCCGTCTTGGTCAGATGCGTTGCGTTCTACGCTTCCTTAGCAATTTTCCTCACTTGCTTCGCCGTTATGTGAAGTCGCAATATTGAATACTTTTCAACCTAAGTAGGGATCAGTCAGCTCGTTAAATTGAACTATGCGCCTCTGTTTGAAAACAATTTTCTACAAATGGAGTTACCTTTGTGCTGAACTTAGAGAATGCGGAAAACGAATAACTTTTTACATTCGTACACAAATCCCGGTCTGTTGGTTCGTGTTGATCTTCATTGACGAATACCAATGTTCCCAGTTTCTCTTAAATCTTTCGCATCAGCAGCATAGACGTCCGATGGGGCCATCGGTCGGGGACGTCTCGATAGCCGCGCTCAGTCTCCATTCATTCACGATTCTAACCCGGCGAGTGTGGACGTAAAGTCCACGGTTCACTGCCATGCCCAAGGCAAGTCGAGCGGTTGTATTCTCTCGAGTAATCAAGATTTTTTCCCCTTAATTTCCTTCGTTACCGCAGATACGTTTTCCTCCTCTTATCACGAGAATCTCAATGTTGAAATAATTTCTTCCGGGTCGGGTGAGGCTCGATGACCGGATTACTTTCCATTCCGCCTTCGTACACTTTACTCCCCTCTGTGGCAGCGCGATAGAAAAAATTCTCGTGCATGCCGCAAGATCGTTACTTCGCGGAGGTGAAATTGGCTTACGCGCGCCGATCTTCCGTGCACCGCGATACACTCGTCGAGTTGCTACGTTCGTACGATAGTCTCGCTGTTGGTCCGTGCGAGGAGTCGCGTCGGGCTCCAGATTTTTCACTCTTGGAATGCCTCGCCCGTCCTCTCGTTCTCATAATTTATATACATACGTGGTGGGAGGGAAACAAATGTGCCCTCGTTTTTCAAGATCGAGATAGAGGACGAGACGGAGAACGTGCTCCGGAGTGTGCGTGACAAGCGATTTGTTTCTCCACTTCCTCCGCGATACACAGGGGGTAGTTGATCTTGCCCGGCGGGCCAATCGGCCGGTGCTTTCCTAAATCGTACTCTCGAATTCTCAAGCTACCCGCATTTTTCTCCCTCGTGCGATCGGTGGTTCGTGTATTTTACTGCGTACGGCGCACGTTTGCATTCACCGGACGAATAACCGAGCCGTCCGGAAGCGCACGTACTCAGGCAAGGGGTAAGCTCGCCTCCTCAGGGTAAACGAATAAAAGCCGGCTTGAGATTCAACCGGTTCTGGAGAAAGAGGCCGCGGGAGCGAGATGGACCGAGATGGGAAGGAGCGACGTAGCGATCTTGCAAACTTGACTATCGCCTCGGCGTCTTCCGGTCGGTCGGAGAATTATAGAAATCTCTTCCGGCCTACTATCACCTTTTAATTCGGCTCGCGTTTGTGTTTGTTTTTTGTGGTTCACTCGTCCAATGCGACTCGAATGTAGACGCGGACAGGAAAATTGGGCAGCGCCCCGGACTCGTGCACGATCGTGGATTAGATACTTACACATATTCCGCTATGGCTTTCCCAATACGATAAACCATAGGGAAATCGTAAAATGCGGTTAAGAGCGCCGGGGTTTGGGGAAATTGCAAACGATCGGCCACGGGTCGCGGGTTACCGCGGACACTGCCCGAACGTGCAAGTGCTCTCTCACGTACTCCATGAACGGGGCCGCGGGGTTGGGAAGAAGCGCGGTTCTCCACTCCAACCTCACAACTTTATTCTTATATATATATATATATATATATATGTATGTACAAGTTATATATATGTATATATAGTCATTCACTGAAAACATTGTCGGGTATGACCTGGAAAATTTTCCGCGTTAACGAGGAGAATGGCGCAGCTCGACCGGCCGCTTGGCCGCCGCTCATTCTCAACTATATGCTTTTTCCATCGAATGAGGAACGCTCCAGACAGGAAAGTTCTCTTTATTATCGTAACCAGAATTAGTTGGTTATTTTCCGAGTTTGTTCGGCAGCGCCGAAACTGTCGATAAAACGTGTACTCGACCACCGCGTTCCAACTTTAGGCTCGCATCATGGAAATGTCAAAAAATATTTTTTTACTATACCGTCGAAATTATTGCGAATGTCTTCCGTAGCCGGCGATCGGAGAGAGCGCAAACGAGTTTCAATCAGCGTTCGAGTGCAAGTCGTGCCACTGATTTTTCCGTCTCCTCGATATCGATGCCGACAAACGAGAAAAGAATCGTCGACCGGATCGCGGAAAGATTAGTCGATGTCTCGATTCCTATCGAATCCTGATAAATCAGGAGGACGTGAACTTTCCTGTGAGCTTTTCCGCACCGACACATGTGCTTCTCGTGGGAGGACATTTCCGTTTCTACTAGCGAGATGAGTTGCGGGAACGCGAGTCCGCCATTCGTTTTACTTTCGTTCTCCTTTCTCCATCCGACGATGCTCGACCGCTCGGCGGGGTAGTTGGCAACCATCGACCGAGTCCCAATAAGAGGAAACATCCCGGAAACCTACGAGATAGCGTGACCGCAACTCGGCGTTTCCAACGTCATTCTCCCGGTCCATCGAGGCTTAAATCCTCTCGCATCTTACGATTTCCATCTTCGAAGGAGGACAACACCTCTTCGGAAGCTTTTAGTGACCAGCTCGTTCAACGCTGCGTGTGGAAGGCCACTGGACAATGAACCACACGTTATCGCCCCGTAACGCAACGATTCATTTAACCCGGTGCAAAACGGTGCGTGTTAATAATACACGCGACCCGTCGAAACTACCTGACGGGTCTATAACGAGTCGAATAGACGAGGTGTCTTACTTGCGGACTAGTTCGTTCGACATTCTCACCGGGTGCTTTGCCCGCTTACACGTACACGCCAGCATCGCCGATCGTTAAGCTACCCGGAATGGTAGTAAACCATAAAAGTGACTCGTCAACGGGTTAGCGACAGTCCACGGTTTCCCACTCTGCAGACGCGATCGAACCGCTCGTGTACGAAGGCATCGAATGCGAAGCCGGCGAGGCGGAGGCTGTATTCGTTCTCACACACCTTCATCGTTACGTCGACGAGACGCGGGGTTGACGGAGTGGCTCGACGTAGAACGTAAACTTCCGACCTGCACCCTCGTTCACTCGACGGAAAAAAAAGTTCAAAAAGATACAGCAGTGGTGATGAGACGTCGAGGGAAAGGTAATTTTCCACCGAGATGTCCGCGCTCTAACAGTCGAATGAAGTATATTTTGTTATTTTTCGTAGACTGAAGTGTGGGGTTTTGTCAAGCGGGGGCGCGAGAAAGAAAGGGAAGCAGATAAGGGCGGAAGATGGATGGTGAGGGGAATCTTTTGAGTACTTCCGGTTGGCGGCGTTCGCCACCCGCCCGGGTCGAGACTCCGTTGAACAGCGCAGTACGAGGAACCACCTGAGTTGTTACCCTGCGAGCAGAGAAGAAATGTGGCGGACGTGTAGGGCGTGCGTTTTTTCCTTTCTTCCGGCCGACCTTTTCACCCTCTCTCGTATTCCTGTTCTATAGCGAGCGCGAAGGAGATGAACCTGGGCGCTTAGACTGGCCTCGTGAACGGGCTCAGCCCACGTGACTTTAGAGAGAACTGACGGAGAATTGCCAAGACTTCTCGATGAATGAAGAAGAAACTGCTCAACAAATGTCCAGGGGATTCAAATTTCTGTCGATATAAAAATAATTTGTTGATCCCTTCGGATTATCATCAATTTTTTCAGAATTCTTTCTAATTTTCAAAAAATAAGGTTTTTTCATTCAGAAATGCAATTTGAAAAAATTACAAGAAATTCTGAACAAAATTCATACGTGTTCAGGAGAATGGATAAATCATTTCTCGAAACAACAGAAATTAGGTTGCTTGGTGATCTGTTGACCTTTTTTTTTGGTCCCCTGTTGATAACATTTCAGAATCTTTTTCGTTCAAAATGAATATTTTCTGCACCGTTAATACGGTTGATTCCCGAAAAATATATTTTTTTCGAATTCGTTAAAATACTTTCGAGAATTCGCAACTCTCGATTTTAAACGATACGAAGATCCACATCCGTATCCGCCATAAGGGCGCTGCGTCATTCCGTGAACGCAAAACAATGCTATCGAGTAAAAGATTGAAAGCGTGGCTGTTTGGAAAATAAAAAGTGAAAAAAAAAAAAAAAAAATCTTGCACGATCCAACTGTCTCGAGTACATTGTTACTCTCAATAGATTTTCTGAATGCGAATGCGGCCTCCTCCGCGCCATCGATTTTCCGCTAAGGTTGTACATTTTGCACTGCGAACGATACTTTGCTTCTCGTACGACTCTGGTATCTTCCCGACCAGTTGCAAACTCGATACTTCATTTTTTTTTTCCGCTTTGATGCGTCAAGTGGGTCAAGCGTTATTCCCTCGGATGAAGGAATACCAATGAGAATACCGAACGAGGAGTAACAGTTGTTTAAGAAAAAATGCACCTTGACCGAAATTTCGCAAGGGCCGGTTCATTATCCAGGCGGGGACGCAAACTCGTGAAACGGCTATCGAGCCGTCGAGTCGAATACTGAAAAATACGGTGAAAACTCGGCTACGACCTCATAGGTGGTACGTTCGAACGGTTATTCGAGAGACGATAAGTGAGAGAGCTCGGTGGTGCTCAGGATAGCCCGTCCTCCGCCCAAACATGTCCGAGTATCGTCCGAAAAGGTTCGACTCTGGAGATACGTATTCCGTGGGTATCGCGAGCGAATACCTGCGCTGCTGTGTTATTTTATGCGGCCGTCCAATTACTCGGTGAGTACCGGTGGGAGGATCGAACGAGGCTTGTGGAGCTGCCATATCATTCCCGAGCTTTTCCCCCTTTCGTGATGCTCCGCGTATCGTGTACCTCGTTTCCCGGGCGTGTGTAGGTAGGCACTGGCCATTCGACCTCTCGCGGAGCTCTGCGGAAAAAGTTCGATGGTCCCTACACAGTGCTGCACCAAAATAAATCAAGTCGTTATCCGAAGCTCTCTTTCGGCCAAAGTGGTGCACGAAAGATCCTCGCGGAGGATTCGAGAGTTGCCGATGGCAACTTGTTTGGTGGTTTTAGCGGGTAGAGTCGTTTTTGGATGCCGCATGAATTCGGGCGATAACGCCAGATTAGGAGGTGCAAGAAGCAACCAAAAATTGATTGAAACATTTTTAATGAAGTCCAGTTTACATACTATCGATGAAAAAAAATATCCCAATCTTCGCATTATAGTGTAAACTATTTGACTGAGTTGCATCGAATTTAATTGTAGATTGTTACAATAAAGTTGTATCATTAGCTATTATCAACATATATATTTTGACCACTTATTTCGGATGAACCGGACTTGTGATACGAATTGACTCAATATCCGTTACAATTGACCCCACCGTAGCCTATTTCACGATTCTTTGCTATTCGTGCTCGAAAATTCTCAAGTAAATACCGAAGAGTGGGTTAATGGTAAGCCATTCGATGTCCCAGCGCTAAAATGCCGGGATTGTCCGTAAACAAATAAAAATGGATTCTTGTTACTTTTGTCCCCGGTCACCCGTAATTTTGAGTTAGCTCTTACCGTGATTCACGAGTCTAACGGTCCTCTATGACTGCAACATAAAAGCCGCTTTATTGTGTTGACAACTATACGTTTACGAGAAGAATTGGCGAATGTACACAGCTGGGATCTCGGGAGCATTGAAAAGTTTATGAATCGCCGGATGGAATCGCGGATCAGCTACTTCCTTCGCCCGGAACCATCGACCTCGCCGAGGGCGATGAGCATCTTTCGGTTCTTCGATCCGACGAGTGGACCTTCGACCAGTCTTTTCTCGTCGGTTGGCCCGATGGGAGGCGAACCGAGGGTTTTATTACGACACCGAGTCCGGACCCCGGCTCGTCAAGATTCCGCGCTGATAACCACGAGTCGGAAGGAAGGTTCGTTCGGCCGGATAAACCTTGTAAGATTCTAAGGACCGGAGGCACTTTTACGAGAAGCGAGACCCCAAGGAGACGTCAGTCTCGGCCTGCAAAAACATCGGTACCCAATAACGAAGAGAAAGAATAGCGGTACTCGTCGTGCAAGCCGCGTTGAAGAATCCAACCCCTTCGCGCATTCACGGCAGAACTCTCCAGAGACGAAACAACGCGTGAAGAGGTCAGACTCGGAACTCTCGCTGAAGTTGACAGCGGACGAGACGAATGAAGGAAGGCAATCGTATCGGGCGATCTGTGGTATCCGCCGATGAGGCATCTGGGAAAATTGCCCGTCCCGTCAAGCACATGAGCGGAGTATGAAGAACGAAGTTGACGGAATTGCGTGTTGGGACGTTCCTACCTTGCATCGAGGATAATCGAGTCCTCACTCAGAGTTTCTTGGACCTATGACACCTTCGCCTCCGCGGCTCCTCCGCTCTCCGACCTGATCGATATTTCTAATAACCTCGCCGAGTTTGCACACGTGTCGCTCCCGCTCGGCTTTCTAATAAAGCCCGACGTATTACTCCCAGCAACGAAACGAGATTTTTTTTGTCTTTTAAATTCGTTCCGATGCACCCCCCTCGGCCTATCGCGTCTCTCACGCGCTACCAGCCTGATGCCCCTTTCCGATCTCTCGTGCACACCGAATATACCGCGTTGTGTATCGATCTCTCGAGCTCTGCTCGGTGCTTGCGGTAAAACGAGATTTCGCGAGAGCCGAAACCGCACCCGTTACCTCGCCTCCTAACTCCGCGGTACGTATTACTATTTTTGGCTACAACGTATGGCCCATGGTACGGCATTGCTACGTGCTGTGTGCCAGCGGCAAAGGAAGCGAAATTCGGTATACTCCCTGTACGAGAGCACTATGAAGCGGAGGGCGGGAAACTGGGTGGTTCTGGTTCTTACACTCTGTCGTCGGTGCTCTCGACGGATACTCTTCTGTCTCTCGTTCGCCCTCCGTGCCCCCTTCTCCTTCTCCTGACCTCGTCAACGCCAATGTCGGCATCCACTCTCACTCGTTGCTGCGCCTACGCCGGCCCTCTTGAATACTTTATGCCCAAGGCCTCTCTTCCCTCAGGCATACGCCCGCACGTACAACGTACTTACGTGCGCGAAACGAGCCAGACCGCCGATGCATCCGTCACTGCATGCTGGCTTTTACCGTCGACCTCAGCTACACCCTCACCTAAAATTACAAAAAGAAATTCACGGTACGTAGTCTCCCTAGAGCAGACCGGGGCAAAACGGGACAGCGAGGGTAAAATTCTTGCAATGATTTTTTACGTCATCTTTTGCCTCAACCATTCGGATTTTCAAAGTCGTTTTGCTCCATGTACAGTGCCGGTTTTTCAATTAAATGGAAAATATCAAGCAAGATGCTCTCGCTGGATAGGTTGATTCGTGTCTTCGGTTCAGACATCAAGTAAGATATCCCGGAAGACCAGGCATCAATGATGGGCAGTGTAGGATCAAAGTAATTATCTAACGGTTATTGGGAAATTGCCTTTGGTCTCATTATCCCGTTTTGCCCCAGTGTCCCATTTTACCCTGCTCTCCCTACTCTACAGACCTCGAATTTCCTCCTTTAGAGAGCGCGCGATACGAAGAGCCGATCTACATAACGAACAGTGATTCGGGGATGGAAATCCGTAAGAATTACTTCCTCGAGAAAGGAGAATCCGGAGGTAAATCGGAGCTTTATAAGTAAAAGAAATCTCTGAACGCTCGGTTCTCAAGGGTTCGATTAAAAGGAAGCACCTCCTCTCCGAAACTCCCACTGAGAGAGTGGTAATTCAAATCTGATATCGGGGTCTCGGCACCTGCTGGCAATAACAGAAGGTGGGAGGCAACGACCGGAGTCTGGCGAGTAATCGAGAGCTCTCCGCGTAGTCCGCGAGAATGGATAGGAGAATAGCTCGTAAACAGGCCACCCCGTTCCCGTTCACTTCAACATTGTCGTTCTCCCCGGTGCTCTCAGCTTCGCCCGGCCATTCTCCTGTTCCTCTTCTTCTCCCCTCTCACCGACGCTTCGAGCACTCCGTCTCATTCCCTCCCGATCCAGACCGTAATTAGAGATTTACTCACCCCTTAAAAGACTCCTCGTTAAGGAGCGTTGTTCGCAAACGCGTCCCCTCGGTGCCCTCCTAATGGCGACCCGACGTCGAGTGCTTTTGCCGATGTAAGTCCTATTTATAACCCGGGACTGTGTACACCTATGTCTCGGCTACTGGCGTCACCGCCGATGGCGCTAACACACTAATTTCGCTGTCAAAAGGTATCTCACTTTGCTGCTCGCCGGTTGGCAACGCTGAGTCGGTAAACGACTCGGTCGTTTTCCCATCGGCCCGTGGCTATTTTACGCCATTGAGCCCCGATAAATATGGGCGTTCCGACGGACCACTGCAAGGACAGACGGCCACAGACTCCTTTCTAAAATTTGCCCAAACGCCCATTGAAATTCAGGTACTTTCGTTCGATCAATCATACCCGATTACTTATCAAACCGAAAGCGTCGACCCGAACGAATTTAGAATTCTCGACTCCGGCGATTAAACTTTGACCCCGAGTGACCTGGAAAGAAGGACTTCGCGAGATTCGTCTTTAGTTATGGTTCTTGAAATATTTAAAATAAGTCGTCGCGATTACGGTTCTTTGACACTGCCACGAGATTGATGAGCCTAATAATAAGAGAAAGCCTCGTCGTCGCGGGAAACCTCGTCGCGATAAATAACATTACTCAGCGTCAAATTAATTGCGAATTGTGGGCGAGGGGGTGTTTGCTATAGAAATTTGCATTCCCTCCGCCGTTCCGTATCGCTCCGTGGATGCTGTTACGACGAAAATACAAGATGCATTATTCAGTCGGTGCATTGTAACCGCGGTGCATTAGTATCGCTTCATTCGCGTTGTTACGTAGCAGTCACCCTGCGAATCACATCCGCGGACGGTGATTTTCATTGCCGACCGAGCGTACCGGCGCCTCCTTGTTTCATTGAAATAATAATCCGTCTCCGACGGTTGGAAAACTGAAGCGCAACCGCGTCGAGGTGGCGTCTCGCTGTTGGTCGAAGAGCCTCGCGGTGCTCTAATTAAAGTCACCCTCGAATCGCCGGAGGGTTTCTCGCGAAACAACCAAAGTCCGCGGTTGCGACCGAGGAATTGTCAACCGCCGAGTCGACGCCTCGCGACCCGAACATCGTTCCGTATCGGAAGACCGCCCGCAAGAATTTCAGAGTTCCAGAACGAGAGACGCCGAAACCTCGTCGTTTCTGCTCCCCCAAGCCGGCGTTTGTCCAATCGGCGCGTAATGGACATAACTTCCAAGTTAAAACATCCGGGATCGCGAGATCGTAACTAACGTCGACGTTGGGTCCGGACGGAGGATTTCGCGTTATCTCGCTTGGAAACTGTGGACAATGCCCCGTTTGATCAGCAGGGTGAAACCGAACTCCCCTCCGCGGCGTCCAAACGCGGAAATATTAAGCCATAAATACACGTTAGCAGGACGATCGATCCGACGCGTACGCTTCAATGACAATTGAAAGGGCCGCACAACAGCGCGGTGCCAAATCAGAGAGCAACACTGGGGAGAATCGCTCGGGTTTGCAGCGCCAGCAGAGATTCTGGTAATTCCAGAAACGCGTGCGTTACACACGCGTCAGTTAACCCTTACACCATTATGCGGCGGGTCTCTCCGTGCAGCGGCGCAGATACGTTAGTATGTTTCGTAGCCGGGGTCATACGGAAATGGCGACGTGATTACGCGGCTGTTCATTGTTTGCCACAGCAGGCGAACGTATCGCATATGCATGGGGGTTCCTTCGCTCCTCCGCGCTCCCGCCGTACCCTTCCCGCTGGTTGCAAACTCGCTGTGGCATTAACCGTAACGCGAGAGCATTGAAATTAGTTGTGATTTATGCCAGCTCTGCAACCGGGCTTCGCGTTCTCCGCGTTCTCCCCTCCGCGCGTTCGTAAATCGCGTCTCCACCGATCTGTTTAAGAACTATGCAATATCTGCCGGCTCTTCAACGCTCCATTGGCTATTAACCGGATATCGCGATATATGTTATTGCCTGCACGGGAACCACCAGAGATCGGTGCGATAACGTTGATCGTCCGGGTTCACGTAAAAGGGAACGCGAATCTATCGTGCCGTTTTGTCGTTGCTCTTTGGAAATTCAGGGATTACCGATGTTTCTCCCCCTCATCCATGGGCGAGGATGAATTAGCAGCGAAATAATGAACCACCGTCGTCCTTTTGTCCTCGTCCCCTTCATCCCGTATTGGACTGTCTCGCCACGTAAGTTCCTGCCACTTCGAGGTGGAGAACTGAAAAGAACTCTGGTATTGCCGACGGCGCGGGAAAAAAACAGCGGTGAGTTGCGCGGTGGAAAAAAAAAACTGGAGAAAAAGACGGTACACTGGGTGTATCGCTGAGGGAATAAAAGAAGCGGTTCTTCTCAGGCGATAGAATATTCATTCGTAGTAGTTGCGATGGTCCTTGATTACTCGAGAGCTCTTCCCGCCACCCTCCGTTCGTACTTCGTGGCGAAAGGATCTTCCGTACGTCCCTTCGCTACTTTCTTAGCTCCCTCGTGGAGGAAACCATGAACGTTCCCGCTGAGCGCACGAGACGAGCTTGGTCGGTAATGAAAACTGTAATCCACTTATTTTTCCAAGGCTCTTGAACGTTTTGGGCTACATGCATATTATTAGCGTCTCCGTTGACCGTCAGAGTGCCCTGGTAATTTATTTTCTGTTGATAATGTACCTGGTAACTTCCTTTCTCCGTGTAATTTGCCTGGTAATTCGTTTTCTCCGGAAAAAAAATTCAGATTCCTTGAAAAAAATAAATTGCGCTTGTTACCGACATATATCGCTTTATTCTCTTGTTACCGCCACGACCTTCCCGCCGGATAATCTTTTCTCGCTGGTTCGCGCACCAGGTATCTTATCACTCGCAGGAGAACACTCCGAATAGCTCGTAATGAAAACGGGGAAGAAGCTTCGTATGACGTCGTCAGCGTCGCGACGAATATTCCCGACAGGTAGGTGAGAAATAAACGTATACAGACGAACAGACACGGGAGGATGTGAAGTGGAGAAAAAGCGTTGGGTGTACAGAATACCGGAGTCAAACCGCCACTCTCACAGAGAGGAATAAGATATTCCATCAGTGTTACTACCTTAGAGACGCACTCGGGATACATCGCGACGATACGGAGAATACGGTTTCTCTTTCGAAATTTATACGAATAAATTTGTCCACGAGTGTACCCTCGACATCCATTGTGTTTTACGTCAGCTTTACCTTATTTCACCATAGTGGATATCCCATATCGTCGGCGCTAACGCAATTCACTGCATTAATTAAACTACACGTCGATGTTACACCAAAGTGGTGATGCGCATATGCATTAAAATTGATGGCTCGATGTCGTAACACCGCATCGGCCGTGCGGAACCGCAAGCCTATGTGCGACCTCCGGCATTGGAACGCTGACGCAATCGTGAATTCACCTGGTGTTCCGCGTAGCATAGAAACTCCAAGATTGGATTCACCGAGAATCGTCGGTTTCTCATTTTCGCTTCGTAAATCGACTCGGATGTATGTCGCGGAGGATCGTGTTGCGTTACAATTTGGCCATCGGAAACACAATCCCGAAGGATAATACCCTCAGCGAACATCCTCGATTCTCGACGAATTTGTATAGTTCCTTTGGGTCGTGCGTCTTACATTGTGGAGAACTTCAGTCGGAAACCGCCTTTTGCTGATGCGGAGTCGACGGAGTCGACGGCGGTGGAAATGCAAATAGCAGCCTCCGGGAATGGGAATATCACTCGGTGGCTTTGAGAAAATTAACCGGAAAAATTTCCCCTTGCGACGGACGGAGTGGGAGGGAGCGAGGGTGTCGAGGTAGTGAAAACCTGCGATGGGAATGGACGAGTCTTGGGTGAAACGGCTAGAGTAGGCGAAAGACAAAGGAGACACAATGGCAGTGGAAGATGTGAAGAACGGCGTCACGGATAAGGTGGAGTAAAGTGAGATCGCGAAAGGGTGCGAGACTCGCGGGGCGTGAATGGAAAGAAAAGACCGGTACTTCGAGAAGGCACTGTTGCTAAACTCCAGAAAGTGCCGCGAGGAAGTGTAACGAAGAAGAAAAGAGACCGCGAGGATAACCGACGAGGAGAGCTACGGAGAGAGAAGAAGAAAGTGCGGAAAGCGGCGGGGCCGGGAAGGAGTCAAAGCCGCCCTTTCCTGTTCGCATCAGCATCCCCCACGACTGGTTTCCACTGTCTCCGTTCCCGCCTGACGTTACGACGATCTTACACTGCGTCGGAATTCATTTAAATGAATTTGCATTCTAAGCGGATAGAAAATTCTTCCATCAGTTTTTACATCGCCGATCCGGCGAAGAGTCGCGGAGGATGCGGAATGGCTGTTCGCAACGCTCGAGCGGGCATTCGCCGTTGGGACGCGCTGGCGAACCGAATTGTTCCGCGATCGGAAAGAGATGATTCTTATTTAACCGCGAGCTAATTGGTACGAGACCGAATCGCTCCTCGAGCGTTCCGAGATTGGCACCTTTCAAACGTATTTCGCACCACAATACCGAAGGTGTATTATCTTGACTTCAATGCATTTTTCGTCAATTTGAAAAAAAAAAAATACGATTGGGTGCGTTCATCAATGCACGATCATTTGTCATCTTAAAAATGATTTTTGAAGATAATACGATGAACCCAGTTAGGATAAAAGTGGCAAACCGGCAAACCGTTTTATTCGGTACGCGGATTTGCATAAGGGATTCCGAATTATGGGAGTCTCACGGGTAGAATTTTTCGATGATGCGAACGGGGATGATGGGAAGGTCGGGTGTCTCGATAACGACATGGGAGTCCATCGCGATTTCTAAGGCACGGCGAAACGCCAGAGAACCGCGTGTCAAAGGGCGCGAGAGGAACCGAAAGAAGACAGGATGCGAACGAAATCGAGCGACGAAGAATCGACTTGGGAGCGCTTCGATGCTCGGATTCTTTCGCTAGAGTGCTGTACGGTGGCGCGACGTGTAAAAAGGTTCGCGCTCTATACAGAGCCAATACAGTATGGGAAGCGACAAACGAACAAAGAGCGAAGAAACGAGCGTTCTCCAGCGCGGCATCCCGGTCCATCAGGCTGTGACGATAAGGGTGTGAGAGAGCGTATTCTATTTTCCGGTCGAGCTAAACGATTTCGATAAGAGACGCGGGGCAGAGGGAAGGGCAGATGGAAGGAGACCGGTGAGAATACGGCCGGGCCATGGAGAAGGGTGAGCAATATAAGAGCGCCGGGTCTCGACGGCGTTGGGGATGCGAGTGCTTCTCGATTCTCGGTGTGATCACCCCCTGGGATGAATCCAACCGGGAGTGCCGTACAGCGAGCTCGATCGAGGGATAAGTACGATCGAACTTTCGTCGAACTATTTGTCCCGGCCACTCGAAGCTTACTGACCGATCACCTGGAAAAAATAATCCAATAATGCGTCGCCGAACGGGTATGCAAAATAAGGGCGATAATAGTATCGGCCTGGGCGCGGTTTTGGAGCTGGGTTGTCTCGACATTCGACGGCTTCGTTTAGAAAGTCAACGCGACTATGATCGTCGATGTAGGTCGACGACCGATTAACTTTGGGTTGATATCATCGGACCAATGTTACCAAACGACGTTGTCACAATGTGCCGCCAACGTTGAAGAACAAATATTAACAAGCGACAAAAAATATTTCGCCGATCTCAGAGACTTCGACTTGTTTTTTTATCTTCAGAAATTGGAATTAACGGAATAAATTTTTGAGTCTGTAATGGCGAGTAGGATTTGTGATAATACAATAATTCCAATTTTCAATTTCAATTTTGATTTCATGTACCGAGTTTGTTCATATTGTATATCTTTGTAAATGAAACGCGTTATGAATTTCATAAAATGTTTAACCGTCTGTATAAGAGAATCTCGCGTTTCCATCGCGCCTAAATTCGGACAGCAAAAGAGTTCAAACGATATTGACCGTGTTATCGGAAGGAGTACGACAGGTAATCGAAAGGTAACGGCAATTTTTGTAGCGGTAACACAGCATAGAGTCGATCGTGTCAACGAGACCGAGCGCAAGTCCGGCCGCAGCTACGTTGTATGCAGTATTAACGAACGGAAACACACCCGCGAGAGCAACTTTCGACACGGTCCTTTAATAAGTTACGAGGCTTTGCTGTGTTGCACGTAACGGGCTATCGCGTGGGAATACCCACCGCGTACGCCATCGAGTTTTGACGTCGACAGACGGGTTAATGCGAGCAAAGTTACGACTACGTACGACGAGGGCTTAGCTATCGAGGAATCGTTTATGGATCCGACAAGAGACGAGGGTTCGCGGTGTCACGACTTAACTCGGGTAATTTCGATAGTTGGCCTATCGTTAGTAGTGAATGTATGATTTATGAAATCTCCATCATCGAACGGAAATCAACATTTTTTTTTACATTCTTAAAGATCTTTCAGAGATTTTTCAGATTTTTAAATATTGAGGATTTCAAAATTTTTCTAAAAATCATATCTCAGGTATAAAATTGAAAAAAAAAAAAAATTCGGAGTAACCTGGTTCCGGTATACGTCAGGAATGGTGTTGAGAATAATTCGAGTCGTACCTTCTTGACTTTGACGCGCGATCTCGTTTCGCATGACATTCGCAAGCGTCCTGTCACCTCGAAAATTAATTAACCGTAACGAACGAATTTTGCAATGCAGGTACGTAATAAGTTTGACGAATTCAGTGCAACGAAAATTCGATGATGCGCCAGTTCCGAGACCGGGGCGCCCTGGTTTTTGTACTGCTTCGTTTCTCTTTTGAATGCAAGCTCCGGTAAATTCGTTGAGACGATTAATTGAATTGCCATCATTCCGTAATGCGCACGAGTTGGTTTAAAACCAAAAACAAAAGGAAACTAGGACTGCATTTGATATAATTCCTTTTTGACATTCGGCTTGACCCGACGATTACCGGTTACGCTCTATTAACGGCATAACTGATGTACTGTGCCGCGTAATTCCGTGGAGCGGTCACGAATCCGAATAGTCAAGGGACTAATCTCATCAGGAAATTGGATTGCAAATAGAATTCCTTTCATTTGGCCGGTATCGACGCTGCCCTGTCCGCGAAGCATATTTCGAATTAAATGGTCGGCGAATGAAGTTGGAAAAGCCCCGATCTCCAAATACTTTGAGCGAATTACTTCAAGTGCGAGCCAAATGAGATTTCGCGAAGCGAGGGAAACCACTATGAGAGAAATTCAACGGTCACGACTCGTGGTCCAACTTCCAATGCCAATAACTTCTCCTTGTTGGCGAAAAGGGTCCTAGGCATATTCGAAAGGGCGCAAAGAAAGAAAAGGGCACCTTCGTAGGCGATTCAATAACTCCAAATAGACGAACATATCTTGCAATAAAGATTATTTAATTTGTGGGGTAAAAGTTGGCAAATGTTCTAATCGAACATGAAAGAACGATCGAATCTTCGCTCGGAGAACATTCGGCTAGAATATTTTGTTGGCGTGAAAATAAAAAATCTTGCAATTTGAGATTTCTTGACGAATCTGCGCGGAACTCGGGTTTGTGTAATTGTAATTTCCTGCCCAAGATGTTCCTGTCTGTCGAGTACATCGTGCGCAACTGCGCGGTAATTACGTCTGGCTATCTCTCCGCCATGCCGCTAACACGACCATCTCGGCATTTTCCCTCAGGGTCGTCTTCTGCAACGTTAATTGTGCATGTTTCGCGAACCGTCGGGGTCACGATGAGTGGTAAGTACGAGATAAAATAATTTTCAGGCGTAACGAGTACTGTTGTGTAGTTACGGAGCAGTCCGAGTGGTCGGTGCGAGAATTTTGTTTAGCAAAAAAAAAAGAGTGGAGCGCAAGCAGGCGAGCCTTGCCGAAACAGCGAAAAATCTAAAAATCAATAAAGTTGCATGCACATCCCCATCGATTCTTGATTTTTGACAAACCAAGTTTTTTTTTTACAGTGGCCACCCTGTTAGTATCTCCAATCTCGTTCAGACATCGAGTAAGATATCAAAGATATCGACCATCCGTATTTCTCCGAGTTCCGAAAATTGACTCGGCATCTGCATCTATCGCGGATCGTTAAACGCGGAACGACTAAGATCGTCCCGCAATTAAGCGCGAGATCGACGGATAATGCTGCAACTCGAAGTAGTCACTCTCCCGTAGGCTTTGTCTTTCAACCCTCTTCCGGTTGTACACCCTATGCCGGATCATCAAACCGTGAACGTCGGGGAAGTCTAAAATCCGCATCGAATCGTGAAATCGCCCAACCGATGGAGTGAACGTGTACAGTTCGACCAACCGGGAGTGAGACTTTATGACCGTATCGCTGTACGACTCGTGTCAAAAAGAATTTCCAATGAGAGTCACAAGGTTCGGATAGGGCTGGTTCAATGGGCGAATGACAGCGACAGACCGGATATCCAAAGCTTTGGTCGTTCTCTCTATGATTACGGTTCACTCTACTTGACGTTGGATAGACGGCTTTAATGAAATCGCGAATAAAACCATGTGGTTCTTGCTCAATGCTATTCGCAAATTTGCCGGTTGAAAAAATAAAATAAACGAATACCGCGTTGCGTTTTGAGAAATATACATTTTTTTAGAATTCTTTTAATGACGTTCAACTGCCCATTCATCGGTTCTCTGTGCAGTGAGCTTCTACAAGGTGCTTTTATATCTCCAGTTTAATTTTGACTGAAAAAGAGTGGCGGAGAGTAAAGACGCGCCCGGGCTTTTGTGCTCCTAATTAAATAGGGCATGATGTTGGCAGGCCTTTTTTTAATGCGCACCCGAGAGCCCCTTGGCCGGGATAGTCCGGAATTATTTTCTTCACTTTCACTCCTCTCGCTTCTCCTCCGGACGCAACGAGAGCTTTTTTCGCACGGCGTCGCACCGTTTAAAAAAAAATCATTACCGCTTCTATACAGCGCATTGGTGGATACGGCTTCTTGAGAAATGGTCCGCTTCCGCGGTTTGCTTTTTGTTTCGCTCATTTATCCATTTCCGTGCATCCGCGGTTAAGCTGCTTTCAACATCGCGTGTAATTAACCCGAGCATCTTATATACGAATACCAAACATAAGAGAAAACGAGAACTTCGTAAGTTCCGCTTCGGGCAATCGAATAGAAAATCCATGTGTTTCGAGCGATATAGGTTGAGTACGCGGACGAGGTTGTTTGGGTGGCTGTTAAAGGTCCAGCGCAGGCTCGAGCCTGGGCCATGATCCTGGCCTGCACCGGTATTTGCCTCTTTGCAACCCCCCCCCGGATCACCTCGACTCGATAACCGGGTTTTCGTTTGAACGCACCGCAGACGAAAAATCCTTTTTGATGCGAAAACACCCTTGATGGTGCTTTCAGGGGGAAAGTGTCGTCAAAACGCATCACAATCCCTTGAGGGATTTGGAATAATCAAGGTCTCAGATGAGGCGCTTAGCGGCTATTGCAATATTCAGAGCTTGGTAAGTGGTCCCTTAAACCTGTGTAATCACTGGAAACTACCGAGGACGTTGCCGCATAAAATGTTAGTCAGTATTAGCGTTAGGTAGGTACTCGCTGGCTTTCATTGGCGGACGGTCACTCGTGTCAGATCGATTCGCACAACGCTGTTTTCATACGGACCTGTGACATTAATACGAATATTCATGATCCGAAAATAAAATACGATAGGATGAACGCCGAATGGCTTGTACCATATTGATGGACACGAATTAATTGATGGGAAGTTATCGAAAATGTCAAAGTGATTCTGGTTCGAGCACGGTTTAAAATTAGCCGGCGGGAGTGAGCGACAGAACGGGACGTTATCAATCTCCTATTGCATGGTGATCAAGTAATAAACAAGCCGCAACGAGCGCGCGCTCGTCGAGATTTTTTTCTGCCGTCAGCCACATTGACTGGTTTTCGGCAATCCTTTCGCGTTCGCTGTTCGCTAGTCCGCTCCATTTGGTTTTGCCCTTCGTTACCCGGGAAGACAGTCGGGAGATCAAGTTTTATGGTTGCCGGTAAGATGAGCTCATACCCTGCCGTTAGGGTGTGTCGTTTCCCCGGTCAAAGGCAGCCGACTCGTTGAGACACCCAGCTTCAGACGGTGCTTCAAACACCGGCCGAAAAGCCAGTTCCATCGTATCCGACCTATGGGGCGCAGATTTTGTGTCAGCCACGAGGTATCTATTCGAGCCTTTGTGACGAACGCGGCGTACCCGTAATTACCATCTTGAGACTCCACCGAGAACACGTCATTGGTGCGAAGTTGTATCAGTCGTCCTGAGTTTGTAAGCCAGTTCGACTTCACCCAACACCTCGGTATACCAGGAATGAAACTTGAATCGAATTTCGTTTCTAAGGTGTCGATTCACACGTTTTTTCTCCACATTCTCGCTGAGGATTCCGAAACGGTCCTTCCGTTCGTAGGATAATTGGCCCTGTGCGATACCTCACTCGTTCGTTTATACATACCCGAAAGCTTTGACATGCGGCTCCGGCTCTCGCGCCGGTTTGATGCAAAAGCTCTTCGAATATCCGCCGAGTTGAACCAGCCGGTAACTGCGAGCGGTGAGCACAAATATGCATGTTTCTGTTCGCTTCTATATAAACTCCCGTCTGTCTCTGTCCTTCCATAGTTTGCTCCGATAGACACGACAGTCGTGATACCCGTTGGGTGTAGCGTACAGAGTGGAATAGAGAGCATTTACGATAGTTTGCCTGAGCCAACTATCCTGTACCGAGTGGAATCATCTACACAAACACGCTCGAATGTACTCTCAAACGGCAACTCGGTAGCAAACGGTTGGCAATCGGGCTGTTACCGGAAGTCGTGCCTTAGCCTAATACGTGCCTCGCAGCGAGTCCTAATTTTCTTTCAAGGATCGCACGAGCGTCTCGGGGCGAAGGAATTAAAAAAAAAAAAAATGTAAGCGAGACGGTGTCAAGTATTTATGCTCGAAAATGCCAGAACTCGGAACTCCGAATCGATGCTATTCGAAAACGAAGCATCGGTTCGCAATTTTTAAGACACTTTCGTGACGTAAACGGGGATAATTTGGGGAAAAAAATGGGACATCGAACGATTATTGGAACATCGAATTTTGCCTCACGGTCCCATTTTACCCCGTTATTTCCTACTGCACTGCATTTTTAACGAAAAAAGAAGAAACGAGCGAAAAATTATCGCGACTCTCCGGATTGGTCAGATCGACGCATTTTCCGAGATGAAACTCGATATCGGTAATGGTATGACACGGTAATTTAACGTTAGCGGTCAATGGGCCATCCGACAGCCTCTGCACCTTTTATCTGTCTCGGAATATGCCGGGATCCTCTTGAATCCCCTCAGGATTCCTTTGATAAAACCCTCGTTCTTTCGTTCTCGTTTTGGCACGGAGTCCCGGGATTGTTAGACAACCGAGGAAACGAATGGATGTGTGGGAGCCGAGAGAGGGATGAAGACGGGCGAGGAATCTCGAAGAGGAAGGCTTTCGTCGTATTTGGCCACGTTGTACTCTCGTCGACGAAGTTTTGTCCCCCGGGTCGTCGTCTCCTTCTTTTATTATGTTTACGAAAGGACTGTACTGTCGTAACTCCTCGTCACGCCAATAAACGTGGGAGATGGCGTTGTCTACCGCTGTTTCTGATTTTGCCGCTGCTAGCTACTTTTTCCCGTGACGTTTGCGCGGTCCTGTTGAGAGAACATCTGTATATTCGTACGTCTGCTCATGATGCCACGGGAGGAGCTCAACGGTCGGACATTAGACGGAATGTGATAGAGGTCTTGGCAGATGTCCAGAGGCAAAGAACGTCGAATAGGAGGGTACATTGCGCCTGGATGACGCCTCTGGTTGAGCCCGAGTTTCAACGCGTGTCGTTCGTTTCGTTGCAGGACAATCTAGGTCTGAGCTACGATGTGCTTTTTTTTTTTTTTAATATAAACCATGATTTCACTTATCTTCCGCGTACATATCCAGAAAAAGGGATTATTAGGACAAAAAGAAAGTTCACTCAGCGTACGATCAAAAGTAGCAGTTCTTGCACGAATAAACAAAAAATGTTATTGCATAATTATCTGGTTATTAGATGCGAATAAATATCATCAAATAATAAAAATCACATAAAAATATAAGAGATTAATAAACGTTCTATAAGGTGGTGGAACGAAGATTTTTCTTCGCCCTTACTGAATTTTCGCTGACATGAATAATCTCATTGAGGGTGCACAATTCCATTCGAATGCTTCAATCAATGATTTTAGCATTGAAAGACATGACGTTTCCGAAATCTTGTTCGTCTAAATGGTTAAGATGTGATGCTTCTGCTCTTGTACGCGCCTACGCAAAGTGTGTACATTTCCATATATACAGCTCACGTAGGGGACGTTCAGGGGTGATTATCGGTATTATCCCGGAGATCTGGGCAGCGGCTCTGGTTACATGTATCAGTCTCATGCTGAGATATTGATATTTGCATGAGACACACGATCAGGCGGAGAGGAACGGATAGGGAATGTTGGCCCGAGTAGCGGCCGAGAGGAGTTCGGGACGTTCCAAATCGGCACCTATTTGGGACGTGCACGGCTGCAATCGGATAGCATTTGCTCGCCTGGAGCGTATGGGCTCGGAACTCAGTGAGCTCGAAGAGGACTACTGTCGGCGGGAAATCCGTAGGGTCCGTGCAAATAGATCGGTGCGTAAGTGTACCGGAGCAATGGTAACCCAACCGATGTTTCGCGCGGCTCGGCCTCACCCAATTTTATCAAATCTCCAGTCCAGCTTCACCGGCTCTCGTTCTCCGCTGTTATCCGATCGCGTCGATGAGCGGAGGGGAAACGAAGTAGAGGACATTGAGGTATCTCGCCTGGCTCGGATCGTTAGGATCGCAGCGTTATTTAATTTTTCCCTCTGAAGATGACTCGACACAGAACATGCGAGGCGAACGCCCGATGGGCGACGCCCTTTCATGATTCTCTCTTCCTCTGTTCGTTCCACTTCCAATCGCAGTTGCGATCATCTCGCAGCGTGGAGAAATCGAACTCGTTTCATCAATTCAAGAATCCTGGTGATATTAAAAAATACCTGTTTGGTCGTTAAAAAAATCCCGTTGAATGCACCGTTCGCAGATTTGACGTGGCGAACGAAGCACGCGTAATAATGAACTGGTCGTAGGCGGATTCTTGGTGCACCGTGCATCACTTCTGGCGGAAAAATCTGCACGATAAAAGTAGCTATGTCTCGATGTTTCATTACAACTAACTAGACATAAAGTAGATGCGTTCAACGTCGAATAAAAAGTGGCTTTTATGAATTCAGCACCGCGGGATAGCTGCGTTTTATCTCCGTCCACGGCGAACTGGCGCTACCCGGCTCGAGTTTGAGGGCTCCATTGAGGGGCGGCTCCGGCGCGAAAGTAGTGACGCTGAGTTTAATAGAAAAAACGGCGAACAGAGGAGGCGAACAGACAAAAAAAAAAGAGAGGAGGCGCGCACGTCCGTCCCTTCCGTACCCCGCCCTACTTCGACCATCAGCGTCTCGTTTAATACGGTTTTAATGAAGAAACTAACGACTTTAATAAACGCGTCATTAATTACTACGTCCCTGTGAAGAAACGTGAAGGTAATTTCGCCCGATAAGACTGTATGCACTGTATAGAGATATACATTTTATGTATAAAAGATACGATGTAGTCATCTCCACCCCTCACCGCTCAACGGTCCCTTCGCGTTAACGTCCGCGCGAATTGAGTGGGCAGAGGCGCTTGCATCCTGTTCCATCCCCTGCTTCTTCTTTCATACTCGCGAACAAGATTACCCACCATTTTGTTTTTTTCAAATACACGTGTCGCTTTCCGAACTTCAGGAATGTACGAATAATTCGGTTGATTAATTTATTTATTTATTGATATCATGCGCGTTCACGATGAACCGCCAATCGTCGAACTTACCGTTGGTGAGCCGATACTTGGCTCGACCATTGGTCGGATCCTTTCCGTCCGCGGAACTTACGTGGAATAACGTACTTCGCATCTAGTGGATTATGTTTTCGTAAGAGAAAGCCCTTTGGGAAATCGAGGGGCGTTGAGTGTGCAGAAACCTACATTCTTCATGGCTCTCCCCAGGTGAAATACAACGTCACGCGTTGAGGTTCAAATATTTACGCTGCGGCACTTTTTGTACTATTCGTACAGCATTCTCTCTCCGGTGTCTTTCCGCTGTTTCGAAGAAGCATTCGCACGCTCGCACAGGTCCCCCATCGGAAACACCATCAATCTTCTTACCTGTCGAATCACTGTCGCCGCAAATCTCGATCCCCTTAGGTCTCGAATCTATTCTGCGACTCCCCCCCCCCCCCTCCCTCCCTCCCGAGGGTGGTTTCTTTCTCCCTTTCCTCTCTGTCGCTCGACTCGGTCGTTCGACCTCGCTTCTCGATTTCGCCCGGTTTCCCCATTATTCAGTCAATAAACACGATAGCCAAACGGGTGAGTAGCGCCACGATCGATTGGTTCTGGTCCCGTCTAGTCGAGAACCCGCCAACGGCGTCACTGGCCTGCACCGCATCCGGTCGGAGAGTAGACGTGCTCGAAAAAAAGTGGCCGCTACTCGTGTCGCCCGGGCAAAACGGGAACATCGCAATCGGTTTAATAATTCATGAATTCAATTATATCGCGTGCATAATTTCGGGCCCGTAAAATGACGGAAAAAGAAAATCTGTCAGGGGAAAAAATGTGACACGAGGGCTCAACGATATTCCCCGGAACGCTTTGATAAATCATCCACTGAGCCCTCGTCACCGAGAGCCATGAGCCGTTTTGTTTTATTAATTTTTAAACACCCAAACTTTGAACCGGAAAACCGAGTGTCGGGGCGGTACGACGGAGGAACTGGATGGCAGAGTACACTGAGGCCTTCCATGGACGCTAACGCCGGTGAAACTCACTGCGCACTAAACTTTTCCTATAAATTCGTCGGGGTTTTTTAATCATGGCCAGAAGCAATTCCGTTGGCGACGTACTACCTGCGGGGACGCAGAATGCAACTCGGCAAGCCCCGTGCTTTCGTTGTTACTCGCCCGGGACTCCAGGTTATTCGGATCCATCATTCCCGCTCCGCGAACCAGTTTCCTCCTTATCCATTAATTTTTTCGAACCATTGGACGATTCCACGTACGATGACTCCACGATCCGGCTCAACGATCCGATCGTCACAGAAGTGAAATACGATTCTCGCGGCACTGGCGCCAAAAATAACGATTCGGTGGACAGTGAAAATAGAGCAAAGGTTTCTTGTCGACAATTTTTTTTCTTGTTAATTTTACGAAAAACTCTTGTCCATTTGATAAAAATGTTCGTCAATTTTACGAATATTTATAAAATTAACAACAAATTAATTATGGACATTTTTTTTATGTACGCACGTCGAAAAGTACGGAAAAATATGAAGTTTCGTAGAAATGATTTTGTTAAACTAGAGACAAAATTATTATCAGCACCGTCCGAAAGTTATTGGAAAATTCTGCTTTCTCTCGCTATCTCGTTTTGCCCCGCCGTGCCATTTTGCCCCGATGTTCTCTATTGCCCGTCCTCCACGGTGGTGCGATTGCTACACGTCTTCGAGAATCAGAGTGGATGCGCTTCCGTTCGAATATTCAACCACCAACAGCCAGCAGTGCTCCGTCGGTAATAAGGCGATGACTGGAACTCCGAAGCGATCGGGACTATCGGAGCGAACGCAATTAGCAGCAATTGCGTGCGGTACACTTACTCGGGTTTTGAATCCGAGCCATCCTCCTACCATCGTCTACAATACGGTTTCTACACTCTAAAAATAATGCGATTTCGCGCACTTTCGCATCCGAAGTTGCAACGAGCCACGTTCTCCACTTTCACGAGAACTCGCGAAGTATGCAACATTCAGTCGGGGCGGTCGCGTTATCCACACTGGGTATTTGAAAGCATGCCACGCGTTCCTCCGTATCATTACGCGAAAATTCTTCCTTACAAAGTAACTAATTCTATTAGCAAAACTGCTCGACCGAACTCTCTCGCTCTACCACGGAAAATTAATATTTCTCGGTTGCCTCCGTGTACCCAAAATAACACGTTCGCATCTTCGCGTACGCTCGGGCATTTTGCTGTATTCTATAATCGTATTGATTATAAAACGTAATTTTTCATTTATCTGAATTCACGGCGGTGAGCAGCAGCCGCAACAATTACAAGTGCAGCACCTTTATTTGCGACCAGTAAGGGTGCTCGTAGCTCAGCAGCACAGCCTCGTCCTTTGTTGAACGAATCTGATTACGCATGAGGGAGATAAAAATCACAGAGCGAATATAAGAAATAAAAATAACATTCTCGCGTTTTATTATCCGTATTTGTTATCTCCGCTCGGGGGCCTCGACAATCTCTTTACCGTCGTGCTCGAATTATGCATTTACCGAGAGTCACGACGTCACCGAACGACTCCGGTCGATTATATATGTAAGCAACCCGCGCATTGCCGGAAAACAGCCAATGACCTTCTTTCCCTCGTGAATCTTCAACGATGCAAAATTCGCTCGCTCGCCTCTCGTCCTCACCGGCTGGGATTCCATGAATACATTCAATTTTCTTCTGTCTTCAAGAGTCTACCAGAACCCGATGGTTCGCGTGTTAACACGCGTCCGGATAAAAACGCATATCCGGTTTTTCCCTCACGACGGTTTACATATTTTCACCGCAAATGCAATTGCACACGGCAACGGCCGGCGAATATGATATTCCGGCAGTTCAAGAAACGTATATTATTCTCGATATAATTATTATAATGGGCGTTGAAAAAAGCACTCCGTTCTCTTCCGCTTTTTCAACGAGAGGAGCGGAATGAAGTACCGCGAGAGCTCATCGCGCAACCTCAGTTCCGGCGGGTTTCGACGCTGTAACCGGCTCGGTATTTGCGCAAACTACCGGCCGCATGTTCACGCATTACGCGATAATTACACCCCCTGCTCCGCGCCGCTTTTCTGCAAATACAAGCTGATGCCGCAACTCGTATGTACACACAAACCAAACCGTTTCCTCTCCGACAATATGGGTTTGACGGATTTGATGCAATTAGCGAAATGACAATTTTTATCTACCGGCAACAGCCAGTAATGTACCTGTATCTCCACATACTTTTGATCCAATCCCTCCAGCCGCATTTTACCTCATCGATACCACCTTTTAATTTTTTTTTTTTTTCTTCATTAAACTCTGCATCCTGATTGAAAGCTTCAATTCTACGCTACGCCGCAATTTCGCATAGTACAATCAATTACTGTCCCCCTCGTCCCTCTCCTGTTCTCCGTAAATAAATGAGAATCGTTCCAGGGCCGAAGCTACAGCCTGCGACAGTAGATAAAAAAAAGAGGCTACTGCAAATCCGTAGAAAAATTGGCGAGACAGTGGCTTTGGGAAGACCCCGGAGAGTCGATGAAGTCAGGTGCGGAGTCTTACTTGACTCTCAATCTTGCTTTTCCATCCTCCGAACAAAACGCAGTATCGGATCAGTCCCCGCTCGCCCCTCCTCAGGGGTGCTGCAAAGTACAGAAGCATCGAACAGAGTACCCTCGGCGACACTCTACGGCTTCGAGGGACCGTTGGAAATCCCGACGACTGCTCAATAATGCAAAAACTCCGAATGGCTCGCATCGTTTCGCGAAGCTGCTCGACGGTAAAAAACGCACAGCGAGCATCGAGTCAGCGCAGCCTTGCACCGAGAATGCAACTGCGCGTTCCCATTTGCTGTCTGTTGCCGAACGAAAGTATAAAAACTCAGAGTTATCCTGAAAAAAAATCATGTCACTGAATAAATATTTGCAATCAGCTGGCTCATCCAGACACTACGAGTGACATGGCCTAAGAAATAATGATAGTCAATCAAGCCTTCAAGAGAATCGGAATCACGCAAAAGATGTTTCACAATTTTTTAAATTTTCTACATAAAGCTGAGAAGAACATCGAATATCTCTGCAAAATGTTTCAGATGCTAAACTGAAAAGAGAACCGTTTTATTGGTCATATCACCCGAACGATGCGGGCGGGCTGGCCACATGGCCTACCACCGTTGACGTCGCCATCTCGTGCGCAATATCCGGTCGAGATGGCTGCGGTAGAAGCTATCGCGGGCGGTGGTTCTTCACCACCATTGACGTGGTCATATCTTCTGAAAATGAGTGGCCGTATCACCCATTTTACGGGAAAAAAGTCACAGCTTTCTTTCAGAGAAGAAATCCAAAGCGATAGCTTTTTTACCTTCCAATATTTTCTGGAAACTTCCAACTGTAGGTGGCAATGTTGATTTATGAACCACGTTGTAATTTAGGATGTCCCCGGAGCACTAAAAATAGCGGGAAATTTTCTACTACCGCGAGATAAGAATTGATTTATTTATGAGTTTGGGCGTAATAACATTGTATCCGCATGGATTAAATATTGTACAAACGTCCGTGCCATTCGTTCATTACGTTGAGAGATATTAAGGGCGGCCATTTCAGTCGTGTGGCCATATCACCCTGATCAAGCCTACACACACGACACCGTCCGGTTTTTTCGATCGCACCACCGGCCATCTTACTCTATGTACGAACAGTCTGCAAACAAATAACGTGATACACTGTTGGCTGTTCCTTGAGGAAAGCCATGTAATTACCTTTCGGTATTTATGTTTGCCTCGGTATGACAAACAGCGTATCGCCCTCGAAAACGTGCTGCAAGATTGAACGTCTCTGCTCCGTTTCTGTTTGAGGAAGCTGGAGTGCTTCCGGCACTGTTATGAAGTCCTCCCGGCACGTTCAGCACCGGCAGCACTGTGCACTCTCGTTTCTAAGTACGTAACGCACACACATCGCGCCTCGCGCGCGTACAACTTGTCTTCATTTCACGGAAACACGGTGGTTATCCGGTAAGGAAAGAGTCCGCCAAGACAGTGCGGAGAAAGCGTCTGCTGCGCTCTCTTGTTTTCATCCATCGCAATGAGTGCGCATGGTCCTTCTTCTGGTTGGTTGCTCGTTGGCCATCTGAATTATGAATTACACGGAGATGTGTGCGCGCTTCCTGTACACGACACGGGTAACCCGTTCTTCGTCGGTTATCGCACATCCTCAGATACGCAGTTTACTGTTCCGCCTTTGCGCCGGATAACTTTTCATTTTTAACCCACCCTGCTTGTTCCCATGACTACGACACGGATTCGTTACAAGTGGCGACGATAAATTCGACGTATCTCACCGTTCACCAACACTCTTTCTCCCATGCACTGTTTCCACCCCGGATGCACTTCAGTTTTACGCTCCATTCCGCCCTGTCCGCGATACAACGCCACGAGTGTGTGTTCTCCCCGGGATAATTTTTTTCATCGCCGTTACGTTTCGTGAGAGTTGAAAAGAAATTAGCTCCGACATCGCCCGGAGAGACTGCACCGCTATTAAAATAAAACTCATTACGCTCAATTAATTCTTTCTTACAGTTTTGTGTACTCTCGGTCGTTGGGGAGGCACCCGGGGCTTCGCCGCGGGGCATCCGGTCTTATGACGAAAACTCAGAACGACCACATTGGAATTTTGACATAAAACGTATTGCAGAATTAACGGCTAATTAGAGGCTAATTAAGTGCCCCAGAACAAATTTTTTCGCTTCAGCCCTAGGGGTAAAAACGTTTTTCGCGCCGAACTGTCTATTTTTCGCTTTCGAAAAAGGCGAAATTTTTTTTTTCGAGATGTTGACCTGGAACCTTCGCCATTCGTTTCAAGTCGCATACTCACCAACCGATTTCATGGACGAAAAAATTCTAAAAAAATTTTTTGGCCGGAATATTCCCTTTTTTTAAAAAAACGCCAAAAAACGGAATTCCGTTTTTCGGCTCGAAAAATGCGAAAAAATGTCGCGACGTGTTCTCCGCTTTTAGTCCAGCCACCGAATTCTACAGTCGGAGAAAGAATCCGAGTCTTGTTCCGATCGCAAGATTCGCCCGAGATGAAAGCTATCTGTAATCGAGTGGTGATCTGAATCAATGTAATGCACCTTATTTTTGTATCATCGATGAGATCTTGGGCCTTACTGAGGCAAGGCAACGCTGGACATTCAGCGGGCGATGTGGAATGAGTCCTCGTTCACTTTTCATTATCCTTCGCCTAGCCGGCCATCGGTGAATTCAAGGGGGATGAAATTTCTCACATAAGCCGTAGTGCAGTAGCGGACTCGGTCTGCTCGAATGAAAGTACTGTAATACCTTTTGCTCTGGCATCTCCGAGACTCACATTGTGCTCCCCTCTTCAATTCCCAATCAGGAATCGATCATTGTACGCTATCAAATCCATTTCATTCGCATTACTCTTCCTTCCCCACCGTCCTTCCTTTCGCTCGCAGAAAGATGAGGTCCAGAGCGGGAGCTGGTGAGAGAACAATGAATGAGAAAAGAGCAAAGTACTTCCTCTTATCTGCCGCGACTGACCGAAGCGTTTAAAGTAGAAAAAAAGAGGGTCTCAGAGAACGAGTAGGAAACATAGATGACGACAAAAAAACTCTCGAGTGTTGTGCAATTAATGAGAAACGAGGGTGAAAAGAGCGCGGAGGTATATTGGATGCCTTTCGAAAGAAAGGACGAAGCTTCTGAGGCTGGCTTTGATACAGCTGGAGAGAATCGAGTTCGTACTCCCGACCGGTAGGATACACCGAGACATTTCGCATCGGTTTTCGTCCCCATGTAGTCAACTCTTTTTCCACCTTCATTGATGAGAGTATTACCGCGACGATCGATACCCCTATGGTTATCGCGCGTCGCCCCGACCGACTACCAGAAGCTGTTGCAACCCGACCCTTTGTGCGAAAGGGACTTTCTGAGCACAATGTACGAATTGATTGGGTCTACTATTGCATCGTGACAAAGTATCCGGATTTGTTTTCCCGACTCTCGCTGAGACAATTAGAGGTTCCGAAAAATTGTACAGTCACGTAGCTTTTCCTCCGCGCGCAATCCACGAAACGCAGGATTTTTTTATTCATTCGTGGCACTCGTCTGACGTGGTGATCCATGCGTGACTCGGCTGTCCACGTTATTTAGGGGCGCCCAGGCGCATCTAATGTCTCCGCCCTGGTTAGTATCTCTTTTCATTAATCCCTGTATTTCACACTCCTGTCGGTATTCGTTGTTGGGGTTAACTCCGATATTGGGTGGGTCTATTATTGCAATGTGACAAAGCCTTAGGATTTGTTTCTATGGCTCGCTGAAACTATTATAGTTTCGAAAAATTCAGTAGTCACATGGCTTTTCCTCTGCGCGCACTCCACCATTAAACGTAGAATTTTTTCATTGATTTATAACATCCGTCTGACGTGACGATTCGTACATGGGCTAGTGTGGCAAAGCTTTTGAGGGACGCCCAGACGCATCTACAGTCTCTGCCCTGGCTAATTTCCCTTTTCGTTAATCCCTGTATTTGGCCCCCCTTGTCGGTACTCGCTGTTGGGGTTAACCCCGACAGGATTCGCCAAAGTTAGCCGTGCCTCCTCTCGATCGCTCCCCCGTCCGGGAAAAGCTCGCTCTTCCGTTACGGAAGTGACTCGGCTGCGAACAACCGGAACTAACATGCATCTAACTTCACTCGAGTTCTCGTTCAACTCGTTCGGTTCGGCACAGCCGGATATCGCGCACCGCTGTTGCACACCGATTGGCATAGCTGCAAATTCACGAGGGGAGAGGAATGCGCTTCCGAATCAATTGTCGTGGAATTGGATCGAGTTCACCCATTCCATCCCGTTCCTGTTTCACCCTCTGCGTTCAACGATGAAACTCGCGGATCGAGCACGCGCGCACCACGCGGGCTACAAATTTTCACAAGTAGCCGGCGGATCGTACTTGACGTTTTTGTTCGAGTGCTTCCACCGCTCAGTCCCTCTCGGTGAAAACGTATTACCCGTTTGGCAACGGGGCTTTGCCTCTGCGATCGCTCCATAGTTGCCTCGGTCCTCGTCGGAATCCTCGTGGGGTTTGTTAATTTATTTTCAATCATCCGAGACCGCACATGGCGCCCTCGCGCCCGTTGTTCAACGACGATAAAACATGGCGTTATCGCGCCATGAATCTGGAATACCGAATGCTAAACGACCGGCAGAGGAAGAAACGACGGCCGCGAGCGAGGAACGCCCGTCGTTAATGGTGAATCTTCTGCCAAGTGGACAAACGTGATTCGCATTCGAGAGAAACACCCGGCTGGGAAATGAGCGCGAGTCGGTTGGTAAAGGGACACGGCGAGATAATAACCGGACTCTCATTTTAAGGCCAGTGAACTCCGCGCGCATTCCACATAAAACGAGCTATCCGACGAACTGTAATAGAAAGAAAAAAGAAAGCGAAGACTAAAAAGTCTGGATAAAAGTCTGGAGAAGTGCACTCGTAGAATACCACGCTCGGACGCTTATTACATTTTAATTCTCCCAACGTCTTCGGTCACGATACAAAAACGTACCATCCACGCGCGAAGTCGCGGTGAAGTCTCCGGCGTTAATAATGAATTCTCGACGATGAGCGAGTTCTATCCGCGAATTTAATCAGGGTACGACCAACCGTGAATCCATTCACAGCTGCGAGATGAATTTCATTAATTGCTCGATATAATAATGCGACGCCGGTAGGAAGCCTTCCGGCGAGGCCGGTCGACTGCTTCGGGTGGATGGTTAGTCGGATAAGCGCACCGGTACAGTGAGCTAGCGAGTCGCGAGAACGCTTCGTAGAGATTTCGAGAGTCCCCCCCTTTTCCGGACTGCGACGAGACCAACTGTACTCGTGTGCAGACTTCCTTCGTGCCTGGAATAATGAAACGGTCCACGGACAGCCAATTAGTCGTCGGGGACTAATGACGGGGACAATTCATTTCCACCTCGGTTGAGGAAGTGTTCGTCGGGGCAACTCGACCGTTCGTCGGCGCGACAGCGAAGAAGGTCCTATCTTCGTGCGCGGCTCTCGTACCGTCGACGGTCGAGGCACGAGCAAAGGACGAAGCGCGATTACTAACGGCAAGAACGACGACGGAAGCACGGAGGAGTAGCTGAAGCGACATCGTCCGCGGCCCGGACAGTCACTACGCCCCCCGTCTCTCTTATTCTCTCTTGGCAGTAATTCGAATTCTACTAATTCGCGGAAAGTGGATTCAGCCGTCGGTGGAAGGGGTGACGGGACAAAGTCGGTGCGAGCGTATGGAGTCGGAAAGGGATGAAAGTAACTCAAATATAGTGGGTCGCCAAGTTACTTAAGCTAAACTTATTGTTAGTGCCTGGTCGGCCGGCTAAAAGTTTCGTCTGGCAGGAGGTGAAGAAGTGCGGCGAGGCGGAGGAGACGTAATAGTGGTGTACGGTAGGTAAAAGGCTGAGGGGTAGGTAGTGGCGAAGGGTAGGGAGAGAAGAAGGAGAGAGAGAGTGCAGCAAGGCGAATTAAACTTTTAAAGCCACCAAAAGTTTGTCTAATTACGGACGGCGACTCGATCGTGACTCGTTCGTGCGCGAACTCTCACGACTCCCGGTTTGGCGTGCTTGACGGTTCCAACTTGTACACGCTAATCGCGGGAAGCTCGCGAGCCCCCGACCGCAGAGGATGGTCCTTCGGCCGTTCCTAACTCAGCGATGCCGAGTCACGGCATGCGAATCAGTGAGCAAAGTCAAGAGATATCACGTGACAGTTGAGACGACGGTCGGACGGATAACGAGGTTGCATTGCCGGTAATAATAACTGCGGTCACGAGTGCATTACAGCGAGTTCACTGGTAATTTGCGATGTAGTTATATTGGCGAGTGAGGGGACGGGAGCAGAGGACGCGAAGGGCTTGACATTATCTTCAATGAAACCCGGCCGCGGACTAGGATCAAATGCGCGTGACCTCACTGACACGATCACCGATAAGGGGATGAAACGGAACCAAGGGAATGCATTAAGCTCAATTACCCTCGGTGATACGTGGCCCTCCTCTGGACATCGATCGCCCGTCTCGGTGTTCGGAGCAGGCCGTATTCGGAGGTTCCACCGACACGAGCGGTTCGACAGTGCCGATCATCGATCATAACGTTCGAGTCGTCCTCTTACACGCGTACCTGCAGCTGTCCGCTCGAAGAGAGCCCTTTGGTTCCTTGGCGCCGGACCGGGTGTGTAATCGGCGCACGTATAGCTTAACGATGTTTTAACTCGCTATGGGCCGAATTTCCCTGTCCGGGAGAAGTCCTCCCCGGAGACTCGTTATTCCTGTGGAAGAGCAGCCTACACCACCGGCATCCGTAAACATCGCCTTACTTAGTTTCGCCACATGCTCTTCCTCTTCTCCTCAGTTTCGTCGGCATTTACCAATAACAGAAATCGAAGTCGGATCGACCGCCCAAGAATTCGATATAACGATAAATACGCCTTGGAATCTTATCCCTCTTCATCGTTGTCTTCCACTACCGTCCCCTCGCACGGCAGTATATTGCTTTACGATTGGCCAGACGAGAGGGGCGCGAGAGAAAAATTCACACGGGGATACCAACATCCCCGCCGGCTCCTGATCTCCGTGGCAACCAACGCGCAAGAATCATCCCCTCGAATTGCCGTCAGCCCTCCCAATGTCCTCTCGTCGCTTTTCTTATCTACTCTCTCAGCTACATCATTCTTCGAATGCCGTGTCCTCCCCTTATCACCCTCGATTCAGTCCAGTCTCTCGATCGCCGCTCCCGCTTGCCTCCAATACAATCATTTGCTCCATTACTTCGCCGGCCTACAAAAACACGCCGGTTTAATCAGTGTTCCGGGTACTTTGGGGACCATACGCATAATATTGTCTTTGTGTAGCCGTTCTTGTTGCGTTACTTAGGCAACACAGATCAATGTGATTAATACACAGCGTAAGCCAAATCAGCGCTCATGTGTTCATTCGTTAATCGTCTAGCAGCTCGGTAACGGGCATTGCCAGTTCGATCCTGGAATGCTTCTGCTTTCCAATAGACGGGTCATGGAAGCCAACAAAGGTGTACGCGTTGGGGTCGACGTCAATCGAGTTGCCCAGCCGAGAGTCGGATGATAATTGAATTTTGATCCAAGCTACAAGGTGCGAGAGATCGACATTCTCATGCTGTCTCCGGAGCGTAGATGCGATGGCCCACTGGGGTACTCAAAGAGCCCTACTAATTGATTATAGAGTGGACTTACCGTAGGACTTACGGGTATAGTTCTCTCGTCGGATGAGTCGTGCTAACTCGAGGCAACTCGCGTACGTTGACACACGATCAGGACACTTGCAGAGTGTCTTTCTCACTAGCTATTTCAGTGGTCTGCATATACAATATCCACATACAACGGAATTCGAAGAACCGTTGACCGTATCAATCAATTTTCCATCATTCCCTCCTCTCCTCGCGCTAATTTCGTAGAGCGATTAATCGCAATCAGACCCAAATGCAACTCGAGCCAATATCTATCGGTAAACGGTGATGCACATATGATACATATATGGTCCGGTGCGCAACGCGGGAGAGTCCAATCGATCGGCACCGAGATGAAAAAAAGTATCGGAACCCCGAAAGATATTGGCTTCGATAATTCATCGAGATCTCCCATTGATAATTGCCCACTGGTATACAAACACACACGCACACGAGCGAGGGCGCGATCGCGTTCAGCCTGCGATGAACGATGTCACTACCAGTGAGATAAAAAATAAATTGGCTTGGTCGTCTATTGGATTGTACATATTATAGTGGCGCGTGGTGCAATATACAACGGAGAAGCAATGGTCACTACCGGGGTTCGTACATGTTCGGAATAAAACACACGAAGACTCAGTGTCCACCTTCCGCCTTCACTCTCGTCATGATTGATGTGTGTGCCAAATACTATTCTGTTTGCCTGTCGAAGAGCAAGCTGCACTGCAATACAACGAGAGTGTATAGACACACGATATAGAGTCAGGCAGTTCTGAACTGTTGTCTCCTTGTCGTATCTACACCGGCATAGTCGGTGCCGATCGGCGAAGGAGGAATAGGAACTGGCGAGAGGTGGATAGGAGACTCGAGCTCATCTATGCGTCAGTATGTATGCGTGGGCGAACGACTACGTGATAGCCACATGGCCTAATTACACCTCGATCTATAGTAGAGCCCAGGCAGAGGACACGCACTCGGTGTACTCAAAGCTAGGACGCTCCTAGACTGAAGATCCTCACTCGCAGCTAGGTTACCACTCTGCAACCTCCCTGTCCAATGCTCATCTCACAATTACTGTACGGTACACCTCTCTGGGATCTCCGGATACCTGTCTCGCACATGTACTACAAATTATGTATACAGTCAGAATCGGTTGATCAATTTCCAAGGATTATTTCCCCGGTTCGACGAGAAGGGTTCGCACGATCCTATTGTCTAAGCGGCCCTCTTACCCTTGTTTATGAGAAGCCCTTATCCTCTGTTCTGATGATCCGTTTTTTTTCCGCATCCGGAATTATTCTCTCGAGTCTGTCGGGTCAATTGAGGAAAAATTCCCAGCATTCAATTAAAAGAATCCCGCGCCTGGCTTCATGATAGCGGTTGTAATGCAGTTGGAAAAATGTGTCTAACAATGACGATGAGTCTCGTGAATAAACGACGCTGAAAGAACATCCGCGATTTTCCCAACCTCATCCGTTCATCCAGTTCGCTCGTTCGTCAACCGGACAGGGAAAATTACCGAGAAGCGATAATTACACTCGCGTGAAAGAAATCGGATGAGAAGAGCGGGAGGGTTGAATGGCTCGGGCTTAATAGCTGGCCTCCCTCCTTCTCTCTTCTCTTTGAAGATAAAGTGTGATGTAAAGGCCGGACGCAGAAGTGCGGCATGATTACAGAGCGGTAGTACGGATGTGAATGGTCGGATCGTCTGCCTTCGTGTCTTCCTTGTGGAACTTGCAGTCACTACTACTTTTACCGGGACTATGGCGCTTCCGTCGGGGCGGACGCTCCAGAAGAAGCGAGAGTGGATGGCTCGCGGCGGCGCGGGGGGGTGACGGAATCGTGCGGGTGCAATGGAACGGGAATTCCGCAATTCGCGGAGGACGGTTGCACGGAGAGAGTTCCAATAATGATCGATCACGCGGTTGGCATGCGGCAATGAAAGCCTAGAATGCAATGAGCGAAGCACTTTTTCTTCCTCTTCCACCCCACAATATTGTTTCAAGGGTTTCCCGACCGACGATGAAACTAATGGCTCGTTATTAATCATTATCGCCGATACGTTCGAGAAGGAGCTTTTGTTACACCTTTCTGGACATCAGAATCGAACGAATTTGAAACTTACACACGCGCAAAGTTGTGTCGACGGCTGAGCAGCTCTTTAAACGACGCTTTTCACGCCCATTTTACTTTCAGCTACCCATCTCAGAGAATCGATTAATTTTTCCTCCCGTTTCTCGCAACCGCGCCATTACAACTTCCCGCACAGGACATTGGAAGTTCCTATATCGGACGTGTACGCAAATAAATGGGGAGATTCCGAGTCCGAGGCGTTGCGTGATTAATCGCTCTCGACGTGTACCATCATTGCCTTCCACACGCACGTAGTTCGCGACTTTAGAAAAAAGAAGGAAAACAAAATGTTAAACTCGCCCCCTCTGTACACAAGCGCTGCCGCGTCGACTGTCACTCTGATGAGTGTCGGTGCGGAAGGAGGAACCGTGTGACAAATGGTAAAAAGTCGAGGTACATCTTTAAGCGTACACGCGCCCCGACATGATGGAGAGAGGCGAGGATGCAAAAAGCCCCGAAGAGAAATTTTCGTCGCGATGCTAATAATGGTTTCTCCGATGTCTTATTATAAATGGCATTTTTTTTTTGTCTTTTCGAAAGGTGCAGTTTCCTTTATTTTCTTTTTCTCGTCGGTTATCGACCCGGACCCCAGTGAAAACCTGAAGCTTAATTCAATCGAACTGTCTCGTCGTTATCCGCCGGGAATATATAATTGGCATCCCGCGTCTGTTCTACCCCGTTCAATACTCTTCTGATTGCCAGTAGGAATATACATCAAATCCTTTGAGTTAAACGGACTCCTGGCACGATTCTGCCCGTTCCCTTTCCCTCGTCTATCGTACAGGCGAAGAGCCACAGCCAGAGAGGCCTCCGCCGGATGCATGTCGATATTCTATGTGAAAACACACGCGCGCGAGCCCGCGCGAGCTTTGCAAACGCTTTGATAAATGGGCGACCGAGTGTGGGGAGACAAGAGGACACGAAGGCGATAATGCACAGAGGTAGAAGGCAGCGCGCGGCTAATCGAGCCTGCGATATTAGCGGCGTGATGATTAAGGTGCGTTATCCAACCTCAAACAGCACCGCCAGCTTTGCTGTCCTTCCCCTCGATAGGTCGTACGCAATCGGCGAGCTTGACTCGAACGATGCCCAGCTGATCTGACGAGATTGGCGCAAGTTGCTAAGGTGGAATTTTCAGGTACGATTCGGTAGATGGAATAAATTTTCAACGATACGGTGGTTGGAATTTCGCTCAGTGTTCATCAATTTTTACGAGTTTCCTTCAAGTGCGTTGACCGTTGTTTTTGGTAGGCATCAATATGAGTCGTGTCAGGTGGATAAATATGCTGGATACAACTAATCTCTTCTCTTGGTGTTATTTATGAAGCTATCGTAAAGTAGGTCATCGACACCCATCAGCGGGCAGGCTCAACGGTTTTCTCTGTCGCTCTGTTATTCCGCGAACGAAGTGGAGGATCGAGAGACAGGGAAAGAGAGAGAGAGAGGACTTGATAACGACGGCGATGCCGTCGAGGGTGGATTGACGCGCACCCCTGAACATCATACTCGGTGTGTGCTCGGGTGTGACGTTCGTGACACTGCAAAGTGACGCCAATAGCGCGAGTCCCGTCTCGTCGGCTTTCTCCTCGTCATCGTGTCTCGTTCGCTTCTTCGCCGCCTTATTATTCTAGCTGGAGGTAAATTAACGCACGCAACTGCATGGAGACCGAGAACAAGTGAAACGGCGGAAAACTTCGCGATCATTAAAGGTGTACAAGGCACTGCGTGTAAGGCACGATAGTTTTTCAAGTGGAACAAAAAATTAGCGTAATTACTGTTGGAGTGTTAACGGAGACGGTATTCGAGACCCAGGCAGCGTGACAAAGGGAACGCACGCGCTAACCTCGGTGTGCCACTTCAACTTACTCACATATATCAAAAGATGTAAGCATCCGGAGGAGATACATGCACTCCGTCTCGACTGACTTTGTTCGAAGCCATTGCGACGAACTAGAGGAGCTCTCGGAACTCGACCTCAGCACTTCGACGACTGAACTACAATCTTTGATCAGGGATTTTCCTTGTCCGAAGCTGGACCTTCGTGCGAAACAGGTGGCGAAGATTGTGTGGTTGTAGCGGTCTTGATGCGATAGGTGAAAAGCGATCGGGTTTAGGAGGGGTAAAAGTGGCGAGAGCTGAAGTACGTCGCAAGTGGTCCGGTTGCTGCCGGGGCTATCGGATAATCTTCGGACGCAGAGTCATAATACTCGTGCCCGACGTTCGGTAGAAAGCGGCGCAGGGGGCTTGCCCGGAAGGATGGACTTAAGTGGATTAATGGAAGAATGTCTTTCGAAGAGCAGAGGGGACCCGATATCGTACCGCGCGTATCGATTGGGTTGCGCACGTGTTCCGTCCGTAGTTGCCTGTGCAAGCTGATATCGCAGGTGAACTCCGGGCGGTTAATCGTTCATCGACGAGGATAATCCACAATGGATATCAGAAAATTCTTCGTGTTTTTTCATTATCGTCGTTGGTCGGCAAGGAGATACAGCAGTGTCATTGCCGAGTGTGAAGCGGATGGGCGAACGTGAATGGTTCGCAAAGTGGTCGTGCGGCGTGTCGCGTAATCTTTGGACACAGAGTTAATATGCTCGGAGGGTCGAGCCAAAGTGGATTACGGCAAGAGTACCCGCTGGTGTTCGCGTACACAGCCGGGCAGGCGAGCCAGCGTGGAAGAGGACGGAGAATATTGTGTTATCGGACACAACCGGCGATAGGGCCTATTTCGTGTTGCCCGAAAATCTAATTACAAACAAGCCCGCCTGGTCGTTTGCTCTCTCGAGCGCATTTCGAACGGTGAACTTTCGGAGAGATAAATACAACCGAACTTGCTGCTTCTAATTCAATAACGCAGTGCCCGAACAATTCTTGCACCCTATTTCTCTTAATTTCCTCAAGGCGCCATTACCACCTCCGATGCAAAGTCGCGACAACATTGCCAATTCATCTTGGACCAGTGTGTTTTGCGAAGACTTTGTCGTTTCGGTTTCTCGTTGCTCTCGGGATATTCCGCATTGCTCCAAGGTTCTCAGTGCTTCGCAAGCGGCACAAACACTCCGACACACGTGAGCAATTCACACGCGAAGATCGTGGAAGACCCGCGGACGAGGGTCGAGAAAAAACTTCGGGGGTGGTTGGCAATCGAGAAAGTGCCGATTTAGCGAGTCCTACAATACAACCCGGTCTATCCCCTTCGAATATGGCTGTTGCAAAGACTTCAGGATAAGAAACACATATATGGTAGACGAACGAGAGCGAGAAACGTTGAGCAGGGTCGGTCTCCGCCGTAGAAAAAAAATCTTGACGTTAACTCACGCAAAGTGTCACGAGGAGAAGCCATCGCTACCAAAAGGTGCAGCAGTAACCGTTGGTAGAGAAGCGTCTCGTATGCGTCATTCATTTTCCGGATTCAGGTCACGCACGACACCGGTTCAACGGATCACCGTAAGGTCAACGTCTGCAAAGTATGTCCGAAAGTTGGCTGTTCACCGCTCGGTCGCTACGTTCCCCATAGTCCAATATACTCCACTAGCTTTCCCCCGAAGATCCCCCGGTGCTGCCAGCTAACGTTGCCTGGAACTCGGCAAAAACCGACCACGACATCGAGGAACTGCAGCTAATCCGCTGTCAACCCTGCTTCTCTCCTCATCCCTCCGAATTTTATGGGAACCGCGTTTTCACTGGTGCTTTCTATCCACCGGACAGTCCTTCGCGCCAGTTCATCCTGGTATAGGTGGCTGTACGGTTATAACGGCGAGTCCATCCCAGTCGCTTGGGGGAGAAAAAGCGCCGAACTCCATACTCACTCCTCTATTTCGTTTTCACGTGTATGACGCAGTTCGTTTTCCCTCTCACGATCTGTCAATATATCGAAGCGTGCATTACTGGCCCGGCACTTGGGGAAGGCCGGTCCGCTTGGGATGTATGGCGAGTTGGCTGTACAGCTATGCGCGTCGATGGTTCGACCGCAAAATTTATCCCCTCGTTGCAATTCTGTTATCCCGCGTTGCGCGGTCGGTCGAGGCCAGCGTTTTGTGCCATAACTCCTGTCTCTTCATTTTTTTTTTTTTTTTTTTTTTTTTTTTTCGTGTAAAAATCTCACTGCACTGTACAACGGTGAGCTTTACATTAGCTTCACCGTCGCATCGTGCGTCCGGGCAATTGAATGCGGCGTTTTGTGTTCTCGTTCGACAAACGCCCATACTCATCACTTTAAAAAATAAAAATAATATCAACGTTATTTTAACCAGTTCGAACGCAGTGAATGTTTCTATCATTGCGATTCGTAATTAACAAACACGCACTGTGAATTCGTACGTGTGCCGTTCGCACGATATCGCGATGCTTTCCGATTGGCCAACGCGACTGTTTGAACGAAGGTGGAAAAGTGCAATTTTCGAGCTGTTATTCGTATAATGAAATTGAAGTTACAATTAGCGTCCGAATCTGGTCGTCAGTGTTCACCTCCGGCCAGCGCCACGGACGACTACGGCCCGCTCGCTTCCACTCCGTGGAACGCATCGTCGACGGGTCACCGTGTTAATTGAAATTAATCGCCCGACTATATATATCCCGTATGGACTAATGAACGCTAGACGGCATGTACTAATTAGTGCCATGAGTGGGAAACAATACGTTATCACGTGATAATCGACTTCCTTCTCGATCTCCTCCACAACCCGGTCGACGAGATAGCCTCGCGTGGGCGCGAGTTATTGAACTTAAGTTACGAGATCGTCTGGCGGGTGAATCGGCAAGCGGGAGAAAGAGGCTTTCTCGACTCGTTCGGGTGAATGGAGAAATGGAGAACGAAATCGTTTTCGTGGCAGCGCCCCCGTATCATCTTTTATCGTTGGGTAATCATACAGGAAATGCCGGTGCACTGCAACGGAGGTCCTCGGATTCTTGGGGGTGGAGAATACTGGTGATTCATTCGTGCCGACGGTATTACCTAATACCTATACCTTGGGTGTTACTGCTCCCGACGTGGGAACCGAGCGACTTTGCCCGCGAGATCCTCCGCGATTCGGCTGGATATTATATGACTTTGGCGTGATCGTTTCAAATTCTATTCCATCGATCTCCGTGATTTCACTCGATCTCCCGACCTGGTGTTCCTTCGATCTACGCCTGAAATTTCAATCGGATCAAAGTTATTCGAATTCACCGGGTGTAGCGACAGGTATTCCACTCGGAACGTTGAAAACTTGAATTATACAGATCGCGGAGTGGCATAGACGGATCTGATAGCAATCCGTACCAAAGATCCTACATTATCTTGGATAAAAAAAAGGTTCATGCAAAGTCCTCGGTACGTTTTCCAGTGGCTGCTGTGCGCGGAGTTACCGACGCTAGACATCCATTGCGGATTCAACTATCCGGGGGGTGCCCCGCGCTCTTTCCAATAGCTTTTGCACCGACTGCACCGCCGCTTGTCCGAGACCCTGCGCTCGTTCTTATCCCACTTGATTCTCAATAAGTGCTCCATCAGACGGCCTTTTCCGCAATGTCGAGGTTGCGGAGCTAGACGAGGCGTACGGAAAACCGAGTGCTCGTTATCGAATCGAGTGAGACGAAGACGACCCACACTTACAGCACTTCAGTCGCGGCCCCTCTGCCACCCTGGATCCTTGAAAGGATCCGAGTAATTTCTTTAAACGCTCAAGCCCTGGAGCTCTGCACTATCTCGTTCTGAAACGTTTTTAATGAATTCCTCCCGAGGGCATTACCAGAGTTCTGCCTCGAAGGTGTTCGTTGAACTTTCATGTTCCCACTGAAAAAACGACACCATTTTGCATTTCAACATTGATTCCAAGTGAAGAACGATATACTACAATTATTTTCATGTATCGGTAGGAAAATGCAGATTTTACGGTGTGTACCCTACCGCACAGTCATTCAACGCGCCTTTAAGTTCTGCGTTTACTTCCGTTCATTTTATACAGCTTTGGGAGTATGGATTGTGTTTACGCTGTGTTGTCATAGCTGCAACGGAGTAGAGTACGGCGAGGGCGTACATTTGAAATGCATTGGCCGTCACCGCGACGAAACCACTGTTTGCCCTGTCAACCGGAGGGATAATGGATCGGTGTTAGCTAAGGTATAGGATGGTTAGTGGTTTCCCGGCGTCGCCGGCGTTAGGAGCCTCCGACGTTGGGCGCAGGAACGATCGCTGACGGTATGGAGATCCGAAGCGATGGAGTAACATGGCCGGGCTCTCAGAAAAAAAAAAAATGCTAGTATCCTGTGAACGTGCGGGGTTCATGAAATGATCGGTCAATATTGCTCATGGGGCTGGCCGGGGCGGTTTTAACCTAATCTGAGATCTGTCAACGGAAAAGAAATCAAGATGGGGACGTGTTGCTTCTCTGGTACCATTGCTGATTCGAAGGACATGAATTGTCATATGGAAATGGGGCAAAATGGACTAACAATAAAGCTATCGAAAGTCGCAACAAGTCAAATAGTACGGTAACCGTTTTTTCCTCGAATAGCTTTTTTTATGTTAGGAAAAAAAAATGGTGTGAAAAGCAATGTATCGATGCTTACGGTGTCGTCATGGAAGTTTTTATTGCATAGGCCCGATTTTGCCTTGGTCCGTTCTACGCGGACTGGAATTTTTATTTCGGTTTGGGGAATAAAATCGCAAGGATGCGTTGGCCGCGGTAACGGACGTGCCGTCACAAGCAAAAAATGTCTGCCTCTCTGCAAGCGAGGATCTCCTTCAGAGGTCCGAAAGCTCTCCACCGTTTGCACAGAGCACAATGTCCCGGGTGTCGCGCTCACTCCACCACAAGCTTCAAAGACATTTAATCGTGCGGAGCAATTAATTCGTGGGGACAGTTTCGCTCCCGTGCTCGCGTTAACCACTCAGGCCCCCGGTGTTTTTTAACCCACTTGTAAACTTACTACATTCACATTAGTTACGTCCGGTAGTCGCCAGCGGCCGACAGCAACGAGGAGGGCGGATGAAGCGCTCCGGAAAGGTAGTGAAAAAAGTTTATACGACAATCCGACCGCGCTCTACTCGCGTGCGTGAGACGCTTTCGTCGTGCGTTGGTTTTCCGACTGGTTGAACTTGCCCAATGAAAAAACTTAGACCCTACCCGCTTTAACGGCACCGAGATGAAAGCTCATTCATTTTTCCCAATGCGAAAAGAAAGTTCGTCTAATGGAGTGCAAATATAATTTTGCGGAATATCGGGCACGCGGAGAAATGTTACCGTACGAATTCCCGTAACAGATTCGCACCGTAGCCTCCGGTATTTTTTCACCGCGCTTGAGATACGAGCGCTGCGTTCGAGCCAGAGAAACCCGGGCTCTGAAACTTTGTTTGTCGATTCAGCAAACCCCCGCAGGCGCTGGAACTCTCGGTTAATTCGAGAGGCGAGCCCGGAGCTTCTCTCTATCCCCCTACGTTTCACCATTCTCCGGCTGTACATCCGGAACAGTAGAGCCACGGCTCCTCGGTGTCCGATTCACTGCAGCGAGCCCTCACTTTACGGAATGCCCCTCATCGCTACAGCAAACTGGTTACGGCGCTTCTCTCTAGCCCTCTCCGTTTCCCCCTAGTTTCTTTTCACCATCGGGCATAATGTTATTCTATTCCAAAGTGTCTGGAATTCATTACCGCGTGAGGCTGACCACTGAGCGATAAATGAAATGAGCGGTGGTTCTTAAGTATCCGATTCCAGATAGCAAACCGTAGAAAAAGTTACCAGCGAGAGATTGCAAAATATTGGCAGCAAAAATTCAGCAACGTTGTTTCATTCGTTGTTTTCAGCAGCCGTAAAAGAGATAAAAATTTCCTCCTTATCCGAAGCCAGCTTCTGATTACATATTTCCCCAAGCTGTGTTACTGCTGACGGAGTTTCCACTTTGAGTTATGAAAAATTTTATCTGACGATGAGTTGTTTCAGAGTTTTTTTTGCTAAGGATTTTCTAAGTCTTGTTATTGACTCGCAAAGAACCACCAAGCCTCACTGACTTTACACTCCGAAGAATTAACTGCATGCTGACGTTAAATTGAGGCCAACGTGGACACACATTTCGGAATTTTACCGCCATTATATGCGAACGTACGCTGCCTATTTGTTGGCGAAACTTTATCATGCTATCACGAGAGTGTAATATTCGACGGTTTCTGTTGAAACTGTTTTGTTTTTTTCTGTCGATGGCGTAATTTAAACCGATCCTCCAAGTGTGTTTTTTTCGCCTAGTTAAAATTTGTCTCCGTCCATTAATCCCTTTACCCGACAGTGACAAAAGTACCCGAAGATGAAAAGGATTTACGTGAGAGTTCACTGGTCTCATGATGTCGGTTCAGGACGAAATAAGAGGAACTTCGTTGAAGCTTTGTATTCGCTTTCCCGTACGAGCTTCGCGCGTTTTCCGATGTAACAGACACGCAACGTGTATGATTTCCGGAACGACTATATTCCAACCTTTGTCTGGAGCTTTGTGCTCTTCGTAGACGAAGCCCGAGCAACGATATTCGTCCACAGACAGATTAGCTAAAAAAAAAAAAAAAAAAACAGCGCCGCGACTCACAGGAATAATAATAGTCGTGTAAGAGCATGCGGTCTCTGCCAAAGCAATGTGCAGTGTCATTAAGCTCACATGCACAGCTCGAAATTGCAGCCATTTTTAAAATGAACCAGTCCGGTTCGTCTGGTTTTTTCTTTACCTAGCGTTAGAAACACTGGTATGGTAACGTTTGCGCGAAACATACGGATGAGTGTTTTATGTTACATTCACGAAATTACTTGTCGAGGACGAGTTTGTTACTCGGCGCAACAACGTAGTTATTTCGCTTGCTCGACTATTCATTTATTAAATTCACCGGGCGAAACGGATTTTATTCAATTCATAATTATCGCTTCAGTGAAAAGTGCAAAATCCTAGAAACGTATTTTTCACAAGCACCGGAAGCTACGTCGGAGATAAAAAAACACAACTTTGGTAAATAATTTGGATCGAGTCGTTATAGAATTATAAAAACCAGGAATTATTACTGTAATAATAGGCAGAGTTTTCGCTGATTCTCTGAATTCTGAACTAAAATTTACTCGCGACTTGTAAAAATTAGTTCAGGCGAACTCATAGACTTTTGGTTATTGGAAATACAAGTTTACTTGGTCAACTGAGTCTATGCGACGAAGAGAACGGTGCGGGTAATTAAAAACCGGTAAAAGAATTCCAGAGGATCCGAGTCGTCCGACAGATGGCAGTGGTCAAGTGGTGCAGTCTGAAAAAGAAAATTTGTTGGTGATAAGTTAAAAAGTAATGAAAGAAATGCCCGAGAGTTTTTGGAGTTCATTGCGAAAGAGAAGAACCGAAAAGTCGAGACGAAAAGTAGCGCAAGCGAAGACGAACGGAGAAACGGATTCTGCGAGGGAAAATGAATATATACGACAAACAACATGCAGACAAACAACGATACGATGGGGATAGCGGAGAATAATTGAAACGCCAGATACAACTGGGCTGAAATGGAGGACGAGGACGAGAGGCGCGCGGGAGCGTATCTTCCTTTGCTGGTTACAGGAGAGAGCAAGAATCACGCTCGAGGAGAAAGACCGGAAATACGAAAGAAAGTTTTAAAACTAACGGAACGGTATTTAATTAGTTTTTTTTTCTTCGAAGCGTCCTACTTTTCATTCAAGACAAAATCCCACCGGGAAAAAAAAGGCGATCGTATAGAATTAAAGTCGGAACATTTTTTCACGACATTGTACAGAGTTCAACAAGTTATTATTGTCATTGAAAAGAGAAAAAAAATAGAAAAAAAGAACATTTTCCAATCCAACTGCAAAGTTTGATTCGAGGGCGGATTTGTCTGGGATCGCGCACGCGCGCTTGTACTTTCGCAAAAATCATTTGATTAAGAACTCAGTCGAGTGCTGTAGAACCGTGGCCTGATAGAAGTCCAAGGGTAGGGAAACATTCCGTGCTTTTCAAATACCGTAGGCTATGTGTGCTGTTGCTTCGGACGAGAGAGGAAGCGGGAGAGATCCAAGCTCACGAATGTCGAGTGTGTTTGAGTTCGAGAAGCCCCAACCTCCTTTATAATAAGGGCTTCGGCTCTCCGTTGCACACAGTGGCGGTGAAAGCGGGAGTCGGTATTGTAAATGTAGGGCTGTGCGCCCGAAGCAGCCTGAGTCCCCGTTCCTCGCCCCATCCCCAACCTCCTTGTTTGTTTTTGGTCTCCTCTATTAATTATTTTATATTAGAAAAGTTTCGAATATTAAATTATACGTGGGCCCGTACGCGAGAGGAGCCGAACCAGACCTACGGAATTTATGGTCATCCGATCGAAAAACGGCATTAGCGGATTCTGTCGGAGTCATTCCTGCATCGGACATTGGGAAGAGCGGGGCGAAATGGGATGGCGGAGGTAAAACTCAATTTTCCAATAATTTTTTATCCTAATAATACGTTCGAATTTCGAACACCGTTTCACCCGACTTATTATTACCATCACCATCCAAGAATTATTGGAAAATTGTCATTTGTACCGTTATCCCATTTGACCTCACTCATTAATCCTAAATTATTGAACTGTGTTAGATATATTTTTATTACTAAATATTTTACAGTCAGACTAATGCACACTCGCATATTTTTCTTTATGTTTCAGGTGAGTAACAAAATGTCGAGACGGACGAAGTTCGAGCGCAAAGCGCTATTTTATTTCCTACGTGAGTAATTTCTTCTTTCAATCGCAAACAATTATATAAAAACTTACAAAAAAGACTTCACACATTCTACGTGTGTGGAAAAATCACCACAGTTTGCAGCGTGGATTGTTTCACACTTTTCAATGACGATTCCACATGGTACCATTACACTTACTTTATAAAGTACACAAATTAAGCCTTTTCCATATTCCTGGAATTTGAAAAGCTCATAGACAAGCAGACTGGAAATATGATAAAAGAGTTTCGAAATGATGACAGTTAAGAATTGGAAGATGGTCGAAATCGTCAACAAGACTTTTTCTGTTCAAGCAACGTTACAAAAAAGCAAACTTTCTCCTTGGATTCAGCGTTTTATTCGATAAACGACAGAAAGGCCACAAAAAATCCTCGAGGCCTGAAACTTCCAGTACCGACCGCCGGTAACTTCTTCGGCGAGAAGTCGGAAGGCCGGAGAGTGTTCCGTTCCCTTTAGCCAACCACGCGCGTGCTCAATTCCTGGATCGAATGTCGCCATAAATCCATCGGCGCGAAGTTAAAGGAGGTTCGATGTGTAGGTCGGCGTTTTATGCGATTTCCGTGACCGCGCGGCATCTGCTCCGGTAGGTGGAGCAACTTTTTCGCTATATTCACGGAATTCCTTACGGCGTAGGTACGAGCTCTCTTTACGTTAAAAGATTATGACACGAGGGTTGATCGACTGTTTTCGGTAAAGTGGCGCACGAGCTGCTCCCACCCACTGTCGTGGTCCTGCAAGTTTCTGTTACTCAATATCTATTCATAATAGCGAAGAATCGGAGGTATCGGGGACCTGTTACATGTACCGTTTGTTTTCCAATACGTCCGCGGGCTTCTTACTCGGCTGCTCGCGCTAAATATTATGCTAACAATATTTCGCGACGTCGGGACGCGCGGCACGATGGTCCATGCGGAACGATAAATTTTCCATTTATATTCCTGTCAAGAATGAGAATGTGAAACGAATGGACAAAAAAATGTGGTGAAGCTGCTGTTGGTAGGCAGCAAGAATTCCCGAGGTACCGGAGAGACGACGGCGGAGGACCCCGAGGGTTGCATCGTGTACCTGGAACATGCAGCAGCGGCGGTGGGGGATGAAAAGCCCGGTTGTGGGCAGGAGGGTAGGAGGCGAGCTGTGCGTCTTTATCGAACCACGCGCAGGTGCAACGCCCAGGAGATCCCAGCGCGCGGCGCACTCGCGGTCGGCAAGATCGTTCGCGGAGAGCACGGGCAGGGAGGGCGACGAACATTTTTCCATTTTGGCGAGATATAGCAATGAAATATCCCATTTATATTCTTCTCCGCGCGCCCAAGCATCCACATTTCTAGTCCGCTTTGCGTGCGCTGAGTGAAAATTTTTTGAAGAAAACTCCATCCACCAAGCGTGTATGCTGTCCTCACTTTTCCCACGAGCTTTCGCTTCACTCAAACATTGCCAAGAGATAATCAGAGTTAGAAAATAAATTGAAATGAAAAAAAAAAAAGCTGATTAGGGGAGACAGGGCCGAATCGGCGAAGCGGGATGACACTCCATGTTCCAATAATTTTTGGATGCCCCATTACGCCTCTGCGATAAGTCCGGTTTTTCGTACCCGTTTTGCCTCGCTCGCCGCTATCGCCACCATCCACGAGCTACCGGAAAATTAATTTTTACCTCATTATCCCGTTTTACTCGTTGTGCTCTCACCCTACTCACAATCTCTCGCGCCGCCGAGTCGTTCCCGTTGGCAACGAAACAAAACAGCGTTCACGTTGTTTTCGGCCAGTGAAAAATGTAACTCGGACAAACTGAGCGACACCGACGACATATCGTCCGTCGAGTTTCGGAGATCGTAAAGAAACGGCAAGCCTGCTAAACCCTGCGCCCGTGTGAAATAATTCACGGTCTGCCAAAGTGAGACGGCGAGGTAGAAATATTCTATTCATATTTTCGCAACACGTATACAAAGGCATATCGTGAAAGTCGAGCAGCTCCGGTGGAGTATATAGAAATATTTCGAACATCCATACAGAGTACGGGATGGATAGAAATGGAGAGAAATAGATATACATACCGGGAACGGAATAGCGCCGGCAGAGAGGGTTTTTCGAGAGTGCACCATCGTGCACCCGGTATGCAGGCGAGCAGAGTGTATGGATACAACTGGGACGTGGGAGGATGGAGAGAGCACCAGTCACCCTGTACCGAGCGGGCGGCGAACGTGGCCGAGTCCCGAATGAATCCTATATACATACACACGTGATAGAAGATATATGCTTTACATAATGGTATACACATGGAGAAACGACGATATAGTTCACACGCAGGGGCTAGTTTCGTCAGGCGGCTGTAGAACGAGTATCGGCAGGGAGAATGTAGATATCAATATTTTATCCGCGTACCCGGGAGAAGGCTCAACAGTTTTTTTATCGTTGGCTCAGCCCTTCTCTTACTTGCTGCGTTATATATATTATATATATATATATATATATATATATATATATATATATATAGAGGTGATTCTTTAACCTCGGCGGTATTTCAATATTTTTCCTCCGAAAGCTCGGCTAAAGCCGGGGCGAGCACCAATTTGTATCGTCTCTGTCGGTTCGTCCGAACGTACTTTGCACTTTAGCTTTAACGTATGCCAAGTGCGCGTACACCAGCGCTAGGCGAACTCGGAAAAGTGTGCATGCGCTTAGTTTCTGCGGCCTCGCCCGAAAAATGTTTCATCCTTCCAGCCGGAATCGTAAGGTAGCCTTTGTATTTATACTCAAGGTGTTGGCGTGTTGGTGCGAGGGATAAAAGTCTACCGATGGTGCATAGATTCGAGTCGGTATCGCCGCGGCGGGCGGACTCGCGAGACTTCTTTGCCGCTTTGCACCTCGCGTTTCGTGAATGGCAGGTGGGAAAAAAAATTCAGGACTCTTTTTCAGTATTTTTGAGAATGAAAGGGCGAGGTAACCGCATTGCTCGGTGGCTACGGTAGTCAAAGTGCTGGAGGGTTAAATGAATATAATAAAAGAAACTCGTGGAAAAAAGAAAATTTATGTAAAAATAAATAAATGAATTTCACGCGACGTTACGAATTGCGGTTGTATCCCAGCAGCGCTGATGAAAGAAGCCACGATTAAATGGCGCTAATTAGTTTTCCGCGACAATTCTGTTAGGTACGTGGTCGCGGGACGAGTGACGGCACGCGTAAAACACTCTGCTCCAAGCTTTATATTACATGTACACGTGTATGGCAATGTTTCCTGAACCGGGTCTCTTGCATTCGCGTGACTTTTGTATGCGTATCTCCAACGCTGTTGCTCCTTGCCAGCCTTGGGTGCCAACGGAAATGCTGTATCACGCACTGTGTTCGCGTTTGCCGCGAATCAATTCCGCGAAAAGAAACACGACAGGCGAAAAGTGAACACGAGTTAAATTTTTCCGCGTAACAAACGGAGATCCGAACCGAGAGACGCCCGTTATAAATTCAAAACGTTTAAAAAAATGTTAAACGAACTCATGCGATTGCCTGAAAATTCGCGAAACACCAAGTGGCAACGGAGAAAATGTATATTAATTAGTCGAGCGAAATGAGTTGTCGCTGGAAAAAGGTCCGCAAAGAACGAGCGGCTCGGCTCGTGAACACTCGACTCGTAAAATCGATACGAAAGTTTCAGAGCGAGTGCAACTCTCGACAGGCGAGTGGGAAGGTAGACAAGACGGTGGAGAGACGGAAGAGGCGAAAATACGAGGGAACCGAGCCTCGGTTTAATTAAACACGCCTCAGGCGTCGGCGAGTCTCGCGGCTTATTGAGCAGATAAGACGTTCGATGCAACAGAACTAACGGGATCTTCCCGGGGTGAGTTTCTACTTCGATTGTGTCAACTTTTGCGGATCTATCAGTTCGCGTTTCGTCGCCGCAAACGAGTAAAAACTGTGGGACATTGAACGGACGACTCTTTTCTGTCTTCCTGTTTGCAGCACTCCTGTTGAAATCCACGCGAGTCCCGTTTCGCCCCACGACCCAAAGAAGAGCGCACGCAACCGTGCCGCTCTACGAGGCTCCCCAACGACTGGCCAATCCTCGCCTTTTGTACGCGTTGAAAATCTTCCAATTACGCGAAACTGCAAGGCGTACGATCGGCCTCAACCTCGACGATCTCCTCGTTTCGCTACGGGGTAGCCTGAGGGCAATTTTCATCTCCCTTTATAAACGTCCCTCCGTCCGAGCGCGAAGGTGGAAAAGTACGGTCCAGCCGCCCGAGCGACGACGAACTTGGAGTATTTATCTACGTGACTACGTGCCGTGAACGTTACTTTTCGTTGAACGTGCCGATCCGCCGGTAACGTTCCCGCTTTCCTCCACCTTTCTCTTTATCGGGCGACACTTTCCAGCCTTCTTACTAAATTAAAGAGACCGCCTCGCTCATCGGTCAATTCGCGCGAACGATTTCCCGCTGGTCATAATAGAAAATTCCATCGAAATTGTCCCGCAATCGCAAACGGGTCAATCGTTCTTTGCAAAACGTAACATTCGTTTATCCATAATCCACAGTGACAGGAAAAAAAAAATCGAATTTCGGGTTATACGTCACAAAAGCATTTGGATCGCCGCGGCTCGCTTTGACACGCGAACGCATTGCGCTTCGTTTCCCATTTGTTTCGTTATTCTATCCTCTCCCGGATCAGATTGCTCCACGAGAAGTCTACGAGCGAGTGGATTCATTCCGCTGCACGATGAGTTTCAGTTGCACGCAAATCCGAGCCCCTAATAGGTATCATGTCGCGGACGATACATGCAAAGAAAAAAAACAACCGATCCGACACTCCACACCGTACAGCTCGGAACCGCGGCCAGTTGAAAACAACCTACCGAATAATTAAAAAGTTGCCTCGTTTCGTATAACTTACCGCGAAGTTGCTCGGGGCGTTCGAGCGAATGCCGCGGGAAATTCGGAGCATCCAGCCAGGAGTCGCGTTATTGCACGCGCGTGTACGCCCTGTCCGTATAACGCAATGCGCACGGTGCAGAGGTTCTGAAAAGACGGAGAAAGCATATGAATGGGTAGGATGACGAGACAATTCACGTGAGAGAGTCGGTGTCAGACCAACTTAATCCGTCTCTCTCCGGGCGAGAACTCGTTCCGTGTCTGCGCGTGGATGTTACACGGGCGGACTCTTGCGTGCGAGAAGGTGCAACGGAAATGCGATCAACACCGCGGAAGAGCGACATGTGCGGGAGCACACGAAAACGGCCTTCAGGCAGTTTTGAGTCCCGCGGGGACCGCGGGGGGGGATTCCGTCATTGCCGCTCTTGCCGTTGTTGCTTTGTTGCTGCTGTTTCTCCTGTTTTGCCACCGTCGACGTAGCTCTCGTCCGTAACTGATATTTCGTAAGTTGCGCAACAACAACGGTGGAGGACGGGTATGAGAAAAGCAGTGGAACGAACGATACAGATATGCGTGTACATATTTGTGTGTACATATATATATATATATATATATAATCTTCGCGCACCTAAGCAGCGAGCCTTTGTTTTCGAATTTCATTGGAACTTGGGTAGTTCCCGTGCCTTGTTCGTACATAAGCGTTTACGGTATATATATTTATAAAGAGAATGACGATGATGACGCATGTTACGGAACTTTCCAGACACCGGAGGGGAATGCGAAATAATAGGTATTGCAAGAAAACGTCACCCGAATGTCCAACGATTGAAACCGATACTTTTACCTTCGCGTGGCGTCTTCCTCTTCGATTGCCGTTCGTTTCCACTCTTGCGTCGCCAGACGTTATTGTCACCGTGGCACAATGGCGCGTGCGCGTCTGACGCGTCGTTGTCGTTGGGTTCTTGGGTGCTTCGGAGTGACGGGCAAGGAAAACATCGAGCGAAACGCCAGTTATGCATAGTTCAACTCGGGGAGCATAAAAGTTTCGGGTCTCTCCTACCAGTTTCCTTGAACTGCACAAGACGAGAAAACCTCGAGCGAAACTGGGTCGTTCGCGTTCAATATTAACGAGTTACTCTCTTATCAGTTCGTCGGGTGGGAGATAGGAGGAATCTGCATTGTCGACCGGTGCGGCTCGTCGCAATGCGTTTGGAAGGAAAAGGGGAGTGAATCTGAACGCTCATGATCGGTTCATGGAAAACGGAAAATGCTGTTTTAAAATTCCATCGGCTCTCCGTGACTCGGGCGAACTTTGGTGCATCTCTCCACACTCGACGAACACTCACGGGGCAATGCGAAGAGCTTCAAGCTGAAAGTACAGGAACGCAAGTGCATCCCGCTCGTGGAACGAAGCTGGGATACGGCGGAACCGTATTTTGATAAGGTACGAAACTATCATAACTGGGGATGCGGCGATAGGATGTCGGAGAATGACGATTGGAAGGGAAAACGAAACCGTTTCCTCGGCCCCATCGGGGCTGTAACGGCGCGCGCGGCAGTTGCCACGAAGCAGGAACGGGACGCGAATTTTCCCCGCAAAGCCCGTTCGGTTCGTCCTCAAGAGGGCAGATAGCGAGCGTAGTTGGATATCCTAAATTCCGAATCTACGGAACGCCGATCGTACAATTTTTTTTTTTTCACGGCTTTCACTCCAGTCGAAGCTGCGATGATTTTGACTTCAACCAACTATATTCAACATCTCACGATTTCCGAGTCGCTTTACTCGACAATCAACTCAGGGTCGAAATGAGTTGATCCTTCGATTTGAACTCCAGTGTCCAAATCGGGAGATCATGTGGCAAGAGCTTTGTGAAAAGCCAATCGAACAGCAATAGGACAGTACATTCGTTAGCGATTTTCGTTTCTCTATTAGTTCGTAATCAACGGTCGACAGTAGAGGAGGCGGAATTGCTTTTTTTATGATTCTACGGTCCAGTGGTTCGATCCACAAACGCTCGTTTCATTCGTCATTCGTGTCATTCCAATAACGCTCGATAAGGACGGTCCGCGCGAAATGGAGTGATGATTAAAACAAAAAAATATATGAAAAAAATTATAAATCAAAACAGCGCGAACGAGAGTTGTAATGCTGGATGGCTGATTATTCGTTAGCAGTTGCGGAGTTGCAGCGCGCGGACGTGCAGTGGTACGACCGAGACGAGTTTCCCCCCGCAAAGCCGCTTCCAATTAACATAGAAAATGAAATTGCGGGAGTTGCGGCGAGGAAAATTGGTAAAACGGAACGGCAGGAGGGAGCTTAACAGACAATTATCGCGTTTCGGATGTGTATACCGCGCCGATTTCGTCGTCGTTGCCACTACCACAGGGTAACGCTGCCGCTAAACGAGAATTCGTTATTGCCCGAAGAACGAACATTATTACCGCGCTGGGGTAAAATATAATGAATACAACAACAACGTCGAAAAGTAATTTCGACATCAGCGTCGAGAATAATTGTCCCGATTCGTGCGATCGCTCAGTCCGGTCGAGCGACGCGTTTTCAGCAAAAATCAACGAAAACGTGCTCGACGATCTTACAAATTTCGTGATCGGGCATTTGCGACCTTTCGCTCTTTCCGGCATTTTAAAGTTTTCCCGCAATGTTTACAATAAAGAGTCAAACATGATTTCCATTTATAATTCAGGTGTTTCTCGGTAGAGTATATGCAGGTTGCAAGCTGGATGAAGAATTCAGGAGCTACTTCAATATCCGCTCCAGTTGCCGTTCCTAGCCAATAATGATCGAAGAGACTTGCCACAAAGATTGCGTTGCACTGAATAAGAAATATTGTTTGGCAAACTACGGTGAAATGGGGTTGTACGGGAGAATAGTGTAAGAAATAAAAATGTATAAAATGAAAGAGTCGACGACGAGGGATGGTGCGATTTACAGAGACGACATAACCGGAAGCCTCGGACGAGAGGCTTCGAAAAACATTCTTGAATAAATGTCATCGAGGTGAAATCGGAAGCTCTCCTGTCCGCCCGTTCGCTGAAAGCCTATATCCGGCGACGACCTCCGCACTGAATATAAAATAAGAGGGTGGCCCGGCGGGGCGGAGAGTTGTCGGCCGTCTCGACGTGAGACAAGCCAGACGTGGCTCGTGTCAGCCCAGGCGCTTTGAGATCGTTCCGCAGCCGGCGAGTCTCTCGTCCAGATAAATTTCCAATCCGACACACGAGTGTGAGCGAAGCGACGAAGAGCGAACGGACACCTATAACGCTCAAGATTGACGCTCGAGTCGCAGTAGTACGAGTCGAACACGGTCAGACGGTGCAAAGCCCAGTCGACGCTGAGGCTTTAGGCAACAGAGACGCTTGCAGTATGCTCCGCAAATAGCAACAAACTCGCGAGAGTTCAAACACACAATCTTTACATATATAAAGGTAATTCCATCCGATTTCAAACGGTCAAGAAATCCATCCAAAAATGTTGTAATATCACCACAGTTCATGATTATTTTACAAGCGATTTTTGTCATTTTTTTTTTCAAACTTTGCGGATTGTGTTTTTTTGAGACATCGAAAAATTGAACTTAACAAAAAAAAAACATGAATTGTAGTGAAATGACAAATTATTGGGTCGATTTTTCGACCGTTCGACACCGGATAGAATATTTCATAAACATATCTTTTACACTCTTCTCGCGTTACTTCAATTTCTGGAAAAAAAGAAACACAAGCTCGACAAAAATCCACTGTGCCATTGCCGAGACAATCCGCTGCAAAACAGTTAGTACACAGCGCGCGTATTGCGGGAGTTTGTATGCATTTGATTGGAGATAACAGCGAGGCAGGCATCAGCGGAGGGTGGACGAAGTTGCCGGGCATCGTATTTTCGCTCTGAGAAAACGCGTCAGACGATATTCGATATCCTCTTCTGGAACACTCCGACGAAACACTGGTGGTTTCTGTGCCCCATCAGGCTGCCTTAGATACGGCGCGAAAGAGGATACTGATCCTATCAAAAAATTGCTTTGCCATTGGCGTCTCGGAGTCTAAGCTGTTCCGTGCTGTTCGTTCCTTCCCCCTTTTCCGGTTCCTCCTTTGCCTTCCATTCTCATTCCTCCTGTCGGCGCGATCCTTCGAAAGGAGCAACGACGACCAACGGACGCTCCCGTGTTCATTCCAATTTCCTGCATGCCCGAGCGAACTTTTTGCGCACCCGGTCCCGGCATGTTGACAGTGGCACGGACACCAGGACGCCCTTACATACACGCGTATCTCTCCGTACCGGAAAATTCCCACCAGATTTATAATATTCGCCTATCGTACTTTTCCTCGGTCCCTTCGACCGTCCACGAAAAACACCGGGCTCCTCAGCAACCGCTGGTCGAACCATTTTTAGTTCGCTCGCTTTTCACAAGCTCCACTGCGCCACAATGGGTCCAATAACCGAGCGGCGGTAAAGAGGTACACAGTCCGAGTGGTCGAGGTGGTGGGACGGAAGACAAGGAAAGAATTGCAGGAAATTGCGTGCCCGCCGATCGAATCGCGTGCTCGTTTATCACTGAATATGCCAGCAAAGCACGACCACGTGCTCGTAACTTCGGAATTGGATCGTTTCGGGAATTACCGCGTTCTCGTTGCTCGCTACCGGTTGTCGTGGATTTTAGGTGCAGGTGTTACGAAGGGGCTGAGCACGAGGCTTAACGCACCACGTACCTCGGGCCGGTACGGCGGTAGCCCGGTCCGCCAGCCCGGGACGATCATATCGGTGCAGGTTGCCAGTTTTCCCCGCTCTTGTGGAAAGGCTCAACCGGATTGTGGCATTTACATCGACATGGAATAAATTTTTTTTTTTTAGCTTTATGAATATACTCATTTATCGCATAAGTTACTATAAAATTTAGACGACTATACAGCACCAGAAAAAAAAAGTTGGATAGACTGCACCATAAAATAAATTTAAGGTACTGGATCTTGAAATTTACTTTATTCAAATTGATTAAAAATAAATTACCTTTTTTTGTGAATTCAAAGGACCAACATTAAAATCACAAATTTTTTGCCTAAAATTTACAAACATTTTTACAACAAATAAAAATTCAACTGTAAAATCGCAGCACACATATGTTTGATAGTCGATAAAAGGTTTGTGTAACTGAGTTTCCAATAACGTTAACAAATTTAAAAAATTACATTCTAATATTAACATATTTATATTTATTATTATTTACAACCACACAGTAATTTCTCAGAGTTTCCATCTTGAAAACGGCAGCCGTTTTCCAGATGGAAACTCAGTTCTCCGGACGTAATTGGATGAGTGAGAAATTCAATGAGAATGGATTGGAGCATTATGGCCAGAAGCTAGCCAGCGGTGGGGTGGCTTCGATGAAGAAAATCAATTAATCAATCAACCCCTCAATTCATGTTTTTTCTTCTCCGTCGTTGCCGAGGTCCCAACGTCGGGACTTGTTGCCGAACAATTCAATCTGAGCGCTCCACCACGCAATCGTGGTCTCCATCGGCTTTTATCTTCCTCGGAGTAATTTCCCGGCAAAACGAAGTAAAGTGGTAATCGAGGTACCGCGTGGGGAGGTTCGGTAGCCGCAGCTAGTAAAACGAACCCTCTCCGTGACGGTGGTATATTTTCCGGGTGAAGTCAGGTTGCGGCAAAATTGCCGTGAGAGGAAGCGTGAAGACGATGAGGATTGCCACACCGTTAAGATGTGCGAGGCCAGGACGGGGAAGCATGCTCGTCGGTGAGCCGAAGGGACCGACGGGGGTGAACCTTGCGGGAACTTTTTCTCCGCATATTTTCGCTCGCTCAAAGCCGAAAGTTCCGTGCCAAGCACCGTCCGCGGCCACTCGTGCCCTCGGCGGCACGCAATTCTCGTACCCTCGATTATTCATACATTCACAGCCCGAGACTCATCCAGGTGCCGCGTCATTCAGTCTCCGTTGCTCTGCACTGATGCTTCAAAATGGTCATTTCTCGAGAAGGGGGAGCTGTACGAGAACGGCTCGACTCGCGATGGTTGCATCGAGTACAGAAGTAACGACCGGTCGGCTCAAACTCCGCGAGATTAAACTCGGAAACCTCGTCCCAGCTTGCGTTCCTTCGTCCACTCGCTCAGCCGGCGATGGATCTTTTTTATTGATCGGTTTACCACCTAAGAACGATCCTTTACGTGGCAGCTTCTTCATCGACATTCGGCCCTTGATCTATTTTCCCATACCTTCGAAGCGCAGCTAGCACCTGGCAATGTTTTCTCTCTGATTCCCCCTCGCTCAGGATATTTTTTCTTGTTTTTCTCGCGGATTTCTTCGCCGACTCCCGGTTCGCGTCTCACGTAGATACGGGAATAGGATAGCCCGGATGAAGGCTGGAAGCGTATAGAACCCACCTTTGCGCCTTGACGCAAGACATTCTTATCGCCGCGGCGGAGCAGTACGTACGTATACGAGAGATATCGGAAACCGTGTCTCTGTCTACGACATCGTTCCGCTCTCGTAACTCTTGCGGAAAGCTTTCCCTCCCATTTCCCTCGGCAACCTCTATCTCTTCGATTTGTCAGTAAAGAGCGGCGGGGCGTTGCGTGACGGACGGGCGAGGAAGGGTGAACGGGGAGGGAAAAAGCTACCGGCGCGATGCTAACGGAACGAGCGAGACTTGGACCAGCGAATGGTGCGGGACGGCGAACGAGATGGGAAAGATCTTTCGCGACTCCCTCTCATATCACGGAAATCCTGGACGATTCTCTTTCCCTGGTTCACTGAGACGTAGGAAATTCGGGCCTCGTTCCCGTCGAAGGGCCGATGAGATTTTTCGATCGATTCGTCGTTGCGTCTCCACGACTTCTTCTGCTTCCTCCTCTTCGCCTCTGTACGGCTCGTCCAATTGCCTCAGGGATAACCAAATATTTTTGTCAAATTTAAGAAAAATAAATTGAATTAAATCATGACGGGCGACGCTTTAACGTGGCTCGATAATGGTATATTAATTTTCTCATGTGATTCGCCCGACGGGCATAATAATTTTGTGTGCGCGCTCCTCATGCGTGTGGCAATGCCGTGTGCAAACGGCAAACAGAGTGTTGTGCGAGTTAGATATTTTCCATCTACTTCGCCATGACGAGGTAGTTTTCGGTGCTCTCGCTCCTCGTTAAAAATACATCGTCGCTCGCGGAGGGTTGGGTGAGCTAGAACGTGATTGCACATTTCGATTAGTATTCTCGAACTCGTTCTCCCGACGCCGAAACGCTATGTCTGGGGAAGCTGGGCTGTCCGGGAATTCGATGGAAAATACACCGTCGCTGTTTAAAATTTGATGAACGTGACCAGAACATCGCCCAGTTTTCGATACACAGCGCTGCGACGTTATCAATTTTTTTATGTTATGCGCGTACACGTGAATTTAATAATGAGCATCCCGTACACCTGTGCACGGTCTTTTAACTCGTTTTCCCAGTGCAGTCGATGATTATTCGTTCAATGCAATACACATCGAGCTGTCAGCGAATGACGAAGTTCATTTCAATAATTCATTCCGGGCTTGACGTTAAATCGTACGAAGTCACGTTTATAATGCAAAATTTTCCGTTTACGTATTTACCTGTTGAGTAAAAGCCGGCTTAAAATCCCGTGTTGTTATTAACTTCAGCGTCAAGAATTTGAGAAATTTTACGCAGCGTTAGTGTTCGTGGTAATCGACGAGAGAGGTCGCTCTAATTTTTTTATTATCTTTATACGTCGATGCTCTCGAAAAAAAACGACGGGATAATTTACTATGGTACTTAAATTTTTTTTTTTTTTTTTTTTTTTCAAATCACATATAATTTAATAACAAAACATTGAAATTTTTTTAACACCTCCTCATCAAAGTTTAAAAATGATATTTTTATAACTCTCTACCGTAATGTCCTTTTATTCGCAAGGTTTCTTCCGTCAGAAATAATTAATTCCTATTTAGGCTTCCTCTTAAAGCACGCTTCTGCCGTCGGTGGAGATTTTACTGCTCATTTTCGCTGTTTTACGATCCTACCTTTAACTCACCCGTAATTATAATTTATATCGAGAATCAATCCACACTGTATTCCGTGCTGCTGGAAACTTAACATCTACTCAGGATTCTAGGTGTGGCCTCGTATCGGGTTTTCTCTTGCCATATCAAGGACCTGCTGTAGCGTATCAAAAGTCGTACTAGGGAGACTGCAATGTTGGGTCGGCTACGTTTCTCCGGTAAACACAGTTACTAGCCCGTCGGATTATCCGGAGATAATAACGTCCTTTACGATCGGACCTCCGCGCTAGTTTCCAGCGTACTCTCGTCCATATCGCCGAGGTCCAAGTCGGAGCTCTGCCCATGACGGACCGTGTCTCATAATCCGGCGGATCTCTCTCGTCCACGCCCCATTCTAATTTTTACCTCCGGCTCCGTGCTCTCCGGCTTGGTCCGCTCTCGGCGAGTTATCTCTCGTCGCGGAGCGAAAACCACGCGAATTTACGAGTAACTCGACGGCAGGAGCAGCGGGTTACCGAACTACCGGCCGTCCAGGCCGGCCCGGAACGAGGAGAGGTCCGATCTGGCTGCGGAAAGCTCTACTGGCATGCCGAATCCACACAGAGCCGTAAATCAGGCTCGTCTCTTCCCGCTTCGCGTTCACTTATAGCGCCAAGGAATTATTCGTTGAGACCTGGGCCGAACGAGGAGGAGCAGTTTCTACTTAATCGAGAAGATATAAAACCGAGAGGTAAAGGCTCGCCAAAGGTAACGAGGAGGAGAGATCGGGAGCCAGCAAGCTCCCGTTGCACGCAATTAACTCGGTCATAAATTAGAGATCCTTGGGTTAACTCGGAAATCGCTGGATGATCGTGAAATTACGTAGAAGGAGGACACGACGAAAAATAATCCGGGGACATTTGTCACCGGTGAGACCGTGTCTTTGAGATAGTCGCACTCTTAAAAATCTCATGAAATTCAAAACTCGTTCAATATCCAACGTGACATTAATTATAGAATCTCAGTATATGAAATTACCATTTATACACATATTGTATTTGAATTTTTGTAATTTGAACTTTAATGTCGTGTCACTTTCTTAAAATTACCGGTGATATCTACCAATCCAGACAAAAGTGCCTCCTTTATTCTTCCGAACACTCCTGAATTTTTTCTGAATTTTTTTACTCTCCCGAAATATTGTTTTTCTACGTTCAAACTAATCCGTTGCCCAATGATTTCTATCTTTAATTTGTTAATAACAAATTTCAATTATCATTTCACAAAAGCAATCTTCGCATAACCTCCCATATATTTGATTTTTCGAACATTTTAACTTCATCGAGAAGCGTCCGAATTTTGGTCTGAAACTCGCGCTCGAATCCAGACTGTGAAGCTCGAACTATCGTAAAAGCAATAATCCTCGGATATGTTCGCGATAAGTGGTGGTCAAGCGGTGCTCCCTGACGGACACCCGCTCGTGAATTGTGTTGATCGTTACCGGTCCGGAGATCGGAGAAAGCGATACGACACGAGTCATAGAGGGACGAAGAGATATGTTGCGATCGCTGCAGTCGATGCGCGCGGCAAGGGTCGTGCCAAAATTCCGCGGGCGGAGTCTGCAATGTTGGTCGTAACATTTTAATTACATCCGAGACCGCCGGAAGGTAGGTGGATGAGGGGGTGCTGGTACGTCCCCTCGTTAAAGTCGGCACCGACGGAATTTCTTCATTCTCCACGTGTGCGAACCCTTCCGCTCGTTAAAGCCGTCGCCCATTTTTTCCCCACCGATAACGCATGCTCGCTCGGGAAGAAACGGTCCATTTGAGAGAAAACGTTGAACCGACTGTGGCAAAGGAAACAACGATAAGAAAAGAAAATCTGCACTGATACATGAGGCGATTTCCTTTACAACCACCTTCGTTATCTCCGCCTCAAACTGATAACAAATAATTATCGTCTTCACCGGCAGGAAGTCATTGAGCTCCGTTCGCCAGTCCGTGTACGCGTGCTGCAAACACGGACGCTCGATCAATGGATAGGCGACGTTGAGCCATTCTCTGAGTGTGTTTGTGTGTGCGTTTTTTTTTTTTTTTACTGAAATAGAACAAAGAATTGGTTCGATCCTACATCACCGTGTATCGAAGAGGACACGTGGCGAATAGAGAAATAGGTGGAAGCCAGTGTATCGGTCGTGCGGGAGCATTTCGTGCCTGGCCAATAGAAAGTAATAGACATCCCCCGAACTGTTTTTGCCGACCGCGACCTCTGCGCTGAGCTTTTAACGCCGTTCCGGCTTTCCATTGTCCGCCGCCCGGCACTCATCAATCAGCCATAAACTCAGGTAACAAAAGCTCACTCTCTCTCTGTTTTCAGCGAACCGGGGACTGTAATGCGGAGTTTGCGATTACGTTTAGCCTCGCCTCGAAAACCGACCAGGGCCTGGCGGGGCCGTTTTGTGTTGCAACGAGAGTCCGTTATCGCCCGACTTGTATCCCGTGCCGCGCGCCATCATCCGGGCGTTGCTCGCATATTTAAGCCAACCCAGTTTAATTTCACCCAGAAATTAGAGGAAAAACGCCGCTTTAGGAATTTCAATGTGGAATTTTTTTTCTCGAATCCCACAGGCTGTTTGAACGGATGAATATTTTTCGACGGTTTCCCATGGATTTTTCGCGATATATCGGATCGAAATGATGAATCGAAAAGTAGGAAAAAAATATATGATTGGTTTGTTTAATTTATTCCGTAATGCATCTGAATCGAATTTTAGCGCAGGCAAACGCGTTAAGATTTAAGATTAAAAACGGTGAAGCAATCGGAAGAAACCGATGCGATTGTACTGAACGGGTCAGATGGAACATTGGCGTTCGTTTCGCGAAAGCACCAGAGTTCTGTGGAACAGAGATGCTGCGCTGGACGCGCAACATAATTCGATCGCAATTGCGGGCCTACTACAAGGATGGACTTGGCGAAAATAACCTTCCCTTCCTCCTCGTCAACAACCATCGTAACTCCTATCTTTTAATTGAATCTACAAGTTTACGGCATCTAATTTATTCATGCGCGATCCGACCGTTGAGCCCCTCTTCATGGTCGGTGGTAAAACACTAGTGGAGGAGTTGCTGCCTACTTCGTTGAAATTGTTATCGGAGTACGACTAGAAATGAAGATTTTCCAATACTTTGCTCGCGTCGTTTCGTCGGAACAGCATGAACAATAGTTCGAAGTAAATATCAACGGACAGTGATTGGTTATCATTTTTGTTATTTCCGATATATCCGAGAGAGGGTCGCTTATCGGCAAGTGAGCGACGGCGCATGTGCGCGGGTTACAATTATCTCGCTCGGGTGTGTAACTTTCAATGAGTGTTACCCATTTAATCATGATTTATGGCTCTATTTATTCGGATATAATGTATAATGAAGGTGGCTCCGATATATTTTATCGCGCACTGCGAGCTCGTTATTTATTATTGAGATTTATTATTCGAAAGCTGTGGTTGGGGATGGCGAGAGTTTCGTGAACAATATCGTTCGGAAAAATCTGGTAATTGTTTAGAGGAGTCCCCGAATTCCGAGTCTATGTCGACGATTCAACGAAGTTTCAAGCACGCTGAAATTCGCCAAGTTTCCCTAATTATTTCTGAGATGACATTCCGTTAGAAAATTCCGCTGTGGTTAAGCCGCAGGGAATGAGAATCGGGAAGTTGGAAAGTTGCGAGAAGATCCTGTTGGGACACACTGTCCGGGCAATAACATAATTCCCCGCAATTGGTTTCCTCCGAAGTAACTATTCGTGGGAGAGAAAGTTGGAAGAGTTTAAATGACGAGTGTGTTGTACAGATACGATTTCAAAGTAAACAATATCCCGCAATTAAAGTTCTCTTTTCGGATGTACAGTGGAAATCTATTAAAGTCCAAGTAACTCGTCAAGTAATTTTTTCGAACAGTTCTTCGATAGTCACTGCAAAAGTTAGTGACGTCCACTGCTGCCGTACGATTAATTTTGCTCACTCTTCCATCTTCGCATCACATACCTTCTCGCTGCTATTTCTTGTACGATATCACTTCCGTTAAACCGTATTTCCGGTATGACGCCATTTCTGGCGGAGGAATGGGATTTACAAAACCTCCGGAAGTAAAAACATCCATTTACCAAATTCTAATTCGTCTACATCGAAGAAACGAAGTTCTCAAGCCGCAACGTCCTGCCAGTATTCTATGAGATAACAAAGATTCCCGGGTTCGACGAGAATGGGAACGTGGAGTTTTCATTGAAAATTTTAAGTACCCGCCGTGAGAAGCGTCATTCGCTGAATAGGGTCAGGAACTTATGAATCCCTTCTGAATGCTCGTACCCTCAGCAGAAGCGCCAGGGTAGCGTCGGAAACCGGAAGGGAACTTGGAGCGGAATACGCGAGCAGCTTGAAACATGCTCCGTCCTTCGCTCCTCGATGCAGCATCTCCGGTGGCTTCTCTCGCTAATACCTAGAAGTAGCAGCAGTATCGGAGTACATACCTCAACTATGAAATGCAAGTAAGGGATATGCGATCCTAGTACATCCTATTCAGTGTGTTGCACCGCCGACATCGAAGTAGCGCCGTAAACATTCTGCCTCGTCTCGAGGCAGCTGATACACTCCGGAACTTGCATCGTATCCTTGCAATCCATCGTGTCGCTTATACGCGGCGTCCCGAAGTTATTTCGCGTCTTTGTTGGGGTACCAGAATGAATATGACACATCCATCGATAGTCCTCATCATCGATTCCGGCAAGATATCAGCTCGTTGCCCGGGACAGCCCATAAAGCATCAGCAAATATTCTTATCCTACGTCGAAGTTTGTTCTTTTTTTTTTGTACGAGACTTACTTTTCCCCACCTATCTCCCTTACGGCAGTGAATTTATTCGAGGAAACGAAAGGAACGCTGGAAACATTAATCAAATTCCTGCCGGATTTCATGTGTTCTCAATTTTTCTCACTCCCCTGGCCGAGCGTCCAATCGCATTTTAAATGGAAGGCAGCAAGCTGTCGGGAAGTGCCGGGGAACAAGTGTGAATTATGTGCGGGTTACGTGATGCGATAGTACCGAGTCTCTCTCGCTCTACACCGCCGGTTTCGATCTGCGTTATCTCGGGGGGCCCCTTTGGCGAAACAGAGACGAATAGCTGCTTCTTCCCTCCTTCTTGATTCTCCAGAGTTTTCGAGTTGCCGGCGGGCGGACGTTATTTTATATCTATAGTTGACCGTATAACTAAAATAGTATACGGTCTATAACTAAAAACTACTTATAGATATCTGTAGAATAGCCGAGTTAGCTGACGATCGATGTTCCCCGAAAGGTTCGTGTTTCCACACGCAAAGAGAGCAAGAGAATCGTCGAGTAGGTACGGGAGTTGAGCGCGGTGGAGGGGACGGAGTGAAACTCCACGGATATATTTTTAATCAATTTGTTCCAGGAGTATCCTGGCGAAAGTAAGTAAGCTCGAGAGAGGCGAGCATCTCGACAGCGTTTCACTTCGAGTAGTTGAAGGCGAGAGAGAAAGGAAGACGGCGAGCGTTGGGGGGGCGAGGACCCCGGTGAGAAATTAATACGGCGCTTTACCACCGAGACGAAGTTCCGCCATCGGATGCAAAAGGTGAAGGTACGCAAGCGGATCCCACGGCAAAAGGGAAAGCGTGCGACTCACCCCCTCTCTCTTGCTTTCACTCCCTCTGTCACCCCTCACTCTCCGCCGGCGAATTTGACGACGAAGCAAACGACGCTGCGCTTGACGATGAGGAAACGAGGGCAAGAGGGAGGTGGCTCTTCAGGTAGATATTAGAGCTTTTGATCGAGAAGCGTGTAATAACTTTGGGAACTGAGCAAGTAATCATGCCTCCATGGCACGACGTAAATCGAACCGCTATCAACGAAACATCGTTACGCCCAAGCCCGTCAACGGATAGAAATTCGTCCGGAGTTTTCAGCCACCCACTCACTCCTCTCATCTTATAGGATTTATCGGTCACCTTGAAATTCGTTGCGAACCCACGCAATTCCTCGCTCATTAACGTTTCGGGAGATGTAGCACAAACGGCATCCTGACTACGCTTTGCCGAATCGGCTCATTGATTCAAACGCCAGGGTCAATAAAAACTTGTCCGATCGCTCAGACGACTGAGACTTCTCGCCGGTGGTGCTGGTCTCTATGCGGTACTTTAAACTTAATCCTAGGCGAAAACTATCCATGGCAAACTAATGCCGATGAAATCCGGCAGGGCGGTCAATGTGATCAAACCTACGAGGTTGGTTTGCTCTCTCGGTCAGACCACCTAACGTAGTCGAATAAGGCGTGGTTCTCGCTTCTGCTCTTGCCTCCGATTTCGCTTCAGCTCCTGCTTCTCCGATCCGCGTTGGTGCTGTTGTACCGCCTGCTGTGGAAACCTGGCGAACAAAGGGTCGCATTGTTAGTACGGCTTCGCACACGCACTGCATGTGAATTATTCGCGGTCTACTTTACCCCTTTTCTACCTCGGTAAGGCCTCTGGATAGTTTATAGACCAACCTCTGCCAACGTTCTACGACTTCCTAACGCTTTTCTTCGCGATACGCATATTTATAATACTCTTAGTCGTGTTCTTGTTTTTTTTTTTTTTTTTTTCACCTCACGTCTAGTCACGTTCTAATCTTCTCCGCGATGCGATTCAACAAAAACATTCAATAGCGACCTCGACTACAATAAAATGACCAAACCACACCTAGAATCGATTTTTCGGTCTTGCTACGATTGGCCCTTGACAGTATTTCTTGCACACGTGAAAATTAAACAACGCCTACAGTTGGGGTGCTTTCATCGTACTTTCTCGACGAAGTTTTCATGCTCCCCCTGTACTCAGGTCAGGGTGGAAAGAGCATGACAGCGGAAGCGGAGATGTCCCAGGAGGGAAAGTCGCCAGTTCGCTCGCGACGCGAGTCTCGCTCGCTCCCGGGGCGACAAGCATCAGCAACAGAAGCGGCATTGCCCTGGCGTCGGGTGAACACCCGGAAAATTGGATTCACGAAAAATATTTCTGTCACAGTGCAACGCGCCGGTGGTAAAACTGTTCTCTCGAGGGTGGTATATGTTGTGCGAGATGGTTCGTCACGGGTAGGATAACCCCGTTCCATTCATCGATGTCTCTGCCTCTATCACTCTCTCGTGGATAGATATATTGGATTTTCTATTATATGAACACGCCCGGAACGAACGGAACTATTCGTAGTGTGGTGCGCGCTTTATAGATTCCATCCACGGTATACAATCTATTCGTGTATCTATGCGCAATACCGAAACTCCGACATCGTACGTAGCTTCGCAGTGGAGGAATTGTGCGCCTGTGCGTGTTCGTTTGTGTACGCAGGGCGTGTATCTACTCCACCGCAGACACGACCAGCGGGGCGCGAGAACATCCTGGTGAAAGGGTAATATCCTCTGTGAGGCGCTTGGGTACCAGAAGAGCGTCAGAAGCGTCTCTGCCATGTCGAACCCTCTTCTCGACACAGCACATACGACCGCTGTCGTCAACAACAACCGAGTAGTGCGCTTTCATTCGCTCACGCGCACATTGCACGCGTATCGCGTGACTCCATTTTACACGCCGCCGCGGTGTCTCTCATTTTCCTTAAACAAATACCCTTCAGAGGTACCGAAACGTTCCGATTTTGGATGCTTATCCGCTTTGCAAATCAGCGGGTTGTTGCGACAACATCGTTACGTGCACTTACTTATGACGAGTGTCGAAGGAATGCTTTCCGTGTATGGGGACTTTGTAAGGTGTTTATTGAAGTGTGTTTTCGAGACATTATCTGGTCCCGATATAGAACTTAGAGATTTCCGCCAGGAAGGTGAAGTTTGGGAAATAATATTCCGGTGTGAAAATCGGTCTCGACACACCCGAACCGCAACTTTTCCATCCACAGTTTAACATTTTTTGTATGTTCGTTAAGATTTTCCTATTCACAATGACTGAAGATCGGCAGCCAATGATGGGTCAACGTCTTCTTCACCAACGTCGTTGGTAAAACGCCAGCCCGGATCTAAAACTGCCCCTTGGATACTTCGACTTTTCGAGGATTCCATCCACGAATGGACTGCAAGCTGCGCTTTGGACACGCAATAATTTGTGCTCAGCCGTAACGTGAATTAAATCATCCGAATTGATTCATTGATTGCCACCTCGTTATAACGAGAGAACGTCATTTGCAACGGCGTGAACTCGTTTCTGGCTCGCTGGTCTCTTCGACACCACTGACGCGTAAAGTCTCGATACGAAATTGATATTGGGATCGGCGCATGCACTATCTACAACGCGTTCCTGCATATCGTCGATGATATCTCTCACAGTCTGCGCTAACCCGAGAGAATATCTCTCGACGAATAATGGCCGGCGGGCTTCCCTCGAATAATGCGGGATCATCGCCTGCCGGAAAGTCTGTCTCTATCCAGGGCCATTCTATTATCGCAGCCTTGTCAACCGTGACCGAAGTGTACACAAAACGGATCAAATTGACGAGATAACGCAGTCAAATTTTAATGTACCGTCGTTTAATTTCCACAGTCGAGATAACATCTTCATAGCTTTTCGCGTTCCTCCTGCGAGGATCTCTGCTGGGAGACGTCGTTGAGGCTCTGCGCGCGCCCAGCATTACAACGGCGCGTGTCAGTTCGAAAATTTTAGACGATGCAGACTTCCAAAGTACGGTAATTTGCATTCATCCACATTCATAGTACGCCGTACTTACGCAGGAACCAATTACACTGGCATCTCCCTGTACTCTTGGCTCGGGGATCTTCGCTCGAACGCGCACGAAACTACGATCATAAGACGAGAATATAATTCGGCATGCGCATCTATTCAGGTCGGAAAGCATAGTTCTTCCCCCATAGTCGAACCCCTTCCCGTACCAGCTTCCCGTTTTCCGTCTCGAGAGTTTCCAGCCTTTCTCTCCTCTTACCTCAACGACAACCACTTATTACCCGGAGTTCGGTCTGATGCTCCCAAGATCCCGGTATCTAGTCGCGCTGTTTCCTTAGCTGGAAGCTTCGACGTTGCTTCCCGCAGGACTTCCGAGATAACAGCTTGTCTGCTTGGCCGCCCTCATTTTCCGCGCCTCGCGCATCCCCCTCCCGTCTCCGTTATACTTACCTCTTTGCCTAGCTGTACGAACCCCTCCTTATTCCGCGAGGCAACTCTCGCTCGGGGAACTCGAGCGACGCGCAGTAAATCGTGCAACGCGATAAACCTCGCGCCAACCTGCCCTAATCGTTTTTCCATGAGTTGTCCTTCAATCCCTCCGGGAGCGCCTCGAGGCAACTCCTGGATTAATGCACAAAACCAGTCCTTTTTTCATCGCTCTTCCTTCATTCCACTCTCTCCTCGCGGCTCGTTTTTCTTTACTTTACAACAACATCGTAGCGAATTTCCGATAATAACTTCGATAATTTTTATATTACGAAGATAAAGCGGCTCAGGGTTAATCCGGCTTGTAATAACGAAACAATCCGGCTTATCATTAGGATATTCGTCGACTCTGTTGGAACGTTGTTTAGTTACGGCCGGAGGCATCAGGGACTTCGGTAGCAAAATTAATTATTATCCCATTTCGTTGTTACTGTTACGACGCCCGTACCGTCTCGTCGTAAATCCGCGCTGGAGTCGGAGACGGATCATCCGCCGGAGGATGCAACCGTGACATTGACGATGTAATTCCTTCCTCTGTCCTTTAATCAGGCGATTCTTTGGCTGACCCGAGGCTCCGGGATAAAACGGGAGATCGTTTGTCCCGACTCGCTAAGGTTATAGCTTGTTGGGAAGTTATTGGCCTTATTTGTGGAACGGTGGACTGACAGCGGTTGCAACGGGATAGCAAATGGGCGATAAAGAGGATACCGGATAGCCGATGCATAACGCCGGCGCCTTTAGCTCGCGAAGAGCTCGTTAGTTGCCTTTCGGCATCATCGGATTGGCTCGTTAAGGGAATGGCTTTGAACCTCGGCTGTGCAGCTACGAGCTGAATAGTTATACGCGGCGCTGGACGCGGAGAAAACCACGAGTGGCGAACGAACCGACGCGGGACGTACAGGGGAGGCTTAATTACGAACTCGGAATGCGCAGACTTTGGGTATAAAGCATAGTCCTACTTAGCAGGAGTCGGTGAGCTACGAGCGGGATAATTCCAGGACGCGTGGGTGCCACGACTGGAAAGTCCCTTCGACCGCCGAACACACCAGCGCTCGCGGATTCCTCCCGCATTTTCCGTCTCGTTCCAGTTTCTCTTTCGCCCTGAGCTATGTGTCGCTCCCCCTCTCTCCACAATGGTATTCATTCGGTACGCAAAGCTCGAGTTATTCGCATTATTATCCCGCTAACAAGGCACATCTATCATATTCAGAGTTGATTTTTCCAGGCTGTTACGCCAGTCTTTGCCCTTGTTGCTGTAATTCGTTACACTCCGCAGTTTTCCCACTCCTACGGGTCTGAGAATCGCCAGATTCCAATCGCGTGTCACGCATTCCTCAGTTCTGGATTATTGTGTGTTTGAAATTGAATTTTACGCATCGTCGATTATTCGGAGCGATATTGCCTGAGTTGTCTGATTTTTTGGTATCGGAGCGAACGTGACTGAGTCGCGCCGTTACCCCAGTTTAATTAACTGTCCATTCTGACCCCGGGGGAAGTTTCACAACCACCAAAGTTCTATCCACAATCGGGATTTCCAAGCTGTGCCGCACAAACCGTTTACTTCTTACGCCGAAGCTCTCGCACTGCAACTAAAGACACTAAATCATTCAAGGAATGTCGCCTGCATGCGGTTTCCTGTAATTGGAATGCGACACGCGTGGAAGCTGTTCGGAAACAAGGCGCCGACTATCAGAAGCATCCAGGTTTGATATTCTTCCGTTCAACCCCATCGCGGCCGTTTACTCTCTCGTTTTCGTTCCCGCTAGATATGCGCGGTACGTGCCTCCATACCGCAGATTATACCGATCAGCATGTGCGAGTATGAAACGTCGAGCGGCGAGAAAAGCTTATCCCGAAAGTTTACGTTCAGGTCGGATGCTTGCGCGGGAGATAAAACCGTCGGCTACGTAGTGGGTCGGGGGTTGTACGTGGACGTACATTCGACTGCCGCAGTCCCCGACGATTCTCTCGTCGTATTCCGTGACGGAGGAGTATCATGGCGCAGATTAAACTGGCGACCGAATAATGGGGATGTAAATTACTCTCCACAGGCGGGAGTGGAGATCCTTCAAAATAGAACGTGTTTATCCGCAATTACAGCCAAACAAGCCCAAGAGGCTCTTAGGCAATCCAGTCTGGCGCAACACTCCGTCCGGCCTGTTGTATATTCAGAAGCCTTTGCTTATTGAACATAAACCGAGTTGCGCACATACTATTATGACAGGGGGAACCGCGGCCTCTCAGCGTTGGACTGCCAATATCGATTCGAAAGATCAACTGATACGGGGCTATCCCGTTCGAGCGGGTATTACACATTTGGCAAATTAAATTTGAAGGGTCGAAGCGGCGATCGGTGGCGCGGGGCGCGGAGAATGACCCCAGGATGTATGGAATGGGCCGCCAACGCTTGCAGAATTGCTGGATAGCTGGCTCTTTCCCGGATAGATGGAATCACTGCGGCGTTGCAGGTTTCTCTCGCTCAGCGATTCGCGGTGGGCAAGGGTATTACACATAACCGGATCCTCCGTGGAGGAGGCGACGAGAGCGTCCGGAACGAATTTAAAAATCGCTCACTCCTCCCTATCGAAGCTTCGCGTTCGTTCGTCGGTTTCCCTTTTTTTCCTCACTTTTTTTTCTTCTTTTTCGATGAAACGGTAGCCCTCTCCAGCCTGGCGGCCATGCCGGCCGGATCTCGAGGATTAAATTGGCTCTTTGCCTCCCCCTCGGCTGCTCGCAAATCCCTTATATAGGCGCGCTGCTTCTCCGGACGGTCGTCTGCTACCTTTCCGCTTTTAAAGGTCCTTTTTTTTTCATTTCGACCTACAATTAGAGCAGGAGGAAGCGCGACAAGACGGCGGATACTGAAAGCTGTTGAGTATCAGAAAAGGAAAAAAGTATCAACAAGTAATTTCGTTCGGGGGCCCGAGTGTTGGTAAGAAAAACTATGAAAACGGAAGGTAGGAGATGCGGAGCGAAGAGCCGCAGCACTCTCGATCGATCACTCTCCTGTTTAATTCATGACGTAGATAATGAAAATTCATTATGCCTCGAGCAGCAATGAATATCGAGCAAGGGTCGAGAGAGGCGTTACCGAGATGCTGGTACCCAGCGTGGAAGAGCATCTGCGGCGACGACAATCGCGCGACGTCGCCGAACTCGATTAGAATGTATACGCTGAAGAGTGCTTGCATGCAATTAATATTTTACCCCCGGTAATCGTCACGGAACATTGAAAATCCAAGCCGCCAAGTATAAACATGACCCACACGGCGGCAAGCGGCATTCATTAATTCAGGACCGCGCAGTAAATCTTTGTTTTTCCTTGAGTGCAGCAGTATTTTACGTCCGGTAGACGCCCCGACGTCCACAGGAGCTCCCCTGTTCTCGACGTTGTAGCACGCATTCGCGAAGGTGCACGCCTTTAATGAGCCCCTGGCTCAGAAAACCAGATGACAAATGGATCAGATTCTAGAACGAGATGGCCTTACCCACTTAGATCGATCCTGTCTTTTTCCCCTGCCGAAGTAAATGCGTAAAAAGAAAAGTTTATATTGCTCTACCTCAGCACGAAACAACCGACGAGGCAATTTTTTTTCTCCATCGGAAAATCAATATCCCACAGCTTCCAAATCCCTCCATCCATCGCGTTTCATCACGAAAATAGCCGATAGTTAAATTACCAATGTAAAATTCCCGAAGATCCCTGAGAATGTTTTTTTTATCCCGTTCTTCGTGGCTCGCTTCCCTTTTCACAAACGTCCCACGCATAAATTATTCTCAACGGTTTCCGGGATAAAGTCTTGTAATATCATCCCTCACTGGGTCATCGTACTTTGTTTAATTGCGAAAACTTCCGGGTGCAACATTCTCCCCGTACAATCATGGAGATTCCGTGGAAACGACTAACCGACTATGCACAAACGGTACTGTAGATTGACGCTTGAGAAAAGTGAACGCATTGGTGCACCGGGAAAATACGTATAACGGATACGACTTGCACATTGCGCTGAAGCGAGGTGTACACAAGAGCGTTGCGGCACGATGAACGGGCACGAGAACAAATTACAAATGGGTGCCAGTTTACCGTCGGACAATACGTTGCGCCGACGTCGCTTATGTCTCACCCTCTAACAAGTACGGGTACAAATGTACGCGTGTCGCCGCATAAGTATACACGGCCTAACGAAGTGGATGACGGTACGGACCGGTGACCAGGCATGGATGCATTCGCGCATAGCATTCATATGGCAGAGGCGGGTAGCGAAAGGGGGTTGGCAAAAGGGGTCGGTACACACACTCGGTTTTGTCCGCCCCTCGCCCCTTCCTCTCTCCCTCCCCAGGCTGCAACCTTGTTTGCGGTGGAAGGTGCCATTTCTGTTGTCCCTACTGCTTGGTCTCTCTCCGGCACAACCAGTGCCTACAACAAGTTGGGTCCATTGCAGGTGCATATTATTAGCGTTGCCGCACAGTGCCGCAAGACTGCGAGCCGTTCGCCTCGGCGATGCAGTAAACATTGCATTAACGGTGCGTGGTTTTACACACTCACCATCGCGATATACCGACAGTCAACCTTTCGACTCGTGGTCATCACGAATCCCAGCTCTCCTCGAGTGAGGTGCACTTACCCAAATTAATATTAAAATCAAAATTGGTGGCGCTAACCCGCCCGGGGTAGAAACGCGAGCGGTCACTCTAATGTTTGCGAGGGGTTTGCTGGGGTTGTCGGTTACAGCTTTCGTCGATGCCACCCTCCAAACCTGTTGCCGACGATGATGGGAAAAATTAGGTTAGAATGGAACTTACACGTTATTTAAAATGCACCGTGTAATCCGATAACAAAAACGACGAACTGTTGACGGTTACGAGTTAAAAGAGAATACAAGACTCACTGAAAATATTGAAAATTCCAATAAAGGAGTGGGGCAAAATCGGTCGGTGGAGGACAAAATTCAATTTTCTAATCATTTTTTGGATGCCAAATTTAGTACCAAAAATACGTTCGGATTTTCAACTTCATTTTGACCTCCCACTAGTTATTGAAATATCACGTTTTATCCTACTGTCCCAATTCACCCCACTCTACCCTATGTGCTTATCGATATACTATATCGATTAAATGTATAATTATAATGTACATGGAGAATAAATCTACACTAAATTGACCCTGGAAAACAATCCGACGAAACTCTTTGCCACTGGAAAAATTACCACGACACTAAAGCCGAGCTTTCGACTCTTTTCTTCACGTTCTTGTCCTCTTTTCGCGTCATTGTTCTCTCCCTTCTGTTTCGTCTCCCGCCTGGTTTCCCTCCCTCTTTCCTCGCCGGGACAACGATTCGACCACTTGCGTGCGAAGCGAAGCGTCGGACGCATTCCGCACCCCTATATTACAATCGTTGCGTGCAGTCCGCAATCCGTAGACTCTCACTCTCAAGCATTCCCGGCGTTCGCACAGAGAGCCGGAAGACTGCACCCTGCACTCGGTTCACCCGACGCACACGATCATGCACTCGCTCTCCTTGCGAATATATCTGCCGTGGGTGATCTAAATTATCATGCTAAATTTGGTTCCGAATCGATTCCACACAAATCGAGGATCCCGCGCGCCTCCAGCACGGCCTATCGCGGACTGTATCTTAATTGTGAATTGGATTCGGGCTTCCGGAGAACGAGAGAACTGCACGGGAAGGGAGAACGAGAGAATGCTAATAGAGAAAGGCGTAGCGGAACGGATACACAAGCTGGTACACGGGAACGGTGAAAACAGCCCTGCAGGAAAGTGCTCCGCATCCGTTCAGGGCATTTCCTTCAGAGGATTTCCATCTTCCACGGTCTTCGCTGCCAAGCTTCGGATCTCCCTTACCCATTTTGCGTTCTCACTACGAATCCGCGCCAAGTGGCTCGCCCCGAAAGTTTTCACCGTTGTAGGAAAGTTGGCCATGCCGTAGCTACAATTCGCATCGGTGCCCATCCACCTGCACGGGAGTTGCCGCGATACATCCCTGTACATCCTTGTGCCAGACTCGAATCCCACTCGCCCCGCTCGATCTCCACCGCCGCGGCAACAGCCGCGAGGCCAGCGATGGGCAACGGTGCACGTTTTATCTCGCCGGAAAATTCACGTTCAGAATTAATTACGTCTCGCACGAGACGGCATAAATCGGCTTACAGTCCGTCCGCGATATTCCACTCGCTGCACCGAGCTTACCTAACGCGTGAGTTTGGAACGACTTTAAACTACTCGATATACCTCCCTGTCCTCCACTTTCCCGTGTATCTTTTTACTTCGCTCGTAGTATTTTTTTATCCTATCGATTCGAAAACCCCATCGCTGCTGTTGAAATTGCGACCGAAGTTTGGAAAACAAGAAGCAGGAGAAATTATCGAATTGAACGAAATTAAGGAAGAGAGAACTCGCCGCAACTGTACTTGGTTTTTATTTTTTATTAATTAATTTTTATTTCAATGTGTCGTGCTACCGTAATTCTCTGTATTTGATGAAAAGTTTCGAGGCTCAAGTCACAATCTGACGAGACTCTCAGGAGGCCACAATTTTTCGCTCCAAATGTGACGCACGATTAAAGGCTCATTTATAAGTAAATTAGACTACATTGCGTGCGTGACTGAGGTTTGTCGGCACGGGAGCGTTCACCGTGAGTTCTTTATTTCATTCATTTCTATCGCTGCTTACATTCGAAACGAATTCCAAACATATTCCAAATATAGATTTCAAAGAAAAATAAAAAATAAAAAATCTTCTGCAGTCAATTCCATTTTATGCACGAAATACTTAATTTCAGGTTTCGAGAAGCAACATTTTTCTCGAACATTAACATTTTCCAAAATGACGATACTTCCCGTTGAAAATAAAAATGTTCGAACCTGAAATGACGCAACGAAATTTTGAGACGTTTTTCCCTCAGGAACTCTCATTCGTGAAATTCACAAAAAATCATGCAATCGGAATATTCCTCTTGCAAGGTTGACGGACGTCATCGAAGACGATTGCGTCCTACCGATATTTATAGAATCGTAATCAACGGTGAAAATAGAGTTGATTTATTTCCGCCAGAGAGGGGGACGAAAGCGCAGAACAGTCGCAGCTCCGAAAGATTCCATCGACACGCAAATTTTCGTTGCGGGAACATTGCCACGTGTACGTCAGCGTCAGCTTCATCTATAAGTGGGACAAGATGTATACACACATTCGTACATAGCCGTGGAATTCACCCCTGCGAGCAGGTGCTCCGAATAACGGGAACGTACAGCAAACAAGGAATAAGCTGGGTATGCTCGTTGAAAGCACTGAGCTACCAGTGCGGATGGATCACTCTGGCTGTGGCCCTTCCGTAGGGTTTGCCAGCGCACGCATACCGACTCCACGTCTCTACCGATCGAGCCGTCCGAGCTTTCTCCGTGTCCCACTGGCCACGTACACATGCAAAGCGAGAAAGCCGGATTTATCCTTGCGATAAATGGTGAATGCGTAAGTGGACGCGGGCTCACGTACCGTCGAGAATAGGCTATACCATGCTCGGCTAGAGCCGTCGGCTACCTAGCTGATCCTCTCGATACGGTCGCCAGCAGCTTTGCTCTCGATCACTCGCAACCCCGTTGGGAACATTTCCATCCATTCTCTCCGTCTAATTCTCGATCGATTCCGGCTTTCGCCTCTCGGCACGGCATTCTCCTTTCTTTGTTTTCATGTCCTCGGTAGAAAAAACTATTAATTCCCCACAAAAATCCCGGTCGGACGACGTTCACGTTGCATCCGTTATTCAATCGTAAATAATCCCCTGTCTCCTCGTTGGAACAGAGTCGAAAATAACCGTGACGACTGAGCCGCAAAATATGAAACGCGACTGCGCGCACCACTTTGGCTGGTACTCGAATATAAAGAAAGTCTCGGACGCTCATCGGGGAAACGAATCCATGACGTACTTCGTAAAATGGCAAATAAGTCACCGAAGTATGTGCATTCGCGCTCTCCCGTACTGAAGTTCCCGCTGACTGTTCTGTGTTCCGTGGCACCCGTGTCCTTTCTCGCCTATCACGACAGAGTAAAATTAAGTGACCGCGAGGCGCGATTCCCGTTTCGCGAACTGCATAATGTTCTCCGGCGTTGTCGGCGTGACCCCGCCGGGACTTTGCGTGCTAAAGCCGTAACTAAAACCGGCGAGGGTGGTGCAGTAGTATTCCTCGTGAATAAGGGAGTGAGAAATTCAAGTGAGAAACGTAGAAACTATAATACATTTAACATACCGACGGTGATATTAGATAGCGTAAAACACGTATGTGGACACAGAGGCGGACACTCTACGCCTACGAATGTCGTATTATCCAAATAGCGCACTACAACCGGACAGTCGGATCTACCGTCAAAGTTGCCCCAGGAATAACATTTATAAAAAACGTCACACGCCTCGTCAGTGGCAATGTTCTTTGTTCCGTTGATCGAATCAACGATGACCGTGCTGTACTCGGACAAAAAAACTGATCCGGCAGTCCCCGATCTGTGTTCCTGGCAACCTATTTCAATGCTGTAATTTCAGAAACGAACGTACAGTGGATACAGAATGAATACCTGTACACCTCATGCATCCCCAGTCGCGCCACGTATGTGCATTCGTGTATGCGAGAGTAGGCTACGGGCACAGTTGGCACTCAAGGGGCTTTATGCTCGAGAGAAGCGCGGAGCGACGTAGCGACACAGATGAGAGGATAGAGCTAGAATCCTACCGGCTTGCCCGGTCGCACAGCGTACGTTGGACGTTATTAGTATTCCGTTTGTTTCGCGGTACCAGATGCAGTTAACCCGGGACCACGAAGCAGCAACACGTCACGCCCGACCTACAACGATATTTTGCCGCCACCCTCAGTTGCGAGGTTTCGAGCGTAGAAGTATGACTACGACCACCCACCGAATCTACTATCAGTACCAACCCCAGACTACCGTAGTACGACAGTCCCTGCCGGTACCTCTTAAGGTTCTCTCCAAAGCTAATACCATCATCCTCCAAATTATCGATACCATGATATCGTCGTTCACACCCTCCGTTGCTTTCGCCGACTCTCCCTCACCCTTCTACCTCGACGGAGTGCGATCAAGCCATGATTGGATTCCAACTTTCCACTTGCCTGGTCGTAGTTTCGCTTATTACCGAATCCAAATGTCACACTATCGCGTTCGAATTGTTTGTTGCTAAAGGTTTCTCCTAACGACATTCTGTTCTCCCGCACAATGTTCATTCCCATTAAGAGGGAATCGCCAATACCGTAATTTCGAAAGAATTCAGGCGGGATATTGGTAGCTGGTAGAAACATCATTTTTCATCACAATATGACTCAAGAATTCTGTACGGTTAAGCAGGAAAATTACCGTTCATAGATTAATGGTTTTTCGTCTTTCTGGGTATCTTGCTGTATGTCATCACGGGTTCGAAGAGACCAAGGAAAACATCTACCAAGACATCCACTAAGGCACAAGGAAATCATGAACAGCAGTGTACTCACTGCACAATGGGCAGGACAGCAGGGTAGTTGGCAGGTTTGTCCGTTGCGTAAGAGCTGGAGGATAACAACGTCCCTTACAATTATACTCTCCAAACTCTCATGACGTATTTCACGAAAGTGGCTGTTGGCCGCGAACTAGAACGAGTCCTTATTCGCGGTAGTGGAAATAGAGAAGTCGGCACGTGGGATAGGTACGCTGCTGCTGGCCGAGAGAAGGAGAGAGAGCGAGACTGGATGAGTGGCCAAGCGAACGGGGCTTCGGTTAACCTCAGCCCTTAACTGGCGGCGGGTCACGTGATTTGATCGTTAGATCAACGGGGGCCTTCGCAGCCGGAGCCAAATTAGAAAGCGGGGTAATTGCAGACCGTTTGCACGCCACCGGCAACTGACCGAGATGCTACCGATGCTACCGCTGCCACTGGTGTGTGCCAAGCGAGGGAGAGAACGAACTGTCCACTGGCTTGGAAGGAGAGAGACGATAATAGGGTTGCCGTCTACTCACTGGGGTTCTCTCTATTGGCCGTTCATGGCATCGTCCTCTCCTTGACTCTCTCGATTCGCCGGGTGCAGCGGGATCACTTCACGGTATCGCAAATAAAATGAGCGAAAAATAAGAAGAAACTGGCGTCGTACAAGAAGAAGACGAGAACGAGGATTGGCCTAAAGATGCGACGTAAGAATCTCGTGTCGTTTTGGGCGAAAATACACCAATGAAATATCTCTGATCGAGATACCAAAGGCCGAAATTTTGAAAGTCGTAAAGCCTATTCTCAGTGGTGTCGGTACGTTCCATTTTTTGACTGAGAGGGATTGATCGGGAGAGAAACTTCGTAAGCCCCGTTGGAAAAATCTGCTGCGAGGTGTGGGAAGATACGTGAGGTATCTCATACGAAAATAGATGAAGAGCCGAGCCGATAAAGGGATGGGAAGGTTACATCCGCAGAGCGGATGCTGAAATATGAAGAATCTCGAGTGCAACGGCTTCCAATCAGCCGTGGGCACTCTTCGGCTCTCTTGGCGCAAGAGGATAGAAAAGTGCTGACCTGTACTCGACGATTCTACCGTGAAGCTCTTAAAGTCGATGCCTCCTGTTCGAGGCACACATAGTTACATCTGCAGCCGGTGTCGCGTGCGCCGGAGCTCGACACACCAGCGAACTTCATTATGTATGCAAACTCGTGCATTTACCACGTTTCAGCATCTCTCTATCGGAGTATCGCACCCATCCCTACCGCATGCAAAAATGTTGACTGCCAATGAGCTTTGGAGTACACGTACCTCTTTTTACTCCCCCGCCTCCCCATTTACGCCTGTGCGGATGATGAAAAAAGTGCCGGATACGCTTCGGTTCGTTCATGCAGTGTTCAAAAGAAAAAAAAAAATTCTGTGCCAGACGTATTCGATAATTCTCCGAAAGTGAAACGAGCTTCGCCGTGGAAGCGGGCGCATCGAATATAAATTTACTGTCGACTTTTAGAGCAGAGTCCGCATTGAGATTCCACTACGGAGTAGTCGTCGCACGGGGACGAAAGACTCACGGAATACTTCATGAAGCTGCGATATGCCGGTCGGAGCAACGCGGTATTACTGGCACTTTGCGTCACGCAAGGGGTGGGTTCGCACTTCAATACGGCCCGGCGACTGTCGCCGGTGAATCGACTGCTGAATGACGAGCAAGAAAGGACCCGAGGAATCTTGTCGTCTGGGGTTTCGTTTTTTTTTGCCGCTACTTGGGCGTCATTTAAATTCGCCGCGAATCGTGATTGCGCCGTTCGCTCGCTCCTCATTCGTGTGTTCGTCCCGCTCCGCTGGATTTCGCTGATTCGATTGAGCCTCCGGTCTGTTCTTCACGACTTGCGCTGTCTCTTCCCGTTCTCCCGTAATCGTGAGCTGGAGAGCAAAGCGAGCAAGGAAAACGTCCATCTCGTCTTTCCAGTTTTAAGGCACTTGAAAGGAGCCCTATAGTTTCAGTTTGAAACTTTCCCTCGCCTTAAACCCGCGGTCCTAGGGCGTGAACGGGATTCGGCGAAAAACCCGGTATTCAACACCAATCTAGAAGTGAAAGCATTTCTTTTTCTCGCCCCATCCAGCAACTCGGCCGAACTTTCGTACCTTGGGCGTTTAACCCTCATAGAAAGATTCTTCCACTTTCCGACTAATTTCTTAAATAATTTTTTCTTCGCGTATCTTAGTTTTGTTTCTTCCTTGCCGCGGCGAGTTTCTTGGGCCAATAATGGCGCCCTATCTCAAATGGGAAATAACATATAGAAGTTTCCGGGTTTACGTCATGTTTAATTGAACTTGGCAGAAATATAAATCGGGAGCGAAAACGAATATTGACCAACACGTAGTGAGTATTCGTCATCATCGTCGTCGTAAGGAGAAGACGAGAAAGTTTCCCATCAGACCCTTTGGTTTCCACTGTGGAAATGGTTGGACCGTAAGTAGCAGTGAGTACCCGGCACTGGTTGAAGCAATTAGTTATTCCAATATTTGCACAAAAAAGAGAGTTCTGGAATGAAGTTAAGTTCCCGGTCTCTTCTTTGCCCCTGGAGCATCTGCGCGGCAACCGCACATTATCCACGTTGCTGATAGCTCCGCGGCGTCTTTCTCATTCGTTCTTTGCTCCGCGAAAATTATAGTATCGCTCGGATAATTTCGTCCTGCACAAGCAGCTTCTAATTAAGTTGTTTAGTTGTCGTTTAGAAACAAAACTCATGAACCATGGCTCAGGTATCGTACGAGTTACCAACAACGGTTCTGGCCGACAGATTTGGTTCATGAATAAGAACCGGAAGTTACAAGATCCCAAGCAATGCCGGAGATGACCGATACTCGTATTACTCACAGTATTAACTCTTTGACGTGAGGACCATGAGAAAACTCAGGTCTACAGGCATTTATATGTCCGGGTTTAGCGATTCTTATCATCTTTATCGACGGTGTTCGCCAAGGGTTCGCAAAGACGAGGGTCACTGAGTTTCTTCGCAACTTCCTGCGAGTGACTTGGAACTTTGGCTGGGGTTGACGAGAGGGGAATAAAAGAAAAAGAAAAAAAAAAAACCAGGGCCCGTTCAAAAATTTATGGTCTATCCATTGTGGGAATTTGTGGTGTCCGAAGTTAACCCGCACCACGACGATAAATCCACCAACGACAGACGTCAATTGACATAGCGAGGGTGCGAATACCCAGCGAGAGGTAGTGCCGGACAACTAATCTCAACCGACTGCTCGCTTAGGTACTCGGTCGATCTTCCGCTCGCAGACTCTATTTCATTCGTCTTTCACTGAGGTAAATTGCCTCATTACAGATAATGCTCCAATTACCTACCTTCGTGCGTCTGCTATACGTTTCGTCCTCCACTGCTCGGTCCCCATACTGGCGCTGGCATTGATCGGTACTCGGGCATATTCCTTGCGTTTAAAAGGGATTGCCCTCGGATGATCGGTAATAAAGATCCAATGCGTTCAAGAGATACACTCTCCTTTGAGAAGCAACCTGTCTCGCTGATTCACCGTTGCACTTTCTCCAATAAATAATCAAATCTAACCGACTAATTGATTGGCTTCCGCGGTTTTTTTTTTTTTTTTTTTTTTTTTTTCGTTGCATTTCCCATAGAGAAAATATTGTTTTGGTGAAAAAATTGTTCTTTCGAGATTATAATGAAAACATGTTCAGAATAATCAAAAAATAGTCTGAACTGCGGATGAAGTACGCTTGTTTCATTGCAGGTAAATTGATGATAAAAATGTTTCATTAGTAAAAATGTTGCTGTTAGAAAAGCGTAAAACGGTGAAAAGCGACGATCGATGTTTCGAGACTGTAGCACTCGACGGTGTAGTATGCGATGCGATATACGATAGTCTTGCCCTGGAGGAGGGGACTATAGCATGATCGCGTGAGTAACGCCTCGTGTCCGTACAATTCTCGGCACAAGTGCATCGATTCGTCTTGGACGGTGTGTACAAATACACACGCAAGGAATGTTTCGAGGGAGTGGAAGAGTGGAAACAGCAAAAAAAAGTGAAAAAAAAAAAATTTTCGCTCAGGCACGTAAGGGAAAAAGGAGGAGGTGCGCGGCCGCGCCGTCGAGACTGTCTCGCGGCGAGTAGGAACTCTGTGGAAAGTAGTGCCGGTCGTGTTCGGGCGGGCGAGCGAGCGTCTGATGTGGTTTGGGTCTGACAAAGTAGACACGCTACTACTCGCCCTACGTAACCGTAAGAGCCTGCACGGTAGGTACAGCGAAACCGCTCGTGGCCCTTGGCACTCTCTTACCGTGTAATGCAGTGGCTGGTCGAGAGCCGGCTGCGAGACGGATATCAACGAAAACCCTCGCCGTCGTAAATATGCTAGGCAAAGACAATCGAGTGCAAGAAGAATGTTAAGTTCGATTAGTAATAATTACATCGGACCGGAAATTGAAGTGTTGCGGTGGTGGCCGCTCGCGCTGCGCGCACCTCATTCGCGTACCTCGACTCCGCTGTGCACGTATCGGTGGTTCGCAATGACGGTTAAACTAAATAATTTTGCCACCAACGGCACGCGCTGATAGAAGTCACGTTGTATAACCTTCCGGCTGACTTCACCGCGTTCCGTATGCATGTTTAATGATGCCGAATAATTAATCGATACGTACAGTCGACCCATTACCATATACCAAGATTACCATAGGCCATTGACGAAGACGAGTACACAGAGCAGCGGCTTCACCTTCGCCGTCGTTAGTTTGCTCGTCGGATATAACACGAGACGAAATATTACCACCGTCTCAGAGTTATCTTGCTCTAAAGTATTATTATCATTAATTTTAAAACGTTATGGTATCTAAATCGGAACTGGCCAAGGAAACGAGCTCGCAGCCTCGCGAATTACACCGAGGGAAGGTTGCAGTAAATGTTACAGATCGTGTCCAAGAAAAATTACCATAGTACATAATAGTACGACGTTAGTGAGCTACGGCAGAATGTCGCAGATTATTCAAAAAAAATTTACCATAATATATTTTTTTTCATTTTTATAAATCCTTCTCTGAGCGTTCTCTCAGTGTACAGCCTAGCGCGCCAGCCATTGGACGACTCGGTCCGTCTATGGTAGATTTCGTAGGTATTTTTTAGGCCACTCTACGGAGCTGTTATTCTGACCTTATCCATCACTCAGTCTCGGCGCCCTTCTCGGATAATTGACGATTGTGCGAAGCCGTAGTCGAGCGGCGGAGCGGAGTACGAATACGCAATTGCAGGTCGGCCGTCCGTAATTGAAGAGGGCTGTAACTGGATAGAGGCGAAACTGCTCGTGTCCAGGCTTCCGTCTTTACGCGACGGTTACGTTTCAGAACTTGGGCTCGACTACGCTTTCTCAATTCGTTCCAACGGCACTTTTATCGGACCCTCATTCGCTTCACCGTGCGCGAGTTTACGTTACGGGTAGCGAAAACGCATTGGGAACTCTCAAGAGATCGTCGAACGGTGTTGCAATTGACCGTTCGTTCAGCTGTTCGCATCCGAAGTCCATTCGCGGAATATCAGTGCGAAGTCACGCTTCGGCCGATGCTGATAACGCTGAACGATGCTTGTCAGCATCGGCCAGCGTTATCAGATAGTGTAACAATTATGGATTTGCAGCTGCGTCATTCTCATTGTTACGGTGCGGCCAAAATTCGTGGACATTGAGTCCGAGTAAATTTGGATCCGTGCCTATTGTCGCGCAAATGACGATGAATACTTGAAAAGGATTTTCGGTATTTCGAATGAACAACTCGGCGCGCCGGTCTGCCTCGTTTCCATTTTACACACGTTCCAATGTTAATCTATAATCGAGATTCTCAACACCGTGCACCGGCAGCTGATGCGATTATTCCTAAAGCGCTTTTCATCGGCAACGTGTGCGAGGAAATAATAGATATTCGATGGTTTTACGGAGAGGGATGTGTGTACGTCAGTTAATTAGTTCATAACGATCTGCCGATAGGGATTATGCGGGAGCCGTCGGCGAACCGGTAAAAAAATAAACCGTCTGTTACTTAATTTCCATGTTTTTTTCACTGGTTGCGTTCGAGATACATTCTATACAAAATTAAAAATGTCCTCTGTAACTTTGCTCCCTGTACAAAAATCTCAATTTTAAACCAGACTTTACGTTCCGCAAATAAATAATAAAATGTTGCTGTGACCTCGCTATTGATTTGAAAATATTTGTTTTCAACCGGAAGCGAAGTCCTCACGGTCCAACGTTACTTCTGGTCGGAAAATTAATATCTTAGCCGAAAACAACTTATTTTCAGTAATGCAACTGGAATGCATTCGGTGACAAAAACACGCGAATCAAGGAACACTGAAAAATTAGTCGAGGAACGTGTTTGAATTAAATCTCGAATGTAGCCAGTGACAGAAATTAATTAACGAAGACACGGAAACTGCCAGGCGAGAAGCAAAGACAGGTTGTTTACGAGGCTTGATCAATGATGTATCGCCGACTCGCGTTCACGGTATGCGAGGTTTTCTCCATCGAAATTGTGTACTCTCTGGAATACACAGAGCGTGTGTGCCTTATTGTCGGAAAGGCGCGACCTACGTACAGGAGATGTAGGCAGGGGAATTCTTTGGAGCCGCGAAACGCGAGCAGCAGCGGTAAAGGAGTGTATTCATGAGGGAATCTCGGATACAATGGTGAACGAAACCAACAGAAAAATAATCTTTGAAGATGTGAGTTTTGTCACTGAATAAAGGTCGACCGGTGGACTCGCTCGCGAGAAAGATTCGAGAAACCGATATCTGATCAGTGGATCCGGATTTTCCGTCGTGCCGTTATCTTCTCGTCTGCACCGCTCTTGTAGTCGGTCGCATTTTTCCTCGTTCCATTTCGTTAATCCTTCAAGATTGCTAGAAAGTCGCTACAATTGCTCATCGGCTGCACACGAAGTTTCCGCGAATAGAATTTCAAAAATTCATCCGGGTCTATCGGGTTGGAGTAGGAAAATTGTTCAAATTTGAAAAAAAAAATTTCTGGTATTATTCGAAGTCGCATCGAGTGCTATAGTCATTGGCGATGCACGTCACCAAAGTGATCGGTTACGGTCCGAAAATAGTTATAGATCGTCGGTTGTTCGCAAACTTCCGCATTCCAAAATTAAATTCATTCAGGCCCATCGGGTCGGAGTCGAAAATTCATTAGCAGTGCTCTATTTACAGCCAGCTATGATCCACCTGCGTGGGCAACCAAGGCGTGAGGGGAGGCGAAGAGAGAACCATTAAAAAAAATGAAAGAAAATCTCCCCAGCCACGAAATTGATTATTCACTCGGTGGACTTGTTTTTTCGATTATTGCCTTCTATTTATATGCGTCATCGGATTATCGATGAAACGATAACAAATTGGAATTCTTCTGGGTTGACAGGATCCATGAATAATGAATTTTATGCAGATTCAATTTATGTCTTCGATCGTACCATTTTGTTGCGGTCGCCGCGTATCTCGCCATATCAACTTCTACGTTTTCTTTTTGTACCCTTCGTCCTCGGTCTCCGGTGTACCATCGAACTGTTTTTTCCGTCGTTAGAAAGCGTATCTCTCGACGAATGCGGGAGAACCGGCGTTATTGTACCAGCAATCAGCGAATCGTCCGAACTATATGGACGCAACAGGAAACGTTAATGAAAAAATATTGTTACTGTAGAAACGGTGCCGTAGTGCGGCGATGTTTCCATCGGTATGTACATCGTTCCCATTCCCTCTCCCGCGCTCCAGCTAGTAATATTTCCGGTCATCACGTAGGGAACCGTGCAGCTGGGATGTATACCCCCGATGGAAATGCAAATTCCAAATTCAAATACAATCGGAGGCGCGAGCACGACTATGAAATCGAATAGAGCTCTGCGGGTCCGGTGACAGCAGTTTGGATCCAAGGACACTTCAATACGAGACCCACCGTCACCGGTACTCCCAAAGCTACATGCATATACCGACGTTCCGCATACCCTCCCTCTATTCGCATCCGGACTTCCTATCAACGAGCCATCCCCCCTGGCACACTTCCCCGGAAATGGCAAGTTGTTCTTTCCTCCCCGTTCATTTAAAAATAACAGCCAAGTGGCCTCATTTTTCCCAAATGATTTTTTATTTTTCTCTGAAAAAGATCGCACTCCAAAATTTTCATTCGATTTTTTTTTCGACAGTCGGAAGACCGCGGTTCTCGATATCATTTCATTTTATTTCCAAATGGACACTAGGTCGAAGCTAGTGAGTTGTGTGTTTGATTGATGCGGATTTTTTACTGTTTTACTGTTTTGCCCTCACAGTCTCGTTTTTTCGCGCTAATTTCCGTTCTACCTCAGTCTCTATATTGGATTCACGCAGCGTGTTTAAGAATCTCGATTCCACGCCGAACTGCATTTCTGTTCGTTAATTTTATACGTGTATACAATTTCTCGAAGTTAACTTTGTTTAAACAAAAATTGTCTTCGTTTATTTTTCCTCGATAGGTTTTATAAACCGGGGAAACAGAAGATAATGTGAAAGGATTTGCGGGACTGGCAACTGCTCGCCTACATCGCATTTCGGCCATGGGGGATATACAATATTTGCTTTAATTCCGGCCTCGTCTGATGCGGGGCCATTATCTCAAGCTGACCACGACCGCGACTACCGTGCAGTTACGCCGAAACAGGATGTATTCGCGAGCAGATTAACATTCACAACGTAACAGCAGCTTGCTGAATACTGGACAAGGGTTGTCTGCAGTTAACCCTCGTGTGAGGGCGGCGGACTTGGCCGTCGCGAGTGCGTGCGAAACGCATTGCCGACCGACACGAACGATGCATTGAACAACTCATTTCGCCCAAGGGTCTTTTCGCAGTTCCCTTCTACATGTTATTGTGTCTCAAGGGTAGAAAAAAATCTTAGGTGCTCAATTGACTGAAACGTGACTCGTCGGACTAACGTGAATGGCTCGATTGTGACCCAGTGAGCGAGTAATGGGAACGGCTGCTGCGAAGCTCAAACGTCGGCCCGAATCACCGGAGTCTCATAGTCGCGAGTCAATGTATGTGTGAAACGCAATCAATCTCGTCGCGTCGACGTCCTCGTTGAGCCCATTATTGTCTCTTCGTTCGGCCCTGATTATTACCCTCGGAATGACGCCGCGAGACGGTGCGCGAACCATGACGGAATGGAAAATCTGTTAGCCCGGTAACGATCCTGAAATTAAACCAACGGACCCGTCCCATCCCTGATCTCTTGCACAAAGGAAAAAGTTTTTTTTTTTTTTTTCGTTAATTATGAAAATGACGCATAATAGAGCATCGCACGATGACCACGAAAATATCTGCATCTGCAAAAATTCACTTTGGCAACGTGTAGCGCTTAAATCATCGGTTTCAGACGAAAAAGTGTACGGTCTTTTTTGTTTGTTTTTTTGGTTCTTTACCAACGCATTTTCTCGGATTTTTTATTTTTCCGTTTTCGAGCTAGTTTTTCCGAATTTAATATTTTGCCACGCGACGACGGATTAAAAGATAAATGAAGAGAGAAAATCTCTGGAACTTTTATTTTCCTCTTTCAATTCTACACCAACGCATTTTATCAAAAATTTTTCGAATATTTTCGGGCTAATTGAAAGTAGAAAATAGAAGTTCAAAAGATTTTTTCTCTTCGTTTATTGTTTAACCCGTGGTACCGTACTAAAATATTAAATTCGTCAAAACTAGCTTAAAAACTGAAAAATACGAAATCAGAGAAAATACTTTAGTAAAGAACCAAAAAACAAACAAAAAAGTCCGTACACTTTTTTGTCTCAAACCGATAGTTTAGGCGTTACACGTTGCCAAAGTGAATTTTTGCAGATGCAGATGTTTTCACGGTCATTATCGCACGCTGGTTGAATCAATGAGAAATTGATGGAATCTTGCCTTGTTACACTGTCAGAAGCATATGGGAACACGATCGAAGACGAGAAGGATTTTAAGTCTGGTTCCCGGGAAAAATGTTTGATCCCAGAATTAATGAGACCGGCCGTGACTGGAGAAAGTCCGGGATAAAAAGAAAGGTCGAAGGGAGTCACCGGTGCAAGTGCGGCGGACACATGCGAGGGGGTTACCGAAATTTTGGAATAAATTGAGCGTCGTTTCTGCTCGTTCGAGGAGGAGGGTGGAGCGGTTGTTTATTCTCGAAATTAAATTGAATTGCCCCATAACTTGCCGGTCTATTAGCTCTGGGGACCGTGGCTAGTTTGCTCGTAAATCTCGGGAGTATCGGAGCGGGTGGCCAGCGGTGGGTGGCCCGGCGCCGTTCCCGAGCTGTTCGAGAGGGAACGCCGCGGTGGAGCATCGGTGCGCGGCGACTGTGCTGGGCTTTCGATTCGACCCGACAATGCGTCCGGAAGTTCCCAGGAAATACATGGGCGTGGTACAGAGATAAATGTACTCTTGCATTTGCATACTTACCTCTCGACGCGATGTAACCCAGCGGAGCGAACCATTGAGCGTCGGAGGTTCGCATAGCCAATGGCTGGGAGTCGCTGGATGCACCGCGACTCCGACCGGTTAACTCCGGCCCTTTCCTTGTCGATCCTTCATTTCCGTAATTCGATGGGTCGCTGTGCTTTATGCTCCGTTTGCGGGGACGTCGCGTGAAAGCCTAAGCAATCTGCGCGCGGCTACGGCCCGAAGTCGATCCGCGAAACGGGAAAAAGAAAAGAACCTGCATAATGCAAAAAAAAACCTGGTTCTCCCGTTTGGGAACTATGTAGGTACTGTTAAAAACTCATGAAATTTTCTATAAAGTTTTATGCATAGTGTATAAAATTTCATTGACATGAAAGAATATTGCTGTAACGATAGTGCAGACCGTTGCAAAATGGGGACACTGAGCAATAAAACCTGCTACAGTGATACCGAAAGCACAGATACATTGTTTTTCACATTAAAATTGTCTTGGCACGGGTTTCGAAAGGATGTTAAAAAAAACCATCTGGGGCGAAACAGAGTGCCTTTCCATTTGACGCAGTCCGTGTAAGCCCGAAAAGAAATGAAACATGGGCTTCAAACCATAAGTGACGTTTTTCTTGAGTGTCGTTACTTTCGATCGAAAAATGGGATCTCCAAAGCGGAAGTCACGTTGCCCCTGAAAGTGGTGGATCGCCAGCCTAGTTACTTTTTACGAAACGAGTTTTTGCCGAAATGATTTTGTCGTGAAGGAATACGCAGTCAAATTTAAAATAAATATGGGAACAAAGGGAAAAAAAGTTGTTCCAGGAGGAGGAGGAGGAGCAGAGAAACGGAGCCGAGAGCGGAAAACGCGAATTTCCGTCTAGTTTGATGAAAGAATTTCTTGTGGAAATAAGCGGACCTGGGTCGAGAGAGAAAGAGAGAGAGAGAGAGAGACAGTAGAAAAAAAAACCAGAAGAAATAAAAATATGTAAACGCCAAAGTTTATCTTGGTTCCAAAGTAAGCTTTATTTGAAAGGCAGATCTGACAGAATAATTTAACTGAAAAGCCTTCATTTTACCGTACTGTCCGCCGGCGACTCTCACGGCCGGCTTTCAACTACGCACACTTGCGCGAACGTACATGAACTGTATACATATCAGGACACGATCCACACAGTCCGGTCACACGTTCAGCTCATGCATGCTTTCTACAATTGCCTATCTGCATACACGGTACCTACGCCAGAAGCTCGCGAGAAACACGAAACACCGTCGTTTGACGGAACCGCTCGTTCTACACGTGAGCACAAACTCTGTCGAATAGAATTTCACACACACGACACCGTTGTTTCTTTTGTAAATTCCGTTAATACAGTTTAACGGTGTTAGACAGTGACTAATGGGATTTAATATCCGGATCGTCGCCGGAAAGATTTATCACATCGATCATCATCAGATAAGCGGGTATGGTGACAGCTCTCGAGATTTACGCTTGTCGAGGAGGCCCCGAGAGATAATACAAATTTTTGGATACACCTTTCGGAACAATGTACACAGCAAGAGCTGAAACGACCTACCAGTATTGAGTCAATCGTCGCCTATCTTATCAACTGGGTAGCATTCTAAAGTTGCGTGTGGCATGTGGAGTCTTGTGACAGCAATGATACACAATACGAAAGATTTGATCAGTCATTGCTCAACATTACGATATTCGGGTAAACGCTGGCTCATCGAGGATGACGCCAGATTTTCACGGGCCAATGATGACTTTGGTATCGTGTCAATCAATCATGATACAGCACCGATGCGAGTGACTATCACTGGAGATGATCGAAGCATCCCAGGTCCCGGAGTTCGAGAACCATATTCCCAAATAACTCATCCATAGCCTCGCCACCCAACTTTTTTCCCGCCTTTGCTGCGGCCACGTGGTCGGTTCTGAAGAGCCCTGAATCAAATCTCTCAATGTAGATGATTACCGGCAAAAAGAACACGGATATAACGTATCCGAAAGTCGCTCCTCTCTTGTACTCGGTAAGCATATTGTCGTAAGAATATTTATCCAAGTCGTTGACACCGGCTTCGCGCAAATAGCCGATCAGCGTGTCGTGATAGGATTTGAATATCTCGTTAAAGTTGGCCACTCGGTCAGCGCTGGAACAATTGAGATAGAGAAAGGTCGAAAGATCGATGGCCGGCGAAGAATATCCCATGGTTGCGAAATCGATTATCATGGCCTCGAGTTTTCCGTCGACTCTCCTGAAGAAAACGTTGTTCCTCGTGAAGTCTCCGTGACAAAGGGTCGCCAAAGGCTCAACCGGAGTAACGTTCGGCAACATTATTTCCTCAAACGCGTTCTCAAAATGCTTTTCGATCTTGTCGCAAAATTTCGGATCGCAATTGTTTTTTCGAAGCCATGGGATCGGTCTGGACGAAACTATATTAATGAATTCGTTCAACCATCGACCCTGTATGAATCGTGACTCCCGAATTTCATTGACGATCTCCTTGAACTTGCTGGGTTCCTGCTCCTTCATGACGTAGGCCATGGCGTGAAATCTGGCAATTTCGCAGACGGCCGAGAAAACGTATTCTACGGGAATATCGTAAGCTTTGGCGGACATCTCGTAGCCACGAGGACTCATGTTTTCCGTGACTATCACGGTATTATCGAGACCATCCTCGATTGTCAGAACGCAGCGTGGAAAGCGCGGATTTCCTCTGGCGACTTTGGTGTAAAACAGTATCTCGTTATGAAACTGATCGCACATGTTCATGCCCTCGGCCAGTGTGAAGTCGAGCGGTGGTCTCTTTACCACTAGACGTACCTTAACTTCGCAGTCGTTACCACTCTTCTTCTCATCCGGTTGGAATTTCAGGTCCAGAAAGCAAACGTTGGAAATGAAAAACGTGTTCTGCGGAATGGTGAATTCGAATCGAGCGCTGTCGCTAGATTTTCCGAGTGACTTGGCTATCTTCGGTATAACGTTCGTCTCGATCCACTCGGTCATCTGCTGCGCGGTTGATTCGGTCATTTCGATGGTACGGGAAAATTTCCTCACTGCACTGGTAGTTCGTAAAACGTTTCCTCGTTGGAGCCAAACAGCACGGACTGACCAGCCGGACGATTCTCCAATTATTCGCGGTATGGCGTCTCAGTTAATTGCTGAGATGACAAACCACAGTCATTTGGTCGTCGGTTACACGAACGTATAGTTAATCTGTCGTTGAGATCGCGACTGTCCGTTCACGAGCGTTGAGCGAGACCAAGTACCAAGTTGTGTAACGCGAGGTCGCAGTGAAGAAGCAACGGGCTATTGCGGTTGGTCATTGGTTGAATCCCTTCTCCATCTGATCTCCGTTATTATCCAGATGGGCGAATGACGATCGGATGAGTAGACCTCGATCCGATCCTCACCAAGCTGCTCGTTCGTCTTCCCCCACCAGTGCTATCCAACGCTTGCGATATAACTATTTTCAAGCAGGAATTTCTACGCCACGTCCGACTGTTTGAAGATAAATGACTGGCGACGATTACGAAAAATTTCCGGATAACGATAACACATGTGTCATGACTCTGCAAATTGACTTTCAGTCTGACTGGACAGTCTCGACGCTTCCACACACATTTGCATTTTTTTTTCCATCACGCTAAATGCTTGCTGCAGAGGTCGTCGATAATTGCTCGACGTTCAGGAGCCGATTCATGAAACGGCCTGGGAGCTCTTTGTTCACGAGCGTATCAAATAAATAGACCGACGTCTGCCAATGTCAGCGGTGATACGTTTTGAAACAATTGAGATATTTATAGTACACTCGATGCATTTATAATACATCGAGCGCGACGATAACCGCGCCAGTTGTTGTATTACGAGCTGCGCATATGATTATTGTGAGTAGATAAACCTCGTGAGAAACAAGACGTTCCGTTGGGAACGTTGCTGTGAATTCGGGAACTCGAACATCTTGAGGCTTGCTCAACGATCAACGACACAAGGTAATTCCGGGAGTGGAATCGTTGACAAGACTGTCACCGCGGGCAGAAGTTGGTACACGAGCCGTACGTATTCATCTCGCCGAAGTGTGCTGCGGGAGAAAGTTCCTTCACGACAACCTTATATTCCCTCATTCTCGAACTAAAACCGTGGGTCGAGAAGCCAGTGGGAAGCGTACGACCGGCGGCCCATGTTCCACTCGTACTTGTCACGAGTCCGCGAAAGTCCTGAAATTAATGGACTATCATTTCCACGGGTAACGCCTCGAGGTCGCTCGCCGGGTACGTTTCTCGAGTTCCGTTAGCGTTTCTTCGCGAGAATCGTGTCTCGATTCATCGCGCACTGCCTCACCCGAGCCAAACAGGAGCAACAGCAGAGACGGAGAGGGAGCAAAGCAGAAGCATAACCGCCGAGCTCGGAGGGTGGTGAACGTTCGCTCCGGACCGGCCGGGATGCCCTCGGGTTCCACAAGCAACGGCTCGGAACAGCAGCAGCGAGCGAGTGTTGATTTATCCTGCTTGTGAATCTGCCTCGCTCGCTCTTTCGACGAGGTCTGCTGGCCTCGCAATTCCACCGTCGAATACCCCGGGCAACGGTGCGGTCGCAGCGTCATTCGGGGTGCCCGCAAGAAGTCCCCAGGACGCGAAGATACTACCGGCCATGCACACAATCCCACACACAGAAGCCTCACTCTCATCGCCAAACAATTCCGTCCCTACAGGACGTTTTGCTAGCTTCAGGAGCGTCGAGCTATTTGCCGAGACCAAGATCCTGGCCGGCACTGCAAGAAAAGCCCATTTTCCTTCTCGTTTCAGCGGCAGCACGTGCCACTGAGACAAGTGCGCCACTCGGAAAGTCACCGGTGTGTTGGTTCTGCTACTGCTCATGCTCGAGCGGGTTGAAGCACAGGGCGAAAGAGTGGAAAGCACGGCAGGCAGCTTTCTCCGTGCTTCGGGAAAGGGGCGCAAAATCGTCGGGGACTCTTGGCTCGCGGGGACGCTTCTTCCGTCATGGCCCGACGAAATTAACTGAATTGGCCTCGCACGAGTGCTCCTCGAATGAGAGGGGCGAGTCCGAGGCGGAGGAATTGAAAACAACCGGCGCGTTGCGACGGGGTCGGTCAAAATGTCGGTGAATGACGTTTTACCGTTTTCCGTTTGAGCAGAAGCAAAAAACTGAATCTCGAGAAAAAGGACCCGTTCGTGGATTCACAGTGAGAGGAGAGTAAGCGCGGACCACGATAAAATCATCCCGCAAACTCCGGTGATGTATGCAAATACCGAGCTAGGAAGCTGGGAGAGAGTTTCTGCGTGGTCTTTCTGTTTCAAGAACCACCAGAAGCAACAACGGCAAAGCCAGCTAGGAAAATGCTCTGGCGAGCTGTGTTGTTGTATAGATAACCCGGATGTTCAGTACTTTCACGTCGGCTTACCACGTCCAGACGAAATTCGAGGACGTGGAAAATTTAACTCGCCGGCTTACCGACGCACGTACCACGTTGATGGAAAAAGAAATATTGCTCTATGCGTCGGTTCGCACACAATGGACGATGACGCAAAGATACTTTTTGTTTCACCTGGAACCCGCCTCCCGAGGCCGATCATCGCAAACGCGGATGTAATGTTCGAGGTAAAATGAAATATTGTTCATACACAGGAGGGAGCAAATACACTGGGGAACGTAAAAAAATTGGGTCACAGTATTGAGGAATATAATATTCAGTATATTCGCAAGCCAGTGTAAATATGTGGAGCCAAGTACAGCGCCCATACCGGGTATCGGCAAAATATCGCGCATCTGAGACCATAGGAGGTTTAATTTTTTTTTCTTTGTTTTTTTTTAGTTGTCGAAGGCGCGCTTGAGACGGAAGGTATTTCCCACGTCGCGTAGACCAACTGAACCGAGTATCGTTATTCAAAAATTTCGCGCATGAACGCGGTCGTTCTTGCGATAGGTGCTCCCGACCGCGGGTCTGCTGCTCACTGTTGCTGCTCAGCTGTAAAGGAGAAGACAAGGGAAAAAGTGGTGAAAAGGCGAATGCCTCCGTGGAAAACTTTCCCTGCCAGTCGTAATCCAGGCTCCCTCTACTTTCTCAGTCCTCCTCCGTCTTATCCCCGCTCCCATCGTTCCCTCTTGCTCCCACGCTTTTCTCATTTCTCGTTTTACCCTTTTATTTCGTCTTGCCTCTCTTCCTCTCGGCTCACCTTCCAATGTTTTTCGCTTCGCTGCCTCCGAGAACGTTCCGTCCCTTTTCAGTGTAAATAACGTCGCCTTCCCTTTTCTCACTCTCGTACGACTGTTGGCAAATATACAGGCGCGAATTTATCGACCCTCGACTCGGCTAAACGGTTTAATCCAATTTTCCTGCAAATTGGCGACGACAGTTTTTGCACGACCGCCTCAGCTGTCACGGCCAACACGACCGGCGTTCCGTTTCCACTACAACACCACCAACTACGGCTCTTTCACTCGTCTGTATTTCTTTTATTCTCTCGGCTCCCTCTCGGCGTTCTTTCTATATGCGCGACGCGCTTAATTCCAGCCCGTCAACGTGTAATTGAAATGCCTATCGGGTACTCTGCAGCCTCCTCTATCTCTTTTCATTTCGCCGTTCTTCTCCGTACACTGTACGAGTTCGCGGAGCCACGATCGGATCACTTCCGCTCTTCTCTGTGTACCGAACAACCTTTTCTTTTTCATTTCCCGATTAATTTTCAACGCGGCCAGTCAAAAGGCATTCGTTCTCACATCGCGTGGTTCACTTCGTTAATCATTGAATTTTTTACATTCGCACTTGTCCTCGTGGTCTCAGCCTCGGTTTCTACGAATGCACCGTACATTCAGAGATGGAAATTCGTCGTGACTTAGGAACAGCGTCTTGTTTTCGCCAAAAATTACAGTGGACAATGTCACTTCTGGTTTGAAGATTTCATTAATCGACCGAAAGTGACGTCTTTCTGGACATCGTTTCCGCACGGAAAATGAGATTTTCCAACCGGATGTGATGTTTTCGCTCATGAATATTGATTCAGTTACTGGTCGTCGGTGCGCCAAATCTTATTTTTCTTCGCCATCAGCACAAATCGGACTCTATCGGTCTCTAACTGAATTATTGATTTGGCACGATATTATGTTCAACAACTCGCCGGGAGTCTCGGAGCATGATCGATAACTGTGAACGATAAATCATCCCCGTAAGTCTTTGGACGGGTAAACATTGTCCCGGAAACTGGGGAAAAAATTCTGCAGAATCGAATCCGCTTTGCTCGTTCTTCTCACCGCTTAAGCGTAAAATCGGCAATAGGCTTACGTTTCCGTGCCGTGTCGCCGAATAATACGAAGAGATATCGGTCCCAGCGACTAAAGTGCGACCTCCGGTGTATACCGAGAGATTTTCATCGGAGCGAAGAGAGACCGCGGTGAAAAATTAGGCTTATTAAAGGATAATCCAAAGTATCGCACAATACATGTGTATCGAAGGAGGGCTCAGGAAAATATTATTATTAAATTGAGAATTCACGAGCGATGAAGTCCGAGCGGATTGTATTCAATGGGATTATTCGGGACGAGTTTCTCCTCGAGATACCTGGAGTTTAAATGCTGTTAGTCCAAACCAGTTGCCAGTATCAGACCGACCTTACCGGTCTCACGGAATCGAGGATGAGCTCTTGATACATGCGTGTATTATTCCACGGGTGTGAATCCCGTGACATTCAACGAATAATGCTCAGCTCCAGTTCGCGACCAAAGGAAATGGACGTGAAGGAGACAATCTTAGCCGTACTTCCGCCGCAAAGCGGCACCGACGCAATGTAAACTGCTGGGAGTTCCGGTTCTCTCCACGCCTCTTGCCTCCTACGATGCTCGTTTTGGCCGCAACTTCCTTCACTTATCTATGTACAGTGGGAACACAGATACGCGCCGATGGAATGGGAGCGCGCCTTTAGAACCTGGTCAAACTTCACCAACTAAGAACATAATTTACACACGATCGTCCAAAGTTTCTGGGCTGTCCAACCACGTGGCGGACCACCGGCCGGCGGAATTAAATTCCATCGCGATCCTCGTTTGCTCTTTCGAAAAAACATTCGTAAATAAACCCGTACGAAGATCAAATACACGTGGAGAGGTCGTGGATCGACAATAACAACATCAGACAGTTCGAAGATTGCGACCTATATCTGGAAGATTGCACTATACAGGCGGAGCAAGGGGAAATCAAGTTTGCGGAACTTCAACCCTAAAAGTCCGACAAGTGACGAGGGTCAAAGATTTCACGGGTTTCCGACGCAATGTTAACAACCGGAGGAAACGAGGTGCGCGAATTTACAGAGTTACGAAGTGTTGGTAAACGAACGCAGCGTAAGTTTTCTAGCCCTCAGGGAAATGAAATTTCCTCCAGTCCAAGGGAACACCCACGGCCTGACTGTCCTTTCTCAATCATCCTCCACCGGAAACTTCATATAAAAAAAAAAAAAAAAAAATCAATGGTAAATCTCGTTTAACGATCACGGACTGGGCGAATGTGATTTAGGTGGACTGAGAGAGGTTGTTGGATAATAAATACGGTGGTATAGCGTCACACGGGGGAATGTCAGTATCACCTAATGTTTTACGATTCTCGAGGTGCAAAGGTGCGAGAACAACACTCGTGCTCGGGAAAACTCGAGCCGGTGCGTTTGTCGAGCGGAAAACATCCTGTTCGAAAGGCACGACCAAACAAAAAGGAATGCGGCTAAGAGAGCACAGTCCGAGCTCGCTCGTGCGTTTCCCCATCGAATCGCTCGATGAACGATAAAACGGGAAATTTAATAGCCGCCCCGCTTTTCCTTGCCCCTATCTTCCTCCACCTCGTTTCCTTTTTTTTTTAAAGCGCTTTTTCTTCTGCCGTTCGTTTCACTCACCCCACGAAACTTCTCAACTGGGATAAAACTAACTTTGAGTGTACGGGGCAATAAACTCTTCGTTTATTTTGGACTCTCTCGTGTGCACCGCGACGGTGAGGATGCTGGTGGACGTAAGACGCACACTTTGCGCCCTCGAGCCCTCTTCGTCGCTCCTGCCGCGCTGTGCTCAATTAGATCACCAGTAGGATAGTTCCGACTGATAAGACCGGAACTTTCAATCTTCCTCGTATTCTCTCCAGCTCCGATTCCCTCGGAACCGAATTTCCCGAGGCAAGATCACAAAGTCCCGACCTATCGGCGAATACGAGTTTCCGTCCGCCGCGAAGAAAATCAGTTTCCCTGCTGGAAAACAATGTGCCGTGTACACGCGAGACTCACGAACTTTCTGCATCGTAGACTACACTTTTGGTGCAATCGATCAATTTGCTCCAAGACAATTTTTCTCCTCCCCTCACTTCATCGTTACGATCATCGATACGCATGAAAGAAAACCCTCTTGGCGCCTGTTATCTTCGGAGCCGCCTCCGATCGCTCTTTGAGGGATCAGAAACAATATCCAAGCTGCCCCTACCGAGGTGCCGAGCGAAACTTTTCTGAGGTATCGCGATCGGCTCTTGCAACCGTCTCGAACAAAGGGATTTGCCCGGGCGCGTCCATCCCTGATAAATGGTTGATCTATCGAAAGTGAAAATTAATCCGATTGGCCGTGGAGTGAAATGAATCCCGTAATAAATCTCGCGCTGGCTTGAACGATGAGTTATAACTCGTTCCCGATGAGAGGGACCGACCGATGGAGCGTACGACGGAAGGGAGACGTGCGAGAGAAAGCGCGCGGAAGGGATGAGAGAAAAGCTCGGGCAGCGTAGCGGGTGAGTCGGTTCATTCGGCCGGTCAGGCCATGGAATCACGAAGAAATATGATGCCCCGCTCAGCTTATTTATCGGCAAAAGCTCGGTGAATGGAGCTCTGGTCTCCTCCTCGATACAGCTTCCTTCTCACCCCGCGTTTCGCGTGCTCGCCTCCGCTCTCACGGTACACACACGCGGTCTGATATGTACACCGGACTGTACGTGCATTCACACATAACTCATCTCCGGTCCGCGGCAGTTCGGCCATTAGGTACCGACGAAAAACTCTGCGAGTACAGAAAGCCGACGGACATTTTAAATTCGCCCTAGGAGCTGGATCTTTGCCGCAAGGAGGACGACGAAAAAAGCCGGGCCGAAGTGGAAGACACTGAGGACGTTAAAAGACGAACGGTTCGCAACCTGCGCTTTTCCGAGACCTTTTCAAAGAATCCAACCGGTCGGGGCCGATTCCGGTCGTTAATACGCGAAGACATCTTTATCTTCTTTACTCTACCGGTTTATCCTTGTAAGGAAAATCGTTCTCAGAGTTTTTTTTTTTCGAGGATATTTCTCCCGCGAGCTTGCGGACCGACACCTCAGAGAATCGATGTCCGACCGCTTAATTAGAGTGGCAAAGTTCGACGGCTCATCATCAACATTTTTTTCTGAGGACGATACCTCTGTGACGACGCACGTTCGTAAGGCGTCAGCCGCGCTTCGCGTATCCCGGGCTTCCGTCTGTGTTCTACCTAAAAAGTCAATCGATTGGTAACGAAAGTTTTGGCAGAGATCGAGGCGAGACGCTCGCTACGATGCGACTTTGTAACTTACGGACCGACGAGACTTTGCCGAACTTACCGGCCGGGGGAGCTCGGTACTCGTGGAGTATTTCCGCGCGACGGTACGCTTGTCGTTGCACCAGTCAGCAGTTAACGATCCGCAACTCCGGTCCAGTATCCTCTATCGGCGCACTGTGTACGAACAAATGGCCCACGACGTTTGGTACAGCCAACTCGATTTTGCACACTTTTCTCGTTCCCTTGGAAGTCCCGTGTCGCATACCGGCGCAATTTTTCTGGCGATCGCCGCGGCCCGGGGCAAACTTTTGTTCACTGCGCGGAGCATTAAAAATCGGCAACAGTTCGCCAGCAACTTTATCGACTCTGCACCTACTTTCTCCGCCAAGAAACACCCGATTCTTCAGCGCAGCAATGATTCCACAGCGGCGGATCAAGAGTCAACGCTTCGTCGTTGGCTGCGAAATTTTAAAGGGTGTCAAATTTATCGCCACGTTCCAACGTTCCATCGACGACGCAAAGATGCGTTCGTGGAACTTCGCGCTGTGCGGAGAGCTAGTAAATTCTTATCGCGAAGCGTTACGCGATCTCGACAGTGCGGGATATTTCGTTGATACTGAAGACCGTGCCACGTTCAGTAACGCCCAGCGACCCATCAATTTATCTCCGTCCGAAGGACCAATGAAACCGGTGACTCGCGCGTTTATCCTCGGCGGAACGGGCCCAGCTTTGCAACGAACTACCCAGGATGTAGCGAAGATCTGGGGCGTTATCACGCGACGTTTGGCTTAACGCCGCTGGTCGCGACGACGTTGAGATAACAGGAGTAATTGAAGCGTTCGCCGTTACACTCCGCATTCGGCGAGCAATTTGTCGATCGCACCGAACGGCCGCGAATTGTTTAACCGCGGAAAATTTTCAATTTCACACTCTATGGACCATACAATTTTTTTCTCTCTTGGGTAATTCCGTGCGAGAAGCTTCAGGAGGTGAAGAAACTCACTGTCCATTTATAAGCCGAGGAACGGGACTCGAGCCGGTCGAGCGATTCCCGGACCACCGATAACTCTCGCCCGGTTCCCTTCCCAACCTTTGTTGCTTCTTTCACGGCAATCTCCCCGATCTACGCTAACGCAATACAGGCACAACGTACACGGCCACGTCTCAAGTTTGCCGCCTAGAACGCACCGCAGCCACTTCTCGCCGTAACGGTATAACGTTAATATCTTCCTGGCACTTACGGATAACCGGCGAGGAGCCAGTGAGTTCCTCACTTTCGTGCGCTCGCTCGGTTGGCGCTAATGCCACGATCATAAGCTCCCAACATTCTCAACTCTTAATGAAAGCGTGCTGAAAAGTTTTCTCGTTCGAAGCAGCGGCACGCCGCTGGAAGCTCCGCGGATTATTACGACGGTGCGGAAGCAAAGAATATATTTTCCACGCGGAAACGGACAGCCGCGCGAGGCGATTCGCCACGCGAACGACGGTCAGTCGTGAACTACCGATTAAGCGTGAAATCTCCGTGACTGACGGAAGCGACTTTGGCAATTTTCTCGTTTACCATCCGGAAAGCTCCGCGGGTAATTAAGAGCTGTCATAACCAAATTATTTCCGTAGTGTTCGCTGCCCACCTGTTTGGGTCCGTCTCGTCGCTGCACCCGGTTTCGTTCGTGCTGCGGTTGCCGAAACAGAATTAGCGCACGATAGCTTCTACCGCACTCTTCTCGCCTCGTTCACGTACCATTTTGTGCCTGTGGAAAATAAATGTTCGTCTCCCGACCGGTGCGTCAGCAGCGGCGACGCCTGTAAACAATGAGGGGAAAACGGTTTTCCCAATTGGGAACTCGTTAGTAAACTCTCAGCTAAACGAAATTAACGGGTGTGTTCGGTTCCCGTGCACCGGTACGGTCTGCCGAACAATTTTCCGAGGCTCGGAACACTCGGTCCACGGTCAAATTCTGTTGATTGCCCGATTAAAACTTCATTGACGTGTATATATATATATATATGTATGTATGATTGTGTAATTAAATGTTTTTTCGTTCGTGTTTCAGGTGTGCTTTGCCACCTACTGCCCAGCAACGGCGAAAACTCGGACGTTCATCAGAATGCTCTTGAGGAAGATTCGACGCCGAGGTCGGGCCCGTATTTCGACACGGCCGCGTCTAAAAACGTCACGGCGCTTTTAGGAAAAACGACGTATCTAAATTGCCGAGTCAAGAATCTTGGCAACAAAACACAGGTGAGTCAGCTGTTGCAGCGCGGTCGCCACATACGCAAAAAATCAAGTTGTTCTTCGGCAACAAAATGGACTCAAAGAATCAAATTTTTCGACTTTTTCGATAATTTTTACTTGAGAGAAAAATCCCGATGCCTTTATTTTCCATGGAAAAAGTTTCCTCTAACCGCAAGCGAAAAATAACAAAAAAATGTGCAAAATGTGCATCATCGCGTGTAACATATAAGCTACGGAAAAAAGGCAAATTAGAAGAATTTACGAGTAAAAAATATGTCGACCTGAGGTGTACCTAAACTGACGATATAATTTTGCTGGTGACCCATAAATCAAGGCGATGCGTTTAACGATGCGATATGTATGGGCATACTGCATCGATTTATATATACGAGCATGTACTGTATAGTATTTTTTTCTCCAACGTTCGCCAGCGGGCGAAATATCGAGTGTCAATATTTTAAAGGGATAATGGAGCCACCGGCTGTCCCCGACAAACCGTAGGTGGTGAATCGAAAGTGCACTTCGGCGAGCGAACGGAGAGAGCTTGGGTCCGCGACCATAGGGCGAGGCTCGCCGCCGTCCCGACAATGCCATTGACCAAAGAGCGCCGAGCGAAATACTCCTTTTTCTTTTCCAGCCAAACCTCTGCCGCTCGTTCCCATCTCTTTACTGCACTACACACTATATAATCTTCCGGGCTGCGTTCACTCCCCGATGGAGCAGGATTTATACACTTTATATGTGATATACCGGATAACAAAAATGGAAAGAGTCGCATCGCTGATTGAGGAAAAATGGGGAAAAAAGTATTGATATCCGATCGAGGGAATAATAAGCTCAGACCCCGCATGTGCTTTTTAAATCGTTCGTGGTTATCGCGACTTGGTAATGTCAACTCGTAAATCATAAAGAAGAGGGAGGGAAAAAATAAAAGGGGAGAACGTATCCAAAAGCGATAGCCCGCCTCTCGATAAATTGCGTTATTTCGCCTGAAAAAAAAAAATAATAAAAATCTCTCGCAAAATCTTAAAGAAAAAAGGCAGCAAAGTTCCTACAGAGACCGGTGCACAGTGGTGGGGTTGTCGCATGACGAACGGGGGTAAATACCGCGGGTGTGGCGAACGGAGCGACGATGGAGCAAGTATTTGATTTAGCAGATCGAGTTTGCGTAGCTATCGCGTACCTCTGGGGTTGCGCGAATTCTAGTCGCTCCGGTCCTTGGACGAAGAATGAACCGAGACGTACCGGGCTTATGTACCCAGTTGTTGGCGATTCCACGATTGCAGACGCGGATATTCACCGAGAGGTAACGACGTTGCCGTGGAGTTTGAGATTCGTCACTGTTTTCAAGGTGGTTGAAGTAAAACTCGAAAGAGTCGTCCGGTGTATTACAATGCAGTGTAGGGCTTGCAACCGTCTCGGCCGAGTCTCGCGCTACGTGTTTCGTATAATATGAATAAACTTCGTTCATTCTTCGAAACAAGAGTTGTCAGCCTTAAAGTGTCTCTCGCGCATGACTGACGTACGTGCCTCGCGACGGGAGAGACGAGAATACGAATCCTTAGCGATGCAGACTGACACGTAGCCCCCCCGACAATCTAGCATCCTAACACGTCATAAATGCTAGGCACGTGACTTTTCGACACGCAAGTCAGACTATAACGGCCATTTGTGTAGGACGAGTCGCGAACATCTTCTTCGCCCACCCTTTTCTATCTCGGGGCCTTGCAATGAGAAAATCTCATTGAGCTTTGCGTACCCTCGGCTCGCTTTGTCCGCGGTTTGCTTTCCCAGACCACGGAACGGGGATGCGAGTTCAACAGACCACCGATCTCCTTTTTCACACGTTATTTCGCGACCGACCCGTGATTCCCTCTTTCTCCCGTTCCGTTTCTCTGTTCGCTGCGCCATGCGTATTCTTCTCCGGGACGGGTCGCGGTCGTGCCCGCTCGGCCGCAAGCTACATCGTCACCGCAAAACCTCACCCGCTGCTGCATCCGACGACCACCGCAAGGGGAGACAGATGTGTTAGCTCTGCGAACGAAAAGCTAAAACATTGGGATCTCTTGTAAGGACACTTTTTTACCGGTGCAGCACTCACACGGTTTGAGATTTTTTTCAAACATTCGTCGAAAAACGCTTGTTATTAAAATGTAAGAGGAGTAAGGCGGTAACATTACAAAAATCGTGCAATGGAGCGTAGGGCTGCAAGGGTAAATTCTCAACTGAAGTACGTAACGTGAACGTCGTGAATACCACCAGGAAATATTTGACTGGACGGGATGTGCCAACTCTGTTGGGAATTTTATTTGCTTCAATCTTTTTGCAGGCGTTACGTCCCACGTAAATTTTTAAGTAACGTCTGTGGCTACCGCACTGTTTATTTGTCACTCACTCTCCTCGAGATGGTAACAACCTTTCGATACTTTTTCCGAATTGACCTCTGCATAATCACTCGCTTACCTACCTTCTCCACTATACGAAGACCAAGATTTTTGGATGAGTTCAATTATTCGCAGTAGAGGTCGGCCAACCCTGGGCCAACGTCACAGCCCGCTACCGATCCAGCGAAGAACATCACAGCGAACAGCTATTTACTCTCGGCAAGTGGAACGAGCACGAAGTATCAGCAACTCTATTAATCCACACAGTATCGCACCGAGTGTGGCCTCGCGTCCTTCCCTCTTCCGTTTATTCATCCCTCCCCCGCGGTTATTTGCCAGTGAATCTGTAGGAACGAATTTCGTTTCACGGTCGCCCGAGCCGACACAAATAACGCGGATTATTCGGCCACTTCACTACTCCCGCGGTCTGCATCCCTTTCAAAGCAGCACCCCGGACCACCCGGAAGGGCAAAATCGCCCCGCCGTTTCACCGGCCATCAATTATCCATTGTATTCCAGCCCTCAGGAAACCTTGCTGCCAAGCGTTCCTATCGACTTACGAGACTCCGCTGACCGGCCAAGTGTTCGCCTGCCCGCCCATAAAGGTCTCACACTACTGGGCTCCGACCTCTCGCCGAACAGTCGGCCAGGCGCTATTGTCAAGGCGATGCGGCATATTTTTTTTTATCTCCCACAGTCATCATAATAGTGTGGATTAATTGTCAGTTTGCTCAATGAGGTAGAATCACAATGAATTTATATGAAGCCTGTATATCCTGTATAATATACCGGAGAATAATTGTCCTTATCAGCGATTAAACTCAGCCAATTTTTTTTTTTACACCCGTGAACAAATACTTGTGGATGCTCTCGTCGCTGAATTCGTTCAACTATTCGGGTTCACCGAATAGATAAACAGATGGATAAATCAACTCGAATCGGTTAAATAAACCCGATGTATCTAGTTCAACCGGTAGATAAATACCGAAAACTTTATTGTATGATTTATTGATTTTCGAATGTACTGTTCTTTTTTTTTTTGTTGTGCGGCGGAAAGGCCGCGGGCTTTGGGTTTCAACCAAAACTAGTCGCATCATCCTTCGATGTAACGAGACTTACGGATTAAAACGAGGAACCGTGTATGCCCGGAGGTGCATGTACCGTGTTACATAGCCTACATAGACTACTACACACACAACACGATGCCGCGGATGGTATTCCGTAGTTTGTATATTCGTGGGTAAGCCACCCCTCCGCCTATTGCATGTTCGCGTGTGAAATTGTGTTCGCTCGCTCGTCTCTGTGTACGCGAGCGACTCCGCTCGTTTCCTCCCTCTCTCACACAAACCCGTCGTCCTCCCCGACCGTGCAACTCGGTGTACCCGTTTCTCTCTTGATTCGCAGAGAGCGTTCCCGCGTCCGGCTTTACCGGGATATCTCACGACACGTTTACGTTACAGTACAAGTTGGGTTATCTGTATTTATCGTTCATTTCGCCGTCCCAATTCCTTGACGCCGCTTCGTTACCCGCCGCCCCGCCGCGGCTGGGAACGCAAAATGCTAGAAACGCCGGAAGAGCGAGGATTACCGGTCGCACGGCAGCGTCGCTAGGGCTAAAACTGCACAAACCTACGCATGCATTTGTTTGTCGGTAGGCCAAGTATATACCACGGTTTTATTTTTTTTTTTTTTTTTTTGTAAACGTCACGCGAAAATGTTGCACAACGACTGTCGCCTTAATTCCACTTTGTCGAAGAAAAAACGGAGAATCCTTATCTAATCTCTCCGCGTGCTCCGACCGTAAATTATTGGAATAGAATTTCCGACCGTAATAACGCAATAAAGCCGCGACGTTTCTTCGTGCCGTCTCGTACCATCCGGATATCGTGGGAGGGGGAAAATAAGAGTGCAGAAGAAACAGAGGTATCGCCCCTGCGGTAGCGAAGTTAAACCTCCCTACACGATTTACCAATTTTCACACAAAACCCGGGGTCGGTTCGGCGCCGACACCTGCTGGCGCTCTTCCCCGTGGCAATCCGATGCGCCAGCAGCCCGAGGAGCCCAACCACTTCCGAGTCTCCCGCGTAAGTGGATTGGCCGACGGCTGGAATTGAAGCACGCCGGGGTAGAGTACTCTTCCAAAGGCAGCTTTGGCTTCTGTTCCGCCCCGAGCTGTATCTCGTGCTCATTCCTTTCATTCCCCCGTTTACCCCGTGGGATTTCCCAGGATCGCAAGTGTTCCGCTCGGCTCTCCGCAACTTTCTCGCGAACCGGCTCGCGGTCGAATTTTCTACACACATCGTTTCGTATTACCGAAGACCTGGATAAAGCGGTTAGACACCCGAGAAACATGTGTGTTGATTCAATGCGTTTATCCTCATAGAAATTTTCGAGCTTCGCGGGCTTTTCGGAGTCTTATCGGACGATCTCCTATTTAAATACCGACTACACTGACGAAAAATATGGTTGGATCAACCGAAAGTCACGGTTACTCGCACTGAAAATTCTTTCGTTCGAATAAAGTGTTCGAGTCTAAGTCCGAGTTTGAGCAATTGTGCGTACATTTTTCTGAATACATACCGATTTTTTTTTTTAGATTTTCGAATGCACTTTGAATTCATCATTCCTGTATGGCAAAATGTATAAGCTCACGAAATTCAAAGTGGATTTTGAAATCTGAACATTCACACTGATTCAGAAAAATCATCGAATATATTAATTTTAAGAGAAATTATATTTCCGAAATATTTGTTGAACAATTCGCAACAATTATCGTGGAAATATAATCACTCCAGTGGCTTTTGAAATGCTTGAATTTTTTTCGACTCAATATCATCACGATGTGTTTGCAATTCTCTGTCTTATTCTCTGATCCTTACGCGAACCTATTCGCGGGGACCACCTTAAGTCCCCGAAGACAATTTATACCACCAGCAACTCATCACCGTCGGTTCAAATTGAATCCGTACAACCCTGAATCAAGAAACTAGCGCGACTTCCTAGCGCATACAACAGAATTCCTTCCGGCGTGCTTCACCGAGCTTTCGCGAATCCAACCGTTTGTTTTTCTCAGTGTACACAAAACACGCCGTACAGTGACCACACAAAGCTTATCTAGGCGCCGCAACTTCCGAGCGTAAACCTCCAGGCTCATCACCCAATGCCCAACTGTGTACATACCGCTTGAATAAACCTGTGTAGATTTCGGTAATACCGTAGATAAGATACAGAATTGTTCGCGAACCACCAGTGATTCGAAGTCTCCGCTGCAAACAGTATGAGAAATAAACGAGACACGGACATCCCATTTGACATCGAGCGTTATACTTGTTTATCCAACTACTAACGCTGGTCGTTGGCCGTGAGTGCGCATGCATGGGACCGGATTCCCTTGCAAACGATATCGAGCGAGAGCATCCAGCATGTTGGATCCGATATGCAAAAACTCGAGGGAACATTGAATGTACAGTGAAAGCGGATGAAAAAATAAAATTCTGAAAAAATACATCCGGAAATTCTGAACATCCAAAAATACAATAATACATGACTGACTATCTAAGGTCGTTCGGGAATTCCATAAAATTAGGTTACTCCACAAAGACGGGGTGATGGGTCTCTCACCCTTCTCGCCTCTCTGTCTCTCTATTGCTCGTTCGCAAGCTCGGAGTTTGCGAGCGAGAGGCAAAAGCTTGGAGGAAAAAGCCGAGTTGAAAGTTCTCTCGTTCGCCGCAATCTTTGTCCCGGAGGAATCGAAAGGCCGTGCAATATCGGACGAGGCGCCTTCGTTCCTCCCTATTTTCTCTTTGCCTTCTTTCACCCCTCGGCTCTTCGAGCCCTCTTTCGCCAACGACAAACCGTTTGAAAATTCATCCAATAAGTGAAGGCGGGGCAGAGCTACATTTTTCATTAGGATCGTTTCTCCACGGTTACGCGAGCCTTACGGTAAATGTCTCGCTCCCGCGAGCTTTTTACTTTGCCAGTCGAACTCGCGGGTTACCAACGATTCAATTACATTATTGTTCGGCCAAAGCCCATTTATCCGACGAAGTCACCGCGAAAGTTCAGAAGCATATTTTTTATCCTTTTGGATGCCTTGCGCTGCCACTTAATTTTCAAAGATCAAAGACGCCTCGTCCCACATCACGTCGCGTGGGAAAGTTACTTCTGATTTTAAAATCTAATTTTTTTTTGTGGTGTTACCTCATACCGAAAGACGTGACTTCCGATAAAACATGACTTTTTTGAACCAACGGTGACGTATTTCCGTTATAACATTGCTTCCAGGTCGAACATTTTTTTTTTCCAATCTAGAATAATGAATTTCCAGTGAGCGGTCACTTGGACTAAAAAAAATTAGATTTAAAAATCGAATCTGATATTAGAAGGAAAATCTTACATTTTTTTCTGGAATGTATCTGGAAAACATCTAATTGCACAGGAAAGTTGGTGAAAAGAGCGTGTGCGCTACCACTACAAAAATTTCGATGAATCCGCGAAATAGGTGATCAACGAGAGACAAGCGCGCGTTTGACTCAGACTCGGTGACACGGGTTGAGGTTGTCACGTGTATCGAGTCTCGCGATGCACTTGCACCGTTGTTCTTTCTCTCAGCAGCAATACTTAGACACAAGAATGCGATCCAATGAAGCAACGAATTGGTCTCGGAAACAGGGAGAACAGCGAGACGGGAGTAAGCGAAACGTGAAGCAGAATGAGCAAAAAGAGGGCAAAGGGACCAGGAGAATAAAGTATGCCGGTGTCGCCAATGGAAGCCCGGGCTTTTCCTCCTTCCCGGACTCCGACTATCTCTTACTCACTGATGATAATGGTGGCTCGGCGTGCACAACCTTTGGGACGACCCGTCCACTCCTCTGCCGATCGACCAACAGAGTGGAATATTCATTCTGCTTAACGCAGACTGGATTCTCAGTCGAAAATAGGATCCGGGATCAAGACTAGTGGTGTGACGTTGTGCCCGATGCTGGCTCTCTGGGATTTGGAATAATCCTGCAGTTGGCTTCCGGCTGGCAGTGTCCTCGCCTCCATACTGTACTTCTCATCGTTCCTCTCTCCCTGCCTTTCGCCGGGGGAGCCTTGCACATTCCCCCGACGGTAGTATCGCTCGAAAACGCAGATTGGCAGTGCCCAAGCATTTCGAGAGCATTGCGACACGGCTTCCGACACCGAGAAAAGCTGGCGGCGAGCATCGATCCAGAAGTAACGCCGATGGTTTCACCTCGGCAATGATCCGGACGTTTCTCTCGCTCGAGACCGTATATCACTTATGTCGATAATAATATCCATTGATGTGACAGTGTGACGCTAATGGCGAGAGGAAGGAAGAAGCGCTTGTATATTGGGAATGAATAAGTGTATGTGGAGAGTGTGCATTATGGATCGTGAAGGCAAAGGAATCGAGGAGGTGCAAACGGCGACGTGGCAACTCGCACAGCCGGGCCGCCGCTTGTACTTCTGCTGCTGCTGCTGCTGCTGCTGTTGCCCTTTTATGAGGGTCTCGTTAAAAGCTCAGGAAATGCACTAAAGTAGAGAAGACGGTGGGCTAGAAGAGGGGTCGTTTCCAAAGGAGGAAAAGGCCGTTGCCGTTGTGGTTCGCGGTATAGCTGCAGGTGATGTTTAAAGGGCTTAAAAAAGCAGCACGACGTAGCCATGTGTACTGGTTAATGGCCGAGGTGCGGTGAATCGCGTCGGGTACTTTAGGTACGTTGAAGCTGCAATGGGCAAAGTGTTGGGCGAGGGCGAAGGAAAATCTCGAGGAAAACGGCGATCTGTAGTACCGTCGTGGAAGCAGAAGAGACGCAAAAAGGTAGCGAAGCGGAATGTGGAGAGGTGGAGAGGGCGAAACAGGAGAGCGAGAGTTTCACCGAAGTTTGCACGAAAGTGCTGGAAATTTCTCTTATACCAAGGATATATAGAGGCACGATTAAGTTCGGGACTCGCTCGGAGGATTAATGCTGTGGGTTTCGAACACACAAGGGATGAGAAACAATTTTAGGCGATAATTGAATTTTGTTTGTCACGTAATTGCATGAATTCAATAGCGATACCAGATTTAGAACTGCACAGCTCCTTCGGGACATTTTCTGAGCTCCCAGCTCCCCCCCCCCTCACCAATCAGTGAGACGCTCACTTTCATTTCAACATTGATGCGACAAGACGATTTTACCTTGGGAGCAAAAAGAAGCGAAGGTTCTCAGATACATAAAGCGCTTTCTCGTGAGACTTATCGGGAAACCGAGAAGAAACTACGGTTGAAAATGTCGAAACTATAGTTGAAACGAGTTAAAATGGTAAAAATGAGTCAAGGTTTTGTATAATACCAGTAATAATTTTTTGGAGCGAGAGCAGATTATAATGTCTCGTATACGCGAACCTTTTAAGACTCGACCGAGTAAGCCTTTTACGATCGAGTTCCGTTTCAAATTTAACGAAGATCGCTCCGGCTCTGAGCAGCCCGTGATAAGGGCCGTGGCATATCTCGCGAACAAAGCTATAAAATGTGCGAGGTCGAAGCCAACACCACCATGAAATTCTGGACGGTCGACCTGAGTGCGCCCTTTGAAAAGTCCGTAATTGTAAGTGTCGCCGGTTCACCCGCGTTCCCTGATCGGGTACAAAATAAAGCACATGACTCTTGCTTCTCGATTGTAGTCAAATGATGAATCGTCGACCTCCCGCAATCTCCCGTTGAGTAGAATGGCTTTCCGAAGTCCACCGACGAATGTACAAAACGCAGGACGAGTCAGTGCAATTTACGACTGCGGCCGGCTTTCCACTCGACGTTAACGTCCCGTGGCAACGGCAAGAGAAGAGCGAAAAGCTGATGGTTCGGGTGGGACCCGAGCGCGAGGTTTTCTCTTCTTTCGCGGTACGTATATATACGCAGAGCCACAACGAAGCTTCCGCAAATTCACGCTCAAACCTAAGAGTACCTCTGTAATTTCCCAAGCATATTACGACCCACCTCGTCGACCGTCGTATTTCCTCGATGAAATCCCCGACTACATTCTCTCTGTTGCGGCTACTTTTCGTACTCTCCGCTACAATCAGTCGTCTGCGCGAGAAACCATTTCGCCCACGCTGCTCCTCCGTTTTCTGCATAATTAAAGCGACTCTTGCGCGGGAAGCTTCCCAACGAATGCGCGATGGCCGACGACGAAAGTACTCGGCTCGCCAGTGAGAATGAGTGGACCCGAAAATCCGATATTATGGGCCGGTCGAAGTCGACGCATTGCCGGACGACCGACGACTATTTCCGTTATTCTCGCAGTCGCTATCGGTTTCACTGAGTCATTTCCACGGAGAACGGAGAGAGGGCCGTTTGTGAGAAAAGATCGGCCGGAAATACACGAAAAAGTTTCGACACGAGGAGCGGTCAATGTGAGAAGCGACGGGAATACCAAATAGGCATCGGAAATAGCGTTCGTGCGGCAGATCGCTGACCTCCTGCTGGCGATACCTCGTACCGACATCACCACATCGCAAAACGATGATCTCAGGAGTTGCCGCGGCGTAACCACTTCGACCCATCTCGTCCGATCTTTTCCCCTCTCTTGCTTTTATGCGATTCGTCTCGGTTTTTGAATCCTCAAAGAGCTTCCCTATCCCGACGAGTTTTCAGGGAGAACCGGCGGACACAAAACACCTTCTCGTAAAGCTTGCTCGTCCTTTGGCGTTCTTCGCCCTTGCGACGCTACCCTCGTTCGGTGCGAAAGGGTCTATGAAATTTGCATCAGGAAATGCTGGTTCGAGGCTGCCTCGTCAACGACCGGATCGCGGTAAAGCTTCGGATGGCTTTAGTGTCCGATGCCAAACGAGAGGACTGTTTCTGTGCAAGACGGCTGGAGGCAAATAGACGAGGGCAGTTGTACCGGAGTGCGTCGTTCCCCGGTGAATCAGCGGAATCGGCGCCGACAAGCGCCAACGGCGTATGTCGAAAATATAATCAAAGTTGGGCCGTGCTCCGGTGAGGATGCTCGACGAAGCTGGCTCGAGAGAGAAACAGCGCGACGAGGCAGCGAAACGAATAATTCCAATTAAGGAACGGTGACATTCGATAATCTTATCTCGCCGGAAAAGGAAAAATCGATGATCCTCAGTAACTGACATGGATGATCATTGAAGCGAAATGGAAAATCCACATTTTTCCATATGTCCGTCTTTCGTTGTATAAATTTATATGTAATCTACTATGTAAAGATTACAGGGAGGGAAGGAGCGTCGATGAAAGATGGGTGAAATTGTCGGATAAACTTTAATTAATCCCGGCTCCGAGAGTACCGTGTAAAATAAAGCATAGTAACCGGAGGAAGAAGTTTCAATATTGGTATATCGCAGAGACGTCAGGTGCACGGCAGCCACGTCTCTCGCTCTCTTACTTCGCGAAAGCGGCGAGGGAAACCGATGAAAATTGACGGAAAAAACTCAATTAGAAGTAATCTCGTCATCTGTTGAGCAAAGAGAGAAAAAAGAAAGCACGGGCGAAGAGGAAAGCGAAGAGAGCCCATCGAGCTATACGTACAGCCTTCGACCGAAGAGTTTCGAGACTCTTCGCTCTACTCTTTTTCTATCTCGTACCGGAAGTCCGGAGATTTAAGGAATGGAAAACGTCCCGTTTTGCCCGGAAGTTTGGTGAAACAGGAAGCCGCCGAGGAATCGATTTCCGGTATGCCTCAGACACTTTGTCCTTCTGCTGACCGGCCGGGGGAGTGAGAAAGCTCACGGATCTATATTCGTTTTGTATATTCTATGTGCGAGTGAAACTCCATCGTTCGATCGCTCGCTCGTAACAATAGGATTCGCGAGAGCTCCTCCATATCCATTCGGTCACTCGTTTTTCTCGCCGCTCTCTCCGCGTTTCTTTCACTCCGCTTTGGCCGTACACGCGCACCTAACGGAAGTGAACTAAAACGACGATCCCGAATCCCGATCGTCTCGCGCGAATAAACACATAGAGCAGTTCACCAACGACGGACAGGAAAAGTGTGGGGGGGGGGGGGGGAAGAGGGAAGGATCTCGTCGAGAAACCCGCTAGGTGCAGCTACGAGGGAGCAGGGCGTTATTCGTAAAAGACTATCGTGTCGTTCGATCAGGACTTCCCGAAGGGAGGGCGGCAAACCCGAAGACGGATGGTTAACCAATAGTCCGAAAGGGGTAGCAGAGAGCCGGCAGTAGAGATAGACCGTATCGCGGTCAGACGAAAACAAACTATCTTCATCGCCGTGCGATGGATCCTCTCGGGCCACTCGTAATTCCCCGCACGGGGTCGCGTCTCAAATGTTCTCACTGATACGCTCTCATTCTGACGTACGAAAGACGGGGAAATGACACAAGGAATTTTCATCGCATTTACATTTGCTCGTCTCGCGGGCCTAAAAGTAATTTTGTACTGATTGAACAAAAAAACTCAGGCGAAAAAATTCTTTTCGACCTGAATTCGCAAAAAAATCAGCAACAAATTTTTCTATTTTTTTTCGGAGTTCATGCTTCGTATGTTTATCACGGAGACTGAAAACTAAACTAATTTTTAGACCGAATTCAAAAGTAATCCGCTGACGGTTTTCCGAATAAGAAATACGAGGATACAAAGCCGTCGAATAAATTATTAAAGCCCAATTAACCGAGACCGTGTTCAATCTACGTATTAGAGACGAGACACAATGTGCGTTTAATACACACCCGAGTATTTACGTATTATAGCATTATGTATAAATCCGTGTACAATGCTACATATCGGGAATACAACGGCAGCCTCCGTAGCGCCAGTGCAGCTGCTATGTTGATATATCGTGGAATTTAGGTCGCCGATTGAGCCACACGGGAAATTTCGCACGTTCCGAGGCAGGACGAGATTTGCCAGAGCGATTGTACGATCGTGGCAGAGACGTACGCAAAACGATAATCTCCAATTAACGTGGGGCCGCGTATGAGTGCGACGTCGCATTTAATTCGAAATACTTCAAAGTGCACACTTCGGTGCGATCCATCAATGAGTTCCCGTCGTCGCCTGTGAATCTCCACCGGTATCACATAAATTCCCCTCAAAACGAAAGCCTCTCGCGTGCGAGTTTCACAACGCAACGACAGATCGACGAAGCGCACTCCGAAATAGCCTAAACCCGGGTCTGGTTTTGTTGAACCGTAAGCCGCTCTCATCCCGATCATTGGCAGTCCAAGTATGATTATGGTCCAATGTGTAGCTACCGATGTTAATGCGTTATCAGGCGGGACTCGATAAAGCTGTGAAGAGCTCCATCAGGACCTGATGCTACACTCGAAAATTTCTATGGTGTGTACTGGCTGCATAATTAAGACGGACATTGCACATCGAAGCAACGCATTCGAAAGTACCATATTCATCATTACAGTGATTCGATTGCTGATCGACCCGATTGCACCAACCCCACTGACATTTGAACCGCGGTCGTTTGCCAAAGCAGGTGAGAGGAAGGAAAACCAACGATACGCACCGGGATCATCCCTCTTCACCTCATTTGTTCCTTTTCCTAAGGTCTTTATTCTTCCTCCCTTTTCTTGCGCTCACACTTAATCTTCCACTCTTGCACTGCTTTTTCTAGACATCGTCGATTCCGGAGACTCTTCTTTCCTCCATCTATCTCCCGAGAAACCAATAGTCGATCGATAACACACTCCGCATCTGTATCCGCGAACTGGAGTATTATCCTCAGGAGCTTCGGCGTTATCCGATAGATATAGACACCCGCTCTCCTTTGGTCTCTATCCATCTGGCGTATATACGACGTCTCCTTCCACATCTGTCCCTCTAAGCTGCGTATGTCCCACCTAACTTTCGTCTCCGATTCGACGAAACTGCGTCTTTTTCTGGTGTCCTTTGCTCGATCGTATTCGCCTCCTTCTCCGACGTCTTCGCTCGATTTTCACCGTAGGATCAGCCCGGATTTCACTGAACCGACTCAGCCATCGGTGCCAGCTGCTGGTCTCCATCTAACCACCGTGTCCTAGGTCTCGCGTCTCGCTAACTGTTGTCAATGCATTAGATTTCATCATTGAAACTACCGAATCGACATCGATTACGTGGAACGTACGGAGAAACTCGGAATAGGTGAAAGGGCGGGAGGGGAAGGGGTTCAATGAGGGAACTGATCTGTAGTCAGCAATGCAATTACGAACAGTAGCTCGTTGATGCCGTCATTAGCGAGTCATTCGATAAACCTCCACCGTCGTCTCGCGCACGCGTTACGTGTCTCTGTGCAAGGGGTGCTTAGTGTTGACTAGGAAACGCGCAGCGCGTGCAGCAATAATCCTCGAGCCTGATTCTGCATTTTGAACGTGAATGATCTGGTAATGACGGTAGGCAGACTGGCCGGTTCGACTATCGGTGCACACAACTGGACCGAGCTGAACGAGAGTCGGAGAGCTTTCAATAAGCAATGATTCTGACAATGAGATGCAGCACCCTACTGCTCATAATTGTGCAAGGGTGAAGGTGGCGAATATGGACCACCCTGATTAGCACGCGAATCGATGGTACATAAGCCGGGCCAAATTCACCACTCACACCCTGCGTGCGGTCAAGAACTGTGGGTGATTCTGCTGCGTAACGAACACTAAGACATCTTAACAATTTCTGAATGAATCTAGATTTGACTTCGAAGCGAATATGGAATATTCCTTTGGCAAACAGCAGTACGAAAGAGCTCTCTACCACTCCACATTCTCATTGGAGCAAAGATGCTCGTCCGATAAATATCTACCTGGCATTGAGGAAGCAATTTCGTCGATCGAGCAGTCGATCATTAATCCCGTGATCCAATTATGCTAAAGCATAATTGCGCGATCGAAAGCTACCGAAAGAAGGTTTATCACGGAGCCTCGGCGCATTCTGGAGAGAGGACAGGCGAGATAAGGAGTTCGCCGGCCGGTGCTACAAGAGCGATAGGAAGACGTCGGGGTGAAGAGGCGGGCGAGTCAGGGAGAATTCCGCGTTGCTCCCACTAACCGTCGACTACCTTTCCACAGACTCTCCGGGATATTGAACGCCGATTACAGCCTCGAAGCACTATAAGGGGTAATAGGTATCTATATGGGACTGGCGTCGAGACCTCGTCCCGGTTTATCCCACCCTTCGCTGCCTCCGAAACGCCGCTTCGGGAAGCTTCCACCGAGAGGAAAGCGTGCGATGCTACGGGAGAAGACTCCAGAGGCACGGAATGAAGCTTTTAGCGACACGATCATCCAGCTAATTCCACCTGGAGGGTCTGCAACTACAAACTGTAGAAGCGTTTCATTTGCGCTTGAAAACTGATCTCCACCAATTGCTGATTTCTCGGATTTTTCCATAGTCCTGGATATCTTGTTCGAGCCATCCTTGCTGCATGGCTTGCTTCATTTCTTTGACATTGATTGATTCATTTTTTTTTTTCGTAATTTGTCAATCATCAGACAGCTCTTTGGTGTCAATTCGAAGATAGCGTTATAGAAAAATGTTCTTATAACAATACAATTCACTTAAAATTCAACTTAAATATACGAGCTTATTAAGACAACGTTCGGGGAATCTCGGTTGGATATCCGTGCTCGCTGTCTTCCGTTGAGATTTAACAGGCAGAATTTCGTCGAGAGACGTTTCACGCTAACGCGTGAACTTTGTTAAATCAAATCGAATTTCCGTGCGATCTCCCAGGACGCAGACGCTCCTTGGTTCGCGGAGCTCACCAGCTCGATGTGTCTTTACACTCCACCCACTGTCCCTCGAAGACGCACACGCACGGAGTTATAACAGTAGTGACAACGCCGAAAGGCATTCCCAATCTGTGACGTTGGATTTAACAGCTTGTCCCGCTCAATGTATTACATCGAAAATCCCGCACGGTTCCGCGAAGAGCCATCGAGGAGAAACGACGAAGACGATGGAAAATGGCCAAGGTGTTATGATGTTTCCGATCAGATATTATACTGCGATCGTAAAACGACCGACGATGATTTTATAGACCCTCACAGAGAGACTAGCTTTCCTCGGTTTGCCGGTAGCCGCGTAGCTCGAAGGCATTTTCCCGCCTCCTGTCGTTGCAGCCGCACAGGCGAGAATACCTTAACACCGATGCATCCTTGCCGCATCGGGAGATAAAGTTGTTCAGCCTTCGGTGCTCGTAAAAATTCTCCCTCCCGGCAGTCTGACGTTAACTCCTGTGACACGCTACGGCGGCGCCCACCACTGCATAGTCAGTGCAGCACGATCATATAACGAGCATTACGGGTTGCACACGAGGCTTTTTTTCGAAGCCATGCCTCCGAGCAATTACGCCGCAAACTGCGTTGCTTATAATGCCTCGAACGAAACCCACGAGACAATATTAAATTACAAACTTTAAAAAGATTCCGTTAAAAAAAAAAAAAAAGTTAGAAGCGTGTGAAAAAAATTTCTTTTACCGTCACAAGATATCAAGACTGCGATACTCGGGCGTGGAGGCGAAAACATCCGGAGAGTAGCGTTAAGCATTTGTATTACACGTCTAACCGGTACTCTAATCCTCTGGAATTATCGTAGCTCCTCATCCACCGCGTGCTGTATGGCGTAACAACAAATTGAATTTCTCGGCGCAGCTTTGATGCGGAAAGCGTTGCTTCTCCGTGGATTTTATACTAGACCCTGTGTACCATTCTTCAATTAGCTATGACTCTCCTCTCTCGCTCTCCTCCACCGTTTGCCTCGCGCGAAAATAAAACCGGTGAGAATAGACGGGGATGGCTCAAGCTCGTTTTCGCGCCGAGATATGTGCAAGGCAACTTCAAAGTAGGAAAATGCTCGCTTGCGCCCACATCCAAGCAACATCGCGGCGGAAGTGATGCGAGAGGCCTTTGGGCGGACGGCGCGTACGGGACCCGCCGGCATAGTCCAATTATCACGCCGGGGGCGAGATACTGTTTCTCCATTACCTCACATGCTAACTCCGGAACGATATGCAAAGCGACCCTATTAATTCTCATGGTACGTGAGACTCGGGCGGGCGCTCGGGCGGGTGTTCGGATGGCGATGAAGTGCGCTCTGTGTATGAACATGCATACGTGCGCATTCTCTCACCCGCATCGCCCGCCCTCTCGCGCACCCTTGTGTTCGTACCTGCGCTTGTTTTCGAACCACGTCTACGTGGTTTTTCAGAATAAAAACCAACCCCCTCCCCCCACCTCGACCCTGTTACATGTATTTCACGCACAATGGATACGCCTCATATTCACGTTAGAGTTAACGAGTTTCTTGTATCCTGAGCTGAAGTCCCCGAAAGTCCCTCGGCTTTGGCAACAATACGAAACAGCACAGGGCCTTCAGCGGTTTGACTGAAATCTATATGCGCGAGAGAGGTTTTCACCAATGCACTGAATTTCCTCGCTGCGAGATTTATTTAACAGTCTTTCTTCGTTTCATTTTTCATTTTTTTCTCGTTGCGGAAATTTGTCGCTGGCTCTCCCACCGCTCCCGAAGTGAGACGTACAAAAACGGAGACCCTTAGGGAACTCTTGTTTGAGCACCATCGTCATTTTGACGGCGTTTCTCCCAGCTCGAGCAGCTCCCGACGGCAGGCTTAATGAGAAACTCATTAATTACGACTTTCATCTTACTCGGGTGAAGGGGGGATTGCGCTGTGCAAAACACGACTCGGGTCGACGTGCTTTTGTGAGCGGTTTTCCTATTTCGTTAATTTCTCACCTCACACGGTTTGAGAATCTACGGGGGAGTGAGAATCGGTCGAGGAGACTACAGGGCTGTTTCGAGATTTTCACACGAATTTTCTGCAATACAAGAATCTTCAAAGTAATGATAAAGGTGTCTAGGTGTCTAGGTGTCGAATGAAAGAGGTCTTGTCAATCAATTTTAATAGTATACAGTTTGAATCACCTTGCTTCTCTGTTACGGTTGGTGAAATCGCTTGGGAAAGTCATTAATTTCGAAGTCATCTTCCGAATAATTCAGGAATCCAATGATCAAAGTTTCGATAATCGAGGTTCGACTATAACAGTATTTTGTACTATAAAATTATTGTCAACTATCTATGATCGACAATGCAAAAAATCTAGATCTCTTGCAGTCATAGTGAGGTATTGTCAGGGTTTTGTAAGGTCCTTTCCAAATTTTATTAGGATCTGATGTAAAACTCTAAAATGTTTATCAAACTTATCTTGACGATATTGATCACACGGCCCCGAAACCTAAAACTCTAAAAACCCAATGTCATGAAACTTCTACCAGAAGACGCACTGGTCGGTATTCTGCACTGATCCCGGTCGAGAAGAACGTGGTCATGAATGTAACATTCGTTTTGTTTACAGGTGATGCTGCAAGTTTCGTGGGTACGGCACAGGGACATACACCTGCTGACCGTAGGACGTTACACGTACACGAGCGACCAGCGATTTCGAGTCATCCACATCGGTCAGTCGGACGACTGGACGCTCCAAATAAAGTATCCTCAGCACCGGGACAGCGGTATATACGAGTGCCAGGTCTCGACGACCCCCCACATGAGCCATTTTGTTCACCTCAACGTCGTCGGTGAGTCCGGAACTTTCATTCCTGTGTGCAATTCTCACGAAATCGTCTCTCCCCTCACCCCCCATTCTCGCACTCCTCCGGCTTTATGCCCGAGTGAGCGGGACGGAAAGCAGGGAGTTATGAATTCCGCGGTCATAAATTTCGAGTCGCGAGTCGACAGTGCAGCAACCCCATTTCGGGCGGCACGTCAGACCGCATGCTCTGCACACCGGTCCCTTTTTGCGCAGGGTGAAATCCATAATAATGACATCCGAATGTAGCCGTGGCATATTGTAGTACAACGCAGCGCGACGCATGGTGTCATGGAAAATATGTGAGAAAAAATAAAATAAATAAAAGAGTGAAACTTTACGAGCGGCACATTTAGAGGCGATAAGGTATATAGCGGACCGAAATAACGGCAGGGTCAGCGAGCCCGGACATTGAGGCGGATTTCAATTCCGAACATAAACGTCCTGCGAAAGTAGCACGATCGTAACTAAACTCCGTCTCACGATCCTCCGCAACGCTCGACCTCAGATGTACCATTCGAGCTTCCGCGCCAATTTGTTGTCGCATTTCCTTGCCCATCCTGTGTTCAATGGTTGTTCGTTTGATTCATACGAACCAAATTTTTTTTAGACCACCAAACTGCAGCTTACGAGCGGGACGAGTCGGATGGCGCGCAGGCGCGGCGAGTGCAGTGAATAATTAGAGTGAAAAAATTACTAGGTTTTTTTTTTTTTTTTTTTTTTTTGAGCGAACGGAGTCGATAAACTGATTATGAATATAAGTCAACACCGAGGCGACCACTGCCGATGCCACGAGATGCTGCCGGAGCCGCCTTTGAGCTTCGATACTGCTCGAGGCTCAGCGGAGTGGATGAATTCGGTCCTCTCTCGCTTCGTCGGAAAGGAGGAAGCCGCGGCTCTTGGCAAATATTTCTACGGTCGCATTTGCAATAGCTCTCAGCTCCTTGCCCGTTCCGTAGCTGTCCGAACCACCGCAATCTCGTTTCCATAGCTCCGACGGAGATCAACAATTTTTTTCATCTTCATTTTTCCTCCAAAGAGTCGAAATATCGCACACGCGATCGATGCAGCTTTGGTAAAGTCCATTACCTTAACCTCGTTTTCCGAAACGACGATCGACATCGTGAGCGAAGAAAGGGTCTTCGAGCTTGGCGATGATTTCGAAGACAAGTTGTTTTCGCTTCGCCCTCGGAGAAACGCGATCTCGCGCATTTGTCAGTCACGGACCCGGAAGGGATAAAGAGTGTCCCGAGGAAAGGGGATTTCTTTGCGGAACATGTATTTTAGTTATCCGTTATGCCTCCCACGCCCGCGATACTTTTCCCCTCTTTGACATAAGAAGCGACTCTTCGCGAGGGCTCTCCAATTACGGTCTGAGCGAGACGCTGGAGAACGCTGTGCTACGTACTAACAGCCGACTTGTGACCCTGTCTCTTCGTGGACGTAGCCCGTTTTCCCAGGGTGCTTCACGCCGAGTCTCGAGTTTGTTGTACTAATCCCGCACGAGCTCGAATAAAATGGGAGCTGCATTGACTCGGATGTAAGATGCGAACTACTCGTTGAGAAAATGAAAACGGAAACTAGGATGCAAAGTGCGTTGATCGCAGACGCGCGCCGGACCTCTTGACGATTCCGACCCACCGAAAGTTCGGTTTTTGTTTGCGAAAGAGCCGTTTGATAGATCTGCGGAAGGTCTTCGAATCGGGGTCGGAATAATTTTTGAGGAAAGTTTTACGCGAAGGGTGAATTTAATGGGCGCTATGGAGGATATCCGCCTCTCCTCTACTTGACAAGTGGACTGCCAAAGTGGCTCGTGCCTCCGGAGCTCGTCGGGTCTGGCTCGGTCCTTCAGCGAAATTGAGACGCGGCGCCGCCGCCGGTGTCTGTTAAGACGAGGACGAAACCGTTCTCTTTCTTTGCTGTGCAACCTCCGCGCCGTATACACAGCCCGCCGACCTCATCTCCGTTTTCTCTCGCTCGCTCTCCTTCACCCCGGGCATTAAGCACGGGTAAGAATACAGTCGTAGAGGGGTCTTTAACAAAGTTTAAAACAACCAACTCCGGGTCGACGAGTGAGCGGAGCTAGCCGGTGAGCGAGATTATCTTCTCCAAGTTCAGCAAGTGCAGCGCGAAGCTGCATAACGCCCGAGGATCCCCGCCGGTCTCGTCCGAGGAAGGGTGTATAGTCTCTCAGAGCTTACCTCTTCTTCCCGCCGGTCGACCGGAGGACAGAGGGACTCTCGTGTAAGAGAAACCTCGCCATCGCTGCCAATTAACCGTCTTGTATTTTCTCCGCACACCGACTCTGCAATATGACGGTCGCAGCTGACCCTTCGTATGCGGGGTTGTTCGTGTCGAATCATCGAATCAGTTTAAATCAAAGGAGTATCGTAAAAACCGTTCCAGATTAGAAATTTAAACTTGTATTTTCGAACACACTAGACTACTGTTGTAGGCTCAGAATGAATAAATGATTTCGAAGAATGGAGTTTAAGTTCGACGAGTTCTCTAAAACGAAACGACTTCTATAAAACGGCACATGGTAAGCGAAAAACAAAAAAACTTGTACACACAAACCTCTTGAATATTCGGGCAGGATATTCTTCAAACAAAAATAAATAAACGAAAAAATATATAATTAGCCGTTACCTAGCAAAGAAGTTGGAAAAACGAAACCGCCGTTTCGCGCTCGATGGGAAATCTGCCTCGCCACCTCTGCCAATTAACCACCTTGTATCTTCTCCTCGCCTCAACTCCGAAATTCAAGGGTCACCGCCGACCTTTCGGAGCCCTCGGGAATTTCCGCGTCGAATGGCTTTAAATATCCGGTCCTTCGCGAGATAATCGGGAGCAACGGCAGCCGATAATAAATTCATGTTCGCTGCAGAACGCTCGCGTTTCCTCGCGGCGACCACGAAGTTATAGAGAAAGCCGAGGCAGCTGGAAAAACGAAACCGCATTTTCGCACTCGGTGGAGGCCAATATAGGCGAGGGGCGTCGCCGAATCGCTATCGTCGCGCTCATAAGCCCGCGGCGTACCGGACCCGCGGTTCTCGGTGCGAGTTTCCAACCTGCACGTAATCCCGATATTTCCATTGTTTTTAATTCAGCGGCCTCAGCGGAACGGCACCGCCTCGGTTCGTGCAGGATGCGCGTTCGACGAATCGGGAGAGGCCAACTGGGGGCATCGTTTCAGGTGCCGTACACGCCGATGGCTCTGTAGGAATTGCCGCACCGACTCGAGGGTTCTTCCGTGTACCCGGATGGTTAACCCGGCTCGTGTCAGGAAATATATCGGGGTGGGATTGTGCCGAAATATAAATCCCGAATCCAGCTATCTGGCCGACGAGCAAGAGGGCTGCGGGCTCGCGCGGCGAACACGGCCTGCCTCGAATCCGTGCAGGAATGCGAAGAGAATACTGTAACGCTGTTCCGACTGAGCCGAGCGAGCAGACGGAGAGCCCGATAGCGAGCCCTGACAAAGCGCGAAACGTTTGTATCCGCTTTATCGCCGATAGCTGCAAGGAGATAATATCGCTCTGTCGGGGACGATTTCATCGAGTTTTTATACCGCGCGTACGCAACGAATACGATAATAGAAATTGATTCGCAATAAATTTAACGCACTAACATCGATATAGAAAATGTATCTATACCGCATGACAATACAGCGTGATTGAAATAAATGATAAACAACCAATGACGAGTCTCGCTTCGGACACTCAATATAAAGTGGAGTGTGCGTATCGGGTATTTACCATGTGCATATACATTCGAATATGTAACTTTCTGGAAGGGAGAACACCGATCAATATCCCTCTCACACGGACGGGTGAGATCGGGACAATGTGCGATGGCTCACACGTTTCTCATTGCTACACACATCCCACATAGTCGTGCTTTTGTTTTTTTCGTTCTCCCAAGCAGAATGGCCAGTGGCAGAAACGGGAGAACGGTTCGAACTCACAAATCTCTGGACCGATATATTTATTACGGCGAAAGATACCGCTGGGAGAAAGGCGCTTTTTCGACACGCGTGACTATCGTTAAATTTTTTTTTGTTGTTTTTCCCAGTCCGAAAAAACCTCCCAACGGGCCTTAGTTTCAACTTCTTCGGATAGATTCGTTCTTGCTCTGAATCATATGAAAAAGAAAAAATGCTACCTGTTACTGCGAAAAAGCTCGTCTGTCACCAGCAGTTCCGCCGACTGTACGCATGCTGAAATCGTGTTTAATTTAATATCGTGTTTTACATCGACGGAGTTGAACGTCATGGGTTGGAAGCAATGATATCAGCCAGATCCTCAACCTCTCCACTTTTTCGCCTTTTTTTCTCCCTGTCGTCTTTTTTGTGTGTGTCATTTTTTTTTTTTCGACTCGGCAGACTGGGTGACTGGGCCACTTTGCGAAGAGAGGTCGAGGGGTTCGCGGAGCGCGTTTCCGCGCGATGCTATCGCTCAATAAATGGAAACGAAAAAAAAAAAATGAGAAGAGTACGGATGAAAAAGTGGAAAGCGAGAGAAAGAGAAGAAATTGGGGAAAAACGAAGGCACGTGGTGTGTTTGCGCGGAACCGTAGTAGAGAAAGATAAAAGGGTCTATACGGTCGGATGGTTCGATTCTTCGGCAGTTATTTCCGTTCGATCGGAACCGCGCTGCTGCTTCTCCACCTACTCCTCCACCTCCGTCTCTTTAGTGCTGTCATCGACACTGCAGCTGTACGGGAAAACAACACACGCTCGGCTCCTCCGCCTCCTTTGAACCCCCGTCGCGATATCGTACGATGTGCAATGTGCATAATGCCCCGAGCATGTTGGTCGTCCATCGTCAGCGTCAACCACGGGAATCCATTCGCTTCCTTTCCTTTATACACTTCGATTTTGATAAAAATAACTTAAAGTATCCGTCCCACATATTCGCGCGTCTCGACACAGTGTCGACTGATGCATACAGATTGATGTTTCCCGTAAGCATATTGTGCCTCATTCTGCAAAGATACGTGACCGTCCAGTAGGCAAGCGAGAGCGTGGCAAAACGAAACGTTGAAGCGCACACGCGATTATCCAATATTCTTCGGATGGCCCATTTTGCCTCATTAATATATCCAGATTTTATGTTCTCTTTTGCCCCACTTTCTATACAAAAATGATTCGCGAATTGGTTGACGATACGGCATAATTTTTCCAATAATTTTCAGACTCCCCGTTTTACCCCACTGCTCCTTGGAAAAATTATTGGAGAATTCGGAATTGCTGTAATTGGGGCCAGTGGGGCAGAAGCTTCACTGTGCCATTTTGCCCTAACCTATTCACCCGTTTGATTTCGAAAGTTCACATCTCAATGGTACAGTTCGTCGTTAGTGCTTGTTCACTTTTTTTCTTCCAAGTGCATTCCATTGCGGCGTCTCTACACCGGAGAACGGGAAAACTATCCGGCGCCGTGCTTCAGAACTAGACTGCATAATAACCGTCCGAAGTTACCTCGGTTTAGCAACGATGATTGGCCAGCACCGTACCCCGAGCGGCCAACGTGCTGTTCCTCATACCGCTGGAATAGATTGCCGACGCCGCACCCTTACCCTTAACTCAAACGGCAATTGCCCAACGTCACGCTACACCATCACCAGCAGCAAAACCGGCACCACCAATCGCGCCAATGGGTAAAGCGTGTGGGTGAAACAGTTGCCGGGACCACGTTTTATCGCCGCTATTTTATTTCAAATATACATGTGAGGGTTTGTGAGTAAAATCTTCGAGAGTAACATAACTCAGTCTAAACCCGCGCTCTTTATTTTTTTTCTCTCGAACCGCGTCGTCCGGAGCCGGAGAAATATTCCGATGGGGGAACTGTGATAAGAGAAAAAAAAAGCACACAGTGAGCTGATCAAGGTATAAGTCTCAATTGTTTCGTGCTAATCGGTCGACTCGAGCTTTAAATTTAATTAGTCGTTCTTTACTTAGAGTATTCATTTATAAACGAATTTGCAGTACGTTGCTTCGTCAATGCCGGGCACGCACTTTGATGGACCGATATTGTACCGCGAATATTGTTTTTAGCAAAAAAGTGTTGGCTGAGAGACGCGACGTCTGACCCGAACGGACCTTTACTACTTGCTCGGTAGCCGGCAAACAGTGCATGAACGGAATATAACGTACGGACATTTATTAGCTCTTCATAAATATATATCCGTAAAAATTTAATTACTCGGACGTCAAAACTCGATAAAAGTCATAATGGTATATAGTCATAATATAGTGATAATAATATTAAAGCGATGAAAGCGGTTACATCTGAAATTCTTTGACAGCGCCACGGCGCGATGGCCTAGTTTGGAACTTTATTTCCGTTTCATTATTACTGTCCCGCGAAAGAAGTAAAGCAATAAAAACGATTTTAAGAGGACTTTCACGTTCTGTGTGGCGGGGTTACAGCTATTCGTTATCGGTGATTTTTCGTTTTCCTACCGCCTCGCGGAGCTCGGTGATCCAGTCAGTGCGGTATTCGGTCAAAAGGGTTTCACTGCCAGGCGGTATCGATGGTCGATTCCGTCCCGACGACCCTTCACGACTTTGATACCAACGGAATTCCTTTCCGGTCCGTTGATGGAAACTTTATTTAGTTTTTCTTATTTTTTTTTATTGCAAAAGTCAGCGTGTAACGAGGAACTATTTTTCGTGGGGCTCTTTGATGACTTTTTTATCAAAGGGTCGAAAGACAGTGGCCGAACGAAACGAAAAAACAACTCTCGTAACTATTTAATGATGTCGACAAGGTCGCTCGTTATTCGGAGCTCAGAGGTACAGCGAGCGAATTATCAAAAAAACATCAAAATCAAGAGCATAAACTTCTTAGTTCCCAAAGTTAGACGAAGATCGCCTAATTGCAGGATGCAGTTAGAATATATTTTTCCGTTGAGGAGTATTGAGAAAAAAAAATTCTCCGGGAATATTTCTTGATCTCCGATTGGAGCCAACGTCGTACACCACAACGATCCACATCTTAGTCCTTGAATTTTGCAACCTGGGATTTACAAGCCCGGCAACGTGTCTTAAAAAACAAAAAAAAACACGACCCACGACGTCGATCAGCTCGAACGTTTTTTCGATCGATAAGCAAGGATATAACGTTCGCAACTATCCGCCGACGGTAATAAGGCGAAGCCGCTTGTTATTCGGGGCTCGGAAGAACGCGGAGCATATTTTGAACGGCAAAAAAATAAGGAGCAAGTACGTCGTTCGACGCTTCAGGAGAAACGACAAGGGAACACCAATTTCGTCCCTCGAAGCTACAGCTCGATTTGCTTCGCCTTTGGAACTTTATCTTCCCTGTTTCTCCTTTTTTTCCCTCCCTTTCACTGCCATTCGATTCTGTCGACGTCGTCGTCCTCGGCTTTAAAGCTCTTCTCCCAATGAAAACCCAGTCGTTTCGCACATATTGGAATAGAAAGCCCTCCTCGGGAGATATTCTTGGGTTCGTTGCAAGTTGGGTGCTGTACGTATTCCGCGAAGAATACTTTTCGAGTGGGCGTGCGCTCACCGTAACGTCACAAGATCCTACACCAACGTCCCTTCGCGTGTATATTTTAGTTGTATAAGCCGGGGGTTCCACACGTGGGCGAATACACGTACGTCCGTCTGTCTATTCGTGTGGCGGAGCCTCTTTTATGGATTACTTACATAAGCAGTGGGGTCCCGAATGAAATAGGCTCCATTTAATCAACTTTTATAGCTCTCTGAAAACCCGGTTTAAATTTAATCCGCAACGTCCCAAGCTACTCCCGTCGAGGCCGCCGCTGCACTTATTGTCAACTTCTGATTCTCCACTTCTTATCATTTCTTCATTCCCCTCTCGATTTCTCCATACCCGACTCTTCCTGAGTTCGCGCTCGAGCGAGGATTAAAAGCCTGTACATAATGAAAAGATGTTCCTTGATAGACACTTTGGAGTCTCAGGCTCTGATAAGGAACCCGACCGACAGCAGCGATTAGACGATTACGAGGATTTCTTTTTACCTTTATTTTTTATTATTTTTACTTCGTCATAAAAGAAACTCTGTTCTCGTTAAAAAAACGTGTCGACATTTCAGTGTTTTTCGTTAAAGTCGAACGTCGACGTTGACAAAGTCGAAGATTGAATTGTTTATATTTTTTGGTTTCAAAGACCGAACGATGTTGTTGACTGGCGCAGTCCACACTCTCGATGCTCCGATAGAAATGGTTGGCATTTACGGGTTTTCGAAGAGTTCCCGACCGAGGCAACCGGACAGAATCGAGGAATGCCAGCAATCTTGGAAGTACGGTATAATAGAGGAGAGTTACGTCAAGTGGAGGGTCGGTCCCGAACTTGTCGATCGGATAACTTTCGAGGGAAGAGGGTCGAGGAGCCGTTTCTCCGCAATGGGCAGCCTTCGCGATTCCACCCTTGTCTCATTCCTCCGGAGTCTCGTGTCGTGCGGCTGGACGGAGCGAATTGCCAGTGAGAGTGGACGAGCCGGAGCCGAGAGATACAGCTCGCACGCGTCAGAAGTTCCAGGCCGGCGCTGCTTAGACTTCCAGCGGTGGGTCTTCGGCGGCCAGGGAGTCGCGGATGGCATCCGACTGACAGTGCACGGGACTTCGGGATTGAACACAGGAGCGACGAAACGATCGACGTCTCGTACTTCTGATAAAGTTTAAGCCACCGCGCCCGAATTCGTCCATTCCTTGAACGGCCCCGGAATGACGAGACTGCGAGCTGCAAAATTCGCTCGGCGCACTTGGACTATTCGGAAACGAACGACCGATCGAGCGAGCGGCGATCCAGCATCCGATGACCGATAAAAAATGCGACCCAATAAAAAATTTGCCGGACCGGCATTGATGGCTCAAAATTATGGCGAACACGCCCCGACCCATAAATCCGCGTTTTAGGCGATAATCGGGCTGCATTCTCCACGCTCACCGGACGTTATTCGGCAACGTGTCACAAGTATTCGGTGATTCATCGCCCAGGAGCGCAAGAGTTATAAAAACACTTCGATATGCTCGAAGCATCCGAGCAATTCGCAAAAACCGTGCGGGAAAAGAGGATTGGCGGTTGTTGGGATTTTCGTATCACACGAACCGTTGTCGGGTTCCACGCATTGCGAAATTATACGGTGTGGTGTATTTGTTGGAAAACGCTAGCTGGAGAGCAGAAAGATCGAAATTCCGATACGGTATTCAAAGCATCGAAACAATTTTGCGGCTAATAATCGGAATAAAGCTTTCGCACTCGTCGAAACCGCAGAACTTACAGATTCCATAGGTCGTTTACGAATTAATCCCGTGAATCATCGTTTTGACAAGAGCGCCACGATAAAGTGAAGAGTACTGCGTTACCGCATTAGGGGCGCGGCCGAGTGAATTGCGTACAGTTATGACCGAACTACGCGAGCACTAATACACGTCAATCGCGCGTTTTAGCAATTTTGAAGGGTGGCAATTACGGTATCGACGTCGCCCACGCACAGGAGCGATAGCCCGGATATCCCCGGCATTCGCTCGCAGTTTCGATGCGTTGGTAATTAAGCAAAGCTGGAGCTTCCAGCTGCCACTGTGGATGTACACTCGGCGGGGCTAAGAGTCGGAGGGAGGGAGGGCGCGAGAAACCGTGTCGGTTTATTGCATCGGCCAAAACCAATTCGGCAACGAATTTACATAAATACATGTGATGAACATTCTGGGATACGCATGCCAATTTCTGTGTGTTCTCTCACTCGAGCGATACGATGTGCGGAGAACGCACACAACCGGATCTGACGGAGGGCGCGTCGCGTCGAATACGCGGCCAACCGACGATGCGCCCAAAAGGTTATTGCGTGTGTTCTATATAAAACCGTGCGTACCCGATGGAAGTGTACGAGCCGCGAGAACGCGAACAGCCGCCGATTCGTTCTGCACCCTGCTGCATACAGTATGTATTCGGCACTTGTCCAACACCGCCGTTTAATTAATTGCCGTTGCATTATTTGTTGCCGTGCGTGGAACGAGAGGTGAGGTGGAAAGGGTGGAGGGTCACTTGTCCCCATCTCCAGCCACGTTTCGCTGCCGCGATCGTGGTCGGTGACGTTCTCATGCTGCGGTTCATCGATCAATTCGATGCGGACTCGAATCGGCCGGGTGACCGCAGCGGTAATAAATAATACTTCGATGCCTCCGGGGCTTTTATTATTATCAATTTGCTCCATTAAGAGCCCGGGATCGATATTGTGTCGGGTTGGGCGCACCGCTGAGCAATGGAGCAATGGAGGGTTTGCCGTGTCGCTCTCCGCGGTTTCGAACAAGTTCTCCGGTCCGTCAACGAAGCGCGGAGGAACCACGGAATTGGGAATAAGTCGATAAGCGTCAGGGCCGAAATCTGCTCGATGAACCCTTGCCCGATTAGTTGACAATGTCTGTTGTTACCTGCTGCGTAACGTTTTGGTAATATTTTTATCAATGCACCGTTGAACATAAGTTTAGTCGCTAGTCGGGTCGAAAACTCTCTCGGAGGGTAAAAAAAAATTGCGTACTTTTTAGTACAAGTTACGGTCAACAAACATGCACAATTTTTTATTTGCTAATTTTCCGATCGCTCCATTCGGTTCTAGTCTTGCAAGTAAAGTGTACAAATTGCTAGTGACGTAACAAATGAGAAAAACATGTTTTTACACTCAAGCAAACGCATTTTTCAGATTGAAAAAAAATAAGTTTTGAAAAAATTCGTATTATGGTTTTACGGAATTATTTTTTATCACGCATGCCTGAAACTTCACTCGTACTGTCGCATTTCCACTCGAACATTCTGAGTACCTACTCTCTCCGACTGATAATCTCTCTTATTCAAAAGTACTCACACTCATGAAACCTCACGCACCAGAATATTCTTATTCACCACGTCAACTATCTAATCCCTCTCGCTCATAAAATCCTAATCTTGGAAAATATAATAAAGTCCCGAAGCACGCACTCACTTAGTCCTACCTACTTAACCCAAATATTTCCGCCTAGCATCTATTTTAATACAATCCCTTATCTTTGAAGTAAACACATTCCTTCTTGTTTGCCCATGAAAAGCAATATATTCAATCTCCCTCCATTTAACAAACGAAACATGCATTTATCTCGATTAAAATCGTTCGTCCCTCGTGAAAGAAATATTCTCTGATCTCGAAACGTCACCGAAAGAGCAAGGAAGATCACTACACTGAGCGATGCAAATGTCCCTTACGAAATTTTTGTAGAAGCATTTTTGATCGCGAATAATGTACCGAAAGGAATTATACTAAAAATAAAAAATAAATTACGGCTTAAAATTTAATTGTGCGTACAGTCTGAGCCATCTGGTATTCTCTCTCTATTCTCTATTCTCTGCCGGTCAATGTTACCAACCCGGACCACGACCAGAGGACAAAATCGAAAGACAGCTGCGTATCGGCAATAAAGCAAAGTGCGCAAAGGAGATGAAGTAGCGGAAAAAAACAAAAGAACGATCAACGTATCTCGCGCTCTTTTCCAGGCGATCTCGCTGGCGGTCCGCTGTTGTTTCAAGATATTAGAGGTGTCGTAGAAAAACAGCGGTGAAGCCATAGTCCCGGGCGAAGTAGCTGGGCAAACTCGTAAAAGTCTTGCGAGGAAAGCCGTCGCTGGAAGAGTTTATTCTGGAGCTTAGCGAAGTGCGAATGTTTCTCTTCGGTTGCTTGGCAAAACGTCGCCCGGCCATAGAAGCGCATTATCTCCGTGTTATTCTTATCTCACGCTCGCGCGCACTCACCGACATCGCGGACGTAGCGTTAACGCAATCAGCGTCACAGAAATTGCGAAATAATTGCAAACCCGTCGGCGGCCGACCGCTCAGTGTTTTTCATCGTGCGGAAAGGTGTGCGGACTGTCGAGTGCGATGTCGAGTTGGCTTCGCGCTGAGCGTTCGATATCACGCGACACTTATTACAGCGTGAATTAACGGGCATCCCATTTTTCTGCTCGGCAACTTTGCGTGCCAAATATTTCATTGAATTCCGTCGACTGTGCGCTGCGATTACGGCTTGCCAGCTCGTTTTTCCCTCGTTTTTTTCCGCTCTCGCTTCCAGTCCTTGATTATGCAACTTTTGATTTTGTCGTCAAGCCGCGATAGCTTCCGTCTCGATGTCGCCCGGAGTTTGACACGACTGCGCGCGAAGTGACTCAATGCAAAAAACAAATGACCGATCGAAAATTCTACGCGGTGTTCCGTTCGTTTATTCGGCAATTCGCGGCTCCGAACTCGCTGGGTTCGACGACTCGCGAAACGCGGAGCAGTGGAAATTATTGTACATTTAGGAACTCCCGAGGGTTCGTCCGCTGAAGAGGCTGTGAATTTCACTCGGTGAACCTCCGGTAAAATTATCATTCACGTTAATTTTCGTTTCCGCCAACGACGACGACTTTTCCGAACGAGGTAGGGACAATGGGTAACTTTGTCAAAGGCGGAGCTGGCGAACGAATCAGGAGGAATTTCATTCGATTCGAAGATGGAGGAGCCTTCGAATTCATTGCGTCGCGATGTTGTTAATTCTTTCTTCGATTTCTCTCAATACTTACCGCCAATGAAGACGAGGAGTCGCTCCGACGTTTATTCCTGACAATGTAGGTAAGCGCGGAGCGAAACGGGAGCCGCGGGGCAAAATGCACTGCATTACCAATTGTTCGTCGGGACGCAAAGAAGCTGCACGACGAATGAAGAAACCCGGTCCGTCTTGTCCTGGGTTTGCGTTTTTCCCGCTCGCTCCTTTCTCCCTCACGATTCTTTAACGACTTTCATTCATCGGTTTCAATCAGCGCTTCCGGAACATTTGCCAATCCGTTTTCCGATTCCCACCGGCGATACTTGACAATACACCGATTCACAATGAACCAATTCCACTGGTTCTACAAAATATAATCAGCATGCGGCATTTGCATTGCAACAAGCCAAGTTAATTATTTTGGGTAACGACAATGGTTCGTCGAGGTTCCTCATCAAATTTTCCGTGCGCCGTGTTATATTATGCGATGTGTACATTTACCCACGACGATTCATTATAATTAGGCGTTTCGCGTTGGAATTATTGCATTAAACTTATATATTAATATGCTCCGGTTAACGCGATATCGCTTGCGCATATCGCTGGATGGGGAGGATATAAATTTCGCGTGGACTCATAGTTCAATTACTATCATCGGCATTAACCAGCAACGGAGGCAAACTCGCTCGGTACAGTTTTCCCGTGTGCCTGCACTCGCGAACACGCATTACTATCGTTTCATCCCGTCGAGCACCAGTGGAACGGTCTGAAGTACTGAACACACTAACTGCAACGCACCGGTTCACGGCCATTAAAACAATGAAGCCACAAGCAATATAACATTTTGCAAACAAAGTGCTCGCTTCCCCGCATCCGTGCACCTGTAGAGTATTGACAGCAAAAAAAAAAAAAAAAAACGAAAAGAAAGTGTGTTTGACTATTATGAAATCACCTCTCGACGTCCATCCGAATTTGCTTTCGGATGCGTGTTCAGCCCGACAGAAATAATCGGAAATATATCGGTCAGAATTTACGTGAAATAAATCCGAATGAAAAATATCCCGGAAACGATGACTTTTACCGAAATGGATCGATAAATTAATGTGATATGTTACGAGGGGCAGGAAATGCCCCAATTTCGCTGAGTAAGGAGTTGAAGTCCGTGTAGGATATAAAAATTTTTTTCCACTTTACTGAAATAACCACATTCCTTGTCATGTTCGCTTGTCATATTCGCCAATGAGCATTACTCTCCCGGGAGCGATGGGATTTTCAGAGAGCGTAATAAGCTCTATGACTCCCGAGCGACTAATAAAGCAGTAATAATGATCATTAGTCAATAACAGGCGATTTTTCCTCGGTGATGCATGCGAGAAATGTCTTTATTTCAGCGAACTCAGGAAATAAAATATTTTCTACCCACCCTCCCGCCCCAGTTTCGCTGATCAGAAATATGACGCTTATTATACTCCGAGCGTACCCGAACCAGCATTGGAAGCGAACGAATAACTCGGTACGGACTCATCGATTTCACCCTTTGATTTTAAAATCGCAATGTTCTTGGCGTTACCCATATCAGCGCTACCGTTCCCCAAACTATAACAGTACATCTATCGTAACTCGTTCTCTGTGCTGTACTTGTATATTTTTATTTCTTTCGTTCGCATCATCTCTATGTCTCTTCATACGTATATATATGTGTATATATATATGTATATATATATATATATTTCTGTCGTGGTTTTCATTCGAAGCTCCATTGACCCGACAAGCCCCGATGGCCATCCGTGTATTTACTTTCACGTCAGTTCTCATAGGAGCCCCGTCGGGGCTTCGGGCGTGTTCTCGAAAAAGCCACGTGGAGATACCGCACACGATCGTTATATACGTGTATACCTGGTGCGGTATATAACCGTGAGTAGAATTCACGAAACCGCGAAGAACCGTGAGAAATGGAGCCAGGCACAAAGTAAGTGCGGAGCCTGTGGGCGAGCAGAGAGCGCATAATACAACAACGGTAGCGGAGGAAAAAGCCTGAGAGCAAAAGCAACGAGGCATCTCGGGCCCGATTTCTCGTGAAATATATTTTCCAGCCTTTCTAGTCTTGTGCCGTACAAAGGAAAGACGAAGAAGCCGCTTCTCCCGCTGCTGATGAAGCGTGACGCGAATACATTTATGAAACGTCCACTGGATGCAGCCCGCGTTCCGAATTTTAAAAAAATGTTACAAAAATAAGTAGACAAATAAATGTAAATGAAAAAATGTCTGAATATCAAAACGTTAATATACTTTTCATTATTCCACGCTGTCGACTTCCGTTCTGTACGGACGGCAGGTGAAATATTCACTTGCCGGAATGACCGTGCCGTATCCACTGTCGGATTCAAGTGGGCGGTCGTGTTTCTCGTCCGCTCCCTGCACCAATGAACTACCACTGCGGCACGGGGTTTATCAAATTTTGCCCGCAGCTAGGAGAAGAAAGAGCCATGGGGACCCTGTGGACATTGCGATTCAGCGTATGTCCGTGGAGAATGGAATAAGCGCGTCCGGGAAGGTCCCTCGTCCGCGCTTTCGGTAAATTTCGTTTGCCGCTCGTCGCCAAGGCTCTTTGGAGAGCCAAGCAAGCTCGCCGGTCTTGTACGTCGCCGGGGCTACAACGTTGTAACAGAGGTATGTCGGCCCAGGCACAGCCACGAGACGGCAGGGAGAAAACAACGGGAGCAATAAGACGGACCCCGGGCAACAGACCGAAACGTGCTGAGCAAGATGCGACCGTCTTGGATGCTGACCACTTTCTTCGGCACATGTCCCGAATATCTGCCGACCATTCTCGTGTCAGCTTCGGACGATTCGAATTTCACCGGCAATTAGCGACGGGGCTCGATACACGAATCGTGTGACGAAAATAAAAATAACGATAAAAATAATCGGGAGAAAAAGCAGAGTGTCATCGGTAGGTGGCGCTCGCGATCGCTTTATCGCGAATCCGGCCACGGACGATGTCCTGAGGGTTCAGGCTGCATGTTCACTGTTGGGAAAGCTCGGGAGAGCACACGGAATCCCCGAGGGCAGGACGGTATTTCACTGGTAGCGCGAACATTGGACCCGTCGGAAGGTGGATACCGACCACTTCCTTTGGCACATGCCCCGAATACCTGCCCTCAATTCTCACGTGAGCTTCGGACAATACGAATTCCACCGGCAATCAACGACGAGGGCTCGATACGAGAACTGTATAAAAAAATATGAAAATACTCGGGAGAAAAAGGAAAGGACTATTGATACGCGGTGCTCGCAATCGTTTCATCGCGAATCCAGCACCGACGTCCTGCGGGCTGCAGTTCGCGTGTTCACCGTGGGAAAGCCCATGAGAAACCAGTTGGCTGTCTCGATGGTCCCGTTAATATGAAGCCCGTCGAAATGTGGATTTCACTCGGAAAAACAATTTATTTGTTGGCCACCGCACACATAAATATTCATTCAATTTGAATAAATATTTATTTGGATCTATTAAAATCTTCACTCAAACCTTATAAATATTTTTTCGCGGGTGGTCGTGAAATAAATTATTTTTTTGAGTATGCTGACCACTCTTCGGCTACTGTCCCAAATATTTGCCCTGAATTGTCATGCGAAATTCGGACAATTCGAATTTCACTGACAATTAACAACGAGGGTTTGGTACGAAAATTATATGAAAATAAATAAATGAATAAAAATAATAAAGAAAAAAAAAACAATGTATTGGTACGAGGTGCTCGCGATCGTTAAATCACGAATCCGTCAGCGAGATGCCCTGAGGAGTGCAGGTTGCATTGTTCACCGTGGAAAAGCCCACGAGAGGGCAGTACGGTATTTCAGTGGCCCCGTCGATGGGGCTCGTCGCAAAGTACACTGTAGAGCGAAGGAAGGAAGTCGCCCGTATCCAACGTGGTTCCAATCTACTAAGTGAAAGCCTTCTTTTACCTAACGCAATGGGAGGATGAGCGTGCGGCAATCGGGCCTTGTAACACATTCGCCGGAAATCCCGCGGGATCGCGCTCAGTCTATCCGAATATCTCTCCTCGGCCTCGTACAATGTTGCGCGATCCGATAAAATGTTGGCTTGGCGATGTGTACATCGTACTCGTGGTATTCCGCGCACCGGTGCGGCTACGTAGCGGCAATCAAATCAGTGAGAACATCCGCGCCGGTGAGGCGAACGACAAGCTGGCCCGAGAAATTTTCGCAGTCGCGCCGCGACTCCACCGACTCGCATTGCCGGTACGTGAACTCCGATATGAACGCGCATGCATTACGAAATATTTCTTTCGCCTCGAAGATATATTTTTTTTTTTAATAACTTTTTACTCAATTTACTTTCTTTTTTTTTCTCCACTCAAACCACTCGCATGCAGCCTCGAGGGTTCCGACCGACGACTCGGAGTTTACACAACTCGAGCGCCGAGAGAAATAAATTTAAAAAAAAAACGTTGTGAATTATCTCTTACTATTTTTATTATTATCTCATTGCAATTTTTTTTTTTTGCATTAAGGGAATTTAATGTCGTAAGTTACTCGGAGGAATCTGGGGAAAACAATACTCCGGCGATGAGGTGAAGTCGAGAGCCACGGCGGAGACACGCGACTTACCACCTTCCAGTACCGCTGGCTGACTAACTGTTATTGCGCCATCCATGTGTATAAATACGTTCGCCATCGACCTCGTTAAAAGCTTCGACCCGACAAGGCCGACATTAACCCGTTATCTGGCGAGAATAAATTGGACGATGTAATGGCCACCGAAGAGAACTGTGTTACCCTTTGACCGCATCAAGGCCAAACTTTGACCACAGGCTACGTATAAATAGCCGAATTTACCGGAATGACCATTACTCCTTGAACTCAGCGCCGAGCCATTAATGTTTCCGTTGTTGTTGCAAATACGAAAATTTGTTGCTGCGATTAAAACTCACGGAGCGGCAAACGGTCCATGAAACTGCGCCGAACGTCCCCGGAACTAAGTTCGAATCCTTTCGTTAACAATTTTCTATTGCGCCAGCAACCAGTGTGAGAAAAATTGCCGCATTTCAAGCGAAGTTTCCAACCCGGCGAAACTCTCCACATCCACATTTCTGGGTTTCCGGAATATCCCTATTTTACTGTACAGTATCGGAGACCCTTCTATATTTTTATAGTAGCTATTCCCAAAAAAATATCCTCGGTGTATCACGGGGAAAAAGAGAGTGTCAAACTTTATTCGATTCCACCACCCGGTCCAATGCCCGCTGACCACCTGCTCCGTTACGGCCGGTTTGCCATTTTTTTTTTCCTTTTTTTTTCTTATGTCGGCTATAATCTCGATCACACCGAGTCCCGGATTATCCGGAACATGAATTCTTCCCAAGGGGGTCGTTGATAGCGTGCGACATAATCTTTTTTTTTCTTTCGTTTCGCTCTTCTCCATCGTAGCTGCAGACGTACGAGTTTTCTCCGCCACAGTCTTCAGGGCTGTTTATCGTTCTTCTTTCTCCCCAGGCAGAGAAACCCGAGCGGCCCTCGGATAAATTATTCTACGGATTATCGATCGATTCGGTGTCGCGGTCCGGAGATAGGACGTTGTATCGCGATCGGGATCGGCAAAGAGCAAAATACAGAACTACGTGTTCGGCATCCAAGTGTAATTAGTGCGCGAGGTCGTGTCGCGTCGTTAAAACGTTGAACCGGAAAATTAGTGACGACGTGACAAGATCGCTTGCGTACGCGATAATGATTCAGACGAGCGGATCAATACGATTCTCGCGAAGTCCGGCGTTTTCACACGAATAGGCCGTAGCAGCATCCACGGCGGCAGTTTTGTCTCACTGAATCTGGGCCTGATGAGGTCCCAGAAAGAGCTCCAATTTGGTTCAAAAAACAGATCAATTTTCGACATTTTTTTTACCCGAGTCTTGATAAGACAAATTCGGGATTTGCACCCAGTTGATTGATTTGAAAAAAAAAAAGGTATCAGCAGCGCCGAACTCGTTGACGTGTAACAATTTACGAATGTCAATCAATAGTGGACATCGTATCTGAAAATCCATTCGGTCGATAGAATTGACATTTAGAGCGGTCCTCGATTAAAGTTTTCTTGATTACAACACCTTAATCGCTTGTTAAAAAAAAATCAGCATTTCTGAATTATTCGTTTGTGATGTGATAATGTTAAAAACGATCATTTTTTTTTTTGCCTAAAATCCTTATGAATACAATCGACGCAAGAAAGTCCTGCAGCGAGTGAATCGGTTTGAAATCCAGCTCGGTTTGAAATCCAAGTTCTTAGTTTTTTTTTTCTGTCGCGCTGTTTAACAACCTGTTTCATTGGCTTGTTGGTTGTCGCGGTAGCGAACGTGTACACCCAGAAGAAAATCATTGACCTTAGTTGCAGCAGCTTGGCTTCGGTCCTGACAGGATCATAAGCCCTGCTGCCGTGGTTTTCATGGCCGATGTAGCGCGGAAGATTCTGCACCGGGACGACGAAGCCGATCGAAAGTTTGTTCGCACCCTAGAAAGTTTGTTCATTCTTCTGTGCTTCTCTCGGCTAACCCAACACCGCCGTGTCTGGCGTTGCTCCCGCTTCCCGCGGAGCGTGCATACCAGCTGAAGAATAAAAAACCTCGACAGACTCTCCGCATCAAACCCCCGTACTTCTGTGATACCTCGTTTAATGAGCTGATAAAGCTCAGACACGTTTTTCATACCCGCCGCTTACCGCGGCATAATTCCCCCCCACCGTATCGAGCTTTAATCCCTCGTTCGTTTCTTTTTTTCTTCCTGAACAACGATCGAGCGGCTTCCCGCGCCATTCGAGCTTTGAAATTTCCTCCTCACGCGTTCCGTCGGAATATTCATACGAGCTGCACGGCCGACTTTAATAGCGTACGGGAACGAGAAAGCGATCTCTTAAGCGTTACTTTCCCTCAGAAGCGGCTGGCTCTCCATCCGTCCACTTTACGGCGGTACTCGCGAGGCCTCCGCGGACACCGGCAAGGGACAGAAGTCCGGATAAGAGAAACCGTCATTGGCGAAGTCGCGGCTTGAAAGACAGAACGGGAAGCCAACGTCGGGTTCTTGGAGGCGGAAGGGGGTAGTCCGTTGTCAGGATAAAAGATACTTTCTCAAAACTCGACATGGGGCTCCCGGTTAAGCGAAGAGTCGTGTAAAGAACAAACCGCGACTGGTGGAGAATCGCGTCACATTGCGGAGTACGGCTGCGGGACGCGGACCGCAACGGGCAGGAATCGTCGGAAGAAACGTCGAGAGACAGTCGTAAGAAAGTAATGGTAGTTGAGGCACACTTCGGGCAAAGGAGGGGAAGAATAAATCTTGGAAGTGCGAGAGATCCATCTTGGACCATTCATCAAACGTGTACGTGAATTTTTTTTTTTTTTTTTTTTTTTCCCCTCTTTGGTTATTTTTTTTGTCGTTCGCGGAAGAACCGCAGTTATCTTATGTTTTAAAAAGTTTCCGTGTAAGCATGGTGCATGCATATTCATGGAGTTAAATATGCGATGGCGAAGCGAGGAGGCGTCTCGGGGTGGAGGAAGAACGGCAGGAAATGACACCGGCTCCGAGTCGCAAAAGTTCATCCCCTCGCGGAGACTCCGGTGGCCCACTACGGTTTTCCTCGCGTCGACGGACCCGGTACGCCGTCTCTATTATTTCCATGATCATTCGGATTTATATCCAACGAAATGAAAAATTATTTCACGTCGGTGGTTCCCGAGCGAGCCGGGCCCGGTGCTCGCAGTTATACTTATAGGGTGCGCGGGCATTCCCGAAGGGATATAGCGAAAGTTTCGCGAGATCAGAACGCACGACCCCGAGAGAACGTCTCCTTCCTCTCGCGTGTAAGACACGCTCCGAAGATTTCCCTTTATTAATGCAATTCCTCGAGGAGACATCGGGACCCTCGGATATGCCCGGCAATTTTTCGTTGCGCGGACGTGACGAATGTGGAATCTCGAGGTCCGTCGCACGTTTTTTTTTTTTTTTTTTTTTTACTTTGGGCCAAAGTGTAACAAGGTCAATTTCACGAGGAGGAGTTGAAGCGAGGAAACAAGATTCGCAAAAAGATGTGCCGAGAACCGGGGACGGGTCGTTCGAGTAGTTTACGACCGACAGAGGGATTTGTTTTCTACGGCTGCAACTTCGCTACGGGCGCATGAATTCGCGCGTACGGTGCACGCGGTATATCCGGTAAGTGCGCGGAACGCCGGATGCGAGAACCGATCGAGGGAGCGAGCGGACCGAGCGCAAAGAAGTTACCACGTTTCCGCACTACATAATCCATAAATCTGACGTTATGTTGTAACGAAGATACCCGCAGAAGATTTATTCTCGCGCGCAGGGTACTCGCTCTACACCACCTTCGTTGAATTAAATTTGGCATGGTCAATTTTACAAATTGTACAATACAGGCGTTTCGTGCTAACGGAGCTTATTCAGCCCGGCCTCGGAAACGATAAAAAGAGGGGTCGATGTAAGCCGGGCCATGAAAATTGAAATTTATGGTAATGGCCACTGTGTGGAATATTCCGATCGGTAATCCACACCCGTTATTGACGCCGTCCCCATTGATTGACACAGCGTCGAGGAAGTCGTTAAGCTCCGCGCCAATAAAAAAATTAGTACGGTTGAATCAACCAACCATTCGGGTCGTTCGGGTCAAATAAATATTTCAGTGGTGCGGCTAAAAAATTTTCGAATTTTTCACCAGAATATTTCGCGAGCACTGAAATATTTATTTCGACGGAGGAAATATTGATTCGAACGTTCTAGCGCGAATTATCGATTCATTTCACCACGGTTCAAAATATTTATCATTGTTCAATAAAACTCATATTACTGTTATTATTAATACTATTATCGCAGAGATGAAGGTTGTTGATCGTATCATTTGTCGCGCTCGATCCTGCGGATCGTTCAGTTTAAATATTTTCAATTGGATAAATCATTCCCCTATCGATTCGCCATTATTTTAGGTTCGCGTGCTCCCAGCAGTATAGAGTGAAATAGAATAAAAAAAAGGTCGCACTTCTGACGGCAGTTTATCGAAAAACCTGACCCAATTAGGTAATAACGTTTAAGCAAAAAAAAATGGATTTTTCTTGTAACACTCGTGAGTAGCGGCGCAAATTGTTATAATCGAGGCACAGCCGCGTGCACAAATTTACTGTGTTAACCCCGTCGGCGAAAAATATATGCCGGAATGAGCATTGCTCCAGTTCCGAGAGTGGCAGTGAAGTACGCGTGGGCATAACGTCCTTCATAATTCATCGGTGAGAACAGTAAATGGCAAAACGAGAGGCCGAATGAAATTTTTAAAAACACACACACAAATCATAATAATAAAAAATGAAAGGTGGAGAGAAATGGAAACTAGACGGGGAGAGTGAGAGAAATAAATTTCCCCCGGGTGAGTACGTGCTCGAGAGCCACAGCCGACGTATTATTACGTCGACGAATATCTCGCGAATGGCTGCTATCGCTTCGCGGTTGCGACCGCGATTGCGGTGGAAGTGAGCCAAAATTAAATGCGCCGTTACTTTCCGGGCGGAGGACGGTTTACGATGGGCAGCGGGGCAGATCTACGCTTCGATTGAATTATAAATAAATTTTGAAAAAGCTTGGAGAGCGACCCCCCCTCCCCCCTCACTGCCGCGTAACCAGACCTATATCCTGCAGGTATATCCGTTATCTCACCATTTACCTCCCGGTGATGGTTCTTCTTTCCTGTCGCTTCGTCCCCTCACTCGCCCCTCTTGTCAACAGCTTCGCGATTCCCCGCCTAAGCTCTTCCGATAATATTATTCGCATTACCTGTAACAGCACTCGACGGTTCCAGTTACGAAAACGGAAAAACGATTGGCGGTCTCTTTGGCTGAAGATGAAGGAGAGACATTCAAAAGAGGACCTGCAAAGTTCGAGCTATCGTCTATAATTCGTGGATTCGTAGATCCATAATTCGTAGGTGCATAATTTATAGATTCGTAATTCGTTGTTCCCTCGTTAATTATTTGTCACGCCAGTCTCTGATTTTACATTCACGAACATGGGATATTCATGCTTAATCGCGATACCGATACATTATTTACACTCGCATCTTTAGGCGAGAATTTTAATTATCGAAGATACAGTCTATGAATTTCGATAAAATTATATCCGACTGGTTATTCCTGAAAAATAGATTTTTAATATTCAAATCCAACGAAACGGAGATCCCGTCTCATCCGCGAATAGGACGGAGGGCGAAGTTTAAGGTGAAGCGGGAGGGATCGGATCGAAAGACGCCATCCGGATGATAGTCGGAAAACTCTCCTCGGTGGAGAATCTTACGTTTAGTTGAGAGGGACGCAGAGATGGGAGGAGGGTGAGATTCGGAGTGAACGGATTGAGGATTGCGCGGCAGTGAGGAGGAAAACGTAGGTAAGAGAGAGGCGGAGAGTAGCTGGCTGAGTAGCTAAGCAGATAAGCCAAGTGGAGTGAAAGAGACGGAAAATGTTCGTATTCCGCTAAAAGAAAACTCGACGATGGAACGGGAAGAGGCAATGCCGAAGGAGGAAAGAGCGAGTGCGCGGGTAGGTAAGAGCGCCAGCGGGTGGGAACGGCTCAGAGGAAACTGCCTCGGAGTGGAGGAGAGAGACGACGAGGTTCCCAGTTGCAAAAAGACCGAATGGAGACGCAAAGGAGCGAGAGCGAGTTCAGAGAGAAAAAGGGGACCGGAGAGAGCCTCGGTCGCTCGCAGGACGCGCGGCTCCTTGACGAAACTTTAGCGGTATCACAGAGAGAGCAAATAAATTTATGGGCAAAGTTAAAAGCATCGCAAGCTCGGCGATGCAGTGTGTTGCCTGGCGGCGCGGTGGCGTTTACTTTACAATTTTTTTTCTTCCCCTTCCCTTTGGTATTGTTTATTTCTATCTTTCAACCTGCTTCCTCTTCCTTTCCGGCTCGCTCGTGTTCCTTTTTTTCCGGCCCTTCTCCTCCCCGCGGGCGGAGCACGAGAGTCCCCCGCCTTGCCTTTTTGCGATTGCAAATTGGATAATGTTCGAGCACATGACGTCAGGAGGTCCCTGCGAACTACTTCCTCTCTACGGTCTGCTTCTTCTTTCGTCGTCTCGCTTCGTCCTCCGTGCCGTGTTCACCGCTCCGGGCTAATTAGCCACGTTTCTTGATCACGTACGAACCCAGGGTTGCCGCTGTTCTCTCTCTCTCTCTATCTCTCTCGTTCGAGTCGAAAATCCATCCACGTATCTCGCCCGATTTCTAGGCTCCTCTATCATTCCTCTTTTTCTCCTCTTTTTCCGTTAGCTTCGGGCGTCCTTAAGAGGTCGATGGTTCATTCTGTTCGAAACGCGTGATCAAAAGGTGCTCGATTGCGAAAGACTCGACGCCACGAATTCGTCGCATTTTTCGAGACATCAGGACAAATTATGCCGACGGAGCGTTTTACGCTGGTATTTCGGACATCGGACGGTTATTGCAGGTCTGGGTAATAAAAGCGAAACTGCGAAGGGCATTAAGCACGGAGGGGCGCGACTAACTCGATGGGCCTGGTATTATAGGAATCATTTACGACGTTCCCGAAAGGGAAAAGGGCAAACGAGCGCGAATGACGGAAACTGTTATTTTTTTTACTCCCTTGTTCAAACCGCGTATTTACTCCGGTTAGGCAGGAATATGGAGCTTACCTGCGATCGTAAATAGCTGCGAGTGCTGGCATTTCTGCAGCGCGCAGTGGCACACGTCGCGGCAGTTCCGCAACGCGAAGCCCGGGCGAATGGGAGCAAAATAATTTCGGATAAAAACCACCTGGATAAACAAGCTCCTGCGCTAAAACATCCAAATTCTAAGTCGTAGAAGAGTTGAAAGCCGCGAAACGGTGAAATTAATTATCAGTGGGCCACTGAGAGGCCAAAGTCTTCGCTGTCGTTGGCTCGTCGAACTGAGCTATTTTCACGGTGGAAGCGATGCGGCAGAGAATTAAAGAGATACAAGCGCCTTTCGCGCTCCCTACGACGTCCCGAGATCTCTCCGAGGATGCTCCGTAAAGACCACCCAACGCTGTTCCCCTCGCGAACGATATAAATATACTCGACGTCTGCTCAAAAAGACTGGCAACTTGAGAAAAAAAAAAGTGACGAATAAAAATATCTCGTGAGAAACAGAAACGTGGCCACTCCTCCTCGCCGGAGGCGCGATCTTTTCTCTGATCTCGCTCGCGGAACGCGATAATGAATGGAAATGTTACACTTCGCAAGAGAGTCTTAATCCGCCCTCGTAACTCTTACAAGTGGCGGAACGAGGCGGACTCTATCTCGGTGTGGCGCGTCCACGCGTTTTACACGCGAGAGTATGGCGGCTGCAGAGTGCAGGCGACGAATAAAATTGTAAATTCCTCCGTGGGCGGCGAGGGAGACGAGGGGTAGTTGAATGGCTTGAGACAACGGGGTAAGATAGTTGTTCCGGCATATTCATGACGAAGCCGCAGTTTACGAGGGAAGCGGCTAGTTTCTATCCTGTACGTAGTCCGCAAGCACCTCTAGCTGCCCTGAGACCAAACTTTTCCTTCGTAACACTTCCCCCTCCCCGTCCCGCTAACTGACGCCATGACGATATAACACTGGGAACAATGATGTACCCGCGCTTTTATATATACTTGTTTGCACGTGCAGTAACTTTGCATTCGTTAGCGTTCCAGTTGGTGACAGAGACGTGCTTTAAATATGCATACCGTACAATAATAAAAATGTTGGCGACTGATGCGCGCACCGCGTGCGCAGGTTGCCCAGCCATCTACCGGTCAGGGTAATAATAAAAGCGGATCGTAGTTGAGTTATAATTACATCTCGGAATAATGTTGACCCGTTTCGGTTTTTTTTTATTTTTATTTTTTTATTTTTTTTTTAGTGCTCACTGTATAGACAGCGATGGAAGCCGCGTTCCACTGTAGGTTCCACGGTAACGTTCGTTACGTGCTCGTCGATGGGAGCCTCTTATTTCTTGAAAAATATTCGTTACCGCCAAGCACGTCGAGCTTTATAGTTTCACCCTAAACCATGGCGAGCCTACGAGTTTTAGATGGCTTTTACCACGATGGTTTGTAATCGGTCTCGCTGGAATCGCACCGGTTAGATTACCCGTGCGAGAAGTGCCGCATTTTTTTTTCACTCTCGGTAGAAGATTTTTTTTTTGCGCGTTTCGAGTACATTTTTTGGTAATCGACGGGTTGAAAAAAATTGTTGGCTTCGATGAATTTTAGATCGCAAATTAAGACGTCAATAATTGTCTGTGTGGCTTAACGTCCCTCTATTTGAAAAATCTATTAAAGAGAAATACAAAAAATGCTTTCTCATAGAATAACTTTTGCGATTGAGGGAACATTATGAAAAAACGGTATGAAACTTTGAATTTTTGAATTTTCTACTGAGTAATTATCTATCGAGTGGTCGATCGCTGGTACACGGTCGTTTACTCGGACATTCACCTTGACATCGGAGGATTCGCGACGGTCGACCGTTCCCAAGCGGATGTCATTGCGAAACGTATTTTAAAATGAAAAGAATGAGAAAGGAAAAGAGAATCCACTCTGAAATATCGACTGCAGCGAAACTATTAAAAACCATTCACCCGGAATAACAAAATGACAATACGAACGGGTCGGTCTGGCCTCTCGAGCGTCTCGCCCCCTCGAACGTTGCGAGTATGAAAACGGTAGCGTACTGTTTTGTTGAAATAAAATGTTTACTCTTTCTGGCTCTCACCGAGTTTTAAAGGCTTTCCGCGGAGACAGACGCGAGGACACACACAGACAAATGGACGCAGGAGAGTGAAGTTCCGAGGGCAAAATGCTGAGAAAAAGGGAAGACGAGTAAGAACGAACGGAACGACCAAGAAACACCTATACGCGCTTTCAGTCGGATAGAGCAGACCCTCGAGCGACATAACGTCCGGTAATGGAAAGAAAAATATAGCATAGCGTAACGCAACGTTGAACGTTAACCTGGTTTCCGGTTGTGACTACGTCCACAAGCTTTGTTTCCGGTGGGGCGCGAGCAGTTCCTCGGCTTCCTTATTTTTCCTCCCGCCCAGCCGCAAAACCGACTCACACAAGCCAGTGATGGGACCAATTATTGCGAGCGAAAAGTCGGGAACGCGGCGGTCGCTAAATTGTCGGTTCTGCGTGTCGTTAAACGGAGTCGAGCTTTTAGATCATTACCGACACGAAAGTTGGCTCTATCGCTCCGCGACGTCGCGCCCCTGCGTTTCTGGCTTAAAGAGCTTCGACCGCAACGACAACAGCAACAACGATCATGAATTCAATGAGGACATTGTAGGATGATAATTCGTCGGATAGATGACACTTACTTTACGCCGTAAATTGATTTGTTCCACGACAAAAGCTCGCGACAAGTTGGCCATCCTTGTATGCACGGCAAAAAAAAAAATTTGTTCATTCATCAATCACGTAAAAATGAACTCGAAATTCAACGTGATGTAAATAAAAATTTTCTTACATCACTGACATTAATTGAATGTCAATGTACTTGTTTTGTAAAAATGAACCGCCGGATATTGAAGTTAGAAATGTTTTGCTTATAATAGACAAAATTTTTTATGAAAAATGAAAAAATTGTACTACGCCGCGTAGATAAATATCTGTTGAAATGAATATTCGCTCTATCGAAATAATTATTTATTTACCTCGCTCTCAGAAAAACAAATTATTTTTCCGTGTGTAATGAGCCAAGAATTTTTTCGCTTCCGTCTTCGACAAATTTGGGGCGCATCGTTTCAGCATAAAGGGGAGAAACAAAAAATTGCACCGCCTTCTGGTTACACGCGAGTCAGGGTTAAGTAGCCGAGACGCTGCACGGATTTGGCAGAATGCCTGCCAGATCTCAGGACCTCGAGTCCAGCTTGCTGCACTTCCTGTGCAGTTTCGCAACGCGGTTTTCGTGTAATCTCGCGGATACGCAACGCGGTTTCGTATTTCAGACGACCAGTCTGTATGCAGAGACAGATTCGACGAAGATTTCGAGAGGTTCGGATCGGGGGAGAATGACTTTACGAGCAACGAAGCTCCGCCAACACGGACGATTCGTTCCGCAACGCTTCGAGCTCTCGAGTCACTGCTGAAACACGGTAAAAAAAGTAATAAAAAAAAAAAAAAGGAAAAAAAAACAGAGTGAAGATAAGAAAAAAGAACGAAACCGTCAGTCGACTTTCCGCAGTCTCGGTGGAGATTGCTCGCGGGTCTCGATCGTGCTCCCGCTAGTTTCGCAATCTAACGCGGAGAAGATAGCGAACGAAACGGCATGCACGAAGAAAGAGCTGAGAGGAGTGTGCCCTCGGATGCACTTGCTTGATTGCGCTTGCGTGCCTCTCAACTCCCTGGTGGACCCTGCAACGTTTTTACTACTAGGAATTCCAACTACCGCCCTGCAACTGGCACTATATATATATATATAGACAGTACATATGTATGTATATTCTGTTTACGTACTTTCATCTGTTGGCCTTCCTCTAATTTCAGATTTTAAACGCGTCAACTATTACGCCCTCTTCCCGGCGCAAATTCGCACCGGAATTGTTCCATAAACGTAGCTAGCGGGCTGTTAAGCCAGCGTCAGAAAGCCCGATCGTTAAAGCAAAGTCGACGATTCAGCTCTACACGACATCAACGAGTAAACTTCCGGACTGGGAGTTTATACTTTTTCCCTGACTAGCGAAGCATAAACGGACCTTTCGCTCGATTCCGGCTCGGAGAATTAGTTCCGGCCCAACGACTGTTAAGGGACGAACGCACTCGTTTATATCATTTATGCCTCGCACGCAATAATTGCCGATGATAAAGTGCCAGAATGATCGGTGGGCGACGCACGATTCGGTATTGAATCGATCCACCGGTCTTCCGCAATGCCTCACCTTCGTATCAGTCGCGCTCCCACCAGAATGTGAATCCCGACTGGGGCGAGTGACTGATCGCGGTCGCGAAAGCTATTCGTCTCGCTAACGAATGCGTTACACGAAGCTGTTACCAACATCGCGCCTCTCAACGCTGTCCACATTGACTGTAAAACCCTCGCCGCCTCTGCACCCGGTAATCGTAATTCATTTCTCGCACGTGTGTGTAAAACTTTTTTTTTTTTTTAACGGTGCTGTTAGCGGGACGAATGTTCGGACATTTGCAGATAGCCACCGCACGGTTACGAGGGTTCTATCGGGCGAGCGGCCAGATAAGCGCGGAATCGCGACCGTTTGTAATTGCCCCATCGCGCCCGCTCGCAAACAACGCGCATCCATCTTTCTTTTTTTTTTTACCCGGGTGCAAATTTGCTTTTTTTCTAATTAAAATATCGGATGTTGTAACGTGATTTCCCACGATAGATATTGCGAAGCGTTACAACGTGCGCTGATTGGGTCCGGAGGATGCTCCGGCAAGACCCGGCCGAGGTATTTTCAAACGCGGTGAAAATTTTCCCTGGATCCGATGCGGCGAGGCATCGAGCTTTTCATACATCGACACCGATGTGTCTCCCGCGGTGTGGTGCCTGAGGAAACGATCGATTCGGTACACAGATAGGAAAATCCAATTTAAAAAATGTGCGCCCAGAGAAGCGTTAAGATATACGTTCTCGCCTCTGCTCCCCGGAAGGGGAAACCACCGCCTCGTGTACACCGACTTATACCGAGGATTGCATCTGGCTCGTGCGAACTTTTTCCAATCGCCTTTCGCATTTCCTCACCGACGTAAAGATCCGTCTCACAAAAGCGCATTAGCCCCGGCTGCAAAGTCTATCGAGAACCACGGGAGCACGGATCAGGTAATCCGACAATTGATCTACGGTCGAAACGAGCGTAATTTTTATTTATTTTATTTTTCGAGTGTCTTCCTCTTAACGATAATCGAGAGGGCGGCGGGAGGCGAGAGTCGCTCCCAGCTTGAACATAATTTTTGGCATTTACGCTTCGGGGTCGCGGTGCGGTACGTTTATTAACCAAGAGGCGAAGAAGACGAGCAAGTGGCGGAAAAGCACACAGTAAAAGAGGACGGCGTAATCGGACAATTTCTCTTCTCGAGCTTCTTAGGAACGACGCGAAAACTGCGCCTCCGCGGCACTTCCCGGAGCTTCCTCGACGGTCGAGAGGATGCACTAGGTGAGGTCTCGTGCATTCGCGCACCTGCGAAGTTCACCCCCGCTCGTCTAGCGGCGCTTTCACCGTCGTTCCGGCGGCGACGACGACGACGAAGAAGCAATAACGCCGTCCTTGCCCCGGGGTGACGATCGCTTTTAAACCCAATTTACGAGACGTCTTCCCGGCAATATGAGGGGCACAATCACCCCATCGCCTCTACTGCCGCTCGGGCGTACCGGAAGTACAAAAAAAAAATGTTAAAATTTTAAAAATTAAAAATAACGCATTACCAAGTCCGCTCGGATACCTCGGTGTGTGCAACACGATCGTGCGCAGCTCTCCCTGTCGGTACGTACTCTCACGTTCTTGCCGGCTTTTTTCCTCGGGGCCGAAATTACATCCGTGAAGAAGTCGGTCCCGTCTGCTGCCCCTTTCTCTCGTCTACTCTCCTGTCTGTCGTCTCCGAGTAAAAACCCTTCCAGATACCTCGACAGCGCCATGACACTGGAACGATGGCCGCTGTGTAACTCGCGGGAACGAGTGCTCTTTTTCAGACTCGGTTCGAGCCGCTTTGCACGAAAGTCTCGTAACGATCTTAGAGATTACTCAACGATGGGACGCATCAGTCTATCTCGAAACTTTCCCTTCAGCGATACAAGCTGGTTAATGGAACGCTGCGATGCGACCAACGACACGGGGGAATTACTCTTTAGCCAGTCCCGCGAGAGAATTCCGGCCACGACGGCGACCATCGCGTGCGGAAATTAAAGAAAGCTGATCGTACAAACGGAACCATTAATAACCGAGCTTGTTTTTCTGCTTCTTTATTTTTTTAGGCAAAGAGGAAGAAATTCCTTTTGGAATTTACGTCTCTTTTATACGCGTATTAAATTTCTTGCACGGAACGGAGGAGTGGTCTATTAAATTCTCCAAGAAAATATCCCGAGAATGCTCGGAGAGAGAAAAGCTGAAAGAAAATGGAGGGCAAAAGAGCACGTGCTTCACTAGGATGCACCGGAAATGCACCAGAGGTCGCATCAAGGCTCTCTCTCTCTCTCTCTCTCTCTCTTAGTCCGAGTCGTTATAACAAACTGCACTGAAAGACTCACAACATCAACAAAGATTCGGGGCACCTCGTGCCCCACCAAAAAAAGTTCCCTACGAAAATATCTTACGACGCTATGGGAAATGGCACGGGTGGGCGAAATGCAGCGTTGCGAGTATCCATCCGCGATCCTCGGTGACTCCACTCAAAGCAAGAAACACGATTCTCGGCCTGTAACAAGATTTCCCCATGACTGAAAGATCAGATTCGCCACTGATGAGACTACGAAATTGGGATTCTGATGGAGACCGAGGAATAAAGAAACATTTTACCCTTACAAGTCACAGCTCCATCCCAGCACTTGGACTTGTTCGATAGTCCTGTTTCAGTATGAACTCAAGTGCATTTCCTGCATATAGGAAAGGCTGGGGCAGATATGACAGTCAGGGCGAAACTCAATTTTTTGGATGTCTATTTTGTCCCAACGACAAATCTGGTTTATCAAACCCGTTCTGCTCCTCTGTGCCATTTTGACCCGCTCTCCTCTATACACCTTGGATCAAAGTGAACAATCAGTCTATTATTAATCAGATTGTAGCTTGACTATTTGTTCCCGCACAACACTATATTGAAAAAAAATTTCAGATTTTTTCGAAATTTTTTTTTTTTTAACTAAAAAAATTAAACTCTACCAGGCCTGCTTCAAAGAGTACTGGAAAAGCGATCGGGCAGTCGAGTGACGGTGAAGGTGAGAGAGTCAGCTTTGTCGTCTATGAATTCCGCGATGTTTTTATCGCCGTCTCGAGAGCCGAAGAGAAAACACAGCGAGACTTCCGCAAGCTCGCTCGGCCACCGGTCCGCTAAAGCTTTTACGCATTGCTGCCCCTTATCCGTTTCCCGTGCGACGCTCCGTTTCCATTCCATCTTCAACGCCGCACCACCTTACTTACCGTCGCATGTATCGTGCCGTGCTGCACCATCATCCCGCCGGCTATGTTTCTTATTTCCAACGGTTATCCGCGAGTTATCTCGTCCCTCCACTCTCTTAACTTCCAGAAGCTCCGAGTCTCCCGTCGCGGGACTCTTAAATACAGCGCTCTCTCCCATCTCATTCCCGTCCTGTAACATCGCTACTTTTAGTATTATCTTATAAAAGACGAGAGGATTGAACCGCGATCCTAATTGTATGTAGAACGGAGGGACGAGAAGCGCCCTGCGAAATCCCCCGGGCCTTTCGGCCGAGAATACCGAAGCATTAGCCCGAGGCGGGGATACTTTGAGCTTACGCATTTACGGTCTTACGGGTCGAGAAAAAAAAAATCTTGAGCTGGATAAATTGCTAGAAAGAAAAATCCCGTCGTAGCGCTTTTAAACCCTGACGGATGGATAATAAGGTTTCGTAGGGGCAAAGAAGGCAAAAACGTGGCTGTGCCACTCCGAATTGCCCCGACGTAAAATTCGAAAGAGCTACAAAGTTTATAGCAAATGCACCGATTTGTACGTGCTACGATGAAAAATTTTCAAGAAAATGGATACGACACGGGGACTGTCGAGTGCACGTCAACCGGTTGAATTTTTCATTCACGAAACTTCGCCAGTCGCATACGAGCGTCCGGAGTGGGTTTGTGTGCTGGTGGCGAGGAGCGAAAATACCGTCAATATCATCGGCTCATGAAGAACTTTTTTCAACGACCACAGCCACCGTACGACGGATATACGTGTTACGATATCGGTATCAACGGCTGTAACTGTTACGTACGCGGGGGGAGCGATCCCTACTCGGGAGAAGGGCTCGATCGACTTCCCTCTGGGATAAAGTTCCTCCCGGCGCGTTCTCCGTGTCCGGTGGCGTGACTTGTCTGGCCTCGCGACGGCGAGCCACTCGTACACGAAACTTCCGACCGAAGATTATTAAAGAGGATGAGACAAGGCGTTCACGACGTGGTAAGTCCGAGCGGGGCAAAAAGGACCTTTTTCCCAAATTTTTGGCGGATACGAAAAATCTCTCGTCCAAAACAAAAGACTCCGAAAAAGACTAAAGACATCGTCCACACACGCATGAATTAATTCGGTCGCAAATAGCGCGAAAGCTCGGGTGAGAAACACCCTGCGAGGTGGCAATAATTTTCTTACCACTTTTTTTTTTTTCTTATTATTCTCCCCTTTTATCGCGGGCGTAACAGGAGGCCATTTAATCGGAGAACTCTCTGCGTCCCGTTCTCCGCCGCGCACACATTGTCGCCCATCGAGGATGGAAGCAGCTTCGGGAGGCAGCTGAGCATACGGTGCGAAATACAGAAGCGCACGGCGAGGCAAACGAGCCTAGGAAACACGAGAGATTTCGCGAGACGATGTTCCTATATACATAGAGCGGCAATGCCGGTGCGCGAAGCGGACTCGTGAATTCACGGCAAACTTAGGTCATATGGCCTTTTAGTAAGGAGGACGGGTTACTGCCGCCCAGCAAGGAGAGAGAGAGTTGAGCTTTTAGCCGAGGTACAGCGACCGTTAACTCGCCCCGGGCTGATATTACCCGCTCGACGACATCTCCTTGTGTGCCTCCTCTCACCAACTTACACCTCGCAGTACATCTGCATACTCCTGCATATCCACCTTCACAGGAATACTGTACGGCTCGCCGTCTCACCGCACGACTTAACACGTGCCCTGTATTGTTGAGACACCTATATTCAAAATGTAACGAGGTATTCGACCCCTTTTGCGGGTCGAAAAGGAACTCCCATAATCGTACGTTGTGCGAGAAAGCCGCCCTACATCATGTCATGGCGCGGAGACGCACAACCAGCCCGCGTTTGTTCATCTTTTTTTTTTCATTTTTTTTTTTATCAGTTGCCGAGGCTAAGGGATAAGCTTCGAAGTGAGGAAAAATGCTGGTGGATTAACGCGGTTTTGCCATTGACCCTTATTCGCCTCCAGCCAGCGACGTTTATCGATGAACCCAGCGATGAACGAAACTAAATACCGCAGAGAACATTTGTTTCAATGCGTATGACGTTACCGTCGCCCAGGGGAGAGGGTCGAGCTTCTGGTCGCGGTACGACGGCCGTTAACTCACCCCGGGCTGATATTACCCGCTCGACGACCACCCCTTGTGCGCCTCCTCTCCCCAACTTACAGCTCGCAATACAATCTACATACTCGTGAACATCCACGTTCGCAGAAATGCTGTACGGTACGCCTCCTCACCGCACGGTTCAACACTCGGCCGAACACGCCCTACATACCTGTATTCAAAATGCATGGCGGTATTCGACCCCTTTTCGAGTCAAGAAGGGACCCCCATAATCGTATGTTATGCGAGAAAGCCGCCCGACATTTACATCGTGTTATTACGCGCGAACGCACGAGCAGCGTTCATTTTTTTTATCGGTTCCTCGGGATAAGTAATGTGTCTGAGAGTAGGGAAAAATGCTTGTGGATCAACGCGGCGTTAAAGTTGACGATTATTCGCCTCCCTCCGGCAACTTTAATCAGGAAACTTTTGAGAGTGCGATCAAGCAAGCCACGTTCTTGCTCTTCTTCTTCGCAATCCTGCCTTCTTTTCGCCAACTCCCATCGAAGCGTCGTCGAGCTCGCCGCTGGCTTCGGGAGTAACCGGGAGTGAGCGGCACGGATTTTCCAGAGACAGCGGACCGGAATATACCAAACTGGAAAAGTTGATCGTCAATAGGGGATCGCGTTTCGCGAGACTCCCGGAAAGTTTGTCGGACGATGGAGAACGGAAAGACGGGACGGTACGACGCTTGGAAAAGGATCGCCGTTGCCGTGTTCGAAAACAAATAGAGAAGCGAAAACCACCTCGTTTGTATTCCATCCGGCTTTGCAGTCGATACGGGCGAACCCAAGACCGTCCTTTGACGCTAGCATGGGAAAGTATAAATTCCACGATCCGGGCTCTTCGGCTCGAGCCTTTAGAAATAGTTTAGCGCGAAGTCGTTCGGATATTCGGCCGATAGGTCGATCTGGAAATTCGAGAGTGAAAATGGCGAATACCCAAACGGGAGCTGTGAGAGAAAAAAAACTGTCAAGGTCGATCGAATCAAGCTCACAGTATCGCGGGCAACTCGGACGCCCCGCAAATTTCTGTGAAACACTTTGAGACCGAAACTCTTCGGGCCGAAGCAATTTCAACGGGATACGGTACGGAGGCGCCACGGTATAGAATTTCGGTGATGGTACGTGCATTCAAAGCCACAGAAGCCATTGTCGCAAGGTGTTTTATTTAGATCGTCGGTCAATAGAACCAGCTCGGAGAGGTGGACGAACGGAGTACGAGAAAATCGTTGGACGAGAATGCCGAGGGAAAGCTAACAGTGGAATCAGGGAGGGAGGAAGAGGACGGTACAATCTCGTGCGAATATGCTCTATGCGGTGGTGCTTGCCGCCCAAATAGAGCAACCGCGACCACAAAGGCAGACAGGACCCGCACCAGGTTTACCCGGGTGAGCGTCGAAGGTCGGATAGCCGAGTATCGACGGGGGAGGGTTAGGCAAGATGGAGCGGTATCACCGCAATGAAACGAGGGAGTAAACCGTCGAGACGAGATAGGAGATGAGAGAAGCGTCGCGGAGCTGTCGGCTATTCGGTACGAGAAGGACGCATGAAGGCCGGTTTGCACGAGAGGGAAGGCGACGTAGCTCAGGATAGTGCTCTATACAACTAAGTAAGGGGGAGGGTCGATCGGGTCGGCGCATGCTGCACCGATAAATTGAACTGTCGCTGAGCTCCACGGTACTCGGCAGCGAGTCGCACAGCGCCCAGTCAGGCTTGAATACGGCGCGTTCGATCGCCGTACCGTTTCTAATCGCTATGTTATAAGAGCAAATACACCGAGATATTCGCCTGTTAAATCCACAGGTTCCTTCCACGCCCCCGTCCGACCCCCGGCTCTCGGTCGACCTGTGCGCCGGAACTCCTACGAAGGAGATTTCCCAGGAACGGTGCGGACGACTCTCCGCCCGTTCAACTTCGATCATCCCTTAAATAACCTCACTGGTTGGGTTGGCCGATAGAGTCGAGGCACGGAATTAACCGTCCGTTTTCCCGTGAATATACTTTCGTTCTATCGCGGCTATGCCCGGATTCACCCACACATAAAATCGGACGAAGATCCGGAATAGTTTATTGGTGGCGGTTATAGTTTGTTCGATTCCTCGGCGTCTCGCCGTGAGCATCAGGTGGCGATAGCACGACTCTCACAGCCGGAGCATTCTCACCGTCGGGAGACCTCGGAGGGCCAATACGAAACGTGCTCCATTTAACATGAGACATCGCCGCTTTGTCTGGAGGAGACGCAACGATCTCGGCTGTCTCGTATCGTCCGATCATTAGCCAGAGCGCGATTAATCTTCGGAAAAAAATTACCTCGACACCGATTTCACGTCGCAGGGAGAGTCCTCGAGATAAGTCAGTAAAGGATTTAATTGAACATTCGTGTTCCGTCCCATAGGACGAACGCTCGGTTCTTTCAAATAATCCTCGAATAAAAAATAGACAATTAAAAATCATTTCCTCGATAGAGATACTAAAAATAATTCTCCGAAGGGAAAAAAGATCACGATACAGTGATCGACAATTTCAATTTCAAATATAACAGTGCAACGTCACATTCTTTGAAGTTCCATCCGTATATCGGACTACGCAGTACGGGTCCCTCTCAGCTCTTACTCTTTGACTCTGTACAAAAAGAAGATGATAGGCGATTTTGTTGAGGCTGGTGTCGTCTCGCCCATGTCGGGGCATTCTTCGCTGGACAAAAGCTCCGCGGAGCACGAGACTTCGTGCAACACACACCACATCGTCTCTAGGGGCGCGCGGTTATTTCGGTAAATCCTCCTTCGGGAGGCGACCGTCCAGAAAATATTAATATCGATCTCTCAACTGGTCTCTCGGTAGAGCCGCGTTCGCTGTACCGAGCACCAATACTTCGCATGAATTTCCTTCACACACACACACACACACACACACTATTTGGTGATGCTCTCCATCGTTTTCTCGTGCTTTTCGTTTCTTCTTTCTCGGCCTCCGTCATACGTACCATCTACTCAAAGTGCTCTTTCGAACCGCTAGGCCCGGGTCAGTCGCATCACTCTTACTTGTCTCGCGACAAAAGAAACGAGTCGAAATTCGTACGGGAGCTTCCACACAGTTGGATGACCGTCTATCCGTGGTCGAATTTTGTAGGCGAGCTTCGCTTTAACTCGCGTTTCTGCAAGAAGACTGTGTACAATAACTCCGAAAGTCGGGCTAGCTTTTACCTCGTGTGATATTATGCGAGAACGCAAAGTACCGTGTTGAACTATCGACGAACAACACGGTGTTCCACGCGGCTTCGTGCACGGTATGCAAGTCATTGGGTTACAACGTGCTTAAGCATAATGTTAATGAGCAAATTGTTTGCGATGTATGCACACAGGAGAGATCGTCACGAAACGGATACGATGCGAGATGGAGATGAGAGGCTTAAGATGATACCAATATATACATTTTTTAAAATTAGTTCTTATCCTGGAGAGACTTTATTTTTATGTTATTTTTTCTTAGGATATTAGTAAGGTATATTTTGTGAACGCGGAGGTTTATGAACGAATTCATGTCAAATTTGCGAACAGGCGATATTTTTTTAATGGAGGACGAAATTGCTTCCGGCGTGGATACATTCAAACGAAAGCGAGGAATTCCGAATTCCTCATGCTTCATAATCCCGCTTATCGTCCCATTGACTTTTATCCGTTTATCGTTGGGCAAACATCGAAACTGCTAGCGGCACGACTTTTATTTTCGTTTTTATAATACGGAACCAAAAACGACAGCGATATTGCGCGGTGATAAAAAAATTCGCCGCCGGGACTCTATCACTGTACAATCACCGTTCGCTACGAATATCAGAAATAAAATAGCTCCACAGAGGTCTTAATCGTCTTGATTGCTCACTTCGCCTTTAATCGCCATTGTTCGCATGTCCCGAATTTCCATACTCCGACCTTCCATAAAATTACGTGACGCAGGACAGTTAAATGTTCAATGACTGACCGAACTTTTTTTCGTTTCGATCTGTTGCAGAACCGACGACCGAAATTGTGGGCGGTCCGGATCTCTACATCGATCACGGTAGCACGATCAATCTCACGTGCATCGTTCTACAGAGTCCCGAGCCGCCGGCTTACATATTCTGGAATCACAACGATGCGGTACGTATTTAATCGCAAATCCGCTCGTCGAACGCAAAATTTCAACGTCGTCCTCGATGAACCTATCGTGCGTTAAAAAAAAAAATGAGAAAGAAAAAAAACAAAATACCTACAGACAAACTCTCTGCACTGAAATTGAATGATGACAAGAAAAGTTCAGCGAGCCCGAGTCGAGATAAGCGACTAACAAGTGCAAGTTAATTAATCGAGTCACGTTTACGAAAGAGTAATTATATAGCGCGTTACGTAGTCGGCTCTGCGATTGCGACAGGGGAATTTAATAATATAACAGGGCATATCTCAAAGTGGCCAATTGGCCCGTGACACGGTAATACAAACCTTTCTCCCCCTTCTCTCTTCCTTCTCCACCACGGTCATAATCGATGAAAATTTTTTCCCGTTTACGCCTCGTCGCCTACCGGCTCTACAAAGAGCTTCGAACTTCAGTGCTCCTGGTTGCCGGAGAGCTCGGACCAGCAATATCGCACGATAACACGGACACCCGGGGTCGACGCACCCCGCCACAGTGGCCGGAATCGCGACCCCACAAAATCGGAGCGTTAATCCTTATCGTTGGTCGAGAAAAAAAAAAGAATCAAATATGCACGAATAGCGGAAACGACGACGTTGCCGCTGGAGCTAGGGTAAAGTCTCCCTCGGTGAAACGCACGCACGACGTCTCGCATGAAGCCAATAAGAGTGACCGGGAAAAATAGACCAGCCGGAGAAAATAAAAATTGCTTACGGCGCACCTTCGAAATATCCGAATTCGATGCGTGACAGAGGCTCGTAGCTCTCGGGGTTAAACGCTGCTAAATTTCGATAAAGATCGATAAGGTATTACGGCAGGTGTCGCTGTTCGCGCAGATGGCCACGATATCTGGATTAGCCAAACGTGAGCTCCGAGTCGCAATTTCCGTGGAGGCCCGATTGCCGCACGAGAGCGGTTTCGATATGGAGACGCATCGGTGGGTTCAGAAATTTCATTGCCCACTCGAACCGGCCAATGTCATAGAGCAATATATCCGAGGGCGAGAGGCGCTTCCGGCAAGAGGGCTCTGTGAAGCTCGTTGCACTTCAATGAAAAAGTTTATCGTGAAGCTGCGGGTGGAAAACTGGGCCAGGGTGAACGTAACCACTTTGTCATTCGACTTCGGTGAAGAGCGTATTTAACACTCGGGTTGTCAATCGTTGAGCGCTGAACAGAAGGAACAAAAAAAAATGATTGAAGTTGGAAAAATAATTCGGGAGTGACCCAAAGACGATACTCCTGGGAGGCATGAAAAAAATAATGATTGCGCCGAGCGACGGAGAAAGGATCCAGGTCGCGGAGGAGGGTCCCTCGCCATTAGCGCCTCGTCGCCCCCATCATATCGGAACTTTGGATGGCCCGAAATTTCGCCGTTACCCTCGGGGAATTGCACCCGGGCATTCGGAGCCGTACAATAATCCCGGTGACGACGGAGATACGAAGAACTGGGCCAAATAGCGGGAGTTCATCTTTGCTCGACCGTATCTCCGCTCGCGAACATTTGGCGATGGCGAACGGATGACCGGTTACGAGGCGACTCAACGACCAGCAATGATACTTGTTCCCTTTAAAGGAGCATACTTAAAAAAAAACACACAAAAAAAAGCATGTACCTTTTACCGTAACAGACCTCACGCGAATCGTCGACAACCGATGAGCAGCTGGTGTGCCGGAAATACAAAGAGCCGTAGCCGAGGCGCCAATTAGATGGAGCATCTTGACGGAAGTTTCAATGTACCGATACAGCATCACCGTTAACGCTCGAGTAAGTCGAGTCGAGTTTCCCCCGACGATTCGTAGCTCGGTTGAACCGCCGCTCGCGATAATTCGAAACATTGAGGCGAAATAATTGGAGTTGGTGTAATACGTCTCGCTATGAAGACGGATCGGAGGCGCGTAATAATCTAGTTCCGGGCACTTGATTTTCGAGAGGAATCTTTGATGCGACGGTTCTTAACCGGAGACCACCGACATTCAAAATACACCCTTCCGGGCACATCCAAAGAACCACCGCTTTAGCGGCTCTGCAGATTACGACACACCTATATGTACACCTACGTCACCTACATGTGCCAAGGTAGTTTCAACTCGAATGCCTCTGAACTCTCTGCGTTTTATCGGCGATCCGATTGGGCGTCTGTTCGGGAATCGACGAAATCTGCCAAGTGAGACGATCGGATGTTGAGTCGGGAGGAAGGACGAAAAGCACTTGCGCTCTTGCCGGTCCGATAAGCGGTATCCAATTTGACGAGAGCTCTTCCCTCGGAGTACGGTGACGCAGTGCCGAGCTCACGCTGTCCGGTCCTCGGGGTTTGATCCTCGGAACGAGTCGCCATGATAATCCCGACGTTCATCCGTTGTCCTGTCGATACTTCGATCGGGCGGAGCGACGAGAAAACAAGTCGGAAGCGAAGGAAACGCTTAGATCGGTCTTGGGAGACCCGGAACGATCGTCTTTATGACCGGAGTGCATTAGGTGACCGAGAGATCCTAATGCAGTTGGAGTGGCACAGCGTGAATGGTAGTCACGACAAAATTGGCAATAATACGCTCCGAGTTCCATTAAGGACATTAAGCTTGACCGAGAGCTCCGGCGGATTCTCCTCTGAATCCACGCCCGGCGAAATTTGCCTTAGAAAGGGTATTCGTGTACGCACTTAATAATCCAGTATAATCCGAAAGACGGTGACACAATGTGACCGCGATAATATTTGACAGCGTCAGAGAAATGATACTCCTCCGGCTTTCGTAAATCCTTATTAAACCCCACCGAACGTTAATGTTCCTCCGCGGTGCGAAAAATCTCCCGCTAGGGTGCGCAGTCGGATGTGCATGAGAGAAGGCTTACCGGTGAAAGGTGAAAGTCCCGGACGAAGATTAGCGAAACGGACACGTGAATCTACCGCCGATAACAATTATGATTGCATTCCGAAGGTAGGGACAAGAGGGTACAATCTCTCGCCCGGGCTTAATCGAAGTTGGGACGGAAACCGGTCGAAATTTCCCGGGGACCGGGGGTGTTCGACTGAAACTCGGGCTAAAGGAGGGGCGCCATCCCGCCCGCTCGCATTATCCGATGTTTCGACAAGTCTGCCGGGAGACCGTGACCCGGGGCGTGCAATATCCTCGACGACGCTGGCGCAAGATTCCCGTACGTGAGGTGCGGTTACGACGGGCTGGGGGTGGAATGATTCATGCTATTAAAATTACCGAATCGTGCCTGCGGTGATCTGTATCGTGGAGGAGCGTGCGGGGTGGCCTCGGAAAGTGTCAGCCCCGAGAAGTCCCCGGAGAATCGACGAAGGAAGACGGGAGCGCGGGTTGGATGAGCCAAAGCATCGGAGATCGCAGGGTGGGAAGCCTTCCGAGGCGATAAGGAGAACACGCAGATCGGCCGAAGGGAATACCGCGAAATTGCAATTCTTGTACGATAAAGTTTATCGATTCGTGGTCGGCAACGTCGAACACTTGGCTGTACCGCATGGTGTAGCGCGAAGTTCGAAGAGCCGGCGAGAAGAACGATCTCCACGGCCGACGGCAACAACGCTCGGTCGGCGGAGGAGCCGAAATGCTTCCGGTTTCTCTCGCTCCAATAAAGCCGCTTCCTTCTCTATGACCGCATCGAAATTTCCTAAATCCCCCGAGCACTCGGCGACGACGTAAATACGTTGCATCCGAGTGTATCGGATCGACGACGGGTACTCGCGATAGACGATCTATTATCGACTGGCTGGAACCCACGGCACGGCCGAACCGACGTCGGCCCGGCGATGGCGGACAGTTCGATTGGCTCCTCGCCTAATTATAATCGGAAAATATATCAAAGGCTTCATTGACCTCTCACTGAAATTACCCCGAGTCTATATTACGCGCCTATTTCTACCGATATTTAAGTTCGCAATACTTCGACCAAAGCTCTCGATTACTCGAAAACGCTGCCTCTGCTTTGTGTCAAACACCGCGACGAAATTTTCCTGCAAATCATTAACTGCGCACGTTAGCTGTTGGCATCTCCCGAACACCCTATCCGACCGTGGCGCGAACGCCCCTCCTTTCGGAAAAGTTAAATTAGTAGAGCACACACGATCATCGACAATTCCCTCCATGTACGTGTAATTCGTGAAAACGTGTGCGGTTACTCGCATATATTACCCACCCGGGACGTCATCGTTTACACGGTTCCTAGAAATTTAATAGGTGAACGGCGGCGAGAGCCGTGACGAGGCGTTTAGGTAAACCGTCGCTACTTGTAATTAACTTTTTTCCGTCCGGCACCGTGTACTTCGCCACCGACTCTCGCGCAAGTTTTGGGACGTTAATTACAAATTTTCCCATCCTATATAATCATTTTAATTGCCGAAATCGCGGCGCACCGGTACAATTGAACGCGCTAATTATAGAGTGATTTCGTCAAAGCGACGAAAGCCGGTTGCAAGAAAATTACTATTGCACTGTTCGTGTATGTGTTAATGGTGGAAGATTCGCGGACCCTAATTGTCATTGCTAATATATCTGAATCAACGCAATCACCAGCTATGGGTTTCGCTCAAATCTTCATTGCCGCGGCCTCGAGCGTGTCATTATTTTCGATAATGATTATAATCTGTCAATTTTACTGCGTGCATGAAAAGATCACAATTCGTCGAATCACTTCTGTGACGATGAAAATTGAACATTTTTTTTTTTTTCAATTTTTTTATGACGAAAGAACCAACGTAAAATCAATATAAAATCGTTTCGACCGAAATCGCAACTACACACTTTCTCTTCGATTACGTATAAATTACGTGGTCGAGATTTTTTGGTTTTTCGTAATTTTTTCTTTCACCAGGATAAAAAAATATGTTGCGTGTCACGAATCGATAAATTTGAGTGATAATACCGGCTAGTACGTATATTTGTCAGAATTTTTTTCATATCTTTGTATTCTTCATATAAATTCGAATCCCTATGAGTCTTACAGTAAACATTTAGGAGCGACGAAATCTCCGAAAAAAGCCCCTCGAAAGTAACTTCGAACGCACAGCACGAGTCTTTTTATCTCCGCGTCGCACAGAGACCTGGGCAATAGTGAGTGGAAAGGCGAACAAGCAATCGTCGGAGCATCTGGCTCGCGACGAGTATTCCAAATCCATATCGAAGTTCCAGAGTCCTGTCTCTAGCTGAACGCGACTACGTGGTTTGAAAGCTAATTAAAAGAAATTTTCGAGCCGGAGCGCAATGTTGCCACTGTGAGATTCGGGTAAAAGCTGAATACTGGTAGAATCTGGATAAGCATGCCTTATTCGATGCACTGATTTTGGGAGACCGCCAGAGAGGCGAAGGAGAGTGTCCGGGAGAGGGTGGCGCAGCGTCTTTGCTCGCGGGTCTGCCAAATTGGCGCGCACAGAGAATTTCATCGAGCTGAAAGAGAGAAAGCAACTTGAATAATCACGAATTTCATTGATTCTCGAGACAGGAATTTCGTCGCGGACATTCGTCGCGTGCACAGGCACGCGCCGCCCCAGCGGGAAAACAGCCGGGTATAAAAGATAATAATGCACATATTTCTTGGGGATGAAGAAGAGGGGTGAGAAGGAGATACGGAGAGCGGACGCGTTCGGGGGCAAAACCGTGGATGTCTTATTAAATCCCGGCAATAAATATCAAGTGCGGCAAGGAGATTGTTCGAAATTTATGGGGTCGAACGGCCATTCAGCCAACTCGGTGGGAGTGCTACATGTGGTTTGCCATATACACCATATAGTATCTGATAGCCTCGGTACATTGTTATGAATTTTCAAGTCAGATAGCGTTGGTTTTTTTTTTTTCTCCGTGTATTTTTTTTTCAACGCCGCTATCTATGCGAACAGTCGAATGACCGCGAAGTTAAATCCGTTGCACGCAAAATGATGGACGAATGACGACATTAACAAAGTCCCGGTAATGGACGGCATTTCCTCGGCTTAGCTGGATGATTACGTGCGCGCCAGTTTCGCTAATGATCAAAATTGCCAAAGCCCTATGCGAAATCCCAGTCCGGTAATGCGGGCTAACGGAGTCAATCGATAATTCATTCTATTTATTTATTTATCGAATTTATTTTGAGAATTTATCAAAAAGACATTATCGATGTTTATGAATATGCGTATAGGCGATATTCGTTGTGTTCTTTGATATGCGTCACTACCGGTTGTCCACTCAAGGTACGGTACAGTCAATCGAAACGCAATTGTTAAATTGTTTTTACACGTTTTGAAAAAGAGACATTTTTCAGCCAAAATTATCAGAAAATCGTAAGAAAGAACATCCTCGTTGTACGTTGAGCGTAATCGACGGGTCTGTATTTCGCGTTGTATTTTGCCTTTGAGCCAACATTTCCATAATGCGCTGCGTCCTCGTTATGAAAACTGCGGTCGAGTTTGCCGCTCTTACAAATATTCGACATTCCTACGCGATTCAAAGGCATTTGAAGGCCTCGTCAAACACACACGCAAGCTCACGATGGCCATTGTGCGAAGCTCCGACCATTTGCGCGGACCCCGAACGGCACACGAGCCGACTCTAAAAATGGATTTACCGTCGGTGAAAGTATTTCGGGCTTTTCACGAAATTCGATGATTCGTACAAAAATACCCGTTGCAAACGGGGGCAAATCTCTTCCCTCCAATCTATCGATCGAAGAGCTAGACCGGAAAGAGTTACGGCTCTTACAAGTGTATTTTTGGCCGGAGCACCGGCGAGCCAACGACTTTATATCTCCGGTCAATCCATTGCGCTCGCAGAGGGGAAACTTACTCGAGATTAGAATCAACACTCAATTTCCACAAGCCGTACGAACGAAAACAGCGCCAGTGGGAAAAAGAAAGCCACGTACCCGAAGCACTCTCACCCGCCACTGTACTTTTCCTTCACGTCCACTCTCTTTTCGCCACCGAGTTCGCACACAAGATCCCGCGAGGTAAAACCGCCCGGATGGAGAATAACAAAAGCGAAGCAACTCCGACCAGATGGCGAAGAAAATTCACGAGATTTACTTACCGGTTCGAGATGCGCTCAATTTGCAAGGTAAATATAAGCGAAGATTCATGAAGGTCCCTGACTATGCCGCGCCGCTCATCTCTACGCTCACCGTATCCATCTGTTCCTCGACCGTTGCACATTCATTTTGCACCTTTGCACATTCATTGCAATTCCCTCTAGCGTTGCGCATCCATTTTGCACCTTTTCTTATCTTCCGTCGGGAATCTCGTGTCAACACCTCGCGAATCGTGTGTATCTATATGTAGAGGCGACTGCCTCTTCCTCTCCCCCCCACCCTCCCTCGTCCCTTGGTGCAGTATTGGTTTCGTTGGTTCGCATACAAATTAAAGCACGTGCCTCGTAGGAGCCAGCCGCGGGTAATCCGTAGAACCGATGCGCCCAATCTACATATCAAATCCGATAAAGTCGATCGAATTTCATTATATAAAGTTGCTCGGAACATTTTTCATTATTGTCGCGGAATCGATCAATTAATCCACGATGATACATTACTTTTCCGCGGATTAAGCTTGTTTTTTTTTCTTTCTGAGAAAAAAAATCGATCGAATTTAATTATTTGACGGTGGCCAGGAATACTTTTATTGTTGTCCCTGAATCAATCAATTGATTCCCGATGACATATTGTTTCCCTGCGAATCAAACGTTTTTTTTTTTCTATTGTCTCTAGAAACTTTTTGCCGTTAAACATTTACCGTTCGGCGGCGTTGGCGGGATTAAATGTACCGAAAAGCAGCGGACGTGACATATCGCTCGATAAAAATGGACGTCAACCAAGTAGTACGCCGTTCGCGTTAATGGGCTGGGCTGTGTTGTTTCGCCGTACGACTAGAGTTTGGGGAGAATTGGGCTCTCTCGGCGGATCGACAGGCGAGGAGACAAGACCGGATGCTGAGAGGATGGCAAACGGGAAGCGCAGCGTCTTGTAACGAATATCGGCCTCGAGGCCGGATGTAAGGTAAACGGCCTAGTCTCCGTCGCTGTCCCAATTACGGTCATCGAACACAATTTGTACTAATAATGAATACAATTTTTTCTTCAGTCCTTTCTTTACGCCTGACGCCACCTGAGTTTGAGAGAAAAATAAAACAGATTGTAAACACTTCTGGATGGAATAAAAAATTTGAAAAAAAATCGAGGGGATGGACTGTTGGGAAAAGATTGTTTTCGCATGATAATACCTTTCCATGAAAATAATTTTTATGAAGGTACAAACAATCTTTTCACCACTTTCTATGTGCTTGTTTTTTGTTCAGACTTTTATGGGCCATAAAGTCCGACATAAAGATAGAATCTTGCTTACTCCGATCCGACGCCATTACGCGTGTCGGAAACTACCTGAGGTGACGCTAAGCAGCATGAGGTCTAAAAAGTAGCGGAAACCCTGGAAGTTGAGGCACAATTAAAGCGCTGATTTAACAATCGGATCTTACCGAATTCACTTAAAAAATGCCTGACCCGCATCCGGAAGGCTTCGATTCTTCCATTAGACCTTCTGTTTCTCGAACCAACGATACAAGCCGAATATAAATAATAGAAAACCGCTATCCCTGCCCCAGAGATGACGAAAACTGGGCCGCTTAGTTTCGGTGCGCAACCAAAGCGCCGCTGTGAAAGTAAGGAGCGCGAGCTTTGGAAACCACAGGCCGCGAGTGAAAGTCCGCCGCGACTTCGGCAGCAGTGCTGTGGCACGCCTCGATTGGTGAACCTTAACTTTGCTCATTAAAATGATTGGGGATTAACCTCGGGTCCGCTCCGGAGATAGAATCGGCCGCGCCTCTCGCGAATTCGCCCTCGTCTTCGAACAGCGAGTCCGTAAACTGGAATTAAATCCGTGCCGCGCGGATCCATCACGAGCGATGCAGGTGTGTTGCGGCGGCGAGGAGTTTGACCGGAAAGAGGCTGCGATCCCCGACCGCGGTGTATGTCTTGGTACAAGCGTCCCGTCCAACCGAGAGCCTCGCGTTGATCCGTCGTAATAACCAAAATCGATAGGCAGCCATCGCGTTCACGGCTCTAGCCGATATTTGCGGTTGCGCTCACCGTAACGAACTTGTTCCATCGGATCAATCGCCCCAGTGAGAAAATCCTGGAACGTAAAAAAAAAAATTTATATCATGCGTCGCCAGTGAATTGGAGCGAAATTGCCGCATAGAGTTCTCACGCTCGAGCACTCCATCGTCATTTGCCAAATGACAGCACTGTCGATCACCTCTCACAAACGAGAGCAATCGAACGGTGGCGGAAGTAAGAAAACTGCTCGCGCGTTAATTCGGCCTACGTACATCTTTCCAATTATAGGAGAAAAAGGCAACCACGTCTTTTTTTTTAACACGAGAAAGATACGTCGCCTTGCAATTAATTTTATTCTGCATTACTAAAAAAAACAACGCTTCGAGGTACGGCTCTGGAACCGAAGGTTTCGTCTTGGCAAATTCCGTTGTCGCGCCGAGCAAGACACCGGTACGTGAAGGGCCAATGTATTTCGAAGTCTTATTTCAACGGTGAGTATGAAATCTCGCTCCACCCTTTGGACCATCGTTCCGACAAACAGATCCGGACGAATTGCACTGAACTTTTTGAAGCCGATGCGATCCGTTATTGATTCACCGGAGCGTGAAGTAGGCGTCGTCGATGTTCGGTGCCGTTTCGGCGACGACGCGGGTGCGGACGGGACGATAACGCAACGGCTTTCGCCTTGCTTCCGGTAGTAAGCGGATTTATGTATTCATGAGTACAGTTCGCCCTCTTCGCCTGGTCCCGCTCACTCTGCGCAGCTCCGCAATGTTGTAACTCCAGAAGGCTTTCGGAGCGTCGCGCGGCGAGAGGAAGAGAGGCGCGGGAAGAGGAACGGCCGACGGTTTTCGCGAGGGTCACTGGCCCCTTCGTTTGTCAGGCACAGACGTCACGGTGGCTCCCATCCTCCGGGTCCCCCTTAAGGAGTGGAGCCTCCTTTCCACTCTGCTTCCGACTCACTCGTATCGCACGGCACAACGAATGTTTTGCTTGAGGTGGAGCGCACGACAAACACATTCTGCCCAAACGAGATGGAGAACCAGGAATATAAACGTATACGTGTATACATACAAAAACGGGTGAATGTACAAGATGTACCTGACGTATACGTGGTGTATGTCGCGACGGAGCAAGGAGATACATAAAACGCGACAGCTTAGCAAAACGTCCTTCAGACGCCACTCGTCTCTACGGATTCAAAAGCCCCGAAGACGCGCCTTCTTCGGAGTTCGGATCTCACCATGCTTTTCCACTACTCCATTCGCCCGTCCTACTTGCACCTCCGTCCGTGCGCCACGGCGGTTCCTCCACTATACCCTATATTATATATTTATAAGACCGGTGCAACAGTGTCATCGTTACGAGGACCTCTCGAGAATTTACAAACGTCACCAAGACGAAAGGATGTGACTAGCGATGCAAACAATTGTTATATTTGCTCCGAACTCTATCCTCTCGTCTGCAACCAATTCAACCCTGCATCCCCGTTCTGGTTGCATCTTCTTCACCGACCCCCCCCCCCCCCCCTTCTCTCTCGCTCACCACCCCTAGTCCACCCCTCCTCATCCCACGCGCCCGTCTCTCACGGTAACATAATAGAGCACTGGAAGCACGAGTGTCTTGTTAACATGTAATAGTTTAGACAGCGACACTCGTTTACGAGCCGCGGCACGAGAGCCTTTTCCACTCGCGATAGACAAACTACGGTGAGGACACGGAAAAAAAAGTGGCGTGTCAAGAAAAATGAGATAAATAAAGTAAGGGTGAGACGAGGATTTAGCTTCGCGTTCTCAGCGAGGGGTGAGAAAGGGAAATCGCGGGTCTCGAGTAACGCCGTGAAAACATAGAGAAAAGGCCAAAAACAAGGGTCGCGTTATATATAGGAATATATGTATGAAAAATGAATTTGACTCCGGAGGGTTGAAATCGTGCGTAAGAATCTTTAAGTTTTGGAAACACGCTAACGGGGAGACCTTTTTTTTCTCCCTCTCCGATATCTGTTGCAGATAATCAGCTACGACTCCAGTAGGGGCGGAGTCTCCGTCGTGACGGAGAAGGGTGACAGCACGACGAGCTTTCTACTCGTTCAACATGCCAAGCCTACAGACTCGGGGAAATACACGTGCAACCCGAGCAACGCTCAACCAAAATCCATCACCGTTCACGTACTCAATGGTGAGTTTGATTAATGGATGTGTGTCCGAGGAGGGTCCGAGCGTTGTATCGATAATCGTTTATGTTTGTTGAAAAAAAAATGCTAGTCGAGTGAGGTCAGGTTTGCCTAAGTTGGGATCGGCGAGAACGTCTTTTTGTCGTGACTCAAAGTCGTCCGGCAAATTTCCGCAATCTTTATTGGCAGAATATTTCTCCGTTCCAACATGGGTAATCACTGCAGATAAGACTGTTCGAATGAGTGCTAAATACGTAGGTTTGCTTATGCCAAATTTTGAGAATTTATTAGCTACCTTGAAGGGCACTACGATCGACCAACAGTTCAGTCACTCTAGGTGGTACATAACGAATCCACGATGAAATATAAACAGTTCTCGTTTTGGAGCACGTACGTCAAAATTACAATGCTAAATTTTGGGTCGGCCAAAGCGCCGGAATTTCGTTCTGCACAGATTTCGGCAATCAACACCTAGTTTCCCGAACTTGACTCTGGACCCTCTTCGAATGGACAATTAAGTACCCGCCCAAAATTTATTTTTCGACTTCGGAAAATTTGAGTGTCGCCACTTTGTTTCAGGAGAGTATCCTGCGGCAATGCAGCACGGCGGCCAAGCGAAGCAGCCACGGCTCTACTCGCTCCTCCTTTGCCTCTGTCTCTTGCTCTACTAAAAAAAAAAAAAACGAGAGAAAAAAAAACCAAAAATCTCAAGTGTGTAACGCGTGCGCGATTGGAGAGCAAGAATGATAGAGAACAGAATTTCTAAGTCACCCCTTGAAAACACTATATCCTTGTCGTCGTCGTTGTGGTTGTTCATTCGATCGAGCAACTTCGGAGTATTCCTCTACAAAATTCACACAAACATCCATACAGACATACACACACACACACACCCACACACACTCAACAAAGAGGGTCGAAATTTCGTCTCTCCGCCTCTCTCCGACCTCTCCGCGGGAGACGAATGGCAAAAATTGTATAAACTATATAATAAATGATAATAACAAATAAATAAATAAAATAAATAAATATTATTAAGAACGTAACATTAACGACATATTAACGCTCTCGCTCTGTGTAAGGCTGTACCATACTCTAAGAGGCAAATCGGCGAGAGGATCGAGCTGGAGCCCCGCGCCGCACGAGCGCACCGAGCAATGTCGTGGCTACACCTACGGATTCGGTGGCCGCCGGTATTTGCGGGGGACGCCCGGGCGGACCCGATGGTTTGGCATTCGGGAGCGAAGGATATCCAGCAGCATCCCTCCCGGCTTCACTTTCACAGGAGGCGTCAAATAGTTTTGGCTTACCCCGTTCGCGCTCCGCGGGAGCGAGAACGAGCGAGGGACCGCGGCGAGGGTGGAAAACCTCCGACTCTCCGGGCTTTCCGCTCGCAGCGCCAACCCGGGCGTGTCTCATCCTCGTTTAGTTCGCACCAACCTTCGCCGACTCGAGTTCTCTAGCACTTTGGCTCGTTCCAGATATCACCGTCAAATTTTACCTACCGACTATAGTCAGACTTCCACCCCTGTAACCGCTCCCTCAACCCTCGGATAAAACCACCCCGACGACCCTCCAACCCCTCCGACCCGGTCCCGACCTTCTCTGTACGTACTTTCCATCTGCCTTGCTTACAACCTCCCGCTCGGAAAATCTCCCAGCGATCCTTGCCGGGGAGCTTCTCGAGTGCGCGTCCGGTAATGATGTATTCAGAGTCATTACGCGAGGTCCATCGAGGTGGAAACCATCTGCTGCCCCCCAACACACTTCGATTTCGGTCCATTTTATCGTAGTTAATTCCACTGATTGCGCGAAAGCCACGCGAGATTCAATGACACGGACGGCAACGAATTACGTCGAGAGCTCGGAAAAACGAACCTCGAGAGAGAGAAAGAGAGAGGCCGGTTTCATGTGTTCAGCTAGTTTCGACCCTCCGGCACTTTCTCGCGTTCGACAAAATTATTCTTTTAGCGATCACTCTGTTCGCGACGAATATCTGTGCCATTCGCCCATTCGAGCACAATGCATCCGGTGTGTACATTTAACCTTCTCGTTGCAATCGTATCCGTTGGACTGAAATCATTCGGTATTGTATTCGAGCATGTGATTGGGAGGAGAAAGCGAAAGGGTCACAATAAAACGCCGGGGGGCGAGGGAATGTTAATGAACGCGAAAATGGCTAATGAAAAGCCAATGTTATGGAAAATTTTTTGTTAGAGATGAACGAGCGAATTAACGAACGGTGCATGTCGATGCAGTTTAGTGGAGAAGTTCTTCAATTATTATTTTTTTTCGGCGATCGCGTGAATTTTTTTTTTTTTAATTAAGACACTGTTCATCGAATAGCCGTTATTTAACTATTTCGAGAAAACGAGAAGGGCGCAAAACGGCGTTTCGGGGTGAAAGCTACGAGACAATGTTAATGAACTCGAGAACGGGTAATGAAAATCTGATATTCCGCAAGATGTTGCAACTGACAAATGAACGGATTTAGATTGTTGGAATGAACGCAAAAACAGTTAATGGAAAGCCAATGTTCCGGAAAAATGTTGTGGTGGAACGATTTCAATTTTCTTCATTCGACAGTCGCGTATTCTTTTTTTTTTTTTTTGTTGATTTTAATTCGCACGAGATAACAATAATAGAGCGAAGGAGATGTACGTTGATTATGCGCGACAATTTTGCCGAGACAATTGATAAAAATTAACGAGTTTATGTACACGAAATTCGAGGATAGCGCGGTTAGCGCATCATCAGAGGTTTATTGTTTATCTCGGGAGTTTCATAGGTGCGCGCTTCATTCGTTTGTTTGATCGCGAGCGATAAAACATTATCGCCCGACGGTGGACCCGCTGTTGTGCACCCGGACGAAAACCGCGAATTTTCAAGCACAATGGTTCGTCATTAGCGGCTGATCAACTTTCGTTAAATTTCATTGAAACGGAATAATGCGGTCGGACGAATGTTTCTGGGTAGCTCCATCCGCGGATACAAACACAGTCTCGCGTACGTGTGTGGCTCCGTGCCCAAGTGTCGCTGAGCTTTAATTATTCCGCGGATCGCGTATATCACACGGCGCTAGGATTTAAAAAAAAAAAGGATAAAAAAAATTAAAAACAAATAAAATTAAATAGTGGAGTGAAAAAAAAAAAAAGAACCGGCGAAATATCCTCGTTTCAATATTGACGATTTCATGTGAAACCAAGCATCGCGAAATACCGGGCGGAACAATGAAAATTTTAGACCCGGCAACTCCCTCGCGAGCCGTAGCATTAATTTGATGGACGTGTATCTCCCGGGCATCGAGCGAGGGTGGAAGGGGGCGGAGTAACGTGGGTACGAAATGAACGTTATATAGGTACGATAATAAAAAGAAAGTGGGAAAAACTGTACGTCGTGTTCTGCCAGGAGGGGGCGGAACGGGGGTGAGTTTCGTACTCCGGGGGCGGACTCGTGGATATATATAGGGTGGTGCTACCACTGCATCCGTTCTCCACCGTACCTTTCTCTCTTCGACATTTTCCCTGTTCCCTCTGTATCCCTCTCTCACCGGTGCGCAATTTATTCGACTGCGGTGCACACAACCCGCGAGCACATACGTGTTTGCCTCGGGCATTCGGCACAACGTGATTCCGACCGTCTACCTCCGGTTGCCGGCGCTGCCCCTCTAGCGCACCGCGCGCCGTCACTTCCGCCGAATTCCCATACTTTTGTTCTTCGTCCGTAATGGCGTCGGACAACGGCGGTTTTAGCAACCGGTTGTTGGGCAACGAAAAAAAAAAAAAAAAAAAAAAAAAAAAAAAAAAAAAAAAAAAATACTTCGTTTCACTCGGTGAAAAAATGGCGATTTTACGCACTGAAACCCGCAATTTTCATACATCGGGGAATAAAAGTTTCTACGATACTCGTGCGAAGAGAGCTTTCTTAACTGTTGTGAGTGCAACGAAAAGCGTGGTTCACAGTACATTTTGCTGAAAATTCGCCTCTTACGTTTACTCTCGGCAGCCACGAAAAGCAGCACTTTTTATGCATGAGCTACGTAACAATTTTTTCGCACTTGTATCGTGATGTAATATTTTATTTCTCGGGTCTCACGGTGACGCATGGACTAATGACAAGCGCGGAGGATGCAACTGGAGAGCGGGGGAATTTCGGTGGTTCTCGTATCGTCTTCTCTTGTTTTTCGCCTCGGTGATTTTTTCCTCGCTAACGAGGACCCGAAACGAGCGGGAAACGCGATTCGTTGAGAAGAAAGGAACAGTGGGTTCGATAAAAGGGCGTTGGTGGAGAAGCAAAAAGGCTAAGTCGCCCGCGGGACGAGCTGCACGAGATCGTTGGTCGTTGTGCTAGAAAACTCGCGTGATAATGATCACCTACGGGGAAGGTCAACAACGTCCAAACGAGTCGGGAAGCCGGAGAAACCGACTCGAGACGGATAACCGCCCACAGAAACTCCCGGGTATTTTTTATGTTTTCGTTTAATCCGTGATAAAAATAGTGGGAGCGTTTATCGCGATTCGTCGTTAACGAGACTTCGGCGACCCTTGAAAATTATCGATGCGTCGCGTGCGTCTCCGGACGTGAAAACGAGGGTGATCAGAGAAATCCCGGAAACGTTGGTGGTTTTTGCCGTGACATCAGAAAAACATTTACGAACATATCAATCGATAAAATTTGATTAGGATTACCGGCACCTTACCGCGAAGACGACGGACTCGAGGGGGAAAAAAAAATTAACTTTCTCATCGTTCATATGTTAGGATTTAAAAAAACATATATATATATATAGAAACTACCAACAAAAAATGGCCTAGGAGGTGGTGCGTTGTTGGATCGAGACGCGCGAAAGCTCGAGAGGGACGAAGCTCTCCTCTCTCCGGTTACCCGATTGTAAATATTGTATCTTACGAAGCTTCAGTTGTTTAGTTTTATCTCGACAATACATGATTGTAACGACGATGTTGCCATTGACTGGGCGTTGATGATCGTTGCTTTTTACTTTTTTACTTTTCCCTTCATTCTCTTTTCAAAAAAATGTTTAGTTGTTTTTTTACACAAGTGGAAAAATAGCGTGTTTGCGTGAGTGAGTATGTATAATAATCTACGATATATCTTGACCAACGGACGTTGATGCATATGTGATAAATACACAGGCGCGAAAGAGGGTGGAAATAATAATAAAAAAAAAAAAAAAGATAGAAATCAACGTTGCATAACACGAGTGACAGTGTACGACGCGAATTCTATAACTGTGCTCGGTCGAAGGGGAGAAAAAAAACTGCGAGAACTGTTACGAGAATGTAAAACGAAGACGATCTGAAATTTACTGTAAAGACTCTCGTAGACATAAAACACGACGGTAATGATGAAGAAAAAAAAAATCAAAAATAAAAAGAAACCATCGGAGACAAAAAATATTATATGCGTAAAATGATAAATGTACTAATTATCGAAAAAAAAACACACACACACACACAAATGCGTAACGTGCATGAAATATTACAAAAAAAAAAAAAGAAAAAAATCTGTATTGTCATTGTATAACGTACGGAGCTAGTCGGTGTTAAATGATTGTAAGTACGTGCGTCATTACGTGAAAAGAGTAACTAAATAAAACGAGGTATGTGAGCGCGAATGGAATGAATAATAGAGTGCGAGCGAGGGTGGTGATATAATGTACCTGTACGTTTCGACGATTCTCTGTATGACATCGTTGAGTACTGTTTTCCAAATCCATTAATACACCGTATTATAGTATATATATATGAATATATATATATATATATATACACATATTTATCTAAAAATATATATATGTATATATATATATACATATATTATTTAGCGCTGAATGCCCGAAGCTCACTCCATTGTACGATTATCGCATTTGTTCGTACGAAATATCGAACGCTTATCGCTGTCATTTCATTGTTCGTTATCGATTGTTATCACGATGTTATTCATGTAAAATTATTTACGTGTATAGACGAAAAAAAAAAAAAAAAAATATCCGACCTGACAAATACCCGCGAGCGTTCAAAAAAATTTATCCGCGGCGGTTAGACGAGAGAGCAAAAAAAAATGGAAAACAAGAAACAAAAAATTCCACGGTGTTATGTAAATAATTGAAGATGAATCTATGAGAGACTAAAGTCGAGAGCGAGATAGGCGAGTGACGGACGGAATTGCTGTGAATTTCGTAAAAGGACTAAATGTAATGAAAATTGCATATAATAATATCACGATAATTACAATTAAATACTATGTATAGCGAGAGGGATGAAAAAAAAAATAAATAAAAAACGGAGCGACCGGGCGGATTGAGAACGCGGTCGCGCACGCAAGCGAACGGATATACAAACCGAGGGTGTCACGCGGTTGAAGCAAAGCGAGAGTCGAAGGAAGCGAGGACGGATGGGATGAAAGATAAATCGAGGAAGTACAGAATATTCGGGTATGCGCTTTGATCGTGTCTATCATCCGACTAGGACGACGACTATGACGCGAAGCGACGTCACGCAATTCCGGGAGAGGGCTCTTTCCGTTCCTCTGTCTCAAAGGAAGCGTTAATCTATTTGAGCAAGAGGGGCTACGAGAGCTCACCGCGCCCACGTCTCTCACTAATTGAAACGTACAACGGCGAAATTACGTTGTGCAGCGTGCCCGTTCCCGGCAAATATACGTACATAGAGAGAGAAACATATATACATGTATATATATATATATATATATATATATATATATATAGAACGAAAGCGAGCTGGCATGATGAGAGGAGAAACACACGAGTCAGTAATAGCGACGCTGCGCCAGAGAAAAGCCTTTCGTGCCCTTTGCCCCCGCATTGCCGACTTCTCGACATCCCGTCGAGACGCCCTCTGAATTTCCAGCGGCACGAGCGTGTAAAGAAATACACGGAAGAAGGAAAAAAAAATAAATTATACATATATATGTATATATATATATATATATATAAAACGAAGAGTGCAGTAGAAGCGAGGTCACGCATTTGTCCGGACACCCCCGGCGACGGATTCGGGTCAAGCGCTGCAAAGCTCCGTGGATCCTTTTGATTAAGATACCCGATACTCTCCCGGCTTCTTCTTCTTCGCTCCGGCAGTGTCTTCTCGTTCTCTCCCTCACTTTTCTCTCCGGAAACCTTCTCGATTTTCCCAAGATCGGTAGAAACCGGAGAGCCCCGAGACAAACGTGCGATCCGAATGGCTCTGGCTCGGTCGCCGCTAACCGGGATTGAGACGGGAGTGCGGGCCAGCACGAAGGAGAGATCAGCGAGCGGGACGAAGCTCGAAGACCATCGAAAGGTCGGGAGGGCGAGGGTGGTTGAGAAGAGCGGGAGGAGGGAGAGACCGGATATTTATGTCGAGTCTTATCCGTGAAGTACCCACTCGATTCGGCGTACTCGATCGCTAATTGCTCGCTATCTCGCGCGCATCTCGCCGCGGACGAGACCGAGGAAACCCGGGGAACGTCTCGAAGGGTCTCGCGATTCCGTCCGCCGGTCGGAGGGGAGGCGAGAAATGCGCATCGGTCGAATTGAAAGCGTGTAAATACGATCTATTATGAACATACGTACAGTATAGATAAACAAATAAAATTCTATGAAATATTGATTAAAACACAAAAATTAATTGATTAAAAAACAAACATTGAAAAAATACCAAAGAATCTAAAAATGAGACACAAACAAGACGCGCTGATCGATCATCATTGCCTTTGCGTGTTTGGAGTGTAAGAAATCGTGAGGGAAGATGATAACGAGAATTTACAAGAGAAAAAATAAATAAATAACTGATGAATGTGTGAGGTGAATAACGAGGAAAAAAGGCGTGCGGAGACGAAGGAATATCGCAAAAACGCACTCTCCTGACTCCTAAGGATCTAGGTCATATGTAATACGTAATGTTCAGCTAGGCTAAAGCTACTATTAAGTGTTTCATTTAGCCTATACGATGTATATTGTATCTATAATCAGAAATAAATTATCGAACAGTAAAACTGTCGAGGGTCGCAGAGGGAAACTCATTTGGAGTGAGGGAGTTTGCGTCCGGGGAGCGATCGCTCCAGTGAAGATCACTTGCGACTGTAATATATTTATATATCTGCCAGCGGCGATAATCAACCAGCTCCTTCCTCCTCCCTATTTCCCAACTCCGGCTGATCCGGAACTGTAAATATACCTGTCCCAGTAACCCGCCTACCCTTTAAACGAAGAGCCTTCCAGGGAAGAACCCGCACGCGCGCGTGCTCAAGCATCTCTCCCGGTAAGATAAGGCATGCAACATTTTTTTTTCCCTTCTGTTCCCCCTTTATTCCTCCATTCTCCCGCTTTCTTTTCCGCTTTGTTCCCTCCTCATATCTCTATCCTCCTGGGTGAGGAGGGCGGGGGGCAAGATGGAATCATGGGGGAAAACGCAATTTTCCAATATTTTTTGCAATCCCCATTTTGTTCCTGAATTCTGACTTTTCAAACCTGCGACGCTCCTTTCGTCATCACCGACACGATCCAAAAGTCGTTGGGAAATTGTTCCTTTTCCAGGTTGTCCTTTTATCACGTAACACGTATAATAGTGCCGGGCGATCGCACAGCCGCGAACGAGGTCGGACCAATCGTATCTTCGTCATCGAGGGGTGAGCGAGCCGCAAAAGGAGGAAGCAGAAAATCCCTTGAATTCGCTGTGAATTCCAACGAGGAGAATACGAATCGTTGAAGTGCAGGAAGAGTCTTCGCGGGCAACAGGCATGTTCATTCAAAAAAGGCTTCTCGTATCTTATTTCCTAGATCAAGACGAAACTGTACTACGCCGTACAGCGCCGTACAAGAAAACACCGATTTCCTAACAACAAAGCGAAGCCCCCACGACCCATCTCGCTCGCGTAACGAAACTTGCGTAACTCGTAGAAAAATTGAATTCACAGAAACAACATTCGCTGCGTTTTCCCCGTTGGCTATTCGATATATTTTCCTGCTTGGGATCTTTGCGTAATTCCGTCGTTGCGCTTGGGCGTAGATTTTCACGCGAGAGCGGAAAATATCGCGTTACCGAACTCGCGCACGCACACCGACGAGCCGATCATTGGAATTCTATCGCGAACGGATTTGCGAGGAATTCGCCTGAAACGTACTTGACGAAATAAGCTCAGTGACCCCCTGGCAACCGAATCGATCGTAAATGCATTGATAATTAATTACATTTCAAATGTTCTCGCCCACGTGTTCGTGTGTCGGTTTAACGCCAAACACAGTGGCGAAGATTCAAATGGGGGAAGCTACGTGCCAAAATAGTATCGCGTATTCGTTGCGCGTTTGAGAGAACCGAGATCATTCCCGACGGGAGGACCCATTACCTGGAGTGACACTGTGTCACGATAGGATTAGATCGTCTGTGGTTTTGATGAGATCGTGCCATCCGGATAATTACCTCCCGATCCACTTTGCGAAGCATCTCGCCTATCGACGGTCCAGTGCCAGAAAGGCCCACGAACTATCCTCGTAGAAAGCCTGTGCGTCGTTATGGCATTGAGTCGTCGATATATGTATTTTGGGACATTGTCACGAGAGCAATCAACACGCGTGTTTGATTCTGGGACAGATATTGTTCATTGAAATGAAACACTATGCATTTCGGGCGTGAAGACGAAATCGCGCTCTTTCCATTAATAATTTGTCGACACTGTGAGGAAAAAAAAATTAATTGATTTTAAGAAAAATCGTGGTGCCCCGTCATTTCGTCAATCAATAATTTGTGTGCAATTTTGTGATTAAACATTTATGCAATTTTTTTTGTTTTGGAAAAAGTGACGAAAATATTTTGAACATAGCGTGATAGTATCAGGACAGTTTCAGTTAGAGAATTTCTACAATAAATACTGCTGTAAATATTGATCATTTCGACATAACAAAAAATAAACATTTGCACAACGCTGTCGTATTTACGGCAATAACGCGCACAGCTTCAAGCTCGATTCGTCCAGCGATATTTTTCGCTGAGGAAGTTACGCGCAAAATTAATGATTAATGAGCCATCCTGCAAATTACTCAGCACCTTTTTTCAAGCCTACATAACGTTTAACCCTACGATCCTAGTTGCGAAAAATAATTGGAAAAAATACTTCCGTACATTGCGCAGCTCTGCAATACGCAGATCTTTCTTAGGGCGCCTCCACTCCCTGCCCCGAGGGTGAATCGAAGTATGCCAGGGTGTGTACGTCCTATTTGCAGGGGCCGGAGTATAAGCACAGTGAACATTATTACCTCATACACCGTGAAAACCCGTAAATAATTCATACTCCTAAATACCCTAGGATAACACCGCGTGAATGCGAACTTTCATAATCCGCCGTGTACGCCTCTGCACCGTTGCCGGGCGATCTGTATTTTCCAACACTTTTCCGAAAAACTTGAAACGCAAAATTAAAATAAAATTAACAATGAAAAATTTAAATAAATAAAGAAAAATCGTACAAAGATACGATTTTTTATAAAGATACCGCGGAGCCTCGAAACACCTGGGCAACCCTGTTATTCAGGTATTATAACGCGGACGCGTGTGTATATATTTTACGTCGGAGTATAGCAAGGGACAAGAGGTGAGCCTGTGCCAGCGCAGCTCTAGCCTCTGCTTTCTGTGGTATTGATTACAGCTTCCTATCCAGGTGCACACGGGCAGGGTTAAATCTCCCCTCCTCCTGATACACCCCCTCGTTTCATCGCCCCCTCTTCGCGACCACCCATCGCCCTCTTTTCGCCCGGCTTTCTTGGAAAGTTGTCATCTTAATGATATATTACCGTCACTTTACACGGATACCTACTCTTTATTAAAATTACGTCCCTTTCACATCCAACTGTTACGTATGACGGTACTTGCTCATCCATACTTTAGAGTTAAAAAAAAATGATAAAACCATCTCTACTTTGACAAACTCAAAAAAAACGACGATACTGGGATCGCATAAAAATATATTTTTTTTAAAATCTTTAGGTTGTCGAACTCTGAATGCATGAATCTCCGAAGATTCTTGCTTCCCAGAAAAAAAAAATAGATAATACGATGCTCTTGCAAAAACATGCGAAAACGTTGAAGCTGTCGGATTCATGTACGAGTCTGCAAAGCTTCTTGCCGAATTGCCCATATAAAAAAGGTGATACGAGGATCGTGGAAAAACATGCATTCAACATCCCTCCCACTCCGAGTGTTATCCTCACCGAGACAGTTTCACACAAAACTCGCAGAGACTTTGCCACCGCCCTACTAAATTCGTATACACGGTCAGACACTTTTTCACACCGTAACGATATATCCTCTTTTCTTCGCTCCGACGCACCTGCATCCAGGGTGCTATTCACTCCCCGTGCATTCACTTCCTCTATCTATCCCCTTCGATTTATCTGTCGGCGAGAACCTATTTTTCGTACAATCCGGGCTTATCCAGTGGCGACTGGCTGTGTGTCTCTCCGCTCTGCCTCCGAGCCCGTCCTTTCGTTCCTGGTATAAATCCATTCGAATACTACGCGTCACACGGACCTCAGCCGATTTGCCTCTGCACCGTGACCGTCCCGCCGGCCGATTCTCTCGTTTTGACAAAATTACGATGTTCCTATGTCTGAACGTCACGACCCTGATACGATAAATATTCATGCTGTTAATTAGGAAATGGCCTTCGTCCGAGACAGATCGTCGGTCGTTGAATTAATTATCATCGAACAATCAATTGACCTCGTTTCGACAATTTGACGACATATTAGCGCAAGCATTTGTTACATCCAATGTCTACGACCCAGTACTACCAGTGAATATGTATGAGTGACCTTTGTAGACCATCCGAGCGGACGAGCACGGATCCGGTATTGTATGCCTGCATCGCATAGATCAGCAATACGGATGTACAATCGTTTGTGCGCTCAGCGTCATCTGTTCTCGCACAAGTGCGTTTTTCGCACGCATTCGCACTCGCATCTGTCTAGCGGCGATGGATTTTTTTCTGGTGGGATTCATGACCCGGTCGGATTTCACTTTAACGCAATAGTCCGGCACATTTACATAGCACTCACGGCTATAAAATAAATATCGTTCCTCTAACGATTTTACCAGATAACAGCTCTGTTGTACTGGAACTCTATTGTATGAAACTATTGCAGAATGTTACAATTAAAAAAAAAAAAAAAAAAAGGCTAACGAACCAGTCGTGAGCAACTTCGCCACAAAATTACTCTATGGAAATATAAGCATTGAAGAAAATTCTTGGTAGAAAAAAAACTCTCAATGGTATTAAAAAAAGAATTTCATCCGAATCGAAATAAAACTCTACGGGGATGGAAATGAAATCGAGATTGAAATAAATCTCTACTGGAATACATGTCCGGACGGTAGCGTGTTATTCCGGTTGTTTTATTACAATTCCGGTAAACTTTTATTTCAACTCAGGTAGAGTTTTATTTTGCAGTGAAGTCTCTACCGGGTGAAGGGGAATACGGCGAAGAATTTGAGTTGAGTTATAAAATGGTAGAGATGTTTCCTGATTATGATATGGTACGGACGTAAATTGTGTCCGTAGTAGGTAATTTTTATCATTTTGAATTTTTAAGAAAGTTGTTGTGTATTCCGATTATTATTTTCACAATTAATTTTTTTCACCGTCCAGAGCTCAATAGATTTATTAATTAGAATCATCAATAGCAAGAAGAAGCTTTCTGATCTATGCAATACATTCGAGAACCACCGAGGCCTACCCTACATCGCACTAAACGTTGAACATTATGCGATACGCCCGTTTATTCCGCACCTGTCGATACAACTGTAACGAAAAATGCATCGCTGCTCTATTTAAGCGTATCGGCCATCGAAGAATTTAATATTCCTCCGATGAAGTTCGGATGCGCAGGCCCTGCTCTTCCCTCGGGCGTCGTCGACGTGCGACAGCTCGTCGAGTGTCGACTGCACAGAACGCGTTGACAATCGCTCGAGTAAAACGCGCCTCTTCCTCTCTCATCGTTGTTGCCGATGTTGGGAACCAATCGGATAAACGTCGCCACCTCGTCGTTGACGACGTCGTCGTCGCCCGGCCGGCTTGGAAAGCAGTACCGTCAAGTTCCTTCTTTGTTTCCCCGACGACGAGACAACGTGGCGAAATCTCTACGCATCTCCGAAAGAAGTATAAAAAAAACACCCAGTTTTTTGCTCCACTCCAGCCATTTTACCCCTAAGAATCTACGACCTGTTCGGGACGCAAGGAAAGCGAGCGAACGGGTATGGCCAGAGTTTTTCTTCGCTTTCAAGGAGAGTTCCTTCATCGAGGTCCGTTATCGGTAATTGGGTTGATGTTTGATACCCAGTCTGGGTGAACCCTTCGGATAAGCCCGGACTCAGAGCCGTCTATACCGGTATAACTTCCCACACCTCCAACCGTCGACTTGTATATTCCACGTTCAAGATTATACGTGATCTCGGTGGAGTATATTTTTTTCCCCATCTTTTCGAGCGCCTATATCCTTACCTATCCCTGCGCTCGATCGTCTTTTGCCCGTTCGCAGGTTTCGCTCGTCAGGACCTCGAGGAACCCCTCGGTAAGTTGCCGCGGACGCTTTTTGGGTAATGAGACGACTTCGCTCCGAATGAACAGACGCAACGGAGCCCGCCTTATGGAGATCGGTACGTTTCTTTTTTGCCTTGGAAAATACATCCCTAATGCAATTTCTTGAACTCTTGCGCGTTAATAAATCGCGAAAGGCAGGGGATGATACGGGGATCGCATTAATCAGTTACCAACTCCACATCGGTGTGGGATTTCGGCGATTAAAAATAGGGTCACGATCGGTATTTCACGGTCTGCTTAGTGGTTGTTTTGAAATATCTGAAACAGAACACTTGCTGTGGAAACAGAATGGAAAAAGTTTGAAGTAACTGAAAAACAATTTTTTTTTCTATCGAATGAATGATCCCTCGAGAGTCTAGAATTTCTCTAAAGTCATAAAATAATTGACATGCAGATGACTCGAGAGGAACATACGAGAGGCTAAAGAGGTGGTGAATACGAGGGAGAACGATTAGCGAGTAAATCAATTACACACCCAACGATTCATAACCACCACTTTAGCCCAGTTTGTGGAATCCCGCTACAGCAGCCAAAACGCCACCCGACCATTGTTCGCATTACCGCAACGAGAGACAATTGTACCTCTCAATAAGTAAATCGTGCCTCTGACCTCCCCATATCGTCCTTACCCATATCGTCTCATTTCGTATTCACCCAGCCAATGAAAAACACAAAGAAATGGGTGAGCAATTAAAAATTTACAAACGAATTCGAGAGCAGAAAATTCGGAGCGGATGGACGGGTCATTGCCGGATAGCAGGTGGTTCCCGTACACTAATAACTGAGAGCCAACGGAACTGACCAGTTCAATCCACTAAACATTCTACACTACCGAATCCCATATTCCACCCGTGACTGTGTATACACGACAGACCACTAAAGCTTCTCCACTCCCCGGCTTGTATACCGACGGTATACATACATATATTTATTCGCTGTACGTCTGTATATTTGATGTCACTGCCTCCCTTCCTATCCACCCCCGACCTCACCCTCGACCCCACCCGACATGCCACTCCACCACCCAGCGTCGTCCTCTCGCGCTTCGTTTGCATGGAGCCGAGCGGTAAAGTTGTGAACCCTGACCTATTCCGCTAAAACCCAGAGAGTTCGTTTCGACGGTGCGGTGCACCTGAAATATTCAACCGGCGGAACTTGCCCAGCCCGGTTGCTCCGCTGCTCGAGGCTCTCCCCATCCTCCCTCTCGCACCCCTTACCGCTGCCCCCTCCGTTCGATACATGGCCGCGGTTGCTGATGTTGCCTACCGACGAAAAGCTGCCGGGTTATGCGGGTCGGCAGAAATTACGGCTTACCCTTACTACCGATTGCCGAATCGATTGGACGGTGGGACTCGGATTTCGCAGGAAAATGGAGCTCCACAGGCTCCGGAGTTCCATCGGAGTCTACGGGGCGAAATCGGCACGGAATAATTAGAGGATTTTTTAAAAGCATCTCGTTTTTGTCGTTACGGCGCGATGACAACACCGCGACGGAAATGCGTCAAAGCGGAGCACCGGCGGTATTTTTTTTTTTTTTCGGGAAATACGATAGTGATTAAAAAAAAAAAATGTATTGGAACGCGGATTTTCGAATTTTTCGATGTGTCTTTTCACACCGATAACCGATTCAGTATCAGTTTCGAGAAAGAGAGAGTTTCTTTTTCATTCTGGTTCAACGTAAGAAACCCTTAAGATTTCGGTCGTTCTCAGTGAATTTATCGGGCTCGAGTAATTCACTCAGAACTTTTGATTTTTCGACGTGTGGTTTGATTGCAGCTTTACAAATATATATTTGCAATCGACCGTATCACCCAGTCATTACGGTCGATATTGCCGTAGTAAAAATAGCAATAGCCGATTAGGTTGAACAAGCCATAGACGGTTCGTACAAGACGTGTCTTGGTACACTTTACACTGCTTACATGAGCTACAATAAAGTGACAATTGCCTTTGTCAAGTGTTGAAGATGTTACACTGAATAGAAAACATTTTTACTTGCCATATCACCCTAAAATTGCTGACAGTAGCCACGTGAAATATCGTACCGACCCTAGCGCATGCAATCTTATAATTTTCGGTGCAACCGCATTATATCCACGTAGACTAAAAACTGTGCAAACTGCAGCGCCATTCGTTTGTCAGGTTAAAAGACATTACGGCTAGCCATATCTTCCTGGCTTACCTTACAGTAGAAGCTGGTTTATCCGACGTAATGTGGTGAGCGCGTACGCCGGATAAGTGAAATCTCGGATAACATGAAATACACGCACACACCGCGCACGGGCGTTGCGGTTTTTATCCGTTTGATTCGAGATTTCCGTGTTCTCCGAACCGACTTGTCGGATAACGCGAATAGTCAGTTGATCGAAGGGTGGATAAGCGAGTTTCTACCGTAGATGCAAAGAGCCGGGTATGCAAGTTGGGACTGAGCTGGCCGGTAGGCGGAGATAATAAAATGCGCGTACACGATTATACACGGTCAGCCGGAAACTCTGTGTAAGTCACGCCGAATAGCGAATAGGTGCGACCAAACTTTCATTCCCGACAATCAGCGAATGGACACGTGCGATAAGAGTGGTTTCGATTGTTCTGAAAGATTTAGGTTTATTTTTGTTTTTTTTTTTTTTTGTGGACTGGCGTTCCGAATGAAGCCGTGACTGACCCACATTACCCCGTAACACGATTGTCCACTCTACACTTCGCCAGCCTATTAGTCCCCGATAGATCCGCTCGCATCGTGGAGATACGCACCAGTGCTGCAGTTGAATTCCGGCACCGATTCACACGCGACACCCCTGTCTCCCCGTTTACGGCAGTTTCGACAAAAAAAAAAACAAAATTCGATAGTTTCGTTCGCAAAAATCAACGAGTGGATACACACGATAAGAGAGCTTGTTTCGATACATTTCGGTTTATTTGTGTCTATTTTATTGTGTTCTATTTTATTTGTGTTCTATTTTCTTTTCGCTAAGAAGGAAACCCGAGATCCCTCACGGGTTTCCATCAGAGTTTCCATCCCAATTGGAATCCCGGTCCGAAAATCGGTTGGCTAGGATGTCCTTCCGTTCACACACAACTTTGCTCAAACGTCAATGTGTCTTTAAAATCTAATTTAAAAAAAAGTCCATTTTTTTCGCACACTATTATTAATTTCATAAAAAATGTCGGTGCACCCTCCAGATCGTACAATTCATTAGCTATCGAAATAAGAATCTACACAAGTGGTGTGTCGCCCGAACCCTATTAATTTTCGGAGGGATCGCCCGAACCCTTTGGAGTTCATGTCATTAAAAATTTTCTATATTTCTCGAAAAACGAGGACTTCACTTGAGTCGCAATTTATTCGGGCGGAGGAAGAGTCAAACGGAGCGAACAGAATTACGAACGAAGCTGTGAGCGGCCCGCATTGCCCCCCGTACGACTGTCCACTCTACTATTCGCCAGCCTATCGGTCTTCCGTAGATCTGCTCGCATCGGGGAGATACGCAGAGATACCGCTGCAGTTGTATTCGGGCATCGGAGTTGCCGTTCTGCACGCGACACCCGCGTCTGCCCGGTTACGGCCTCGATCCACTCGCGTTCTCTTCGGCTCCCGTTCCGCCTGCCTTTTACCTCGCCATGCCCGTCGAGCATTGTTCGTCCGGCCAAGCTCTCCCCGCTCGCCAACCCCGGCTCTATCGGTTCACACGTATCGATGCGTCTAATTCCGAAGCCGATACGAATGTACGGGGGAGGGAAAAAAAATCTAAAAAAAAAAAATTCAACACCATATACGACAATCAGCCACCGTTCGAGCACAAAAACGCGCCGCTTCCGCGAATAACGAGAATATTACACGGGTATACAAATGGACTTCGCGCGAACGGTGTAAGTGCCGATTTCGAAATTTCTCTCGCGGCAATTTACGCCTCAATGCGCTCGGTAATATTGAAAGACAGGCGAGAGCTCGGACGCGAGAGAAACGATGAAACACCGAATCGTGAATAACTCCCGCTATGTTATATATCGGCATGCTCGACCTGCCGAACAACCGAGACTAGAGCGATCCACGATCGGCGACACGCATTTTCATTAATTGCTTGCAGATCTTTCCTGTGCCACTTAAACGTTTAAAATAAATACAATATATCGACGAATGGGATTTATATAATTATTTTGCGAATTACGAATCGAGGAGTATAATTGAAAACGGAATTGGAGAGCAAATTTCGTGACCTTTACGCGGAAAAATGGGGCAATGCAAAAAAAAAAAAAAATCAATTGCGGAAAATTAATTGTGAATCTGGAGTGACTGGGAAAAATGGGACTCCGAAAAAGAATACGAGAAACAAGATTCGGCCTACGAGCGGCGAATAATAAAATATCGGTTCTGCAGTAAGATTTGAGGATATCCCATTGTGCGCCGCAGTCCAGTGAACATTTATAACCGCTAATCCCGAGGAGCTTTTCGTTCTTAGCTTTTCTGTTCAGTTTCGCAATCCCAAACACAGGTTTGACGCTGAATAATTATTTGTGGAGAATACTGGCGGACTAGCCTCAAGGATCGCCCGGTAACAAGAAACACGTTTCCACCGCACGCCTATTCCATACGTGTATCCCGAATCCGGAGCGATTCATGATTACCTCGGTGATAACTCAATATGGATGAAGCTCCGTACTCGATTGCTTTTGACCTCGGGTGGCACGTATGGAAGTTGATGGAAACGTCTCTCGCAACTATATTCGCGAATCACTCTCGATAACGCTACCGTTCGGGCAAGGGTGTGTGTGTATGTGAGCGAGCTCGTCGCTGCCGATGAAATAGCCATGCAGGATTCTCCAAATTCGTTTTCTCCCGCGAAATATTCCCCCCTATCGATAACGAATAGATAGCGGTAAAGCGTGCAATATATCCGGTTCGACGAACCGTGCAAAACTGTACAGGTCGTTGTTTAAGTTGATCGAAACGTCTCTCGCAACTCCTCGCGAATCATTCCCGATATTGCTGCACTGGTGAAAAAATGTGGTTGAACCAACTAAAGATTCGGGCAGAAACGTAAAAAAAAAAAAATATTTAGTTCGTCGGACGAAATATTTTTTTGATATCGTCGAATACATTCGTGAACTAATGATTTAACAGTACCGAAAAAATATTGATTCGAAAGCCTCAGTCCTAGTGTTTAGCTCATTCAACCGTATTTTTTTTTTCTAACAGTGTACCGTTCAGTTGTGCGAAATACGGTTGAGCCAACTAATAATTCGGGCAAGGACATTTCAATATATATATTTTTTTTAAGAACAAAATATTTTAACATCTCAAAAATATTTTACAGACAGCGTAAAAAAAATTGTTGAACTATTCAATTCTTCAACCGCACTAACAGAATATTCATTCGAAAGCCCCAGTCCGAATCGTCAGTTGGATCGACCATTTTTTAACAGTCCACCGTTTAAATGTTTGTTGGAAAGCTCGATGTTGCCGACGAAACAGACATCCGAGTTTCCGCAAATTCATTTCCTCCAGCGAAATGTCTCTCATATAGATAACGAACAGACGGCGGGATGGAGCGTACAAGATATCCGGTTCGACGAACTGTGCAAAGCTGTACAGTCGATCAATTCTCGCCACAGTAGAAACTGGCCAGTGCCTCGAGGTCCGATCCTGCTCGATAGGCCCGAGAGCTGATTTCTCTGGGGATCCACTGACGATGTCGAACGACCGACAGCATTGAAGTAGCACTGTACCCTATCGATCGTACGGTGTACACGTCTGTGACAAACATTTTTTCCTCGCGGTCACATTCGATCAGTCGCGTTCGTTGGAATCGACAGCCCACCCGCAACCCCGCGGCCGCAATCACTAAACACAAAACCCTCCAGGATATTCCCGTCGATCATTAATTTCGATTTCTGTTCCGTTCAAAACGCTCACCGATCTCGCTTTACTGATTCAACAAATGTCTTTGATCTTTTTTGAAAATAAAAAATGAATTAAAAAAATCTTTTGCCTTTACCGGTTACACTCATCCTACAGAAGTTGAGCATTTTCGAGTTTTTTTTTTCGGTATTTCAGGTAACAAATCATCCATTTTCACCCTCCCTGTTACGGTAAAAGCTTTTCATGCCTTTCAAGCTAAATCTCTGCTCTGGGAGTTTCGCGTCAAGGAACGGACGATATTTTGTAAAAAGGTCACGGGACACTTTTGTATTTTTATTTTATTAATAAACTCCACGGCTGAGGGTGTATAAGATAGGGCTGTACAGTTGAGTCATCTTTACCGGCTGAAAAAATCTTATTCGGCTAATGGACATTGCAGCCACCGAAGCTTGACTTGACCGGCTATGATAGTTTAGTTGGCGAAAAAATTAGTCGCGTTTTAGCCGGCGAATTTTTTCAAGCCAACGAAATCATCTCAACCGGCTGAGACGGTTTAGTCGGCAAACTATAATGTCGACTAGACGGAAAAGATTTTTTAGATGGCCGAGACAGCGCAACTGTACGGCTCTGTTTTAGAAGAGATTTGTATTTCATATGAAACGGGCCGTCTCGCCGGATGAATACGGCAGGGAATCAAATTACCCAACGGGTTCGGCCGCAGTCAGACCCCGCGGCAGCAAGTTCCACGTATGTTATTTCATAGTTGCATGGAGAGAGAGAGCGTCTGTACGTTGGCTTTCGGGACTTGCCCGAAACTATCGAGGTCAAATGCGAACTCCCCAGCAGCAGCAGCAGTGACTCCAGAGGTGATCGATAGCCGCCGCTCATTTCCCGAACGGAAGACGAGCCCCGAACCCTATCCTGGTGCTGTTGCTGCACGTTTAATGATAAATCGGGCATTGTCAGAAACGAGAGAACGATCAGACGTGGCGGAATTTCAGCAACGCGCGGCTATCAAAACTCGAGAGTGCGGCCACGCTTGATAAATGAATGATCGTGGGAGTGCATTTGACGAGATTCTCTACGCTTTCGATTAAATGGAGATACCGGGGTATTAAAGTATACTTGCACGAACTTTCAAAAAGATGCGTCAGTTCAACTCGAGCTCAGTCGGGAACAAAAACTCTAATTAATTTTTTTCCACGGGGTCCATTGCTTTCCGATCAAACGCAATTTATTACGCAAACCGGATAACAAGCAAGCGTTGCGTGAAATTGCATTCGAAAGCAAATGGTCAACGCGGCCAGAAAAAATAAATTACCGTGTTCCAGAGTGGATTTTAATATAAAAAATACTGGGCCGAAGTCTAGCACGACTGGTAGAATTCCAATACGGAAATTTCTGACTCCACCTCAAAGGATAACGGTAAATCGTTCAACGAGCATTAGCAGAGGTTCTCTGTACTTTCGAGTCGAAATTGATTTTAGAACATCAGCGTATACGCGAGCGCACCCCCAAGATGATGCAACAACCCAACTCGAACCCAGTAAAAAAGATGTACAGAATTTTTTTTACCGGTAGCATCGATTTAAGGTCAGAAGCAAATTCTCACGTAAACCGGATAACGAATCGCGTAAGCATTTTATCCCACTACCGCGGCATTTACCATACTCGTAAGGCGCGAGCGAGGGAAAGCAACAAAAAGAGGATCTTGCGATCTGTGGGGTGGATTTTCATATAAAAAATACTGAGCCGAAAATAAACCCTAGCACGAATGTAGCAGCCTTGCGATATGGGGATGTCTGATGGCCGTTCGGAGGTATGACACGACGTCGGTTTTCGAGATACGCCGAGTTCCCAGGCCATTCCACGGTAGGAAGTGGATTCCCGTCGAAGTTAACGAGCGATCATGAGCTATGTTCAACGGAGATGAACGCCCGGAGTCCGGAAAAGTCGGGTTAGTTGAGCGTGCCGATGCCGTGTAATGTTTCGAAGGTATCAAACCTCGGCGATAAGGCACGGAACACAGCCGGAGGATAATAGTTCGGTGCTTCCCTAGGGTGAACGAGTCGGGGGCTCCGTGGAGAGAACGATGGCCGGAGAGGTTGCAGAAGCTGTAACAGAAACTAAACTCAGTACAAGTGACGAGATGATTGGAGGGGGAAGGGGCGAGAGGCAACGAAGCATTCGGATATGCGAACTGCGGTTTCGTAGGTGTCGCCGAGGAGACTCGGGGGTGGCGACCTGAGCTAAATTAGCTAACTCGAGACAGTAACAAACAGCAGTGAGAGACGAGGCGGGCGAAGGCGAGGAAGCAGAAGTTGAGGCCAGAGCGTCTGATATGAGAACGAACTAAGCTGTTATAGTTGGTTGTGCTACCGTGGTGTACATTGATGGTCTAGAATCGGAAGGGCGTGTAGACCGCATGATGTAACACGTAAAATTGTGTCGCTCCGGCCCTTCTGTTTCCGAACAGTCGTTGTACGTCCGCAACAGAAACGGCAGCAGCGGTATCAGCGGCAAGTGTTGGGAAACGAGGGAGTAACTGGCTTGAGGATTTCGAGGAGCGTACGAGAGACCGGGCCGAAGGAAACGGGGGACTGGAGCCATGGGAGTCTGGAAACTTCCAAAGTCACTTACCAAGAATTTACATTTGGGCCTTTCTGTCTGTCGTTGGCTGGCCGACGCCGCTGTTGCTTCCGCTCCTGCGATGGCTGGAGCTCGCGATCGGTTCGTCGATCCCGACTGAGATCGACAGGGCCATCCCGAGACGGCCCGATACCAACACTGATTCTCCATTCATCGCCGTCCAGCGACGTCAGTGTCCACCAATGTGCGCTCCGAAAGGCTCCGAAATGCACTATTCTCTTAACTTAAAATCGAAGGTACGAAGAAAAATTCAGTAGCGCAACATTGGTATTTTTTTGTCCTGAACAGAGATCCGACGAAGTTCAACGCAAAAAATGTTCATATTGCTTTCTGATAATGGGCTTTATTCGCGAGGCATCCTTTCGGTGGAAACTAAAGATACAGAAAATACTTTCTCACAGAAGAGCTGGTGCCGCAAGCTTCCACTCAATGATGAACGGATTTCGTGAGGGCCAGTATTGGCCCGGGCTGGCCGATACCAATCCGACTCTCCATTCACCGCCATCTGGCAACGTCGATATTCACCGACGTTCGCTATGGGAATGCTCTCCGTTAAAAGTTTACGACCTAGGAACTGTAAATTCGTGGGATAGCTGTTCAGTCGATGCTGCCGGAGAGAGCTTACGGATGAAACAGGATCCTAGCGATCTTCACTCGACTGTAGTGGTTCGAACATTGAATACAGCCCAACGCCAAACTAACACCGTCCAGTCAAGTGTGCGATGCAGGGAGAGGGTCAATTCCGAGATTGCTCGCGAATTGGAATTGGTAATGAAATTTGTTAGACGCCGAACGGGCGTACTTCTAGAATGGAAAAGGCGCCTTCGCGGGACGAGGAACGAGCTTGACCGATCGGTCAGGTCATCGATTCACCCACGGTCTTTGAAAAACTGCCCGAAAATTCTCGCTATTGAATCGACTGAGAGTTTAACGAAATTTGGAGCCGGTTGCCCATTGCCCAACAGCTTTTCGAGAGCGTCGGCAGGAAGCATTATCAATTTATTTACGAGAGATCGGTTTGTGTCGGTGGATCAGTTCTGAACAAAGAGACGCATCGATTACGATCTCAACAACTGGTAAATGCAAATTTCCATGATACTACGTTTTTGTTAGGTTTTACCGAAGTAAAACCCGTTTTTAAACAGGTTTCAATGTAGCACAACTCTTTAAGTAAGCTCCTGCCAGCGTCACAACTATTTAACGCTCGTTCGACTACTTAATGGGAACACCACTGTTGAAGCTAGACGCGTTAAGTGGACGAGGATGAAAATCGATATCGCTATCGGCTGGCTCCGTCAATGAGGCGACCTCGAGGGAATTCTGAAGCCACTTATCTCCAGCCGCAAGGGTCGCGGAGGCTGCCTAAGGCCTGAACTCCAATCGTTCTTACACCACCGTTCCCCCTTCGTCAATTCGATATTGAACTGCTTCGATGTAGCCGTGGAAGACTGCTCATGAATCCACAGGGTTCGTCGATGAAACTATTTCGTGCCAAAAAAAAATTGCATTTTAACGAAATCGTCGATGCGATCAATTTTTAAAAAATCACGTCGGGAAAATTAAAAAATCGGTGATCCAAGTTGCTTGACGCGTCCTTCCATAAAAATACCTACCTAGAGATTCCTGCATTCCAGAGATACTTTCCGGCAACCGCAAGCCTTTTTGCTCCGACACTCCTCAGGATCTATATGATTCGAGTTGCATCGGGCAAAAACCTACCAAAGAGCTATATGTAGTAGAACCTCGATTAATCGAACTCGTCGGAATCTAGTCCAGTTTGAATAACGAATAATTCGGATAACAGAAACACCGTTTTTTTAGCTGGACTATAACGTATAAATAAGTAAGAGTGGCTTTATGTGAACTAGGTATGTAAGGCGATTGAAAAGATTTGGACTCTGCTTCGTCAGCCAGTGGGTTAGCGCATCGACGCCCGAAAAGGTTCCGATGATAGAGGTTCGGATTATCGAAATTCGAATGAGCGAGATTCAGATAATTAAAGTCCCCGGAACTGTTCCGTTCCAGCTCAGGACGAGAAAAAAAAAATCAAGTAAAAAAAAATTGAGACTTCCCCACCTGAACGAGTTCGCTCGACACAGGAGAGCTTCAGTGCCCCACAACTACGGTTTTCCGATGATTTATATTTGATGCAATAAAAAGCACGAGGGCCCCTCACTTCGACCCTACTCGGTATATATGATGCATAGTGTTAATAACGTCCGTTCGCTCTCTTTCTCTCAACCCTGCATACTATTCTTTCTGCTCTCGAGACAAATACGATATAGCCTCGGTAGAAGCTTCGGCAGCGAACAGAAAACCTTCTCGCTCTGCAGTCACCCACGCTCACAGACACATGCACACAACTTTACGAACCGCTACACTGCACCGTTCAACTTTTAATATGCCTCGTTTCGGCGATTATTCACGCGACAGCCGTGCCAGGTATCCTGTCGAGAATGGGCCAAGGCTGAGAGAACCCACTCGACCGATATAGCAATATCATATCCGAATCGGAATGGCTACGAAGCTCAATCGAAAAACCGTTTCTCTATCTGTACACATGTATCCTGCATTGATCCCAATTCTTTGGCTTTGTTATAAATGAAATTGCCATATCGCGCTCGATTCGCTTATCCTCTCTGGTGTATATCTCCGCAATAATGAAATTGGAGCTGATATATTATTATTATGTAGATATTCGTATACGTTTATCTATATAGAGTTTTTTTTTATGCAAGAAGGATCTGGAATTTCAAAGCGTGATAACAAAATATTGCAGTTGCATTGGATTATAGAAATCCGGATACGGTAAATAGCAGTTTGGATTATAGAGTTTCGATACTCGGGGTTCTACTATATTTTCGTAATACTCAAAGCTCATCTATAAAAACTGAAATTAAATTCACTCAATCCGGGCAATTTACCTATCTATTTAAAAATATTCAATTTAATTTCGCCAAATTTCAGTCGTGCACTGAATAAAAAGATTATTTTAATTGTTTGTAGGACCGATTAGTAAATTCAAGTACTCTGCGCATTCTTGACTTAATCGATCGTCGAGCAAACCCTATAATTCCGTAACCTTTTCTCCGATGATAGGAATATCGTTAAATTGAAGGAATATCATTATCTTGAGCTGTGGAAACAGCTCAATTTAAGAGTCTGTAAACTCGTGCCATATTGTATTGCCTAGATGTGAGACAACGTGACGCGCTGCCGGTGCCCAGAGCACCGTTTTTGTCGAATATTTAATAGCTGGCGCTAACTAATTGGTGGCTCTAATTGCACTACGTCTAAGTACTAGGCGCGACGTTCGTCGTTACCAGCCGCGGGTGGTAAACCTTAATACCACCTCGAGTACCCATCGAGGTCATGGTTGATATTCTCTGGAACATTTCATCCCAACGATTCGCTGAATTCTAGAGTTACATCCGCATCAGACAATGGCATGAGAAGTTACATACGATTCATTATCGAACAAAAGCGCGCTTCAGAGAGCAGACGCAAAGACACTATGAAGCTCCCCGCGCTTTACGACTGCATCCTCGAGAACGTTACGAAGATGGCTCACCATACAAAGTCGAATAACAAACATTCTGCAACGCGCGATAAACTGTAGAACGGTAAAGTAAAGATATTGAAATAAATGTTGAAATTTCTCCCTAACCCGATAGAAAAATAAATATAAACGCGTTACCGAAGGTATAAAAAAAGAAAAATACTGTCAAACCTGAGGGGGTACGTAGAGAAATCGTTTTATTGATTTACGGTCTTAAAAAATAGGACTCCGCTCAATGATGAGCAGCAGCGGCCTTCCTCATCTGGACGAGAATGCTGCCCAGTTCCTCGCGCTTCCTCTTGGCGCGGATGTGGGTTCCCAACTGTAAATTAAAAAAAATTATTTATCCGAGCCACTCAAGTTTCAGAGTCAACGAGTCTATCGACAAGTTAGCGCTTACCCTTCTCTTCAAGAATTTCAGGGCTCTCTTGTCCTTTGACACTTTGAGCAACTCCATGGCGCGCTTCTCATATGGAGCATGACCGGTGACCTCTCGGATGAGGTCCCTGACGAATTTGCTGTGTTTCGTCTGACGCTGCGTTAGAAAATAGAAATGCACATGCATTGATTGTAAATTTCTTGAGAATAAACACTCATCATGATTGTGTCGTCATGAATACGCGACATTGCTCCCACAATTGCTTGAGGTAATATGAAATACTGCAATAGTTAACATACACTGTACCGAGGGCCATTTTAAAACCATAGTTCTCTAAAAAAAATGTGTACCCCTGAGAAATCGGCTGACACGGGCAGACAATTTATTTTTTTCTCAGCAATCTTCAATTCGAGACAACATTAAAATAGCATCGCAGGTGAAATACCATGGTCGGTAATAAAAAGAGTAATCAACTTTTGTCATGAACTGCGATTTTTACAGTAAAAAACAATATCACTTTTGGTTTGATAAACAGTTATCCTTGTGACCTTGAGGTAATGTAAAATACCACCGCCAGGTAACAATAACTGTACTGAATGGCATTCTGAGACCACAGATTTTGAGCAACTAAAATTGTCCTTCCCTGGGAAATTGGCAGATGCATGTAGGGGCAATGTTTGTCTCCCTCGTCCATCTACCATCTCAAAACAGTTTACAGTACGGTTTTGGTCATCAACTAGGCGCATGGTAAATAGATAGTGAGTTATTTGATATCGCGTTGAGGTCTAACTATAGATCAATGTAACGTCAAAATATTGCCAATCCATTTTTCTCCAAAACAGTTTTATGAAATGAAAAATGAACAGCTACACATAGTGCATATTTGATTGAAACAGTGCGTCCCGTATTAAATTTTCAATTCACAGAATCATTTCAGAGCAAAATTAGTTTAAAAATTTCACGGTCGCTTTTGAACACATGCAGCTTAAGTCTTTCCACAGGACGGCTTAAAATCTCCACTGCATTCTTCCTCTTCAGACGTCGGACAAGACAATTTATATATTTTTCTTCGTCGATCTGTTGTATCAAAGCGGCAGACAGGATAGTTTTTGTCGCCAACCGGTCGGGGAGCAGGCAGACGAAGGGTTGTTCATCGCCTTAAGAAGGTTAGGTTTATATATAGACTTACCCCTTTGAGACGCGCAGGCCGGATAGCAACAGTCTTCTCTTTTTCAGACTTGTTCTTAGCGACGCGAATCTTTGTCGTCTTGTGACCCTTGTTAAGGCCTATGGCCAACTCGTATCGCGGTGCCATTCCTGGAAAACAAACACCAAACTGAGGTTATGTTAAGTACGACGATAAATCCCGTCGGCAAAGTTAATCTTGTCGAAATAACATCCGGCAGTGAAAGCCAAGAACGTTTCTTTAACGATTCGATATATTTTTAATGCCGATGGCAACGGATTACTATGATATTTAGAGATTAACGTCACGAACGAACCTTTAACGAAAATGCACGCTCGTGGAAAGAGAGGTCGATCCTCTGCGCATCTGTTGCGCGCCGAGAAGAACTACCGCAGCGCCCTCCTGAATTTGTCGTTTGAAAATAATTCGTCGTCTAAATATTCGATAGTATTTTCCATTAAAAAATCTACAACTGCTCGTACACGAAGGGATTTCCTCGATGGACGAATAAGAGACTATCATTTTTTTAAAGAAAATACTATCCAATATATTTATGGCAATTTCGTAGAGCATCTTTTAAGAAATAAAACGAGGCGTAATAATAATAATAATTCCCGTTCCACGCACACGATATCAATTTATTTGCCGATACAAAAGCTCTTAAATATTATATCTAATATCTCCTCAGTACTGACGTGCCCGGTAATTTTACCGACCTCTCTCATGGCGTTGCGCACCTGCTGAGCGGCTATTACCATGTCGTATCGATCCTGGGAGCTCACGAGCAGATAGTCCTTCAGATATTCGTGGCACTTGATCAGATGCGTTCTGTGCCGCGCTTGACTTATCGTAGGATGTTCCCGCGAAGGATTGCCGCAGCTGAGACATACAAAAAGTGAATAAAGCCTCGTAACTTACACGGTAAAATGGAATACAATTTTACATGCGATTTTACTAACATTTCTATAAACCGTTCGGTCATCGCATTCAGCAGTCCTTTCAAGCCTTCTCCTTTGGCACATGACAGTGCGACTATACCGCGATTCTCCAGAAGCCTTTTACTACTTTCGTCGATCAGATCAGTCTTGTTCAACACCACCAAGCAATTATCGGAAATTTTTCCATCGGTCATCACAGAGTCTCCTAACTGCAGCCCCTCGATATATTCCCTGATGTAATCCTCCAACGTCTTTTTACTCGAAATGTAAGCGGACGCATCGATCATGATAACGATAAAATCTGCGTACTTGGCGTAATCTTTCGCTCTCCTTATTCCCTCCGCTTCCACGACATCGCTGGTGGATTTTGCAAGGCCGGCTGTGTCCGCCAAAATCACCGGATATCCGGATATATTCGCACTCAGCTCGACGATGTCTCTCGTCGTGCCCGCGATCGGGGTGACGATCGCTGCATTTCTTTGTACTAAAATATTGAGCAGGCTGCTCTTACCGACGTTCGGCTGGCCGATTATTACAGTTCTCACGCCGTTTCTCAATATCTCGCCCTTTCTGCCGTCGGCAAGATGATCCTCGATGCACTTCACGAGCTTCTCCAAGGCGTCGTTGCAATTCTCAAGTACGTCGCCCTCTATGTTGTCGTCCTCGCTGAAGTCAATGTAAGCCTCCACGCTGGCCAGGGAGTGAGAAATCGTTTTGTGCCAGCTTTTGTACAACTTGCTCAAACTTCCGTCGGCTTGGAGAAGCGCTTGTTTCCTCTGCTGCTCAGTCTCGGCGTCGATCAAATCGGCTAGACCCTCGATTTCCGTCAGGTCGAATTTTCCATTGTCGAATGCGCGCCTCGTAAATTCGCCGGGTTTTGCGGGCTCGAATCTTAGCTTCGACAATGCCGACATCAGCGCGGCCAGGATCGCCGGACCTCCATGAACTTGAAACTCGACGCTATCCTCACCAGTGAAAGAATGCGGTCCTGCAACAGCGTTTCGCACAATTAATAAAGTGATAATATATATCAAATGTTGATAATAAGAAGTGTTTAAAATATTGAAGAGGATATGAAATACTTTCCACTCCGCCCAACCCGGGCTCAGTCGGTATCAAAATCTGTAATCGACTTCCCTCACAGATTCTCGTATATACGGTCAAAAGACAAATCTCATCGAGAGTGGTAATAAACGCGACTTTACATAAGACTTTTCTTCTGATCTTGAATACCAGAATTAGTGAGAAAAGTTTATTGGAGGTTTCATTACCGACTGCGGTATTGCACGACACCTTTCTTTGGTTTCGACAGACTGCCGGCTTAAGACTACATTCAGCATTTATGTACTCATTATTTATGAGATGATGTTTTCATTTACCTGGAAACCACAGACTGAGACCCTTGTCTATAACTTGTCCTGTATCTGGATCACATATTCTGCTGAGATGAGCTCTCCTTGGCTGAGGATTTGTTACTTTAGTCATTCTTTGTAATGCCTTTAAGGCTCCAGTGCCTGATACTCTCACAACGGCTACTCCACATTTTCCTTGTCCTGTTAACAGATAGAAAAGTTTTAAGTTAAAAAGCAATTCATGAGCCAACTGATTTTATATCGACTGCATCCTTGAATGCACATCTGCTGGAGTATGCGTACTTTTATTTATGATTGACTACTCCCGATTATTTTTTTTTGGTAAGCATTCGATTCTTTCCGCGGGACGTGTTTTATGCGGTTGATAAGAAGAAAATCTTCCTCCAAGTAGATTTGGACCAAAACTCAATGCCGAACTAGGGGCAAACTGCATTATAAGAACGCCTACTTCCACTACATTCTAGATGTGGATTACACCTAAAATACTTTCGGATTTAGTCGAATTAAACAGAAATGCGTTCAAGAACGCACCTGTCTATAGCACGGAGTAGAGAGTCATCTGTCTGCGTTACAAATTACAAATCGCTAGGAATATCGTCTGCTACGGTGGATGGCGATTTCGTTGATTTATCGCGCGGGTAAATTCAGTGAATTTTCATCATTGGATGGTTAAATACCGAGGGAAATTGCATTGACCACGGATGCAAACTTTGGGAGTATTGTGTATGCATTTTTAACAACCAGAGGACAACGCGTAGATCGTCGAGGTCGAGTGGCGTTCCCTCGTTGAGAAAGCCCCGCCAGTATCCGATGAACCCGACGTGCGCGCACTCATCCGCCTTAACATCCAGCGAGTGTTGACGATTTTTTGGATTGTAAACATCACCGGTTTTCACCAGCATTCACCGAGGAAATCTATTCAACGAATGAATCGCGTTTAATTGCGCGATCGATTAACACGAGATCAACAGTGAAAAACTCATGAATAGTAAGGAAACTGTCCGAGCACACGATCGCGGTGGAGCATCATGGCGCTCGAGTTGTTTGTGCGATTCCCTTTCATACTTCCATAATTCTGAACTATCGAGGTGAACAATTCGGAAGGGAATTGACGTTGACGTTACAGTACAACTGACAGGGTCGACGAGATGTTATAATCGCGTACCGATCGTAAAGCTTAAGCACGTTATTTCTGGCAGCCAGCGTGGTTTCGACGAGACGAACGGAGCAGTTCGACTACCCGTGCGCGCGCCAATCTGGCGGGAAGATTAAAACCTTGTTCGATGGAAAAGTGACTGTGCTTGATTACCGAAATCATAAGCGACCATCGGGAGCTGTAAGTGTAAAAAATTGAAGTAAACAGAATGTGAATGCATACTAATTAGAGTACTTCGATAATCAAATTATAGCAAGTTATTAAAATAAAGTATTTCCAATGATTTTTTAGATTGTATATTAATTTTTCACCACGATCGTACATGACATTTAATTAACCAGGTTTATGATAAAAACTTTTCTGCCGGACATTAAATTTTATATGAATTTTTTTCACAGTTCACTCACAGTAAAGATCTCTGGTAGGAATTTCATTCTGAGATGGAGGAGTATGCAAAGAAATTCATAACGAGCGAAGAGATTCAGAACAGATGTAATATCTGGGTGGAGTCACAAGCAGAGCTATGTCACACGCCTGAACAAAGTCTGAAGAGACAACTCGAGTTTGAGCAAGAGGATTGCCTCGACACCGACTTTGAATTTGATTCTGTTTCGGAATCTGGAGTGAAAAGACGCAGATTGGCTACTCAAGTGAAGTCAGAAATTTTGACCCTGGTCTGTAAATGGACTGAGTGCTCCTTCGAAACAGGAACAACTGATAAATTTGTCAAGCATGTGGCCAGTCACATACCCCAGCTTGAAATAAAAACTATTGAAGACGACAGCGAGGTTTACGTATGCCTGTGGAAAGATTGCGCTTATGAGAGCAACTCCAGTGAAGTCATATCTCGTCACGTGAATTATCATTCTTACCACACAAAGATTCAATCGATTGGTTCCAATATCAGAGGAAGGATCAAGTTGCCTGTAAGGATTAACCTGCAGAATTTTTTCTTTGATATTCATAAAAAATAGTCTACATGTTAAGAAACAATGTATACATTCAAAAAATATCAAAAAATGTTCGCCCGTTGATCTGTAAAATTTTTTAAAAATTAATTCGGTACTTATCCTTCATTTGTAACTTGATGAAAATTTAATTAACAGTTGTGCCATTATTTAATTTTTTTGTTTTACCATTCTTTCGTCGCTAAATCGATTTGTTAATACAGGAATTAACACCGGGATTAACGAGGAAAAAAAAGTTGAAAATTGTGGACACGTTCGTTAAATGCGAAAACATTTTATTTACCGTGTATCGCCTCGAGAGGACTGATTGAATTCCTTTTTGTTTCAGAAATGCCTTCGTGTTATCCCCTTGAAGACAATCTTCAATTTAACATCGAGTCACATTTGTCAGTGGGGAGATTGTACGAAAACTTTTACAAATTACCAGTGGTATCTCTACCACATGCATCAGCATATGGATGACAATCCTAGGGGTAACAAGGTCGAGGGCGGCGTGATATGCAGATGGAGCGCGTGCAACAAGAAATTTCCAAGTATTTACAAGCTAAGGGAACACATGAGACGACACACGAAGGAAAAGACTTGCGCTTGTCCCGATTGCGGGATTACGTTCGCTTCGAACACGAAATTTCATGATCACTGCCGTCGACAAATTCCAATAGATGGTAAAACTATACATAGACGATAAAGAAAGACTCAAAAATGGGAGCTTACCGCATTGGGGGATAGATAAATAATTTATTAATTTGTTTTTATTTTTTTCAGTCCAAGGCTTTCAGTGTTCGTATTGCAATAAATTTTATCCCACCGAAAACATTCTTCGCGACCACATGAGGGTTCACGTCTTCAATTATAAATGCACGCGTTGCGACATGAGTTGCGGATCGCCAGCCGACTTAGTGAAGCACATTCGCTACAGGCACGTGTCCGCTCGACCTTTTCCTTGCCAATTGTGTTCGCACGCTGCTAAATCGCAGCAGGATCTCGATTCTCACATGACCGTTCACACGAGTGGTCCTAATTTCATTTGCAACTACGAGGGTTGCTCATACACCTGCAAGAATGCTTACGTCTTCGATAGGTAACGTCCGGGAATTCTGTGTCTTCTCGAAGATTACCGAGATCGTGTATCATACAAAAAGGTGATCGGTTTCAGGCACATAGAACGCGCTCACACCGACGAAGTTCGATGGTACTGCTGTCACGAGTGCCCCATAAAATATCGTAAGAGTTACACTCTGACGAAGCATCTCATCGAGACCCACCACTTGCAATCTAACGGACACAAGAGGTTTCAATACGTGAGAGACGACAATGGTTACTACAGGCTGCAGATGATAAGATACGAGGCTATTGACGACGACAGCCCAGCGCCTGCGGAGGAATCGTCGAAGAACTTCAAGATCAAGATGATAGACCTCTCATCGTCGTTGCCGCAATTGGAAGTAAGTAGAAGTGATAGACAGAAAAAACACTAACGGAAAAAATATCTCCGTGCGTGTGTAAGCGCTAGAAATATTTGTTCTGGAGGTATTTTCTTCAGGGTTATTCCTGTGAGATATGTTTCTCAGGTATTTTCTGCAAAGTAATTTTGCGGGTCAAAGTAAAAGTTTACGCGTTTTTGCTGTCCTACTTGTGGTAGCTTCTAAATAAATCGTTGATTTTCAGATCGTCGAAGATAACAGCGAGGAAGAGGACAATAGAACAGCCTCGGAAACGAGATCCGAACCGGAGTATCCAATCGGCGGCAAATCTATGCCAATCATCTCGAATATATTGATATCGATCGACGAAATGGATGCAGATGGGAATATAATCGACAGCAAGGTCGTGCAGACTCAGGAAACAAGCGAGTTGCCACCCTCGGAAGAGCCTCCAATAATATTGACCTAGCCTAGACAGGTTTAAAGTAATGTTAGCCACACATTATTTTAATCACAGATGACCGATTCGCCGTTCGTGTATTTTTATAAGTATTAGCGAGGATGTGAATTGTGCACTTAATTTCAGAATTCATGAAGTCTCAGGTAGAAATTTCCAACGCGCATCGATGTCTCTTATTTGCGTAAAGGAATTTCACAATCGATGAAATCATAGACTGAATAGTAAATTTATAATAAACAAATTGTATAAATTCTATCAACAATCGAAGATGACTAAAGACGTCGATGATTTTATCATTAATAAAAGTATAATTTTGGTAAACGATCGAACTTATGTATAATTATCTATTCGTTCTCGTCACTTTACTGTGGAGGTTTTTGTTTCTTTTTCTTTAATACCAATCAACCAGTTTTACGGAAGATACTACGATGCAAGTTAATTAATCAGTCACTTTACATATATATATACTTTTGTATATACATAGAAGCATGTAAAACCTATAATTATTTTTTTTAACTATCCCGCACCCACGCCGAGGTTCATGTATACGTACATTACTTTTTTCACTTCATGCATTGCGTTTCCATTTCGCCGCGTAGACCAAAAGTTCTAAATCTTTCTTCCAAGAAAACTAGACTAGAGGCTCGGAAAGCGGTTCGTAGCTTACAGGATGCGGCTTAACTAGACGCACATTACATCCGTCTGTTACGTAGGTCTCTGTGTACATAAAAGCCTTACATTATCAACTCATTGATTTCGAGCTATACAACAACAATAATAATAATTGAGGAAACATTGTACACCGATGGAGACTCACGGAAGCGAAGACGAATTGCATATTATATTATATACAAGGAATTTTGGCATAACTTTGTTACCTGTAAAATATAAATCGGGGACAATATTCTACTGAAGTAACACAAGAAAAATACAAGATATGTTGTCGCATCAATAGGCATCAGATTTGTAATCGAAAACTGACGGCGGGTCGACCTGAGCTGCCAGTGCGCGGATTGGGATCACGTAAAGTACGATTTTATTTTTTTTACCTCAAACGTCATGATCGATCAATCGATCGTCTCGCCTGTAAGAATATCTCGGTGGATTGTGACAAGGCAACAGCCAAAGTACGGGATGAGTCTTGCCGCAAACTTGCGCGAGTAGCGTGAGCGTTCGAGGCGCGGCTCTGTTGTGGTGGTGATGATGACCACCTTGTATTCTCTCTACAGCAGTCTCCTCGCCGAGTATGGCTTGAAACTGATCGACCAAAATTGCTATGACGAACATTCCAAACAAGGCCGATTCCAGTACCAGGATGACACAGTGCAATCTGCAAGAATCAATACCATCAGCTTCTGGCACATCCTCGAAACTTGCCCTGATAAAATTCTTTTTTTGACAACATTTCAATTTTTGTCACTGCTGCAGGTACAAGAAAAAATATAATTAAATTTAAAAAAATTTGTCTTTAGAAATGTTCCATTTGTCACACTTTGTCTTCAAATTGTTTCCAGAAACAAAAATGCTGATGAATATTTATAGTCTTTTTTACTTCTTTGTCAAAGTATTTAAGATATTCTGTTGAATGTGCATTAACAGTTACTCACATTCTGCTCTGTTTTATTGCCACATCGTTACTGCATTCCGGACAGTCAAAGACCCACGATATTACTACGAGTATGATAGCGTACAGCGCCAGAGTTCCAACATAGACTAAAAATTGGATAAAATATTTTTGGTTCCTCTCACCAACACAATTGTTGATCCTGTAAAACAAAATACAGTGTACGCTACACGTATGCCAGATGCCGTTTTGAAGGCTTTTTGTTATCGTAACTTTAATGCAGAACAAAAGGTTGCGAATATGGAAATTGCACAAAATATAAAGAGAAGTAAGAATATGCAAATGTACAAAGCCTACTTCACGACTTTCACGGCTTGTATTATTCATATTATTCATATTATTCCCAAACGTTTTTGCCTACCATGGACAATGATGGTCCATTCTTCTTATGCATCTTTCGCAAATCCTGCAATGATGAGCCCTTGGAGGTCTGTAAGTTTCGCATCTAGTGCATACCGTCCAGTCGTCCCTCTCGTCACAGTCATCACTAACGCCTGAGCCGGCTGTGTGTATATCAGAAAAATCCATGCGTGACTGAGGCAGCGGGACTACGCCAGGATCGCTGCATATAGCCTTGAGATGGGACATCATGAGGAGCAGGACAACAGTGTTGAAGGTCACAACGTGAAACGGTCCCCATAGACTGCAAAACACAAGTGTCACTGAGAATAAATTGCGGCACGCTATTATATGTTACTTATCACCGACGTGTAATTGTCGACAACAATCGCAGGTAAGAAAATCGCTGTATGGTTGAACAACGTTAACAAACCTATCCTGCATAGTGTGCAATATTATCCATCGTATGACGACATAATCCGCGTAGAAAACGGCGACATAGGTCACAATGATGCACACTATGCCGCACGGATCTCGGACGAACATTTTTGTTTTCGACTTTCTAAAACAGTTGTCTTTCACCGTGCTTCCATCGCCGCGAATACGACACTCTGTTGTTTTGTTCGTAAATCGAGCACCTCACAGTTCGTTCGACAACGAACCGATGAACGATATTTATTTCAAATAGCTTGTTTATTATGTTACAGCAGCGAGATACAAATTTCAGTGAACGATTTGGAGTTCTTTCGTTTTGCCAGAACTTTCTCCGACCGAATTGAATTCAGTTGTGTAGAAGGCTTCGAGTGAAATTTTGCGGAAGAAAAAAAAACAACAAATACTCGATACTATTATTTGTCATCGCACACGTGCGGTTGTCCCTCCGCGGCATTATCACGATTCACCCCGGCATTACCGGGTCTTAGCGACACTCCCGTCCGTTGAACCCCTCGTAGTGGTTTCAAGATAAACACGATTATATGGTGAAAACCGAGAGTGACAGCGCTGTCCGAAACAAAGTTGGCCAAGTCGGAACGATGTCCGATGCACCCGCAGAGTGTTTGCGTTTCGCGTTTTGCCTCCGTTGTCCTCGACAAGTTGCCTAGCGCCAGTTTTGTGCACCTGTCGGTTTTTCGTATTGCAATGCGTTGCGGTACTTTATAAAAAATATCATTGACATTTTATTCTTTGCGTCAAATCCGTTCGAGTAGATTCGAGCGATTGCGTCGCACATACTCGAATTCCATATTCATAAATTAATAATCGTTAGTTCCATTGTTATATTGCTATCGGTAAAATATTTTTTTTCCCTGCAGTTAACTGACCGTAACTTACCGTGCTATTTACCAACAGTCATCGCGAGACTTCGACCGCTTCCAAATCGAGAGTAAGACAAAAGTGGGACTGGAGATGGACTAAGATACGCCGTGTCAGAGAACAGTTCTCTGGCGATGTAAATCGTAAAATTCGGAATATCTTTAGTCTCCCCTTCGCTCTGTTGCTCGATGTTTCGACAACGAGCTGGTTTAAGTTGCAACAACGTTGTTTAATACAATTTATTTCGAAAAGACAGGTAAGTCGGCAAGGGGACTGTTAAGTTCATACTCAGAATTAAAATGTCAACAAAGCAAACCTCATTGTTTACATATTTCAGGTTAACGAACAGACGACACAATGCCTCCCCGAAAGAATCAGAAAAACATCACCATAGGCGAGGACACACGAATCGCGGTTAATCTGACCGTAAGAAAAATGATGTCGACTGAACAGAAAGAATTAGAGTTTCCCTCATCTTACACAAGAGAGGAGAGAGCTTACATACATCAGCTAGCTGTAAAGTTGGGACTGAAATCAAAAAGTCGAGGGTATGTTAGTTGAGGCATTAGTTACCGCTGCCATAACAAATTGTAACCTAAACTCTCTTTCTTATCCATAGAAAAGGAGCTAACCGCTATTTGACCGTCTACAAACGAGAAAGCTCAACAATAATTCAGGCAGATGCCGTAGTAAATCTTCAGAAATCATCCAAACAGAATATTCACAATTTGATACACAAGTTTCCTCTGAGCACTAAAGAGCGTCAGGAGTTGTTACCACTCACCGAGCGAGATAGATCCTTTGACACAGACAGTGTTCTCAACTCAGGTTTGATGTTACTCAAGCGCTTTGCCCTTAAGCTGTTAAAAATTTTTTCATTACACGATCATTTATTTATGATTCTTAATTCAATATTATCATAATCATTAATAAATTTTTTTAAAAATAATATACACAATTATAAAGTTATTCAACGACAAATATGATTCAATTTATCAAATATATCGAAAGTTGAGTGTAACAGCCAGTGTTCGTTGTTAAATCTCTTGAGTCTATCTATCTATGCATTTTTTTTCCTTCTCCCAGGAGCGGCAACCACAAAAGGTATGGGAAGATTGAACTACAGCATGGCCCAAGTTCCCCAGCTGAAGACGAACCCCGATGTGGTACATTTTCGGAAATCACTTACCATCAACAATGCCCGTTCAAAAATATTGTCCGCCATAGACACGAATCAAGTTATCGTGATAGCTGGCGAGACCGGTTGCGGTAAATCAACGCAGGTACCGCAATTCATCTTGGAAAGTTGTCAACAGAACGCCCAGGCCTGTAAAATCATTTGTACCCAGCCGAGAAGATTATCCGCCGTCTCGATAGCGGAGCGGGTCGCTTTCGAGAGAGGCGAGACGATCGGTCAGACGTTCGGTTATCAGATAAGACTGGAGAGCAGAGTAGCACCGAAGACACTGCTGACGTACTGCACGAACGGCGTTCTCCTTCGCACACTGATGGGTGGTGATTCCGCTTTAGAAACTATAACTCATATTATAGTCGACGAGGTACACGAGCGCGACAGATTCTGCGACTTCCTCCTGATAGCCCTGAAAGACGCCCTCGTCAAGTTTCGCGATCTCAAAGTCATTCTCATGAGCGCTACTATGGACACCGATATATTCGTCAAATACTTTAATAACTGCTCGGTCATAAACGTTCACGGCCGTTCATTTGACGTCGACACGTATTTCCTGGAGGACGTCCTCAGGATAACCGGCTATATGACGAAGGAGATGATTGCGAAGAAGAAGGAGCTCAAGAAAAAGGGCGAGCAGCAGAAGATGTTGGAGTCGTGGACGCAGTACAAGCCTCAGGAGACCGGCGGGAAGACCGGAAGGGATCATTCCGTGCCGACTCCAATACTGGGACAGCAGATTGGCAAGCCCACGGTACCCGAAAAAGTCGATCTCGAGCCCTGGCTTGTCGAGGAGATGGACAAGAGCATAACCGATGCGTGGCTTTCAGGCGGCGATGACAATTTCGCGCAGCTTTTGCATCTTATAGTATCGGAGAATGTCTCCGTCGACTATCAGCACTCGAAGACTTCGGTGACCCCGTTAATGGTCGCTGCGGGAAGAGGATGCCTGAACAGCACCGAGCAGCTTCTGAATCTTGGTGCGAATCTGAAGATACGCGCGAGCAACGAGTGGACAGCTTTGGATTGGGCGAAGAAGATGAATCAGACCGAGTGCGCAGAGTTAATTGAGGCTTACATGAGAACGTACGATTGGGCAGTGCAGGACAGCGCCTTGATCGCCGGAGACGGCAGCCCCATGTCCGAAGAAGATAAATTGGTACTCGACGTGTATCAGTCCACCTTCAACGACGACAACATAGACTACGACCTTCTCTTCACGCTGATCGTCCACATTCACACAAAAATGCCACCTGGGGCGATTCTCGTCTTCTTGCCTGGTTACGACGATATTGTAACTGTGAGGGACAGAATAAACGCAAACGAAGACAAGCTCAATAATGGTCTGCGCTACAGTCTCTTCGTTCTTCACTCCAACATGCAAACGGGCCACCAGAAGAGGGTCTTTCGGCCGAGTCCGCCGGACTGGAGAAAGATCATTCTCTCCACGAATATCGCTGAGACAAGTATCACGATAGATGACGTGATTTACGTCGTGGACTCAGGAAAAGTAAAGGAGAAATCCTTCGACGGTATATCGGGTGTCTGCATGCTTCACTCCAATTGGATATCTCAAGCCTGCGCTAAGCAGCGCAAGGGCCGAGCCGGTAGATGTCAGAAAGGAATTTGCTATCGTCTCTTCTCGTCGATCCGTTTCAACAGCATGCAGGCCTATCAGACACCCGAGATTCTTAGGATGCCGCTGCAGGAGCTGTGTCTCTACACGAAACATCTCGCACGGGTTAATACGCCGATCGCAGAGTTTCTCGAGAGAGCCATAGAACCTCCGTCGATAGTCGTCACAAGAAACGCTGTCCAACTGCTGAAGACGATCGATGCTCTTGACACGTGGGAGAGCCTCACCGAGCTCGGTACTCACTTGCTCGATCTCCCGATCGAACCACGTCTCGGAAAGATGCTTCTCTATGCGGTTGTATTGAAGTGTCTCGACCCTATCCTCACAATAGTGTGCAGTTTAGCTTACAGGTGAATTAACAGTTAAATGGATTCATTTATAGTATCGTATGTACAATACTTGTGGGGCCTATCATACTATTTTGAACTGAATCTAAGCTTTCATATCCTGGATCGGACTGGCGATTTTTTACGTGTTTGAACTAAATCCCAAACAAACTCAGATTTGTTAATAGATATTTTCAAATGAATTGTAATTATTGTTTCAAAAATGAAATTATCGCTACAATTTTGAAACCTCAGAAATTCTGATAAATCATGTGTCATATATTAATTTTTTTGTGATTTCAGCCGGCATGGTCCGGCATCGCCTTTTTCACTTTCTAATATAAATTTTTTTAATGATCCAGGTCGAAATGTTAGGAATGTCCGATATGCAATATAATTCGGAGACATGTAATTATTTATCTGTTCGTTATCCAAGGGATCCGTTCGTGCTGCCTCCACAGCCCTCTCAAAAGCGAGCCGCGGCCGCGGTACGTAAGCAATTCGCCGCCGGCTCTTATTCGGACCACATGGTCGTCCTCAGAGCCTTCCAGAGTTGGCAGCAGGCAAGGTCGAACGGCTGGGAGCGTCAGTTCTGCGAACAAAATTTTATATCAGCGGCGGTGATGGAAATGGTCGTGGGTATGAGAACTCAGCTTCTCGGCCAGTTGCGGGCTTCCGGCTTCGTTCGCGCTCGTGGCTCCGGGGACATCAGAGATCTCAATCTACACTCTGAAAACTGGGCGATCGTAAAAGCTGCGCTCACAGCCGGGCTTTATCCAAATTTGATTCGAGTGGATCGCGAATACTCGCAGTTACGTACACGGTAAGAGCGTCATACGCTTTTCAGAATATAAAATGTACTCGATATTACTAAATTAAGCGAATTTCGTTTGTTGCAGAAACGAGACGAAAGTCTTCTTCCAGCCATCATCGACTTTTAAAGACACTGCTCCATCGCCGAGAACAACTACCGCACAATCGCACGCTTGCAGCGTCAGTGGTTTACCTTCGGACTGGCTTGTATACGAGGAGTTGAGCCGTGTCGGACGTTTCTGTCACGTTAAGACAGTGACTTTAGTCAATCCGATAACCGTAGCTCTGTTCAGTGGACCATTAAAGTTACCCATGGAGATAATTTACGAGTCTGAATGTGAGAGACACTGGCATTTCAAGTCGGCAACAGTTTAACCCTTCACGTTCGGGATTCCCGGTCGTCGAGTATTTGCATTAAGCAGTATAGGAAGTGCTGATATAAAGAAAAAAATTAATAATATCGCCATTTGGAAAAATACTCTTTGGGGAGTAACGTTCAGGATGCTATATCTGTTTGAAATAATATTTCCTAGCGTTAATATATTCTATTATTGTTGTTCGAAATTTATATTTCGAGTAAACGATTGACAAGATCGCGGAGCCTGGGTACACTGTAAAAAAAATCGTACGAAATTCAACCCCTGGACTCCCGTAGGTGAAGGGTTAATGCCTGAAGGGTCAATATGAGTGTTTCTTATACGGCCGTGATAATTTTTTAGCGATACCAGAGAGGGAGTCCGATTCGGAAGCCGAAGACAACAACGAGGGCGCGACGATTCTGAAGCTTGATGACTGGGTCGTTTTCAAGCTCGAACGCGAGACCGCACACTTGATTCTTCATCTTCGTCAAAAGTGGAACGCGCTGTTCCTTCGACGCATGAAATATCCCGGCCGAGCTATGACTCACTTGGACGAGCAGATCGTTAAGACTCTTGTGTCGGTAATAACGGCGGAGGAGCAGGCCTGTGGTCTTCAGCAGCCATCCGGCATCGGGCAAAGACCCCGGCCTCTCGTCGTCGACTATTATCCCGCCAACGCTAGAAGGTTCGACGACATCGATGACGTAAGTCTCCGGCAACGAAACAACTCATAAAACAATTCATTAACGACTGGAAATTGCTTCGCAGAAAAACTTCTAAGTCCCCGAATAACGAAAATTCGAACCGAGCAGCTCCGAACACTTGTATCTCCCTTAGCTGTATATAATCAGACAAATGTTTCTATGCACTGTTAAGAATATTTCGTTATCGGTGAGTATCTTCGCGATGCGTCGCCAACGAGCGACAATCGTATCAGGAATTTTCATATTTCCGGGTGCTGTATGCAAAAAAAAAAAATTTGAATGTGTGTGATCCGAAGAGCGTGACAAAACGGCTTACATCACGTGAACAGGAAATGTGTGATATTTTGCAATAAGGGCACGAAAAACTCGTTCAACTATACGTATTATATATAATTTCACAATATCCGTAATATATTAATAGATGCAAAACTCGTCTTGTGGTCGGTTATCATTTGACACCAATACAGGAGCTGGTGTTCTCTTTGTATCGAAACGAATTTTGCATTACGATATTTCAACACATACGTTTTTCTTGTTTTTTTTTTTTTAGATGTTAATTTTGCAGTCAATTATCGTTTCCTATTTTTTTCCCTTAATCAAACGGCTGAACGCCGATAAACATCACTGTTCAAATACTCACGGCAGCTTGGCATAATAATTGGGGTTTTTGACGCAACAAAATAAATGTTTCCGAAGAACGACAATAGATTTTTATTTTGCTTCGATTTAAACGAATCCGCTACTATCTCTCTCAGTTACGTACTACGGTGAATTCGAGCCGTACTTTGGACCGTCGCTGGCTCACGTGTGATGCAAGTTCTACCGAGCGATATATATCATGACACCACGCTCCGATATTTTGGAGCGCAAAGTGCAGACACTGATTTCTTGCTTTACACGCTCGTGACAGTTAGTGACATTCGAAGATAGACAATTTTTTTTTCTACTATATATGGGGAAACTCGTTAAATCATCCTTACCTCGAACAACTATTAATCCCGTGCGTTGTTCGGTGTTTCATTGAGGTTAAGCGTGGTGTTTACGCGATATTCTGGAGAAAGTATTTTTAGAAAAAAAAAAATGTTAATCAATCTACTCGCTCCTCGGCGATTGTCAACCGTGAGCAAAGTTTTGGATCGCTCCAGGATAATTGACCATGGTTTCACATATTTTGCTCGATCCAAGTCTGGTGAGTATAGTACGTAGAAACTGTACTTTAAGTATTCCATTTACGAGGCTCTCGAAACCTAACATTATTTATCATTGATTTCAGATGACATGGTCGTTAAAATCAAGGATGTGTCGAAAAAAATTAGGCCCGCCAGGAATCCCGAATATGTGCCACGGAAATACTGTATGTACCGCTTGGACAGGAACATTAACGATTGATTATGATGGGAGCCACATTATTGTGCCAAAACTTCAAACCGCCGATTCGCGGGCTAAAAATCGTGCGTCTCAATCGTAATTCTTATGAATCGTTGAACTTTTGAAAATTCATTTTTCCGAATCGTCACGATGCTGGAACTTCATTTTTCCGATAATAAGTTGAGCGTACTTTATCTGGTTCTGAAGGTGTAACGAGTCGTGGAAATGAAGTTCGGTCAAATTATTATTCCAATAATTAGGAATTCGGCGATTCGGATAAGTACATTTTTTTGAGTTTAACGATACGGAAGAAATGCGTTCGAATCCATGATTTTCAGTCATACCAAGACTCCGCCGATTGAAGTTTCGATAAAATGATGTGGCTCCATTTTAATGGATTAATGATTATGGGCATTTCTCCCGAAAGTGCTGAAGGAATCGAGTCAGGAGACCCTCAGGCATCTGCGATGGATGCTTCAGAAGGACGTACTCGGTCAAGACATTTTTTTAATGGGAAGTCCCGGTCCGAGGAGAAGAGACCTCGCGATGGCTTATCTCGAATTGACCGGACGCGAAGTAGAATTCATTGCACTGTCCCGCGACACAACCGAGGCCGATCTGAAGCAACGCAGGGAGATCCGGAGCGGCACCGCCAATTATCACGACCAGAGTGCGGTCAGAGCTGCGATACACGGTCGCGTTCTTATCCTCGAAGGCGTGGAGAAAGCGGAGAGAAATGTACTTCCGATACTGAATAATTTACTGGAGAATCGTGAGATGCATCTGGAGGACGGAAGATTTCTTATTCGGGCGACACGTTACGATAAATTGTTGGAGGTAATTTGCTGATGCATTATTCTTTGGCGACTCGCGACTTGCCGTTTCAAAATTAAGAGTTCCAACGACTTTGGATGAAAGACGTGTTTTTTCCCCACCTCGCTAAAATCCCCGATTGTGTGTAACGCGGGTGAACAATCGCCCATTAATTACTATTGATCATGATTACCTATGCCCATGTGCAGCGGTATTTCAGTATTTCCTGGGGAGTAATAAGCAACGCAAGAAGTGTTAATTTTTCAAAAAAAATTTCAATGAAATTTTTAGTAAAATAGTTACGGTATAGATTTTTTTGTTTATAGGAGCACAGTCAAGTCGAGCTGGATTCATGGGGTCTCGTACGAGTCGACGAAGAGTTTCGGGTAATCGCGCTGGGTCTACCGTCATCTCGTTATCCCGGTCATCCGCTGGATCCGCCACTGAGATCACGATTTCAGGCCAGACACGTGCCAGCACCAACTTTTCGAGTGAGTCAATTGCCGATGTCTATCTTCTCCCACGACCTACCTGGAGTATCCTCACCGTGACGGACAACGTCGAATATAATTCCGAGGACACTTAATTGCTCATCGGGACGGGGGAACAGGACAAGTTTTCAAATTATGCGGATCTCGTCGCTTCGTTAAAAATTTCGTAGCTATACGTTAAGGGCTGAACTCGCATAGCTATGCCCGCTCTCAATCGCCAAGCCGCATTGCCGAATTCCATCGGACACGGTAATTAGAGATTTATCGTAAAAGTTGCGGTTTCGAGGTAATTCGGACGACGCATTCCTCGTCTCATTTCTGCTAATGTTCTCCCGTTACGCGACACGAACATGAGAGTATTATTCTACAATCGATAGCGATTTGTATAACATACGCGAAATAATATGAACGTTCTAGAAAAAAGATCAGCTCCGCATAACGAAAGCTGCGGATTCCTAAACTCGAAATCGTCGTGACGAAGACTCGTCGCCGAGGAAGAACTTTCATCGAATTTGTACGAATGCCATGGCGTGTCATTAGGAAAGCCGAGGAGGTGAAGGGGTCGCGCGATCGTGTAAACCCTTAGTCGAGCATCCCCTCCGCGGTCGAAAACCTCGAGCGGGTCCCGTATATAAACTGATACCGTGGCTGCGCGACGGTCACAGCCATCGCAGTTTGGATCGCGTGTCCCAAACGGTACGGATACCTTTGAGTTCTGTCCTTCTGCGCGAGCGGAGTCGATACGCTGTGGATTCTCTCGAATGAGAGCAACTATGTAACGTCTCTCATATCGTTATTGAAAATCAACGTAAAACTGTCGATAAAGCGGAAAGTTATTTGAGCATATCGATAAAAGAAACTCAATAAAAAAGGCTCATCGGTCTTAACTATTTTTAAGCTTGAATGCAGATCCCACGTGGATGCAATACTGCTCCATCAAGTACCTGGATTGTGGAGATCATATTTAAAGTAATAATATTATCGCAAGCAAACTCATCAAACTCGAAGTTTGAAGCGATCGAAAAAGAATCGGTATCAAAAATCAACTTAAAACAGTCGGGAAACAGGGAAGTTCTTTAAACTTATCGATAAAAAATCAAAATTAAAAAAGGGATCATCGATCGCAAGTAATTTAAAACTTCAATGCAAATGTCAGCTGAATGCCAAAGTGTCCCGTCACGTGCCTTGATTTTTTACTTTTATTATAAAATTAATTATGTTCTCACAACCAAGATCGTCGTTCCGGAATTTTGAGGGGATTGGCGAAAAGGACCAGCGAGTGAAGTACCCGAGAAGAAATGCCCGCCATATGGTCGTCCTCGGAGCGGCCGATAAGTGTGCGAACGGTATGGGTCGACGGTGTTCGCCACGCGATTCTCACCTCGGACGATCCGGCGCTTTTGCTCTCGAAGACGCGGAGAAGAGCTCTTACGTCGTCGGGCAATCAGAAAGTTTATCCGCTGAATTATCGCTGCCAAGGAGAATCGTTCGACGACTCGAGTGCGGAGAGTCTTCACAGCTGCTTCGTGAAGCTCCACGTGGTGCTGGACAAGCGGGAACGGGAGAACGAGATAAGTTCGAGGATAATTCGTCGGCAGTCCGCACCGCCGCAGTGTAACCGAGGCCCGAATAGAAATACCCGAAATCTTCTAGAGTTACGCCTGAACGGGGTGTTGAACTTCACCGGGGAGTACGGTAGCGATGCTCCGGGCGATCAGTCGAGCATAATTACGAGAAGCAACTCGACGAGGGAGTCAAACGAGTCGTCAAGAAAAAATTCAATTTGTATTGACGAAGAAAACGAAGTCGTAACGATAAAAACTGGTGATAATTGTACGACTGATTGCAGCAACGCAAGCGCGGTTGAGACGGAGTTGGAGGAGAGAAGAGCGACGCCGGAGGCACATTCGAATCTTTTGTCGGAGCGAGTTCTCCAGTGGCTGGATCTATCGGGCAGAGCGATAGATTACGGATCGGACGAGGAAAAGGAGCTCCGAGCGAAGGAAAGACATCGTCGATCAGGTTCGCTCAAGCCCCGTGGTTCCAGTTTCAGACGAGATTATACCACAATTTCCGCCAAGGAACAAGTCTCTCTGCAGAATTACAAAATGCAAACTGAACGCAAACAGCAAGACACGGACGTTCGAGAATCGAGAACAGCCGCAAGAAGAGTCTCCAAGGATCGTGAATCGTTCGACAAAATAATGATGTCGAATTGTAAGAAGGGACAGCACGCGAGTTGCCCGACGACCGACGAAGATGGCGAGGGAAAACGGAATAAAGAGGAAATTCCCTCGAACGATCAAGTGCAGAGCAAAACTCCGTGGCCGTCACGAGGCCGGCCGCAACTCCACATCTACATGCCCGATTTGAATTCAAGCGGCGACGACGTGTCTTCCGAAGAATCTTTGATGAAAGATTAATAAAGAATCTCCGTTAATTCTTCATAAATCGCTTTATAAATGTCCGATCCGCTTCTCGCTAATAATCCGATTCTGTCTCGATGTTTTAATCAAATACGTACGCATAATTAATACACGCGAATTAAAACGCCGTTTCGGTCTCGATAATATACTTTTTTTTTAATTTAATAAAGTAAAATCGATGTAGAATATCAAAGCAACGGGCCTTATAAATCGAAACAATAAAACAACAGTCTGACAACGCCAAGTAAAAAACATATGGACACGATTAATGGTAACGTATCCATCCTACAGACCTGCTCGCTTATGATATTTTTATTTCCTTTCTGTTATGACAGTGCCTGGCGCCGACGTGAGATACCGTCTCGTCCTCTTTCTTCTCTCCTAATATCACGCGACTATAGAATTTCGGCTATTCACTTTGCTTCCGTCAAATTTATCGTATTTTTTTCGTATGCCGAAAGGACTATGTCGTGGGAGAAAAAGTTTTTCGTATTAAATTTCATGTACAATTTGTGATAAAAAATCAATGTTTAGTGTTTTTAAATTATTGGAAATATTTGATTTTTAACAATTTATTTTTATTATACAATAAAATCGTTTTATTTTTCATAATTTACTTCAATTTCGATGAGAAAGTGTATCAATTATTTATCACAATTATGCATTAAACTCCATTTACAATTTTTTTCTAGAAAAACTTTTAGTCCAGGGTATTAAATTTACATTTTTTTGCAGTGTATGTTATTTTGCTGGTAGCAATATTCTTTGACTGTTCCTAATCAGAGGGTTCGCCCGCAGCAATTATGTAAAATTTGCATCTATGTAAAAAATATCCGCGCGAACGACCGTCAATAAGCGATTGCAGGCTTCCCATCCGGCAATTGACGAGAATAAATAAATGGCGCGAAGAACACCAATCGAAACTCTGATTCTCTACTGCCGAGGTGTTTTCTGTAGCGTGCGCTCAATGACTGAGACGAAAATTACCTCTTGGGGATCGCGTGTCCCATACGGCGAATAGTCGGGCACAGCGGAGACTTCTTAACGATTATTAGGCGACATATTTGCGAGCATAGTTTGTTCGACTCTGCCGCCGAGCTTCTCATATCTTAGACGGAGAAGCACGAAGCTAAAGAAAGATGACGGGCTTTCTCGACCCGTAATTCAATAGCTATGAAGAAACGGTACTTTATCGTCCCCTAATTATTCGAAGATTTTGAGTTTTCTTTGATGTAACGATTTTTTATGATTTCCGAATTTCATTCGTAAGGGAAATTACATATCCGTATGGATTTATTTCCCTCTGCTATACTCTACCTATTATATTTTTTATTTTATTTTTCTCTTCTAAATTTATTCACCACCTTCCGGTGAATTCCAGCAATGTACTATCGGGGTTTCTCATCGTATGGTTTCGATTCGTTTAACCCGTAGCTAAACTATACCACTACCGTCGATCGAGCACTCGAGATTGCAGCCCTCTATTCAATTCAAACTTTTCGATGTAAATCTGCAGAGTGCAATTTTGAGGATCTCGTGTCGGTCGGCACTTAGTCGACTCGGTATACTTCCGTTCGCACTAATGCCAGCACCTTTGTTCGTTAATCACTTTTGGAAAGCTGCGCCAAACAAATCAGTGGAACATTCCGTACACGTACCGGCTTGGGTGAAACTATGCACCCCTCCGGGTACGGATAGTTTGCCCTATCACTTTGCGGTGGAGTACTTCGGTACCGCGTTCGGTCCAAGTTTTAGCTCGCTTCTGAAATACCTTTGCTGAAATAATTCGGGATTACCTCTCGCAGAAGCAACATTAGTAGCTTCTAGTTTGTACGAACATGGCAACTTTTTTTTCTTCAATTTTATGAATTTGTTAAATTTTTATTAATTTTTATTTACAGGAACAACTGGACACTCTGAAGAGCTTGGCACCGAACGTCGACGGGGCAAAGTTGTCACAGTTGTTGTCTTGCTGTCACGCTCTCGTATCACAAGAAGCGATTGCCCTCGGACTTCCCGATTTCCCGCTGGACAATCTGCCAACTGCTGCTTTGATAATGGTCGGTATTTAATAACGATTAAACAATATCTTCGTACACTGACAAAAAATATTAACAACTTGATTAAAATTTGCGTGCGAGCTGCTAAGAAAAATGTCTTTATTTCAATTCTTACCAGTTCAATTCAAAAGTTAACACGATACATTCCCAATCTTTCCGACCTCATTGTAATTATAACAGAATTGTAAAAATTCAAATTAGATTAGAGAAACAAACAAAATTATTTCTAAGGCCTGAAGTGAATTTAATTTTCACTGTACAACGTAGTCCAGAAATTCATTACGATTTTAATGATTGCAGGAAAAGTTTCCCAGCTTGCCAGTCCTCGACGTTTTTTACCGATTCTATCCTTACAAATTGTTCCTGGGCAGAGAGGGAATAGATGCCGTGCAGAGCATCCTGGAAACCTTCGCCGTTGCGAGTAACTCAAAAGCACGAAATGAGGTCGCCAGTAAGATATTGAAGGTTGACAAGAATGGTGATTCGAGTATGGTGACTCTGCACCGTGACGGCGTGCAGGCATCTCTGAGCGTAAGGAATTTATTTATCGCGAGGGAGATCGATAAGCGCTACCGCGACTCTATGCGTAGATCTTCTGCAGGTGCCAGCTGGCTCTGGCGAACGTTCAAATATCGAAGCCTCCACGTACGTAGAAACGAGTTATCAAAACAGTATGTTGGCTGATTTGATGCTGTCCCATTCGACTGCGGATTATTGCATCGTTGGGCCGAAAGGCTGTGGCAAATCTACTGTAGTGTCCAAATTGGCCGATCTAATAGGGTACGAAGTGGAACCGATTGTTCTCTATCAGGCAAGATTCTTCGAGACCATTTTTTCTGAAATGACAAGATTAAACTAGATAGGCAGTATAAATGTTTATCATTCTTCAGGATATGACTTCCAGAGATCTGATACAGCAAAGAACTACCCTACCGAACGGTGACACTGTATGGAAAGATTCGCCGCTCGTTCTGGCAGCGGTTCATGGAAAAATGGCGGTACTAGACGGAATTCATCGAGTGCATTCGAGCACTCTGGCTGTGATATACAGGTAACCATAGGCCTTTTTATTCCTTCTTAAAGAATTTAGCAATTATAAAATAAGAGTCACAATGGAACTATATTGCAGGTTGGTGCAGGATCGAGAGTTGCAGCTGCACGATGGAAAGCGAATTATGCGGCACGATCGCTACGACGAGATAAAAGCAGAATGCGATAAATCAGATCAGGATATGCAGGATTCGGGGATATTGCGAATGCACCCATCGTTCCGGCTGGCAGCGTTGGCTGAGCCTCCCGTGATCAACAGTTCCTCCGGCCAATGGCTCAACTCCGAGCTGCTGAGCTTGTTCACTTTTCACGCGATGCGGCCGCTCGATCAGCCCGAAGAGATTCACATTATTCGATCGAAGGTACACACGATGCATGAACTTCGCATCGATTTGACATTGATTTGTCTTATGGTTCATGTTTTTATTTTTAGTTTGGAGAACCCAACAACGCTGTATTAAAGATAATCGAATTCGCGCATAAATTGCGTTCATCGTCCGATCCAACGCTGCAATCTCTCGCCAGTTTCTTCAGCACGAGACAGCTGCTGAGAATCGCCGAGCGCATGCACAAGTTTCCCAGTGACGATGCGTACGATGCTGTGCAGAGAGCTTGTCTCGCGCAATTCTTGCCGGCTCTTCCGAGGCAAGCTCTCGAGGATTCTCTCAAACGACTCGATATAAGGCCGCTCGAGGGTGAAAGATTCGAAAAAATACAATGCCTCGTTGGCGAAAATACCGTAACCATAGGAAACACGACGGTCGAGCGTTACAAAACTAGCGCACTCACCAAAGTACCTGACATATTGTTCTATGACGTGCCACAGCATCTCGTTCTCCTGGAAACTTTGATTCAGGACTTCGTTCTTGGTCAAAATATCCTTCTCGTCGGCAATCAGGGCGTCGGAAAGAACAAGATCGCGGATCGTTTGCTCCAACTCATGAATAGACCGAGAGAATACATACAATTGCACCGAGACACGACGGTTCAGACTCTGACTTTGCAGCCGATGGTGAGAGATGGCGTCGTTGTTTACGAGGATTCGCCACTCGTCCAGGCTGTCCGACTGGGACACGTTCTCGTCATTGATGAGGCCGACAAGGCACCTACTCACGTGACCTGCGTGTTGAAGGTACGTCTGCAATTTTTTCATCTTTTATTTGTTCATCTTTTCATGGAAGCTCAAATTATATACTCACACTATTGATTTTTTTCAGACTTTAGCTGAGAGCGGAGAAATGGTTTTGTCCGACGGGAGGCGCATCGTGCCCTCGACGAGCAGCTACAAAAATCAATCGAACACGATACCCATTCATCCGGACTTTAGGATGATCGTTTTGGCAAATCGACCTGGTTTCCCGTTTCTCGGCAATGATTTCTTTGGAGCCCTCGGTGATTTGTTTAGCACGCATTCCGTCGAGAATCCTAGCTTGAAAAACGAGATCGAACTGCTGAAACAGTATGGCCCGGACGTTGACGAGAAAGTCGTTCATAAACTCGTCAGAGCTTTCGGCGAACTGAGAAGCATGGCCGATCAAGGTTTGGTGGCTTATCCTTACTCTACACGGGAAGTCGTCAACATCATCAGACACTTGCAGGTATTCGTCGGACTTGAAGGTTTCGAAACAATGTCCTGCTTTTTCGTACAGGTAACATTTTTCGCGATCGTGATTACAGAAATTTCCGGACGAGCCCTTGGCGAACGTTGCTCGGAACGTCTTTGACTTCGATAGATATGCTCCGGAAGTCTTCGAGACCCTCGTGACGGTGCTTCACAAGCATGGAATACCAATTGGCACCACCACCGCAAATGTTTCCCTAGCCAAAGAGTAAGACCAGTTCCAGGCCATAAAATTAGCGCTTTTGTAAAAAAAATCCATTTTTTTGTTTTCATATGAAATAAAAAACGCTCGATGCGTATCTGCAAGACTTGCATATTTATTATCCTTTTCCTTCGCAGGTTCTCGTTGCCAAAAGTCGAGTACGCAGGAACATGGAGTATGGGTCAGAGAGGAGAAACTATACCGGTACAAGAGCGATTCGTGAAATTAAGGGCACCGCATTATCCACCGCGAAACACTTGCGCTCTCGATCGGGTCGAGGCTCGATCCGCCTGGTTCACCGAGTTACAGAGCTACTGGACGATCCCGATAAGCGAACATGGAAGTGTTGGTGCTATTGCCGCATCCAGAGGCTCAAAAGCCGATGGAACCGACGATAGAATACACGTACTCACCACAAACCCTCCGAGTATATTCACGATGACTCCCGACTCTGATGAGGCTGACGAAATTTCGATTCGAGCACTGATGTCTCCCAGCAGAGGGACAGTGCCTCGATATACGATGGCTCCCGATAACTTTGGAAATCTTCTCATTCACGAGGGAACGGTAATACTCGTTTGAATGTCAACCACGCCAAAACAGAACTAAGCAATACTTAAAATAGCGAAATACTTAAAGTACTTACAGGACTATAAAGTATATAATATTTTGACGAATATGTATTTTCTATTTCAGTCGAATACGCTTGTACTGTTAAATTCGGATAAAGGAACAGCGACGGCGATGCAAAACTCAACTTTTCTAGAATCCGCGAGCGACAAATTGTCCAACGCTTTCGGCAATAAGCCGCTCTTCTGGAGAATGTCCTGCGACTTGCTAGCTTCCCACAATATCGTTATCTTTTACTCTCTCCACGACTCTAAAATCGAAGCAGTAAACATGGAGACAATGAACGCCTACTCGATGACTTTACCATGCAAAATTGAATCACTCTTGCTATCTTCTGATAGCAAATGGCTTGTACAAGATACATCGAGGAACATTTACGTTCTACAGAAGGCCTCGGTAGATGCTGCGTGCCCGAATATATTAAGAACGATGGAGGTAGTCCCAGTGGGAGATTCAACGATCGGCGTGCTGACGGGAACCGGTAGTAATAATTTGACCGATTCCGTACTGAGTGCAGCGTTGGATCAGAAGATCACTTCGCCTAACAGACTTTTGACCAGTGACCTAACGTACGCGAGTATCGTTGTTGGATTTCCGGAGCTTGATAGCTCGAACGAAATCCACGTATGGCCGAGAAGAGAGAGCGTCAGGACTTTCCGTCCTCCGATTATAACAGAAAGCGGACAAGTCATAAGAACCATACCGCCCAGCAAAGTACCGGCTGAAGCCATATCGGCGGATCAAAAAAATATGAGATTCTCAGGCTTTTTGGAAGTTGTCGACCCGATTTCGTACAAAGTTCGATACCTGCCTATACCCGCGTAAGTGTGCAGTGCGTTATTATAATATCCTCAATTTTAGATGGACAGATAGATAATTATAATTGCAGGCCAACCAATGTTTCGGCAACCACTCAGTGGCTGTACTCGAAGGAGCTTCCGGTGTACACAGCCTTGACTTCGAATCAAGATCTCGTGACAGTCGATGCAGGAGGTTGCGTACGTTTGTGGGAAACTTCTCCGGCCAGCACACAGAAGTCCTTGAGCGCTTGGCGCAAAGCCGTTGGCCCGGATGGTGAATACCTTCAGATGACAAAAGAGCGTGTATCAGGACTTGATGTGAGCAGTCCGAAGCATGGAAAGGTAGATGAGAAGAACGAACCGCATGTCGGAGGAAACACATGGGCAGGCGGAACAGGCGGTAAGCGAAATATATTCACTCCTATTCTAGTTTTATTCGTATTTTTTTTCAGATTGACATAATTATTTCATTTGAATGCATTAACTTTATTCGAATAGAATAATTTAATTTATACTTTTGTATAGAATTAGAGCTTTTCATTTATCCATTAATCAATCGGTGGTTGACACATGAATCGACTCATTTGCTATTTAGGCAGAGATACGGCTGGCCTTGGAGGAAAGGGCGGTCCTTATCGTTTGGATGCCGGGCACACAGTTCATCAGTTGAGCGACGAAGAGAAGAACGCAGTTCCCGACCACGTTAAGAAAGCCGCGCGCGAAATGGGGCAGAGAGCATTTAAGCGAAGGTTGAAAGATATAAAAATGAGCGAATACGATCACAAGTTGTACAGTCAATTCAGCGACGCGGTCGCGAAGCAAGTTCAATCGCTGCGAGTTATCATAGGTAAGATATTAATCGCCCAGTAGCCGAAAGTGTGTAAGATAATGTAACGGCCAAACATAACATTGTAAATTTTCAGGCAGTCTACAAGCGAAGAGCAACGAGCGCCAATGGCTGAGGCACCAGACTTCCGGCGAGCTCGATGACACAAAATTGATCGAGGGCTTGACCGGTGAAAAAACGATTTATCGACGAAGAGCAGAGAAAGAATCGGAAATTGGTGCGCCGCAGTTGAAGCCAAAGCGTCTCAAGCTCGTCGTCGACGTTTCTGGAAGTATGTACAGATTCAACGGATACGACGGTCGATTGGATCGCGAGATGGAAGCGTGCGTTATGGCGATAGAGGCCTTCGCCGGTTACGAGGCAAAGTTTCAGTACGACATCGTCGGCCACTCCGGTGATGACTATAACATTACTTTCGTCGACCACCGTCAGCCGCCGACAGATAATAAACAACGACTGGAAGTTATCAAAGTATGAAAATCACAACTATACGCACTCGGCATCTTTTTTTCAATCCTTCACGTACGGGATCTCTGCTTTCGGATGCTTCACACGTACTTTAACGAGGACCTAAAATTTTCTAAGGCGCACCCTTCGAACGATTCGCATAAAAGGTTGATGTGTTTAAATTGTGTACAAATTCGCAGAAATACCTTGAAGTGTTTTTTCTTCGATAAAGTAGAAGAAACATTGATCACGAACATTTATATTGTTTTGTGCTTACAAAAAGATTTGCTCCCAGCGAAATGTCCCCCGTACGTGATGGTTTAATAAATGTTTCGACAATATGTATTTCCGTATCTGATCGGTTTCAGACGATGCACGCTCATTCTCAATATTGCATATCCGGCGACAACACGCTGGAAGCCACCCAACACGCGATCGCGAGCCTCGCCAAGGAAGATACCGACGAGTCTATCGTGGTTGTACTCTCTGACGCGAATCTCGAACGCTACGGTATACCCCCTGGAAACTTTGCCAAAATATTGGCATCAAATTCGGATGTTAATGCTTATGCGATATTCATCGGTTCCTTGGGCGATCAAGCGATTAGGTGAGTTTCGAGAAACACGTATGGTCAGCTTAAAGTCAAAATCATCTCGAGGTATCAAATATGATCAATTTTTTTTCAGGTTGACGAAGAAGATGCCCGCTGGACGGGCGTTTGTCTGCATGGATCTCAAAGATATTCCACGGATATTGCAACAGATATTCGCTGCTTCTGTCCTGAATACTAGGTCTAACTGATTTCACCGACATCACAATCTTGTAACTATATAATATTTGTAAATATAATATTATTTGCTTCACGACACCGACTATTTTAATCGGTTAAATCCATGCGTTTTATAATTTTCCACAAGGCCATGAAAAATGATAAAACGTGAACGATGAAAGGACGGTCTTGAAAACAATATCGTTAATATATAAGCAACTTATTGGTAATCGATAAAAAAAAATGTTCCTCGCCTTTTATAGCCTTGCAGTCTGCACAAATTATTCAGAAACATTAGTTGTATCGAATATCTCTGAATTACTAATCTCTCCTTGAGTTGAACACTGAAATAAAATAAAAAATTGTAGAACAAAAAAAATCGATCGTGCACGAGCCTTGCGCGCAAAGTCGTCTAATTTCGATCGTGTTTGAATCGCTGTCGGTGGGGGAAAGGAGAATATAGCTTTCGAAAGTTCAGGAAGCAAAGTCGGAATAGGTAATACTGATAAAAAATGTTTTTTTTTAATATCTTGAACTCTGCATAAATGATTCAGAAAGTGTTATCTCATTAAAAATACAGAAAAAAATTCCATTAAAAAAAATATGGAATAAAACATAAAAAATCGATCGTGCACGAGGCTTGCGCGCAAAATCGTTGAATTTCGATCGTCGTCGAATCGTCGTGGGTGGGGAGGGAAAGGGGATGATATCTTTTGGAAGTTCGCGAAGCCGAGTGGGAACGGGTAATGCCGAGCGCGGTGGGGGTGCCGAAGGGTGTCGAGACGGGCCGAAAGGAGGCGATCGCAACGGCTGGAATGGGGTGCGCTGAAGTCAGTGGCACGCCGGTCGTTGAATGGAGCGGGTGTGGAAGCGTGTGCAAAGCGCCGGGCGTCGCGGTGCCTCGGGACGTTGCGGCTGTCCCACGCAGCCCTGTCAGCTGCACGTGGACCAGCGTGCGAAGCGAGGTGGAGGCGGTGGTGCTCGAAAGTCCCGTGGGCCTCAGACTATAGTCTGCGGCTGTCAAGTTCAGCCTTGTCCCGTTCACCCTGTGCTCATCAGAGTTCGACGCACGCGGCCTCTCAACAGCTGCGACTGTCCGGCCGAGTCGCAGCCTTGTCCCCACGCAAACCGGGGACCCTCTTCTTCGCGCAGGATTAAAAGGTAAACAAACTTTTCGCCTCTGCGGCTCATTGTCGGTACGTAAACAAACGAGCGGTTAGAGCGATATAATGAATGAAAAGAGAACAGCGTCGCGTTATGGCGTTCAAATTCGTAACCATTTTCGGAGATTGTGAATCGAGGCTCGCCATTGGTCAGGAGTTTTTTTCGAGGTCCCACGTTGACCAATGGCGTTTCTTGTTTCATTCAAACACCTTGTTCGTTAGAAAAAAATAAACAAAGGGAGTCAGATTGCTTCGCTGGAACGTCAGTCGGCCGAATCTTCGTATCGCTGAAAGGTAGGAGGGCATTATTATTTTATCGTCGAACTTTTCCGACTAGTCGAAATTTCCAAAACTTAATTATTCCGAATCTTCGTTCGAATGAACTTTACTCTTTGGAAATAATAATTGGCGTTTTTCCTCTGCAACGTCATTTAACGAGTCATTTTTCCGAACTGTAATTTCTGCGATTTTCTTTTCTCGGAGATTTAACGATTCGAAAAAATAATGTTTGGTGAAATTATTATTCGGAAAAAGACGTTCGGTTTAATAGTGATTTCGACGTAAAAGGCTTTCACCAAACTAACATTTCTAAAAAGTGCCGTTCGCTGGCACGCAGATTCGTATAATCTTTCGGCATTTTGATGGTTACCATAAATAAAATTCCCCCATTTTGACGATGCGAATTTTTGCACAGTAAATAAACACCGCGAACGCAACCTTCGTCACGGATTAAATATTTCTGCAACGACAAATATTCTGATCGTGCCGTCAGGGAGGAAAAATTACAATAAGAAATCTCGGCTACATCTTCAAAGCCGTTAATGTAAATTTTTAATCATCTATTCATAATAGTAGATTGTTTTCAAGAATCTCAACTGATTTGTATTGATTTTCAAAAACCTACATATTTTTTAAAGTTTTTGTTAAAAAACAATTCATAATTATGCGATTAAGATGAATTACGGTTCATTCTCCTCCTTAAGAGCTGTTCTACAAATTCACGATTTAGATATCCGGTACTATTTTCTTTTTCTGAAAAAAAAAAAATCCTTTTATTCGTTCAACGATTTATTTTAATTTTTTCAAAGCGCAACGGTCTAAAATAATTTGGACTTAAAACCAACAACCTATTTTACGTAAAGTGAAATATTATTCCTACAGTCGATTAAAAGTTTCAGTCCTTGATACATTTGAACTTCGTGATAAATAAAATTAGCATGAGAATCTCGGACGACTCTTAACTCAGAAAAATGTCGACAAATGCAATAATAATTATCGTGTTTCCTTTAATGGTTTCAGATGCGATTGCACAGAGCGGCCGTGTCGTCACAGCTCGTCGGCGGTGGTTTCGCGACGACGTCCTCAAGGTTCCTTCTCGCTGCCCGCATCCACAACGCCGCTGCTATCGTCCGGTACGAGCGCGCCTCAAAAAACATGTGCGAAGTCGTCGAAGTCGAGCTGCGAGTGTCCGGAAGGTCCGTGTCCACACACGGGTTCGGACGGTGCGTGCGAGTGCGAGGCGAGGCCTTGCGTTCACACTATCAAGTCTCGTCGTTCACGTCGCGCGTGCGAGTGTACCGTGCAGCCTTGTTCGCACGTGAAATCGGCAGAGGGTCGGATAAAGCGTGTGAAGTACCGGGTCAGACGTGCCGGATGCGCCATGGCGCGTTGCACCGCCGAACTGGCGATGCTCAAGCTCCATTGGGAATTGGCAACGGAGTGCGCGCCGTGTAAGCCTCGCGCTCTCACGCGTAGACTGTGCAGGAGGCAGCAGAGTGACAACGAATTGTACAGGAGCAACAGTTTCAAGTTCGAGCGCTTCGAGAGAACGAAGGACGACTGTTCGAGCCCGATCCGCAAACCGGTGAGACTTTTCACCGTCACCAATTTATAGTTCGCTCGTAACGTTGTCCTTCGGAGATTGGCGGTGAACGCAGGAACCGAGAGGTCACGTGGGTTGACCCACTTCCGAGGATCGTGGCAACCCTTCCGGGTGGCAGTCGTGAACCCCTGGGAGAGTTGACCACATCGCCCGGATCGCAAAGACACTCGGTTCTACCCTGCTATCTCCGCTCGAGCAACGTTCGAGAGGGATTTCTCGACGGGGCAACGATCACTATCTTGACCCTGCGGGAAGTCCATTTTTTTTATGTTACTGACTCACTTGAGATAACCAGATTATCGGGCTTTTTATGCCTTGTGTCTTTATGATCTACACTACTAGCATACCGTTTCTGGGTTTTTATATTTTTCTCTTTTATTTTTTACGCCTTCCAAGCCTCGCTCTGACGTACTTCAAGTCATCCCGTCGTATCTCAGTTGTACTGAGACCGACTGGATTATTGATTCATATAATTATTTATTAGGTTTACAAATGATATTATACTGTACGTAATATCGTTTTCAAAGTCTTCATAAATAATTATTACAATATCATATATGTAAAAAAATATTTAATAACTGAATTTCTCAACAAAGCGACGAAAACTATTTAGCTCCTGCGGAGGGGCCGATTTAAAAAAAATGTCATCGACTGTGGTCGGTTACTAAATTATCTTACTTTTAATTTTTTATGCTCTACATTAGGAAAAACTGATTTCTAGGTTTCGATACGTCTATGAAAAATACCATAGGTAAATATTGACGTATATAATTATTTATGATATTTATAAATGATATTATATAGCATGTAATATCATTTATAATTTGAAAAAATATTCATATCGCAAATTTGCATACAGATTTCCTATAACGTGTACATGTAATTTTTGTATTGCCTCGTGTGTATTAATGTTGCGTTGCCAGGCAGAGATATTCCTCGTTCATCCGGCGCTGTGCTCGGGGTTACGCGTTGTGGAATTTCGTCGATGGCCCTCTCCGCGTCCACGTCGTTTGAAGCATCGCGCGATCGACTCCCCTGCGGTACGATCGTCCCACTGCATCCGTTATACTGGGATTTTCGCGGCAATGTTATCTCTGGCTCCGGGTTACATATACACCGAGTGGACCCAGGCAGATCCGCTGATGTTTGCCACGAGAGACGGAGAGTCGCTAACCTACCTCTACATGCGGAGCCCTACGGAATTATCGACCGTCGCCGGCGGGCGCCACGCGCTCGACTGTATGGGCATTGCCTCGGGTCGTTTTAGGCCACCTTCACCGACCACCGCCAATTCCACGGTCCTTGACACCGGAAGTTATTTACGCCAGACTCTCTTTCTCCCACTTCGACCTGCCGGGATTTTCCCGAGCGATCATGTTTCCTTATCGAGGAAATGACAAAATCCTTGATAACGGAAACTCGAAACTTCTATAGTATTATCCACAATGGCTGTTTTTGATTAATGGATCCTCAATGGGTTCTCGAGACCGAAAGTTATTTACGTCAGACTCTTCTGTTCTTCAGATCTTCGGTCCCTCACGAACTTCATGAGCGATCGTGTTTCCAAGGCGAGGACTTGGCAAGATCCTTCTTATCTGAAACTCGAACCTTCGAAAATATTATTCTTAAATTATCCACAATGGCTATTCTCTCATTGGATCGATGATGGGTTCTTGAGACCGAAAGTTATTGAAGTCAGACTCTTTTCTCTTCGATATCCGGTCTCTCGCTAATTTCCACCGGCATTCATGTTTCCTTATCAGGGAATGCCAAAATCCTCAACATCTCCAATTCGACGTGCAAAATGTGACCCTCAATGGCTATGCAGCCGCTGTGGGTCTCGTGCACTTTCTGGCATAAACTCGTTATATCCTCGTCAATCTTCTCTGGGAAAGATCGAGCCTCGTTTATCATTGAATTTCCTGTGTAATTCAATTAACTTTGGGCTCCCTTCCGCCAGTCCTTCTTCTCCACGACGCTCCTTTCCGGCCGTTAAATTCCCGCTCCATCCGAGCCATGGATATCGATAGTCTTCTTCCATTCGTTATCGTGTTCAGTCTCTCGGTTCCTTGCCCATTGTATCCGCTCGAGACGCGGAACTTTCTGATTGCCGTTGTTTGAGTGTACACAACGACGTATGCAGCTGAACGTACATCGGCTAGGGATTAGTAGCAACTTCGGTCGCACTCTCCGATGCAACAGAATACGGTGAATTATTCACGAGGCTTCTAGGAATCGGTGCACCTAAACCGCAGGGAGAATTCCTCGGTGGGTAGTGCAGCGCACCCAGGCTATGGAGAGAGCAGGCCAAAATGGCCCAGCGGGACGAAACGAAATATTGAGACAAAACGTAATTTTCCAATAACTTTTGGATGGTAGCGATGGTGGCGAGAGTTGGGACAAAATGGCGCACGCGATGATTTGTGTAATCGTTAGGACAAGCTAGGGCGTGCAAATATTATTGTACAGTTGAGTTTTATCCTCACTGTCCCTTTTTGCCCTGCCGTGCCATTTTGCCCCATTCTCCGCTATATCTCTCGAGCGAGCCTACACTCCCCCGTCTCTCCGAAGCTCTCGGCGATCTTCCCGCCTGGATAATGCCTTCGCCTAGAACCCAGGATTGCACACCAGTCGACAACTGCCCATGTGGCCCCTCACGGTCAGAGTCCCGACGGATTAAAGAGGAGCTTTGTCGAGCTTTGTCGAGCTCCTCACTTAGAGCTTATGCATAGACACGAAAAATTGGATGGACACGAAAACTTTATTCACTCGAGTTCAATTGGGTACAGCCAGAAATCCTATGTCAAGTTTTGCAAAACGATAATTTTTTTTTTTAATTGCAGTACGCTTCTTTTTTTTTGCTGAAAATGGATTTTTCCGAAAAAATGTTACAGAATTTTTTCGTCAATAAAATCTGTTGGTGAATTTGCCACTTGAAAATAATGGTGGAGGTTTTGAGTCGATATCTCGAATTTTTTTTTGATAGCCATTCTATATGCTAACAAACCTAAATTTCGTACTGTAAGCATATTGTATGGTTTTCGAAGAGAAAGAAATTCGAGATACCGAGTTGAAACCTCCGCCATCGTTTTTGTCAAAAAATGGTAAGGGTTCCCTCTTATTTTTCCACTTTCAAAAAGGAACATTTTTTTTTTCGAGATATCGGGTTTCCGGCAACGCCATTCTCTTCAGGTGACCCATTCCCACACAGAATACCTAAAACTGGGACATTTTTCGAAATTAAAAAAATTAACCATTTTCAAGATAGGAAATTCTACGTTAAATGTTGAAAAACTCAGTGACGGATTGATTTCGGTGTCGGTATTTCGTTGCCTACATTTGAACGATCTTACATCGTATACAGTTGAGCAGTTTACGATTTTCAGTGCAGAGTTTCGTGATGCACAACAGCCTGGCTGTGATGTCACCTCGTGTATATTTTTTGTGTACACCTCGTGTAGACTTGGCGGGCGGTGTTGCCAATATTTATCTGCATTCACTGTGGAGTAAAAAAGTAATTCTCCAGTGGAAAAGTGTTCGCTCAACTGCCCTGACACGAGCGTTTATCGATATCGCTTTTTGCAATTGTCCAATAACGATTGCATTGATTATTGTCGTTGCGCCTATACGCGGCTTTGGTAGCGCACACGCCGTTGTTTCTTAATGGGCAAAAAGGGGTCATTAGCCTGTTGGATAGCGACAGCGAGTGGCACTCCAACTGCATCGTTTATACGACTCCAGTGTTAATGCTTTCTGGGCGAGGCAAATCTAAAATTTCTCGCGTGCAACCACCGCCTCGCTGTATGCACGCTCTCTCAGCAAATAAGCTCTTGAATGAAAATAATACAAAAAAGAAAATGAAAAAAAAAAAAAACGAGCACAACATGCAATATAGTTTCACTCGGCAGCGTCGCGGGACTCCATCGGTCCAAACATTTTCCAATTACCGCTCTGGTGTGTCCCGTGTTGCGTCTCAGGGGTTTATTCCTTTTTTTTAGCTTGACCACGAGATTAAACTTTTACGCTGAAAGTATGCGAATTACATTGCGTTTGAAAAATTCCACTCTTTGATTATTGCAGGAAAAAATTCATGAGATTTTTATCGATACACTTACTTTTCAAGGCATCGAAATTTGTTAATTTTTTCCAGAGTATCGCATTGAGAATAAAATATAAAAAAAAAAATAAGAAATTGCCGTCCTGAGCAATGCAGTAAATACATCACAGTTCAAGTTAAAGTTCAAAAATCCAATTGCCTTCGGTTCTGCGATATTTTGTTCGAAATTTTCTCGAATAAAATATCACCACATACTTTGAGAAAAATACAATTCAAGCTCAATAATTCGGGCGACAAGATTGACAAACTCCCGCAGACATTATTTACCTCTGTACGATTTTCTGTCTCCAGAATTCTCAACGGGTAAGCGGCAACTCAGATAGCGATAAAGTTAGACGAAACGATGAAATTTTGATCGCAGGGCGAGTTGAAGTTAAAATATTACGAAATTCAATCACGTCAAGAGCCGTGACATTTTGTTCGAAACTTTTCCAAATAAAATGTCACCATTTTGGGAGAAATATAATAAAGGCGAAATAATTCGAGCGACAAGATGGTCGATAAGCTTTCACAGATATCAAGTTCACCTCGGCACGATTTTCCGTACAGTGAATTCTCAACGGGTAAGCGGGAACTCTGATAGCGATAAAGTTTCTTCGCTCGCTGCCGCGACACGTTTCGTTCCGCTAAAAGCTTTTTGCCCGTGAATCGGGTCAGCGATGCTTCGGACTTCCGGTGTGGCAGGGCTGCAGAATTTTCCGGGCGGTATCCGGGGTCGAGTAACGTCAACTCTAGAGTGGCTTGTCGAGGCGGTGTCGGGACGAGGGCCGGGCCCGACGCCTGACGTACCCAAAAACCCAAGGCCCTCCTTCTCGACGACCGAGGCCCCTGAAAACTTTTCATCGTTCCAAGCTAGACAAGGTCGTCCCTAGTCAAGTGGGTTTAACAGGCGAGCCAGAGTGGATAACTCCACCTTTGCGTACGTATATTCCATTCGTGCAAACTAATTATTTACGGGCTCGTTGGTCCACGAGCCCTTTTTAGTCTCTCCTTTAACCGCCTTTCGCCGCGAACGTGATACGGAGAGGTGTTCTCCTCTCTTCCCGTATGATTTTACATTCGCTCTTGTGTTTTACCCGACATGAAAAGTTTACGTTACGAACAACAGCACAAACATTGTATTATTTAATTTTTATGTTCAATTTTGGTCCAAAAGACTTATTGGCGATATTTAATATTTCGATAGTTATCTTAGACAGTGGGATAAAATTGAGAAAAATGGTTTAGCTCCTCTAACGAAATGAGTTTTGTTGAGAGGAACCTCGTTCGCGCAACGAGACGAATCCTATAACCACCAAAAAAAATTATCTCGTGCAAGCAGTTGGTTTTACCGTCACGACTGAACGTTCGTATTATTGAGGCGATTTGATTATGAGAACGAACGCTTCCTGTAATTTGATTTCTGAGTAATGGTTGTTAATAACAGAGTCATAAATACATATGCATATTTATTTGAAGTTTAAATTACTGCATTTGCATTTCATGACTTTACAATTTTATTGTAAATCCATAAAATGCTATAACGAGCTGTATGATAACTTCAATTAAAAACATGTCTTTCATTTAATTGATTTTACAATTATTACGATTTTTAGTCTATTCGATGCTGTAGCCGTGGATTCGTTCGTATGCCGAGAAGAGCATGGAAGCTCCCAGCTGGCCGAATAGCCGTAGCTCACACAGTGGCCGGAGTAATAGTGCGCCGAACGTTTCAATCGCCCGAGCCGAATGGGAAAAGCCCCGGAGCCAGAGACAGTCAAGCTGCCCTCTGGCAGAACACTCTTGTTAGAAAATAATACCCGACCGAGAAACGAGACAGGAGTCGAATTTCCCGAGCAGAGCTTGCGCGGGTCACGAGCCGTTCGATCGGGCGACGGCAAATCAGGAGCGAAAAACGTTTCGAGGATTCGTCGAGCGATGCCGAGAGTGCATCTTGATGTTTTGCATCCAAGAAACTAAACGAATAAAGAGAAGGCGCAAGTTTGCGAGGAGTTGGACGACGGGCGCGAAGTAGCTCGGCTGAGCGCCACTTTGAGACACTATAAAGCGGAAATGGAATTTCATTAACAGTGCAAATACGGTTCGTTGGCTATTAAAGGACCGAGTCGCAAGCATCGTCTCTCACACCTCGCTGTCCCGACAGCGGAACCGTCGGAGTTCCGCCGTTGGTTCTGATGCGCTTGGCGTTCTCACACAGAAACGCTTCCGACGTGGCCTTTTGTTCATTGTTCGTTTCATCTCTCCTCCGAGCTTGTAACCCGTCCCCAAGCCTTGCCGGTGCGAAGCGCCGGCGTCGACTTTGTGGCCTCGACGAAAGAACAAAACGCGAAAAAAGGGAACGAAAAAATCTAAGTGAAGGAGCCACTGAGTGAGAGCGTGAGAGAATAAAGAAAACACGAATAGTCGGTCAGCCGGTGCGGTGGGCGCGCAAGCGCTGGGAAAATTTAATGGCTTAGCGTCCCACTGCGCACGGAGAAAAGTCTTTTAGCTCTCACACCCTGACAACGTAATTTTACTCACCGTCGGCCCTTTGGAGCATTTCACTCGCCACGATAGTGCAAGTTGCTCTTTAACTAAAAAAGAGAAAGAAAAATATTATTACTAAAAAATATAAAAGTATTCCGAGATTTTCAATACGTTATGAAAATTCCGTGGCAAACTGGGATGGAAAGTGAGAATGCTTTTGTATATTCCAAGCGGAACGCGCCTTGTGGCTTGCGACCACTGATTAGGGCTTGTGGCGATTCGAGGCCGAGCTGGAATCGTTGGGCAAACTACCCGCTATCCAGCTCGCATAATTTCCCACCAGTGGATGAGATCCGATTTGTTGAGAGTTTTGTGGCCTGGATCCGATTCAATGATCTGGATTCCGATACCTGTTGTTACGAAGTTGGTCCATCCAACACCGCTTGTTGGAGTAGGAATAAAAGAAAAGAAAAAAACTGACTCACATTCATTCTTCGTTCAGGGTGTCGATGGTCCAAGAGACAATCGGACTTCGGCGAGGAATTAGGATGATACTCAGGATGCTGGTAGGAACATCACGGCTCAAGAAATTTGGTCAAATTCTTCGACTAGTTGAGAACTAAGACGGATCATGCATATCGACGGCTGAGGATTAAAAGGGCTTATTGAATGTTAAACTATATAGGGTAAGCCCTTGATAGCTACACGCTATCAAGCTTACAGAATATCTTATCATGAATGAGATCCGATTTCGTGAGAGTTTTGTGACGTACGTTCGTTAGTTCAACGATCCGAAGTTCTATATCTATTGTTACGAAGTTGGGCCGTTCAACCGCTCGATAGTCGTTGGAAATTTGAAACGCTACTGTGTTCTCTATCCGACGTTATTGTTACGTAGAGACGCAGAAATTTACTGAGATTAATTGAAACATGACGGATGGTAGGCTGATCTATTCTCCGAACTGTATTAAACGATCGTCTGTTCGACAAAGACTTTCCGTTGAACTGCTTCAGCGGCTAGATTTTTCCAATATTCTATCTGCAAGCTCTTATATAACTGCGTTTAAATTGAACATCTCATTGTCTGGAGATTCGTCCATGTTTTAGCTGTGGTGGCTAAACGGAAATTACGAGGACGAATTCGATTGTGCTTGAATATGAGTTATAATTATTATCATACATATAATTTTGTCTGCATGTTTTAGTATATTCGACGAGAATTTACCACCGGCTATATACATCTGTCTCCTCTATTTATATTTATTAAAATGCTTTATTCAATTTACATTAAAATTCCTGTAATTGTAATTTCAATTGTAATTGTAATTGTGCATTGCACTTTTTTTTATCTAACGGTTCCTCACTTTAGCAGTAGACTTCAAATTGTCAAAACACTTGATTTCTCTTATATCACATAAAATCATTACATTGTGGCCGATGGAAAAAAAAGTTGATCCATATTTATTATTCGTTAAAGGACAGTCGATAGTCGAACAGGCGATCGTAAGATCCCGGGTCACGAAAGTCGGCCAAATGCTTGAAGGACTTGAAGACCAACATAAGATAGACTATATACATTAATCGCTAATAATTAAAAGGGCACCATCCGAGTGTCAAAGCACCCGTTAGAAGCCTCTCCGATTCTCAGTCATTATGGGTGTATACCTATATATATCTTGCTTCAATTTATTTTGCGAAATTCGTCGGCGCTGTTCGACCCTCCGAAGGCCCGGAGGGAAGCTTTGGACATGCAAATTACACAAATTGCTCAAAGTTTAAGCTTTAAATACACTCTATTGAGTGAACGAAACTTTGACCTCTTCCAGCCGGCCAGTTCGCTTTATACTCTCGGTGAGGAGTAACTTTCGATACGTGAACTCTGCAGTTACCGCTGTTATAGAGGCGTCCGTGTCTGACCGGTATCGCCTCTTTCTACTCGCGACCCATCTTCGCCTCTGTCCGAAAGTCCTCCGGCTGCTTTCTCAGCTCCGATCGGGCCAGTGTTCGATCGACTATTCACTCGCTGACCGCTGAAGCATTGATTCACCATTTTTTGGCCGCCTGACGTGGCACCCAGGATCGCATTACCGATTCATTATTATTTTTTCTATCTCCCGAGTATGCGTCGCGTCATTTAGAGAATTTAAACTAAAAATCGGATAATCGAAATGGAATTTTTATTTTTTACGACATTAGAACACGTATACAAATAAGACACGTATAAATTAAGTATCAGGGTACATGAAACTCCAAAATTCATTTTGAATATATTTTCAACCCCAATGTCTTCTTTGATGGTTATTACTGTGAATCAAAATGGTTCATTTTTCATACCATTTTTAAATGATTTTTTATTATATTATGAAAATACCATTTCATTAATTGCCTAAACGTTACGCACATTTGAGCAGCGAATTCGCGAGATCGCTTCAGTGTGAACCACGTTACGTAAGGCAATTTAACCGATTTGGCATCGAATCTCCCATGCGCGCTGCCCGAGTCCGCTGGCATTGGTGAAACTACCCGGATAAGCCAGTGTGCGAGTGGATCGCCGGTGGAAGAGGACAATCGCTCTCCAACACGTTTTGAACCCGGGTGCGGTTCTTGCCGCGACGAACGACAGTGTACAATGTTTTGCGCTAACGATCGGACAACCTCGCGTTCGAACAAACGGAGTCATGGTGCGGATAATTGGTCCGTTCGTTCGATCGAGTTTCCACCGCATGTGAAATTGAAATTCATGAAAAATTGCCGATAGTTCTGGAATTCGCATCGAATCATCAGTCTTCCTGGAATTTTCTCCTCCATTCGATCGGAACGCCTCGATCGATGGCACATCACTTTTTCTCCACTCAACCTCGATAACCATCCCGAAAACGATCTCCACTGGCGGTGGAAAGGAAGACAAAACATAAATCGTTAAACGTAAAAAGGTTGAGAAAACCCACAAGGACGAGGAGAGAGCAACACGTGACGAGAGTCAGCGGAAGCAGCAGCAGTTTCCTCCCACCCCGTGCTCGCGAGAGGGCGACTAACAGCGTGGGCGGAACTATTGATCTAGCGAAGCTTCCAGCTGACCCGCTATCCTATCCAATCGGTATACGAAAGCTTCCTCCGTCGCGCGGTCCCAGCGAGCATCCTCAGAGTTCTTTCACCCCACCCCATCCTCTTTACACCGCCGTTAGCAATCGGCGAGAAGTCGATCGTCCTCGCACCCAACTTGCTTCGAAGCGACGTCTCTTCATGTCTTTGACTCGGTAACAGTTTCAGCGACGTTTCGGAGCTCGTAAACCGAAAGCTCCGCCGTGTTTGGTCCTCCTTACCCTCCCCTGTGCGAAGAGTTCGCCACTTTGGTTGCGTTACCCGACGCAGCTCGGCACGATGCACCCTCCAGTCTGCTATGTAGATTTCGACGGAGCAGTTCCTGACCCTTGCTCGACGCCTCTCGACATACAACATGCCTTGCACCTCCCTCTCTCCCAACTTTCCCACCGCCATGACCAGGATGCGCCGGCAGACTTTAGGGCGGCTGAACGCTAAACGCTTTTGTCTCGTCCGTCCCGCAGTCTCTACGCTCCGGGTCGTCTGTATTCCGCCGAATGATATTACCAGAGGCCACAAACTTCGCCAAAGTATATTCATCCGGTTTCGCGCTCGGGAAAATTGAATCGTGTGTCGAACACGGAGGTACGATGATCGTTTGTGTTTCGATGTTATGTCTCTATCGTCTGAGGAACGCGCTCATTAAGGTCGCAATCGGATAATTGCAGTTCTAAGTGGTTAATGGTCGAGTTGCGGAGATGGCTCGGTCAGAAGCGGATAATATGTGGTCGTCAGATTGGAAGGACCGTAACGGAACTTTAATGTCCGGCGAAAATTCATTTAAAGCATTCCATTTTGTGACGGGATTTCGTTTTATCAAACTCTGCTCTTCTGGCGAATTAAATATTGACGTGTCAATTAAGCTCTTGTGGAAGGTCCCGTTGCGTTTCCAGAACAGCGTGTAGACTCGTTTTTTCGATAAACAATTTTTAATAAATGAATGTTTCAATGCTGTCGACTGTTCGAAAAATGCGAATTCCCACAAATTGGGAGTTTCTAATTGGCCGGTTTATCCACTGACTTAATTATAAAAAATAGAGGACTCGCTACCTTTATTCGCGATGAGACTTTTATGGCCGTTGAAAAATTAATGACATTCCATTTTGCCCCGGATTTTTGTTTGACTCAATTCTTCTCTATTGGCATTTGAAATAATGAACTTCCAATTAAGCTCTTGTTGAAAGTCTATATTCGCTCCCAGTACATGGTGTAGATCCATCTTCACGAAAAAAAAAAAAATACTCAATAAAAAATTCGTTGTCCAACAACCCCAACTTCAAATTGGAAGTTTTAATTGCCCGCTTTTCTCACTAACAGCCACGGTGGTTGTAATTGCATCGATACAGAAACTCGATTGCAATTCCTTGGCGATTGGATCTTTTCCATTTTCCACGATTCCCGATATTTTGTTGGGAAAAATTCCCAACTGGCTGGCGCGGACCCTTCGTTTGAAATTCCTTGTGTTCTTTACACGAGTCCCTCGGCCCTTTCAGCGTCGTCAATATCGTCGTAATACACGTTTCCCTCGCCGCTTCCCTTTTATGGATCGTGTCGGGACTTAATTAAAATTTTTTCCGATATCGAGTGAAATTATGAGCCAAAGCTCGATGAAGCGTTAAAGAGATTTTACATGGCAAGGCGACTCGGAGAGATGTGCACACAACGCCACGAGTGTAAACGGTAGTTACGTGTGTGAGCTCCGAATAAACTCGATATCACATACGTCGGCGGAGTTGGGCACCGGCTAGATCAAATACAATGGACGATAGGAGACTGGATGCAGCCATCGACTGCATTGGCAAACATTCGATGGCCGAACCGAAATTTAGATCGAACAGTCTCACATCGATAGTTATTATTCCGGGCTATTTCCCGTTCCGATATACTAGCATCGATGAGTTTTCTCGGCGTAGAATTTCTCTGTCCATGTGCAGTATTCGTCGAGAGGGACGTTAAGCGTTGCGGCGTCGAATTGGGCTTTTAAATCGAATACCTATTTCCGTATCGTCGATAACCGGTGCTCGAGGTTTTCCTATGTGCGATTCGTTTGATTCAGACGTAGCTATGCTGCACGGCTGATAACCACGGACCAACGGGATAGAAACCAAACGAGAACGGTGCACGGGCTTTGAAGTCCGTTAACCAGTTGCTGCGCGCACTCTGCGGTACGGTGTCATGAAATTTTATGACGAAATCATCTTCAGGCGAAAAGCTGGACGTGGTCGAGCCGGCGAACAGGCTGATAGCTTTTACGGCGGAACACTTCCTCCGGGCACTTTTGACAAGGGTTGGAACAGAATCGCTCATATATGCGAGTATATAAATATGCGTTTATTCGGTGGTCGTTTGGTAACAAAAAAAGGGCCACAACTTTGAGAACGAAGAGTTCGATGCCAAAGTCTTTGGAGGATTGGCATCGATTCCGGACAAAGCCTGACGTAAAGCTTGGAAATGATTATCGTGCAGTCTGTGTGAAACATGGGTAGGAGGTAATTGCATCGCATTATCGTTACGGACGATCGATCAGTCGGCTATTAGACCGCGTGGGCCTCGAGCCAATCGATGTATTCGGATACTCTGGTGTAGACGGTTGGGTATTTGCGGGAGGCGCAGCCGTTCGCCCAGGACACGAGGCCGACGAGTCTGCCTTCGACGGTCAATGGACCACCGGAATCACCCTGGAAAACCGAAGAATGTGAATATCAAAATTCGGTACTAATATAAATATGAAGACAGAAAAGGGAGAGCTCACGTGGCAAGATCCAGTCTCGACTTCGGGGTCGTGGGCGCAGATGTGAGTGTCGTGGATGGTGTATCCTCTCGAGGAATAAATTTCGGAGCAGTAGCTCTGAGCCGCGATGAGGATATCGGCGCGCTGAAGTTTCTTTGGGCTGTTGCCTCCTTGCTACAATTTTTTAATCATTAGTAGATCAATCCCTCTTTCATAGATCGGCTTAATTCTTGTTTATGAGTAAGTCGGGAAAGCGGGATAAATCGGATAAGTCGGATAAGCGGGTAAGGTGCATAAGCGGGGTAACTTCAGTAAGCGCGAGAAGTTTAGGAGTTAAGACAATTGAGGTAAGTGGGATAAGTTATGAGGTTGCTGTCTTACCTTTATGCGTCCCCAACCGGAAACAACGGCGACTGACTCAGCCGGTACTTCCTGATTGGGTTCGGGTAGAGGCACGTACGATATCGTCCGCGACTCCTCGAACTGTCTGTCCACTTTGATGAGAGCAATGTCGTTGATCCACGAGTTCGACGGATCGTATTGATCATGAATGATTATCTCAATGGCCATATGCGTTGCTTTCGGATAATCCAAGTGGATCGTGCCGGCGATGACTTTTATGTCTTTCGGCCGTTTTCTGATATTCAAACGATAAAATTAATTTCAGATGATAAATTGTAACCAGTGATTTATTTGAGCAAATTATCCATCCCATTTACGTCATCTCCCGTGGAGATTTTTTTTTATTTTTTTTTTTTATTTTACGTACCCCTGCACACAGTGGGCCGCTGTGATAACGTAATCCTGGTTGAGCACCGATCCACCGCAGAAGTGAAAGTTGTAGAAGGTCTGAAGCGATACCTGGCGAGCAGAACAGTGGAAACAATGCGTTATAGTCAGACACGATTTACAGAGTAAAATGCCTGAACTCCAGTGTGATTTCTCTCTCGTCCTACTCCGATGCTGCAGAGTTTGCTGACACGGTCGTTTTTCCGTCCGTGTGTGTGCGTTTGTATGTGTGTACTCTTCCGACGGGATGAGCTACAGATTCGATCGATATTGCCTCGCTTCAGGGAACGCTACAGGATATACCGGTTTGGTGCCACTTGACGGGGTGACTCGATACCGAGAGCTTGCAACTGTTACGACACGATGCTCGAAAGAGCACTAAACGCGTCCAAGTTTCGTTGGTTGATAAATAGTCAATTTTGGAAAAGTTATGAACATTTTTTTAAATTCATCTAGTTTAATTAAAAAATAAACGTATACTTTTTTTACTTGTTTTTTAAGTCTGAAATTGATTTACGGGAAATTGGGTGATCAAATTAATTCTAACATTGGAAATGTTCTTCATTTAATTCCTCGAAATATGTATTTTTGAAAGGTCCGTCGGGAGGAGGAAGTCGATCGATAAACGGCAAAAATAATGCTGGTATAAATAACATAAAAAGTATTTTAGAAAATAAGCAATTTGTTTAGTTACCTGATAAGGTATCTCGCCCTCCATTGCATCTTCGCCATTTATGACTTTCCAATCGAGAGACCTCGGCATTGGGACACCCCCTGTAAAATTGCGTCCATTTAGCGTGCTGCATTCAGTCTCGCAACTTTCGTTACCGCTTTACGCAATTTCATTTTAAAAAGTCGGAAAACGAGAATTGAAAAATAATAATAACAGTATTTAGCGTTACGACTGCAGCGAGACGAACATTGTACGCTGTAAAGTGGTCGCGAGTACTTCGTCGTATAATGTTTGCTATACCGCATTCATATTACACAATTTGCATTGATTGCTACTTCTTGAAGAGCGTCGTTGCCTAAGCGGGCGAGAAGTGCAACAGAAGCGGGTGAGAAGTAAAATTAGGCCGATGTGCGGATGGGCGGAAAATTTACGGTACACCTTGTTATTAAGTTCTATTTACGCCACTTTCCTCGCGTACGGGAAATAATACTTTTATCCACCAGTTCCACATAAAAACATTTATGAATTCAATTAATCGGCGGATGTAAAAACTTACCTTGGGAGAGAACCACTAGAGACAAAAATACCAAAGCCGACTTCATTGTTGATGAATCCTGGTCCGGCTACTTTGTCGAATGTCGGACGAGTGGTTGTTTATATACTCTCATCTCGCGGAACAATTGATCCGCGTGAGTTCGATGGAAGGAAATCCGAAAAACTTCGACCAGATTAGATACAAATGAACGAGATAGTCATGTCGTTGATGGATTCCGAGTTCCCATTTCGTCACCGATATTAACGCTTAAGCGGACGTGTCGGATGAGATCTTTTATCTTGTCCGATGCGCAATCAGTTGAATCTCATCGTGTCCGAGTGTTGCGCAGATTTCTCGCGCTCGTTCAATGAACGGGTTAATCAAGAGTTTACTCGAGGCGCCGAGTGCGCCTTGTTTTCTTTTTTTAACATTTACCGTCGGTGCGTTAATGAAGTGCAAGTTCCTTTCCGCAGCGCTCGCGAAGCTCCGGATGAATCGATTCGAAGTGCCCGTTTCGCTTTACCGTCGAGGCTATAATGAAAAGTGTATTTTAAAAGCACTCGACGTCTTCAACGGCTCGGAAAGTCAAGAGGTTTAAAAAAAAGAGAGAGAAAAAAAAGAACCACAGCCGGTGATTATTCCGAGTGGTTCTCAGCAAAACGGGACGATGGTATCGCTGAGTTTCGAGCCGAAGATACGAGAGCGTTAAACTTTCGGTCCACGGTCGCCGGCGATGGGGATAAACTGCGCGGGACCAGCTTTTGTCGTTCGGAAATGCGAAATCGTGAGATGCAAAGATATTAAAATCGTTGGCGCAAGATTAGCTGTTCTGATAGTGGACTTGGATCGATCGAATTCTCGAGAGATAACGATGATCTTTAAGCCGCCTTCACGATTGCATATCGTCGGTTCCGCATGCAAACCTGAGCTTTGTAATAACAATGATCGAAGCAGTTGTTTTGGTTTCTTCTGTCGCTCTCGGCATTTCTTTTCACCGATCGTTGTTCGATGAAAAATCAACGATCCGTGTATCAGAGCGGACTGCCATATTCTACGGTCCAATCTTTCTCGGGTACACTTTCAGCTCGGGCCTTCGAGAGCGGGAGCAGAATACTCGTCGCGTTAACGGCCAATTCCATTATATCCAGATGGCCTTAGACTCGGAGCACGACGGTGCTGGCCGGGATCCAAGGAAAGTACTTCACGATCTCTGTGCAGACGATGAGAAAACTTGTCGAGGTGCTCGTCGCTGGTTCGACGATGCTGCAAACGGGTTTGTCATTTAGTCTCAACGTTGCTCCGAAATAATCATGATTTTTCAAACGTAAATTATTTTTATTAGACATTGCAAACAAAATTTGTGGAACTTATTCCTAAAGGAACACACGAAAATGGAGGTATGGGAGAGCGGTTCAATATGGGATATTAGGCTGAATCTAAGGCTGTGCAGTTGGGCCGTCTTAGCCGGCTAAAAAGTCTTAAGCGGCTGATGAATATTGCAGTTCGCTCGGTTAAGCCGCAGCTCAATCGGCTGTTAATTTTAATCGCGAATCACAATGAAACTGGGGAAATCGATGAGACGATTATTTCATTATTTAATTCATTGATTAATTCCTCTAATATTATAATCACCGGAAAACGTAAACGGTAATATTGAAGATCTGAAAGCTAGTCGAATCTAAGCAAATAATCGTACAGCCATCGATGAATAAATCAGGCAATGTGCCGAAGGGCAGCTTACTTTTGTTCTTACTCTTCCATGTTGCACCACTCTCCTCTGAATGGAGTAGAGTTTGAAAGCGAAGGAGGGCAAAGAATAGGGGAATTTTCCTTCGGGAGTTATCTCTTACCGTGTAACGAACAAATAGCTAATAACCACTTCGGTTCAATGTAAGCCGATTAAAGCTAGTTGCCTCTATCAAACTTCAGCGACTCCTCGGGAAGAACAACGGCGCGCTGACCCGAACGAGACCTTATAAATTGTAATTTACGCTGCGGAGGCTCTTCAGCCAACGAACTCTCCGTGTAATTCGTTTATTCAAATGACACTCGACTCGGCGGCCTATCAGTTGGCGAAAGAAACGGAGAAAGGGAGTAATGAAAACTGGCGAAATCTCTAAGAGCGAATGGAAATTACATTACAAGGAGCCGGCAATATCGCGCCCGGTAACGTCGGCGCAGATCTGACTCTCGCCAATCGAAAGGTCAACGACCTCGTAGGCCTCGGCGCAAACCTCCTGCGACACTGTTTTCACCGGGAATCGTTGCACCTTCCGCCCACTTTGTCGATAACCGTCAATCGTGTATTGTATTAGGCATGGGCGGTTAAAGTATCGACTATTGAAACCAGGAGCCAAAAACCTAAAAATTACTGCTTCACCTTAAACATTGTGACCGCGATCAGCGGTTCTAGGCTTTATTTATTAAACAACTAAACAAACCACTATTCGCTCCCAACCTTTGGAAATTTTCGGTTTCATATTTTTTCGCATAAGAAAGAAGCTTCAACTATTTTTACTCAGCTTTCAATCGAATCTTGAACGGCTCAAGCTTTCTTTAAATTATTTTTTATTATTTTTTAATTTTTACTTAAACCTCCACTCGATTATGCTTAGTTTTTTTGCGGATATATTCGTCGTCCAATAATTCGAGAACAAGTGTTTCAGCATTTACAAGTTGCCTATCAATTACCGTATTTATTTCTCACCGAGAGCTTTAAATATTTCGTAACAGGGGTTAACGTACGGTTAAAGAATTCCTCTCGTGGAAGGTCCACCGAGTCGTTCTCGAAGTCGTTTGACGAGAACGTCGCGGGTTATTCGGGCCGAGCTGTGGATGGAGAATTTCACAGACGTGGCTTTTATAGCTGAGGTCCATAAGTCAGGCTCTTCACGCCCGTGCTCCGTCTGACCACTCGCTGGACTATCTACTGCCGCGCGAATCTCCTCCCCCAAAGGGATAAAACCTTTTCCTCGCTCTTCCGAAGGTTTAGCAAAGCGGAATGCGCTCTTTCGTGCAAACTCCCCGATGCCTACCGAACATTTTATTCCTCCCCGATTCGGGAATTGTGAATCCTATCGGAATCGATCACGCCGGTGAACGGAATGGAGAATTGCCGTAAAAGACGTCGAACTCTTGGACTTCGGTATTTTTCTTACTGGTTGAAATCATCGATGTAAACCGAGACTAATATAGGAAATTAAAAAATACGCTTAAAGTAGGTCGTCGAACTTTTTTGATTTAACAAACAAAAGTAAAAATCAACATTGTTGGAAACCAAAATGCCAGTTTTGTATATTCGAACCCAAAAAAGGCCAAAAAATTGTTTCCCAACCGACATTCATCGTTCTATATTGTCAGTGTTGTAATTATACCTGGCATAGTAGTTTCGGATCGGTCGGTTGGGCCGTTGACGGTAAACTTTTATCGAGTCGTTAAAGCGACGTATAGCCTTATTAGGAGTAACTTGACGTTTCCGCGTGTTTGTCCAAGCGTACGAGATGGCAACTGCGCCTGCGGTAAAAATATCAGTGCGATAATTAACGTGAACATTTTTATTGGAATTTGCCCGACGTAATTTGTGTATTGGATTTTTCGCCTTGGTTTTCATTTTTATTTAATTAACAAAAAAAATGTGTATAATGTATAAAAATTCGGGACGATTACACTGCGAACTAGAAAGGGGTCGCTTATAGTTTGGATATTGTTCCATATCTTTCGCTCGCTCTCGTCCGAACAAGAGAACGATCTACGCGGATTAATGGGCTGGTGATGAAGGTACGGCGAAACGGCTAGGGATTCCTTTAATTAAATCGCGTAATGAAAACAGAGCGTGGAAGTGAGTGGGCGAGACGGAGTGGAGAGACGCGGGTTCCACGAGGACGTGGATGGTTCATCGTTCGAGAATAATTCGTCCCGCGGGCGGATGATCGGAGTTTATGTAACCCACTTTGCCTCGCGACGAAATCTGCAGAACCTTTGCAAGTCATCGAGTCTTCCCGCGTGGACAATCGACGATCCGGTAAAAGACGCGATGTCAATCATTACTTCTACAAAAAAAAAAAAAAAAAACGGAACACTCTTAGTAAAGTAAATGGAAATACTCGTCGGATAAGAACTAAAAAACAGAGTAAAATTATTGGAGCACCGAGGAGAGTTGATTGGCGGATTTCATTTTCTCTTCTTTTATTCCTCGCTCTCGTCCCTGTCGAGATGAGTCACGCAGATGGAGCCAAGGCTCGCCCGATCGTACACGTACAGTCTGCCGGAAGGGTCGCAAGGGAGCATGAGAGGAAAGCGTGGTTGAGTAATCGTACCCTAAAAATAAGAACAAAAAAAAGACGGAAACAGTGGTAAAGAGTTTAAGAATAGTTTCAAAGAATTTCTTATCCCCCCCCCCCCCCCCCAATTTACGCGGATCGTGACTCAGGCACTGAAAGCCACGAGAGAGGGAGAAAAAAACATGGAGCGAGTGTTTGTACGGGAATTTATTATTCTCGAGTAATCCCGAGTTCGCTTTACCCGGAGAACGCGTGTCTCTCCGCTCCGGAGGCCTCCGGGGCACGTAGGCTGTCGCGAAAATGCTCTCGCCGTCCCGAGACTCGGTTCGCTTATTCTCTCTTCGAGCCACGAAAATATCCGGAGTATCTGGAAACCCGACCGAGAGACCGATGCTTTCCGTCTGCGACTTTGGAAGATTTCACCTGCGCCAACAAAAGTTTCGCCATTTTCGGTTGTTTTCTATCCCAAGCGCCAGTTCGTCACCATGTTCTTCAGGAATTCATGGCTCGTCTTCGGGCTTTATTCTATACGTGTAGGAACTACGCTGTGAACAATTTGAGAGTAATCAGCGTCTGCGGTGTTCTGTTTAAATAATCACTGCGTAATCGGGTGCGCGACTCCAAGGATTTTGTAAGTGGATTCCCGACCTCATCCTTTCGAGCAGTTGAGTCTGGAATGGGAGACCGAGATACCGAACACTGTGTGTGGCCTGCGAAGAGAGATGAAAGCGTATTGCGGAAATTCGTCGTTAGAGGGCTTTAACTTCTGTGTCGGAGAACGTTGGAGTCCTGAGGAAAAAGGCGGTTGTTCGATATCGAGGCAATTTTTGGAAGACGTTCGTTGGAAGATAATTTTTTTTTTTTTTCATTAGTCAATAATATGTCCGATTACGTAATATTTTTTAAATTCCATTGTGTAATTACATAATTGTTAAACAATTTTTAACTCTTGAATAATTATCCACATAATTTTGTGTGTTTATTTATTCACCGATTTACTTATTAGCAGTAGTAAACAAAGGGATTTAAAAGATTTTTCAATCCCTGTAAAGTCCTTCAGTCCCTGGTAAGCATTTTTTTAATACAACTCAGTTTATTAATTTCTATGTGGATTAAATTGCTTTGTATTAAGTTTCTTTATGTTCAGATTATATCTTTATTTCCCATTTTTTTCTTGGTAAGTACTGACTTGCGTTTCTAGTTTATATTATGTGAAGGTTTCATGCATAGTAGTTTTTTTTCTCATTTATGCAGCGACGAATCTTTCGCTAAGAATTTGTATTCGGGTCATAGTAAGCGTGCTATTCGGGTTGTCGATTTTTTTTATTTGATGAGTAATCGATTGAAATCGAGGCCTTTAAGAGGATCTTATCTTCGACACAATTTAATGATTGCACATCATCACGAACTCTCAATCTGAACTAATGTTACTTTATCAGATGGTGGACGCGATTGATTAGAAACCAGGTTTTCACTCTTGCCTAACATACAATAACATTCATCTTTCCCAATGATAACAAAGGCAGTTAATCTATGACCCCGTTGGGAGCGAACGATAGCCCAGAATTTTCAAGCCGATTTTTTAACAATCCCAAAAATTAAAACTGCATGTAAAAAAAAATGTACTTGTCGATTCACGACCTTTTCGGGACAGTCCAACAGTTGACAACCATCGCAAGGGCTAACTTAAGGAGCTCCAAATATATATGTCACTCCCCCCCCCCCCTCTCCCCCACGATCGATGATCCCACAGTCAAGCAGCGAAAGGGCTTAGACCAGAAAGCCAACTTTCCGTCACCGAGTGAAATCTCTTCCGCATAGATGTCTATATACATAGTCGTAGACGCAAATACTGAGAGTCGAAGCAATCGCGACTCTTAATCCCCCAGAGGACTTGCGAAACGTAGAATAGTCAGTGCTATAGAAACTCCTCAGGATAATCCCAGGTCTTGTTCGTCGCGGGACGCAGCCGCGTGCGATTCGAGGGGTTTTCTCTGGTCTCTGAACTAGCCGAGTGGAATGGCTCGGACCTCCGACTTTCGAGGTCTGCGGTGAGTCTCCTGGAGCTTCTACACGGAAACTACGGCACAGCAGTGAGCTGCTCGTGCGCTGGTTTCGCTCCGGCGAGAAATCACCGCGTCAGGTCAATCGGAGAGCAAACGTTCGCCGTCGCGGCTCGCGATCGCTACGGTTGTTTTCCCTCCGAGAACGCCGCTCCGCGTCACTCCGTCGAAAGCTCGAAGAAGCTCGTCGGGTAAAGCGTGGTGTCGAGCTGGAGGACGAAAGCTCTGCGTTTCTGAACAATCTCCGGAGCACCGGAAATTACCGACCGCCCATCCGTCGGAAGGTTACCGACGGTTGCGAGCGAACTTCACCGACCGGTTACCCTGCTGCGTTTCGAGGATGGAACTTCCTCCCTTGACGACGGAGGCGTTTGACTTGGCTTTTTTTTTTAGTGAGGTCGCTTGCTCCCGAATGAAGCGAATCTCTCAGCGGGGTAAACGCGAGGCCGGTTCAGCAAAACGTCGAGCTTGCAGATCCATAAAAGCGCGGGGTAGAGCACGGTTTTGTCGCATCTCGGGTAATCCCAAATGCGACGGTATATACGTATATAGATGTTATTATCCGATGCGTATGCTGACGTAAGGAATATGCTCACGATCAAAGGATTTGTGTAGCATTATATCTATAGAATGAAGATACACGCTATGTAAATGTATTCACATGGCTCGTATATTCCGCGTCATAAATCTCGGGGATAAAAGGTGCATTAAGGTCGCAGTTCGCGACACTGTAAGTTTGAGAGGTATGGATAAGTTAATATATATATATATATAAATATATATATATGGGTATTCTATTTATGTCTGGCAGTATTCGAAGGGGTCGTTAAATCTTCACGGTTTTAGTTTTTCTTGCCGGAAACGGTTACGACCATTGTCCGGACGAAAAAGCTCGAAGGTTCTTCAATCCGATTTTGGGAGTGTTCCGTCAGAATCAGTTCGTGGTACTTTAACTTTAGGTATGGTTAAAGTGATCTATTTACATGTATTCTTACACATTCGTTCAACGTCTACTGACATTCAAAGGAGGTCGTTAAATCTCGACGATTTTACTCTTTTTTATCCGATAAGGTCCTGACCATTGAGTATCGAAACGAAGGTCGTTAAGATTCCGTTAAGGCCTGTTCGCGGTACTTAAACTCTAAGAGGCATGGTTAAGGAGATGTATTTATATGTATTCGGGCACATTCGTTCACTATCTGGAGGTATTGGGATGGTCGTTAAATCTTCACGATTTTACTTATTCTTGGCGGATAATCGGTGGTATTTCGTTTATAGCTCTGGTCTGCCCGGAGGCTCGAGAGGGGCGCGTGCGGTATTCGGGTCTTCGAGGATCGTCGGTTTCGCGATTTTACTGAGAACCCTAGAAAAGCTAATTGGCTAGGGTCAGTCATTGGACAGGGGCGAGGGGGGTCGAGATGGTTTCTATGTATCCTTCATCCCTGCGTATCGAGTTAGGTACCGGTCCACTGCCGCGACAATGCAATTTACGTACTCCGAAACTCATTCATCGTTGAAAACCTCAATCCCGCTGAGTAACTCCAAAGGAGAATCGATAGAATGTCCTTTCGGGGGCCGTTCGTTCCGGACAGAGGAGAATTGGATACAAGCAGTTTGGGGGATTGAACTTATCTGATAAATTCGATCCCAGCAAAAAAAAACAAAACGAAAAGCAAAAAAGTATATTTTTATATTTAACGAACGTACATTTTTATATTCTTAATAGAAAATTATAAATGCAAAAAAATAACTCGCGGTCATTACCGACCGATAAACGTTTGCTAAATATAGGAATCTTTTTTACTGTTTCTCTTTTCGCTTTTTCTCCCTTTACAGCTATATCCGGTGGGACGCTATGATCGATCGGATGGAACGCGCAGCATCGATATCGCTCTGTTTCCCTCGTCCTCTTTCGCTTTTCTTGTACCATTTTTTTGTTGCCAGTCTTGTAGCCCTACACACTCGCGAGTGCCTACACGACGTGCACACGGGACAGACGAACCGCTGCAACAGCGAAGAAGGAAAACCCCAAGGCGCCGTCTGATCTATCCCCTCATACCTTTCTATTGTTCTCTTTCTCACTTTTTATCAGACCTTTCTTCGCCGTGCCAGAAACCCTTGCCGAGGCCACCGAGTGTCGTATATAGAATGTACGATGCTTTTTGCGCGCTCGAGCGAGGACCGAGATAGCGCAGATCTCTTTCCCGCGAAAGCGAGAGATCGCAAACGTCTTGTTCTCCCAACAGAATTTCGCCGAAAAGTTTGGCTCGACTCTCTCCGACGACCCTTCGTGTTCTCCCTGCATCTCTTCAGAGTGTACCGACGAGACGTACGTTTTACTTACGCGCATACATTCTTTACGGACAGACAACAGATTGAATTATACTCTCCCGATAGATAGGAGAATATAATCCGGAGGGGTAAAAAGCCCCTACTATATAGAACGGCGCCCGCTTGAGAAAAATTCATGAAATAATGGACCGGGAGTCGAGGGTGGGGAAACACGATCCTCCGGGACGGCAAAGTACTCGGTGTCGACGTCGTTTTTTCGCACAACTGTCCGAGGAAAAAAAAAAAACCGTAAATAATCGAAACACGATCCGGTGAAAGGGCGGAGAACTCGACGCCAACATTTTTTTTCTTACAATATTATAAAAAAAAGTTAAAAAATCATAAGTCATCTAGCGTTATTGGGGATTTTTCAGACTTCGAACGACGTTCAATCGTACACGTGCTGGCAGATTCAAAGGCTTTCAACCAAGACGCGAGATTAATCCGACTCCGGGTAATCAAGCTTTTATTCAATCTTGAAAATTCTCAATATCTTGCTCCAACGTTTTTTTTTTTACGTGTTTTTATTGAACTCTCTTCATTCGAAAGACGCCTCATTAATCCGCGTCTTCCTCACTAACGTTATCCTCACTTCGTAGCCCAATATTAAAATATCCGCCAGGAGCGACAAAGAAAAAAAAAAATGATTTCCAGTCTTTACCGCTCACGAAGCGTTTCAAAGCCCGCACCGACGCTGCCACCGTTCCTCGTTAATATTTTAAAGAACCATCGCTTCCCTGATCTACTCGCTCTCTACGCCGTGTACACGCCTCTATAATACACATGCGTTGGTCGGTTGCCCGACGCGCTGTACCGCTCTCCTGGGAATCTGCGGTATAATAACGTTGACACAGCCTTCGCTCTTCGGCGCGGTGCACTAAATAGGCTTTTCCCATCTCTCCTTCTCTTTCGAGCCGCGCGCTTTCCGGCTTGTGCCAACACTCGTTCCACCCTCGCCTCAGACCACCCCCGATCATCTCTATCTGCCGCTCCGCTCTTCCTCCTCCGGACCTTCGGAACACTCCTCCGCGCCGGAGCTTTCATCCCTCGTTCGCGCCGGCTGAATCATGCCAGACCTCAATATTCGACGAACGACAAGTTTTCCAGACGAGCCCCGCTGATTTTCCCCGTGCACTTACCGAGCCTCCGACGTTGCCCCGACACGAAGTTGTCCTTTAGGATCAATCTTGGCGCGGGAGACAATGGCGAACGACGCGCGAAACACACTCCGATCCACGCTGATGAAAGTCTTTCGACAACCCTTTGTGAGGCCTCCGACGTATGTAATTTCTGCAACGCCGACGACTCCTCGGAGCCCGCGAGAGGGGCCGTCGGCGCCCCGGTTGTCTTTTACGTGGGGGCGCAGGCTTCCCGGTCGCTAATGGAAGAATCGAGATCCACGCGCAGCTCCCGCTGCTCTCTCTATAATTTACGGCCATTTGTTTAATTGGTTCGTCAAGAAGTGCCCTGTCGGGCCTTCGACGATGAAAAGTCGTCGTTAAAAGGCACTCGCGACACTCCTGCAGGATCTTCCTTCTTATTTACTATCCGATGAGATGATTCGCGTCGTTACCTCGAGGATCTTTCGCCTACCGGAGAAGCTGATTAGAGGTGGGTGGAATTTGTACCGAGGATACGTCGATCCCTCTCATTATTACCGTGTTCACTTGCGGAGTCGCTCCCAAGAACGGGCGAATCCCGACGGGTCGAATCGACCCTCTTTGGGCGCCGGATGTGCAAACTCCCGAGTATAGAAAATCATTCATTATCAGTCGTATTTATACGCGGACTTCCGTTTACTGTGACGTAATACTTCACACTGGATTTTGAAGGCGCGACTCTTGTTGTCGAGTTGTATAGTTTTGCTTTCTTGGTTGGCAAGAAAATCTTACAACTTTGTTAGTGAACATTATAGACCTAAGGTGGCTGATATAGTTTAGTTGGCTGAAAATGAGCCATAGTTTCATCAGCTATTTATTTTTATTTTTTATTACCAGAAAACTGATTAAATTAATGAGACATTTATCTTCAGCAAATATTTTTTCTTTTCACGGTTGTTTGACCGTTGATCTTTTTTTATTGTGTGGTGGACCGGCGGAGACGGTGTTTGACAAATTGTCAATAATATCGTCGGCAATGACAATGCGGGTGACGCACGAAGGTCGACGATACAATACTTTGAACCTGAGAAGCGTTGGCATAAAGTGCCAATAAAGCCCTCGATTATTGGCTCTCACGGGGTGGTCAACGAAGGATGAAAAACTCGGCGATGACGATGGTCTGATTGCTTTCGGCGATCGGGCAGCTGCGTCACGCAGGGCGGACCGAGGAGTTGGTAAAAAAAAGGCTGCTCCTCGAAAGCTTTACCCCCGGGTCTCGGATACATTCTGGGATGGAGACGAAAACCGGCGGGCTGGATTCAAAGGATGTCGTGGAGCCTTCTTAACTGCACGTGTCATACACTTTTCGATTCTTCATTTATTCTTACCATATAGGCATATTGAAAAACTAAAATGAAAACCGTACGTCGTGCAAGGGATATTGAGGTTCTTCTCAGTTCAGGTAGAAAAACTACGTTATTTGATTAAGCATTATCTTCGACTCTCGGCCACGTGCCAAGATAAGGACCATGATAGTTCGAGCTGAATTTAACAAGTGATTTTTGACCTATCTCGTTCCGCATTTTATACTCTGTTCCCCTCTGCAAACCTGGTATTAAGAATTTTTCTCGGATGTCCCGTATTCACGCACTGATCGCTGCCAGTTTCCGGCTTTAATTTCCGCCAATTTAATTTGTCTTCGTCGATGGGTTGAACATTGGTAGAACATTAATATGTATGACTCCACGGATCGATGAGTACGAAACTGCGGTTGTAACCGGCCATTGACGAAAGAAGTGGCGAGACACGGGCCAAGTTTCCCTGAGATAAGGTTTCCCCCGAGTCCGAGAAACAGTGCCCAGAAATCACCAACTCAGATCCGCCTCTAATGGTCAGCGCGGGAAGTTGGTCGAGTCTCCGCTGCCGTCGCTACTCGAGACACTCTACTCAAAACGATTGCCCGCTACGGCTAAGTCTGCGAACCTCGACCATTACAAATTCTAATGTGATCTGTGTAGCCACAGCGAAAGCGAGGCACCTCCCATGCGCCGATCGCATCTTCCTCCCCCGACCGCGAAGCCAATATCCTGGAGTAGATTTTCCCTCGGATAAGACTTTCATGAGCCACAGCGACGGAGAGGCGCAGAGCGTTTCCATACGAACGCGAACGATGTTACGAAGAGACCACAATCATAAAAAAAAAAGAAGAAATACCTCGTTTTTAAGTTTTGCATTGCGCCTGTAAAGTCTTTTGAAACAGGATGAAATAAAGAAGGTTCGGCTGCGAGGGAATGTTGTCGAGTATGACGTTGAAATTTCACGAAGCGCGTTAAGATCCCCAGGGAATGTGCGGAACGTCGTCGTGGAACAGCGACAACCGCGCGGCTTGCAAGCTCCGAGAGTTTTCCCTCCGCGTCTGAGAGTCGTCTCGGTGCCGGTTTTCCCTCCGCACCTGTAAATCATTCTCTAGGTGCTGGCAGGGACAGCCACTTTTCAGAAGTGTCTCTACATCAAGTCCCCGCGGCTGCGAAACCGACGACATTCTCAGCCGCTACGCGACTCCGCTTCCCTCAAGGTTTTCTCGGTTTTTCCAGCGCGACCATAGCTACGCGTCCTGGCCTCGTAAAAAAAGATGATGTGTATCAGGCATTCGTGAAGCGTTCTTTCGTGTGCGAAATAATGCAAAAAGTTGCGTGTCATTCGTCGACACCTTGCGTGGCAGTTATCAACGCCAAAACGGTTGACATTCGGCTGCAGAGCGTAAATGATCGCGAGCGCTTCCACGCTTTTTACACTCTCGACACATTGTACCGACACGGATTCAGTCAATATCTACCCCACCGGCACCGCGCGAGCTCGAGTGCGAGCAAAGGGAGAAGAAAGTGGATGCACCGGAGGGAGAGATCGAGAGCTGCGAAATGCATTCGTCGAGTGCACTTCTCGAGGGCCCGCGTATTTCGTCGTCTCGAGAAACCAAATTCCACTCTCAGCTCTTCCGTTCTTTCTGACGCGAAGCTTTCCGAGCTGTTTATTAAATACAAGAAAAAAAAATGAACGAAGTAACAGACGGAAGACCAAATGACAACGTAAAAAAACGAACCACTTTGTGTCAATGTTGCGATGTCAATCTTTGCTGATGATACGCGTTCGATCGAACGGATAGAAATATGAAAGGTAGTTGCTTCCTACCGTAGGCAGATAAAAGCGTGAACAAGCAATTGTATAAAAAAAAAATCGTCAAAAAATTGTAAGGGTTGCTTTTTGAGTCAATTTTTCGCTTCTTTTCTTCGACGTATGAATATAAAAATAAAATATAAAGAAATGAAGCACGAGTCGATAAAGGAGAAGTAAAAATATGGATATCGCCGTCGTTACAGCCCAATATTGGTGTAGAGTTATTCGCGCACGTATTTGAAAAATGCCTTGCTGTAGCTGCAATTGGTGCGATAATGTTCGAGCCCCGATCGGAGCAGGGATACACCGGCGTTGAAATCAAATATGGTGTCATATATTAACAGGATGCTCACGCACCAGCCATTGGTCATCGAGCGCACAGCCGGTACCGACGTTCGGTCCTTTAATTACCCTCGGTAAATCACCACGAAAGCGGCCACCGTTAGTTCAGCTCTTTGTTGGTGCGCGAGCCCGCGTTTCGCGCACTCGCTGCGGGCTCGAACGAACGCCGATATTTTCCGCTTTATTTTCATAAACCGAGTAACCTCTTCCTCTTTTCCCCGCCCCTCGCCACCGATGCGGCGCTCGTACTCAATTTATATTTTAACACCCCTTTGGCTAATTGTAATCATACTTTCGGTAAATTCATCGATAGTCCATTTTTTTTTCTTCCAGAGTCACCATCTCATTTTTGTTTATTTGTAGAATGATTTTTCGACGAATCCTCTGCATTTTATGAGAAAATGCTTCATCAATGTCCATAAATATATATTTTTTTCGAATTGACTGAGAAAAAGAAATGTTCCACGCTCTCATTTATTACAAATAGAGCGTTGTTTTGTTAAATGATTATTATCTTGAATTAAAGCGAGTAAACATTTTTCTTGTACCAACTGAAGACCATTGAAAGTGTTTCATTGTGCTTGGTTAATCCGACCATTTTTTTTCTCAGTGCAGACTAGTCGATATGGTAAAGTTTGTATCGAGCAGACATTTTTTTGTCGAAACTACTTTGTAACTAAGACATTAAGCGTTTCCCTTGAGTGGCCGTGATTCGTCCACTCCGCCTCGCGGGACCGTTTTGGCCTAATCGCAGGCTTGCATCCATCGAACCCTCGAATCGTCCGACAGGGAACGAAACCCTTTTTTTTCCCCCTACAACAATTAGGGATTTTATCAAGTAACGAATCGCGTCGATGTTATTCCGAGCTGGGTCGGTGCGTGTGCACTTGGCACTTGATTTATTTTGTCTGTTCGGCGAAAAAGTGCTTTCGTTTTCGCGGGGGCGCGATGGCTCGGAGGGGAATAACAAACCGAGGAACGAGAAATCGTAGCGAGCGTTTTGTCGCGGCGCTCTCTGTGTTGCTATAATGAAAGCGCGATGATAAACGCATTGTGCGATTTCGCCATTCCACGTTTTGTCACAAAAGGCCCTTAATTTGATGACGACGTTTTTCCTCCGTCTCCGTTCGGTCTCTCTGCAACTCGCGTACTCCCGCATACTGTGCGGGCGGGGCTCAAGGACAATAGGAACGATGGTTGAACGGGGTTGCGCAAAGAATCATTTCTTTTTCCGAGGGTGACGCGAAAATCCCTTTTGTCGGATGACATTCTGCTTTAACGAATAAATATGCGCCGGGCTTGCTCGTTCGATATTATTGTGCCCTTCGCTCAGAGTCCCAGTACCTTGGAACTCCGTTTATCCGCCATATTTACGTCTCTACCAAATTATTATTATATTCGAACTCTATCAAAATCTCTACCGGACTTTAAATAAAACTTTATCGGAATTCAGAGAAAATTCTACGAAATTAGAAATAAGACTGTACCGGAACCGAAGGATAAACGCAAGGCTCATATTCCGTTAGAGTGTTATTTTCAATTTCGGTAGGGTTTCATGTCAACGCCGCTAGATTTTTTTTTTCTCTGGTAGAAATTTTGGTAAAGTTGTACATCTCGATCAATGCTGAGAGCTCCAATGAGTTGGGTTTTTCGGATACGCTGGACACTTGGTTAATCGAAGGTCGGATGAGCGAGGTTCTACCATAGGGGAAGCCCGTTCTGTTTTTCACTCTCAGTCGGGGAAAAATTTCGCTGGTGCGAAATTTTTCATCGAGGACCTTAGAAACTATCTCGCTACATTTGTCTTAAAAAAAATACAGATTTTTCCCGTCTTCTTCCCATGTACAACATTATGTTTCACAGTTTGAACCCGTCCCGGCGAGCTCATTTTTTTCTCATTTTTTTTGCCCTACTCCTCCCGATCGAGTGGCACGAAGATTACTTTTTCTTCATTCGTCGCCCGTACATCGGGGAAGAGAACGCCGCGGTCGACACGATGATCGAGAGCGGGGCGAAGCACACCCAGGCTTAATTAAGCTCGGAGAATTAGTTTTTCTTCGCTCGAAGATTGGAGCCCGTTCGCCGTGCCGCGAACGTGTTTCCAGCTGCGTACAGAACCACCGCGGAATTTAAAATCGACGAGGAATCGAGCGAAGGGATAGAGCGGTAGGCGGCGCGAGGGAAGAGGAATAAGCAGGGAGGGTCCGGTGGATTTCCAGCTTTAAGCTCTGCTCTTCCCGATTCTTTCATTTTTATCCCCGGGATGGCCGCGGGCCACGGATTCCCGGCTGGTCCTCGGTATTTGCATTACAAAATATCCAGAGCGACTTTGCGCTCGGCCGTGAATTTTCTTTTTTCTTTCCTGCCTTTCATTAAATCCCCTGGTTCCTCGTCTTGGTCCGAGCCTTATTGCTCCTTGCTAGTCTCGTCTCCCGGTCATGAATATGTTTCGAGACTCCCCTCGATTTCTCTCTCTCGCTTTCTCCTTCCGTCAAAGGGTTGGTATTAAGCATTTTAATCTCGAAACTCGCGAGGGCCATCGTCGGTCCTTTCGCTCCTCCTCCGATGAATTAAGCGGGCCTCGCGCGCCTCGCCATCCGCGACCGCGGTTCAATGAAATTTACTACGGATCATGAGCTGATTACACTGAAACACTTTTGCACCGTCGCTAAGATCGCCAAACTGGGGCCTCGCCTGGACGTGAATTTCAACGAGAAGCGTGATTTGAGAATTTTTTTTATTAGCGAACGGGGAAATTCACCCAAACACGGTTCATTCGGCTTGGTTAGCCGGGCAAGGGCCGTAAGAAGGGACGATGTCTTTGTTACACCGCAAAAAAAGTTTGTTCTTTTTACGCCCCCACAAAACAGTTTTACTGAAAAAATGTAAACTACAATTGTCGATGATAGCGAAAATAATTGGAAAAGTTTGTATATTCACGCCTTAACAGACGAGTCCGTCACTTAACAAAATTATTTTCCCGAAACTTTGTATCCCAATTTATCGAAATTATTTTCTACTTTATTCTGTATCCGAGAACGCCCGGATTCACCTAAACGCGTTTTATCCACCTCGATTCGTTGGGGAACGACGGTGGGAAATGATGTAGTTCTTATCCTTAATCATCGCGCCCGCCTGAGTCGGGTGCGTCCCTCATTGAAATAAAAATCCCGAGAACATTGAGAAACGACCGACACCCCGACCAATGTGTATCCAAGGGCAGTCCGTGGCCCATCGGTGAGTTATGAACTTTGCGTGTCCGGGCTGCTCCTCCGAACCGTGGTGTAGGGCTGCCCCGAAAGCTGCGCGTTGTTTCCGCGGCTGCGAAGCTCTCCTCCTTCTCCATCCACTTTCCCATCCGGTTTTTATATTTTTGGCGCAAGGCGAACGTCCGATGCGAACATTTATGTGAGAGCAACGTAATCTGGCGCCAGGGATTCGTCACGCACAGCCCTCCCTTGCCCTCTCCGTGAAAGCCTCGGACCGTTCACTTCTGCGACGAATCGGCTTTCACACGCGGACGAGTTCATCCCCCCTGTTTGAGCAGCTACCGGCACATCGGACGAAGCGAATAAAAAAAAAAAACCATTGAGATTTCTATCAGTCGGACGCTAATACACGAGACTTTGAGTACCGCTCGCCATCGAATGTCCGCGATCGCTTTGTTTCGCGAAAGCCAATTATTTTAGAGGACTGCCGACCCGGTGAGCGGATTTTTCGGTCCCTCGCCGAATTCCGCTACCTTTGTGCGCGGAACGCAAACTGGATTTTGTTTCGGATCCATTTGGCGGATTATATTTTTCAACTACCTACGGTATTGAAGACTCATTTTACAATTAGGATCTGACGGATGCGAGTGGTGATACAAATAACAGTTTTAGGTGATACGACAATAATTTTGTTGTCCTGCATCCCACTTGTCGAACCGAGTTGCCAGTAGCAATTCTCGATGGTTTTCCGTGAACGTATCCGCAGTTTTTTCCTCGAAACATGAACCAGGATGTATCTATCCGCAATTGCCACATTTAATTATGAGGCGGAGCATCACAGCGAGACGACTCTATGTGTGCTCGCGAAATGAGATTGATCTCCGCCACGACTAGATCTCATATCTCTGGCAGGCGCTTGAGCAGCCTCTCATTTCGTCCCATTGAAAACTCCGCTGGCTTATCCCTATGAATACATGCATCAACGTGATCCACACCGAGAGCTATGCGAGCTTTCGCGACGTCGCCGTGAATGGGATATTACGCTCGCGAGGATTTACCCGAAAGAGATCCTTGTCCGTCTTAGCGAGAAATCCTTTAAGAACCACACGAGCTTCGTCTCCGTTTCTTGCATCTCCGTATTTACTGTTCGTCCAAGCACCGTTGACTCCGAACCTAAGGTCCGATCATTCCCTGGACTCCTACCGGTCAACGCCGGACCGGGACCGTTTGAGAGGAAACAAAGGTCCGAATTAAAAGAAAGAATGCCTGGTCCTTCTCCCCACTGTTGATACACGGTCCTAGCCACACACAATCGACGGACATGCGGACTCATCCCTCACTCTTGCCGCTGTCCGCGACCACTCTCGACTGCTACGAGCCATTATATTCCGCACACGCGAGCGGTAACGCAACGGTCTGAGGTGGCAGACGCACCTGTGTCTTAATTAAAGTTAGCTGACTGAAACAGAGTAGTCGCGGCTGCGGGCTCTTCGTGCCCTTCGTCGTGTCCTGCCCACTCGTCGGTGAAGTTCCCCAGGGGTGCAATTCGCCTCCGGCGGGCCACATCTAAGATCGCGGGAACTCGCTCCCGGTCCGTTTCCTACCTCGACCTATCCGCCACCCCGTGCAATTCACTACCAGTCGTTCTTCGGCCAAAGCCGGCGTTCCACTTCGGAGAAAGGTTGACTGCAGAATGAAAAGAGCGAACTTTCCCGCTAATTCCATCATCCCGCTCCTGTAGGTAACTCTTATTGGGTATTATTTTTTCCGAACTGCGCCTCTTACTATCCGTCGCCGCCTCGTCGACTAATGGATTTATTCTCCGCTCCGTCAGTCGATCTTGAATCTACCGTGCAATCGAATGAAGCTTGATTCCATGTGACTCAGTAATGTTTGTACTCCCGGGTGATCATCGCGGGCCAATCTACGGGCGATGAGGTGCGATATCGCGAATGTCAAAGAGGGGAAGAAATGCGAGGCCGATGTCGCGGGCGCTGCTCAATTCACGGGAATCAGAGTTGATAATACGGTAGTACTTTCTCCGCTTTGATCCGGGTGATTCTATTTGGATCTCGGATCAGCCGTGGAGCCCTTTGTGTGTGATCTCCGAGTCGACGGCCGAATTATCGGGGGGACGGAAGCTCCGACGGGGCGCATCCCCTTTAAGGTTCCGGACAGGACATTCGCGACCCGTACGCGGCATCGTTAGATCTTGGAGGCGCTACGGTCTTTACCATGCAAACGACCCCCGTTCCCGCTCGTCCGTCCAGGAACCACCGGCGGAAAAAGTTCTGACGCTAGTCTCAACTATGACGGACTCGACTCTCGTGTCCCTCGGTGGATCCCTTGGATATTTATTTACTTCCGGAGTCTCACGGATGGTTACTTTTTTCTTCGATTGATTGACTCGAACTTGGCCCGATGGTTACTGTGGGAACTGGAATTCTCGCATGCACTCGCATCTGTTGGTAGGATATTTATGTCGGAAGGAAATGGACAATCGTCATTGATGAGGTCCGTTCGTAGAAAACCTACCAAAAGATTTTTTTCTGCAAGGTTTTTCCACTAAAATTCAACAGTTCGAAAATTTCATAAATTTCCCGAGTCAAGAATTTTAGATCGCGAAATAAAAAGCTTTTCGTTTGACGGGTATGCACTGTATTATCATAGCGGATGGTGAAGACGCCGAGCATCTTTCGATTATCCGTCCCGGCGATATTTCAGTCTAGGGGACCTAAAAAAAGATGACGTTAAATCCATCGGCAACAGCGGCGGTTCGAATAGCGATCCCGTGCAGCTTTGGCCCTTCGACGTTACAGATGGGCCGCATAAACGCGCAAGAGTCGTTTGGAGGTGGATGCCTCGAAGTTTCCACGGTCGAGGTTGGGTGCGGAGTATTGGTAGTGGTGGGCCATTAGACTCCAGGTGTCGGGTGTCTCATCCCTCTGCTGCCCTTATCCTCGCTTTCGTCTCGCCCCCTCGGAGCATCCCCGGCCATCTCGGACGATCACACTCAGGATGATCTCTCTCGCCAACGACCGGCGCACAACGGTCTCTTGTTTCGCATCCACTTTCGTCGTCGAGACGCTGCTCACGATGGCGCTCAAGTAAATTAAACAATTCTCTACCGCGGCGCCGATTATCCTCGGTTGCATTCATCCTCGGGATTCGATGACCGATCGATCAAACGGCAATCCCTGCGATAAGCTCACTTCGATAAATCGCCCGGGTTCGATCGGCCTTTCGCCTATCAGCATCAACCGTGAAATCAATTCGTATCGCGCAACGGCCAAACTTATCGACAAAAAAAACAGCTCCACGTATTTTTCCACCCATCTCAACTCTCACGGAGCTCGCGTCGGAGTTCACGAAAAATTATGGCCACTTTCACGAAGGTTTCACACTAAGCGCTGGCTGGGCACTTCGTGGCTGCATTTCCACGTCCAAATTCCGGGGATGAGGTCGTAGATTTTATCACGTCGTTTCTCGCGTGCTGCCAGACCCTCTCCATCTCCCGGGCTCGTCTCGGGAGCTACAGGTATATTGTATATCAGGTTTCGGACCTGTACTCACAAACCGGACACGCTATACATCCGAGGCTCTCCGCCGGCACCGGAGGTGGGCGAATCGATACTTCAAAGTAATGTTCGCAGAGGATAGCTTCTTCCCCTCCGACAGCTTGTACGTCTTCCTGTTATGCACTCCAAGGATTAGGAACACCATCGCCGATTCCGAGTTGTCGGGAGAAAATATTCCTCCAGGGACGGAATTCACCAAGCGTTGATGCGGCTGTTGATGTTTCACTTTTTCAATTTTCCATAGAGAAACTTTGCTTTTATGCAATTTTTTGTCGTGGTTTTTATGCAAACGTCTTCAGAAGCTTCGAAAACGTCGAAAAATTGTTCGGATGCGTCTGTGCGTATGAGGGGCCTAAAAATTCAACCGTCTATAAGTCAAGAACGGTTTCGTCGAACGGATTAAAATTTGATATGCAAGTGAACTGTGTAGTTGGGCCTGTTTCTCACAATTTGGGCAATGTATTTTTTTTTTTTCAAATTTTGAAAAAAAAAAGTGTCTTCGCGCTTCTGTTTTCGGAAATTTTGTTTACAGAAAGAATAATTTGGAAAAGGTGCAGATCCGCCAACGAACTTTGTTATCGAGCTATGCGCGAAATGATGATTAATGAGAGAGCTTCGTCCAAATTACCTTGCACGGTTTTTTTTTATTTTCTTTCATATAAAAACACGCATTGGTTCATTATATTCGGAGCGAAGCTATATGCGTGTGAAAAGGGTTTATCGATATATCGTGGCAGTAATAAACGACCGAAGCTCCTCTGGGGATTTTTTTTTCTTATCCGTCATGACGCGACGATTTGTCCTGCGAGATAATTAATAACTTTCCTAAGGGACGTGTCCCATCCGCTCGAAGGTATCGAAAGCGTTCGGGACCGCAAATAAGTAGAAACGGAGGATGTACTCCGTTCACGTCAGACGGCGCAAGCACAATGAAAATATATAACGCGCTTAGTACAGGAAAGGTAAAATCTTTATTTTTTTTTATTTATCTTTTTCTCTTACTTTCTTTGCTCCATCCCGGTGATCCCTTTTTCTCCGAGTTCCTATTGCTCGCTGCGTCTACGTTCGCCGGAATGCCCTCGGGTCATTTTCCCCTAAGGACCCGCCGCGCCTCTCCTTCTCGCATGTATCGCTCGAAACACTTTGACCTCCGTCTTTCTTCTCTTCCTTTCCTGCCTCGGCAAATACACCCGAGCAGCGATGAATCCTCGTAGCTTCAAAAACACGAGATTGTTGTAGATCGGGCTCGGAGATCCGGCAAACAAGAGTGGTCGGAAACGGACGGGTTGTCAATGCGATACCAAAAATTATAATCGAGCGCAGCAGTAAACTGATTTATTTTAATCTCAGAAACATTGTTGTTCTTAAGCGACATCTCCCGCCTTACTAACCATCAACGAATTACCACGTGCATAAAAGCTGCCTCCAAGAAAAAACCAAAATGCATTCTGATCTTTAATTCAATATCTTGCGAAAAAATGAGCAAAATGATCCGATTTGCTTCAGTGTACAGTTTTCCTCGCCGGTCGCCTAGGTGTTCCAATATTTAGTCCCGGGTCAAATCTGAATAACAACCAGTTCGACCCTCACATTTGAGGCATTCGGTGGTCGAAATCTTAGAATCTATTTCTTACTTTCTTTCGTTCAATGCAGTCGCAACGAAAAAACTGTTATTTATTTATGATCGAAGCGTTTCTTACACGCATTTTTTCTGAAAGCAGGATTTCTCGTGAGCGAATCTTCTCGTCAGCACGAACGTTTTCTTCCAGACACAATCTTTCCACGTCAGCCTTACATCCTGTAGTTGCACTTTTCCGCGTGAGTGTCCCTTCTGCAATACCTCGGCATGACCTGGCAACCGTGATCGGCCCAAGGACACGGCACCGGCGTATCAGGATCCTCCTCAGGCTCCTCGTGGTACCCGCAATAATCCTCCTCCCTGTAGTTGCACTTCTCAGCATGCGTGTCCCTCCTGCAGTACCTCGGCATGACCTGACAACCGCGGTCCGCCCAACGGCACGGCACGGCCTGATCGGGGTCCACTTCCGGTTCCGGAGTTTCATTCACCTCGTGGCGATAATTGCACTTGCGCTGATGAATGCTTTTGCGTCTCCTCGGTATTCTGACCATGCAGCCGTATCTCCTGAACGCGCAATCGACGAGCTCCTCTGGGTCGCAGCCGTGCTCATCCTCGAAGGACAACTCGTCAAGGCTTTCGCGGATCCCGTCCAGCGCCTCCAACTTCTCCTTGTAAATGCAGATCTCCTCGTGCACTCGCTTCCGCCACTCGGGGAGTCTGACGTTGCAGCCAGCGACGACGTACCGACAGTCCCGGAGAGTCTCCTCGTCGCAAGTCAGGTCGGTCGGCAGTTGTTCGTTCTCCAGATTCGGCCTGAACTGACATCGAGACTCGTGGATCCGGCGCAGATGCTCCGGAAATCTGGCCTCGCAGCCCGCGTGGCAAAAACCACAGTGCATCAACTCCTCATCCTCGGTCGGCGTCGGCGGAGCCCAGGAGTGCTTCTCGTGATCGATGAACGGGGCACTTGGTTCGCTTCTACAAAAAACATTTTTGAGTGAGATACGCTCGATGGAAAGATGTTCTTGTCGTCCTTGCGAATAGTGTTTCGTATGAGTTTCAGGGACATCCGACGAGATTGCGAACGATTGTTGATGTTATAAAAATATTGAAAAAATCAAAGGTGTCGAAAAGATTAATATTGCATAATTGTATTTTCGAAATGGTATTGGCCAAGTGCTAAAGAATAAAATTGTTCGACAAATCTCTCGGAAACTTAACTTTTTCTTTTCATGAGAATGAATCTTTTATTTTTCTGAACATGTACAAATTTATTCAGATTTTTTTAATTCACTGAACTTTGTGACTTTTTGCATATTTTTGTCATAAATGGAGAATTCAGAGTGAATTAAAAAATTAAACACTTTTAACAATCTCCATTTACTTTAGATTTTCATCCCACAAAAAAGTGTATGCAATACTGTCTCATTTTTCAAAAACTTATGCGAAGTTTACACCATTCGTACGGACTACCTTGATAGAAGTGGCGGAGGTTTTTTGATCTCCGCTATAGATAGAGCGTTACCCTTGCTGATATGGATAGGGCGGGTAAGGATGAGGCATGTAGTGCATCGGAGGCGGCATATGAAAGCCCTCGACTTCCGCCGGTGGGATGTGGACGTCCAGAGGCGATCTGCAGGTCGGACAGGCATAGTAGTAAGGCTTGCAACGGTGGCAGACCGTGTGGCCATTCGCACACGAGTACTTTGGCGTTAGGCCCATCGCCATCATGCAAATCGGACAGATGCCTTCATTCTTAAACCTGTCGTGGAGGCTCGGATACACTCCTTCCATTATCTGGTAAAAGCAACATTTAAATAACATAAAAAAAAAATTCAAATCTCAATATTTTTTGCTCATTCGCTCATTACACTGAAAATCACGATTATACGTCATATACATTGTTTAATAAATTGCATGTCCGCTCGGAAAGTTGTCACACTTTACCGAAAATCTGGTCGGTATTTACGCGGTTTATTCCAGCACAAAAAAAAAAGATAAATTTTCATCCTCATTAAAATTAACAATCGATTCGACTGCTCTTGCCTGAGTGATGTACATTTTTATCAAATTGTATGTCGCCTTGAAACATTATCGCATTGACATTGAGAATCCGGTCGAAACTTGCAGCTTTGATCCCAGTCCAGATAGACGATAATTTTTTTTTTTTTTCTACAATATTACCAGTCGATACGATAACTCTTACCAGGTAGATTCACGATAACGAGCACTGTAAATTTTTATTAAATTGCACGTCAACTAGAAAGGTTGTCGCACCGACACCTGGCATCCCCTCGGTATTTACTCGTTTGATCTCAGCAGACAAAAATACGTTTTTAATTTTTTTTCAATGAAAATTACCAATCAACTTACCGCGTCCGATTTACGAATCCAATAAAAATATTTTTCAAGTACCCAACAACGGATGTTGTTGCGATAGAAAAAAATACCGTAGGTGAAGCGAAATTAGCACCGATGTCACGTACGCACTGCCGGTCTTTGCGTCAGTGCTCGTGTGTCATTCGGGAACCGTCTCTGAAATCTTATCTCGAGAGAGACTGATAGCAGTCGGCTCTGCGCATATCCGATAAAACGTCTGTTCTCGTGATCGAGCTGTTTGTGCAGTTGGCGCGACGTTGTTGGCCTCCGGCTCACGGTGATGCGGCCCCGAAAATAAAAAATACAAGGAAAAAAAATTATAAATAGCCCGTGAAGTCATTGTTATGCTGGTCGTTCTTCTTATGACAAATGAGTCGAATCTCTCGTACAACTCGACCGAAAAAAAAAAAAAAAAAAAACGGCGCGATTCGCGGAACAGACGTACATTTTTCACTCTAATGGAATCTGCGATGAGCGTCGGTCACGTCGTTATAATGAATCGCATTAATTATTGATTCGACGGCAACGAGTAAGCATGGCTAACGCTTCGCGCGAACGTTTTTGAGTAGCCGGATCATATTCTGTAATATAACACTCTCGTTATCAGGGGCTCGAATTATAATGCCCCTGGACCGTTGGTCAAGCTCTGGCTCGGTAACGCACACCTTGAATTAATTCACGAATGGGGCCGTTAACTATTCGGACATCTCACTTTGGCCCGACGCTCTGGTTCACGAATTTCCCAAAAAAAAAATAATAATACATACATTTTTCGTCTTTTTTTTTGTAATCGGAATTTTTGTTTCCCCGATTAATGAGTCTGATCTGGTTCGACAACCGATCGATGGCGGAGCTTTCGGTAAACAGAAATAAAAGTATTGACGGGTGACATTTTTTTTTCGAGTATGCAAATTTCGGTGTGGTTGCACACGAAACCGAATGCGTCTGAAGTGGCTGCGCGTGAAACAAAATCCGGGTCTGTACAGTGAACGTCGCATCAAAGATGTCCAACTCCTCTGACGCGACGGTCAGAGCTTCGTGCCTAACGTCCACCCCGCGACCATAAGTCACTTATGCAAATATCGTCGAGTGCCGGGGAGTCCGCGGAAACGCGAAACTCCCCGGTACATTTTGCCTGCTCCAATTCGGATCAACCACCGTTCCCCCGACTCAGTCTGTCGTGTTCAACCAAATCACCGCAGTACATTTCTATACAAATTGATTTTCATATTCAAAACTCCGTCCGGTCAGTCGAGTTTTCACGAATCCATCGAGATATCGTTGCTCCATAAATTTCCGACAAAACAATGGCTCTCGGTACGCGAGTATTGATTTATTTAATGGACAACACACGCGGTTTATAGAAGAACTCGGTGAAAAATAATTGCTTTACGAAAATTCCGCAGAATAGTTAATCACGTGGGTTAGTTGTCATATACTATAACTATTGTTATACTATTATTATTACTTATATTAATATTATTGAATATAATTATATTATTATTAGAGAATTTTCATATCGCAACTCTTCAAGAACAGTTCGATATTAATGGAGACTTTAAATATGAGGGAAGTCCGAAGGAGACTGAGAGTTTCTTAGTGGGCTTCCCTCCGTACGTCCCGATCGAGCTCGAGGTCGGGCGTTAAAGCACGTACTCGCCAGCAGCTTGCGCACGAGTTCAGTATCTCTATCTAAAGAGCTGGAAAACTCACCGAATCTCCATAAATTCGGACAAAAAAAATATCCTTGGTCGGCGGGTATCGATTAATTTAATAAACACCACAAAAAGATTATGAGGAAACTGAAACGAAAATATCATTAAGAAAATCCCCACGAATTTCGATAATGGAATTTTAATGAGACTATTTATTATAATTTTATTTTTTGGTATTTATTTAATACAATCAGTGAAGAACGGTGCAAAATGGAGCAGTAGAACAAAACGGTGCGGGAAATCCGGATGTATCGACATTTCTCGCCCGTCAGTCATATTTAAATCCCTGGGTTCCATTTGTATACAAATTGATTTCAATATTCAAAACTCGGCTCGGACTGCAGAATTTTCACGAATGCATCGGAATATCGCTGCTCCGTAAATTTCGCACAAAACAATGGGTCTCGATACACGAGTATTGATTAATTTAACGAACACCATCCGTGGATTACACGGAAATTGGCTCGAAAATTAAATAAACAAAATTCCGAACGATTATTGAATTTTCATATTATACACAACTTTTCAGACCTCGATATCGGGATCCATTAATATTAAATTGAAACTTCGATACTAACGGAAACGTCAAATTTTAGTCGAGTCCAGAGGAAGCTGAGAGTTTTTCAGTGGACTTCGATCGACCTCGAGATCGGACCTTGAGGTCGTATCTGCCGGCAACTTACGCCCGACTTCCATATCTCTTTAGCCAAAGCGCCGGAAGACGCAACCGCGAGAACCCGCGGCCACAAAGTGGGGGAGGGTGGGAGGAGGCAATATCGCAAGGATACGCAGCACGAGGGGCGAGTAGGAATTTCACCAAGGCCCGTTACAGCGACCACACTGAATTCCTAAAGGTCCCACGGGCGGAAGATCCTTCGCGAATTTTTTTCGAACGAATTTATAACACGATAGCCGGGAGTAAACGCTGCCCTCTTGCCGTCCCTAATTTATGGGGCAGTTTCGCGTCTTGCGGTAAAAAATAAACTGCGTAGATTATTGAAAAATAAAAAATGAAAGATAAGAAATGTGAGAAGGGCGACAGTGAGAGGTTCTCGAAGCGTGCTGTAGGAGAATAAAAAAAAAGAGCTTGTTTGATGGAAACGCGGAGGTAGAAAGCGGAAAGAGTTGTAAAGGTTGCTCCTTACAGTAGTCGATAGGGAAAAGGTGAACTTGCATGGAACTACGTGGTTCGCAGTGTATCGTCGTCGTCGCAGTTTTCCGCGGATAACCGATAATGTCAGGAAGAGCGAACGCAGGGAAAAGAGTTTCCGATAATCAATCAAGCGGTAAAATTGTGTGGAGGAGGAGCGGAGTCGTGATGGCTGAGTCACTACGATCGAAGCAACGAAAGCTTTTGGCTTCTGGATCCGGTTCGAGTTTCTTTAAATCACGACAGTCTCTGGGACGTATTACCGCTCGTAATTTCAGTGTCCCAGTTGCTCGCAGCGTTATCACGTATTCTGGTCGAGAATTTTTATTTTTTAATTATTTTTTTTTATCATATCGTTTCAGGTTGAATAATGAGAAACCAATAAATGCAGTATATTAATAAAGTATCAGCGACAATGAGGCATCGATGACGGGGCAGCTATTTTTAATGATTGCACACCAGAGCGAGCTTCGACCAGCTGCGTGTCGAGATTTTTATCTAGTTCCTCGTCACTCGCGGGTATAGATTGAAAGACATTATTTTTATACATTTTTTTGTTATTAAAACTAAACGGCGGAAAAATCGAGTTACTGGACTGAAGAAAGGACTTGACGGAAATTACCATGAATCTTGTAAAAATCAACAGAACTTCAACGATCTCCTGGTGAATCATCCGCGCGTATCGATCGGGAGTTATTATTTTCACAATTTTTTTCTAGAAATAAAAGTAACCTGCGGAAAACGTCGTCTTCTGGAACAAGTCCCTATGTGGATTCACTCAAGATTTTGATAGTTCCTCTGAAAATTTGACGTAATTTATTTTGACATTTTCATCTCATTATAATTTTTCCAAGATCTTTCTCACAGTGTGCGAAGCGTTCTTCGCGTCTTACGCGATTTTTCAGATTATTTTTAAAAAAGCGACCACCTTAAAAACGTCCATCGGGCCAGACTCGGAGAGTCTTCTCTTCGTCTCAATCCCCCTCCACGCGAGGGTATTTCGGCAAGCGTGACCGATCGAATGAATTTCGGATGAAAGAATAAAACAGAAAATTCCCCCGTTTTGCCAATCGAAAGTGAGACATATTCCGTTTTTTCGAAGCGAAAAGATTTCCATCGGCGCGTCACGCCTGATCGATGAGAACTCGGGCGAGAACAGTGATAAGCCTGAAGAACTCTCCGGCGATACACGCTGCGAGGAGAGAACTCTGGGGCAGGCTCGCGTGATTGATTCCAACTTATTGGTTATTTCCACGTGTGCAGTGATCGATCTAGCGGACGCACGTGTTGCCCCCTGAATAGTCGAAGCCTCTCCCCATGATTTCCACACCGAAACCCCGCGAAACGTCTGCCGAGCCGGAGCTCCGCATAGCCCGAACCATTTCAATCGAGGGAAATCCTTTCCGGTCTGGTCGGATATCTCGTCGAGAGCCTGAATATAAAAAAAAACCTGAACTAGGGGTGGCGAGAATTCCGTCTTGCGCGCTTTTACTTCGAAGTCACGAAGGGAGAGAAAACAATGGGAGAAAAGTTGAGGCCAACTGGCGATATGTCGCATAATTTGCCGATAACTCAAGCATTCCCGAAAGCGCGGGTGCGCGAAACAACGCGAGAGATTCTCCTCGACAAGTCGTGTTCAACGCCCTGGCCTCCGCTGTGAATCAGCTGTAAGGAATAAACGGACTTAGAAAGAATCTCGTCGGACCGCGCTCTGATCTTTTTTTTCCCTCCCATCGAAGATAGCGACGAGATAATGTTCGCGCCTCCCTTGGGAGCGAAGGATCGAATTTGTATATCGGCTTCCCACGAGGCCCGCGGCTGTGTCTTTCCGGACGTGTTCGCCACACTCCGAAATCGAGATGTAAGCTCGCAAGAGGGTGAATATGGCAAACGGCAAATTTCCGCGAAATCTTGGTAACTCCCGGCTCCTCCGAGTCGTCGGAGTTCCGCGTGTTCATGACCGGAAGTAACGAGGAATATACACTTGATGTCGCGCGCATTGAGGAAGAGGCCGGCTGAACACCGCGTACGGCTCGGGAAAGTTTCTCGTACACGAGGATAGTCGAGCGTCACCCGAGTAATACGACGTCGACGTAGACGGTATTATCATACGCTCTTGAATACAAAAGGCTTCTCAGTGTTGCGCGAGCTCGGAGACGTCGCTCCCTCGGCGCAAAGTTGTTCCTGAAGGAAGCGACAAGAAGAAAGAAAAAAATAATGGAAATAAAAGCCTTCTGAGCGGTTCTAACCGGCGACGCTCGCCGCGGAGAACGCGGTCTCACCCTCCGAGCCGGCTAATTTTCTCATGAAACTTTCCGACCGTCCATCCACACACACCCCCGAAGACTCGGGTAAAGAAATTGTTTCGTCGACGAATATTACCGAAGAATTGAAATTCGTAGAAGTTTCGGTGCGATTCGCTCTTGCACGGCGAAAAGGAGAAGTCGAGCTTCGGCGAAGATAAACAGAGACTTCGACGTTCAAGTTTCGTGCTCCTGGAGCGTGTTCCGGAAGACGCTCTCCGATTGCTGCGACTGGTGAACAAGGCGCGTTTCGGTGAGCGAACCAGCGCCGCGTTGCGGGCTGATGTGCATCACTGTTAGCCGTGTTATTTCGGCAAGAAACCGACTACAAGGGGAAATTGCAATCAGCCTCCTCAATCAATCCCACCCACGCGACGTCCCGGACCGTTAGTAACCTTAGCGAGACTTCCAATTACGACGGTAGCGACTATCCCGCGATGATACGGAATTGTTGTGACGTAGCTTGTTAACATCGGCAAGCTGCGTCACGGTACAGCGAGACCTCGTCAGCAGCGTCTCGTACATGCTCGGGATTACCGACAGTAATTGCAAACCCTGACCGATGAGACTAGCGAGTCAAAGGTGCTGACAAATTTCGTTGACCCAATTACACCGGGCCTGATGACGAGATTCGCGATGCCTCGAAGTTGAATTTTAAGACATTACTGCGAATCGGAAATCACTTTTGAGTTTGAACTTTAGATCGAAATTTTGCCTAAACTTTATTGTGTGCTTAAATTTCATCTAAAGTCCGAACCTAAATTTCATTTCAATGATATTGATATCAGACTCAAGTTCAATCTTAAGTTCAGACTCAAGTTCGATCTTGAGGTCAATATAATGCCTCAAAATTCGACCCTTACACTCCGCCGCTGGTTTTTCCCTGCTTTTCGGTCTCGACAAACGCTCGCTGAGAAGTTTTCCATCGACGGTAGGATTTTTGTTTACGAAACGCGAAGTGGAAATTCGCGATAGCGGTGCAACAGACCACATTCAATTGGAATGAATAACGCGTCGTGCTTAAAATCTTTCGTAAGAGACCTTTTACGACGTTGAATGTCGAGACTGAGAGGTCGCCATGCAGGCACAACTGGAATGGGAACGAGAAAAAAGTGCCTCTGTCGAATTCGTGTCCAACGCGAGGAAACAGAGTGGAAGTGTGAAGTGGAGAACGTTCTTTGGGAACCCTTAAATTTGACTCCAAAAAGGGTCATGCACTATTTAACCAGTCGCAGAATTGCACGGATAAAAGGCTGGGTCTTTGGCGATTCGTTCTGACGTTTTCAACCCATTCATGATTACCGACTTCAGCGAAATTACCAAATGAGGAGTCTTTAATATCGCATAAATAATCGCAGTTTTTTCAAAATAATAATAACAATAATAACTTGTCTTCCGATATCACAGTACTCAAATATTTGAAAGGAAAAAAATGAAAAAAAAAATGGGATGTTAATTATAAATACTATTAAAATTGTTTTTGATAACGGTAAGTTGTATACCAGGTAGGTTTAAGTCCCGCCCGGTAGCAAGAGTTTTGATCTCCGTGGCGCGGGCGAATAATTTTTCCCGCTCAGTTCTCGAAGTTGATTGTCGGAGTCGCCGCGTAGGGTGCGTCCTCGACGAGCGAGGCGACGGAGAAGCGTCGACGAGGCGCGCGAACTCGCGCAATCGATTGCGATATATCGCAGCAGCCCCCTAGCAGCGGCGGCAGCACCGGCACACTCCCCCAGCGGGAGCAGCGAGGGTCGCAGGGTGGCAGCTTGCAAGCGTCTCAGACGCGCGTGCGCCCGTTCGTCGGCGTTCCTATTGGCCGGCGATGATGTCATGCAGTCTCCCCTAGGTCTGCGATATCATCTGCGGGCTTTTCTGCAGTCGACACCGACCACTCGAGCGGCGTAGCAGCCGCTACGTTCACCGTACAAAATTTACACACCTGTGCTTACCTACGACGAGACGTGAGTCTCGCTTCCGTACTTGTGCGCTTTCTCTGAGGAGGATCGATTCGTCAGCCGGGTTTCGACAACAAACTGGCACGCCTGACACGGACGACGGACACGACCGGTGAGTCCATCAAAAGCTTCCCCGCCGTCCCACAGAATTACCTTGCGCCTCGAATATTTCATCCCCGACAGTCGCAGTTACCGACTCGTCGCGGACTTCTCATCCGTCGGGCGTTTCATGATTCTCGTGAAAAATGAATAAATACAAAAATTCCGCAACTTCCACGCTGACGAAAAATACCGGTGAATTCGTAGCTCGTTCGATGTCCCGATGGCTAAAAAAGATAATCAACTTCCGTTCCAGCTACCCCTGCATTATTCCGAGGACACGTGCGTGGGGTCATTGTGTCATGCTCCGAACTCATTCACGATTGTTTTCCGACCTCGCGACTCCCTTCCGCCGTCCACCTGCCGCCAATCCTATTTTTTCTTAACCACTAAATCCGATGTTCCGCATTCGAACCTTGGAGAGCTTTTCGGAGCCTCGTTAATTTATTTTTAACGATGTCGTCGACCTCGCTCCACGAAATTATTAATATATTCCCCTTATCGATACAACTTCTCTCTATCGCTCCGATGATTGCCGGTGTGCATCGAGCCGAGTCGCGCAGGAAGTGCTCGAGTGTCCCGTCCAAAAGTCGTTTCAGACCTCGAGGTTCCCGATAGCCGAAATGAGTCCCGATAGCCGAAATGAGGGGTGCGATTGAGGGTGATTTTTTCCGCTTCCTCGCGAGCCTCGAGGAGCGCCTCGTCGGCCAGCTGCGGGACGGCTTTGGTAATTATAGCGTGTCGAGCGGAGCAACGTAGGACCCTCGAGTGTTCACTCGCAAAGTCGGGCTGCTTTTGTGGGAGCTTGTTCTGAAAATGTGGGACAACGATCTTGGTGCCTCGGGGTGCTTCCGCATACTTTCTCACCGATAGATTCCCCCGCGTTTGACGTGGCGCGCACACACATGTGCGCGGAGTTCCTGGCATGCGATATTCCGCAGTTCCCATCCACTCTCGCACCTGCACCAGCGCCTGAGTTCGCCGGGCCGGCAACCACGACGCTTTCAGTCGCGTCGCGAACCCACCGACTCTATACACGTTTCCGAGAGAATTCCGGGCTTCGTCCGAAACTTTGCTCGTTTTCACCCCCCGCGGTCACCCAAAGTGGTTGCCCCCATTTATCAAATGCCGACGATCACAAGCGGTAAGCTTGTATCGTGTGTCGTGTTCAGCTTATTGTTCGAGGCTCCGGAGACTCTCCGGAGCCGCGATGAAATCAAACTCACGCCCGGCGGATCCGCCGCAGCGATGCGTCAGACACGGAACTTTTTCTCGTTCGGCCAGGCCGAACTTCACCGGTCGCACTGTTGACTCGGGTCAGGAACGTAATGGAGTCCCCTCCGTTAATCCGCCCGAGAGCTCTCTTGGAATCGTCAAACTTTCTCGTCATCGATTTAGTTTAATGTTGTTGACGCTCTTCACCCAGCGGCAAAGTTTCGTCGTTTCGCGGCACGAAGCTATGAGCAGATGACGGATTTATGAATCCTCGTCAACCCCTTCTCTACGACATCGTTTTCGCCCGCATCCGCGAGCCTCAACGGTGTCGTCGCATTCGTGATTCGTTTTGTTGGGCAAAGTGTAACTCGAGACCGCGGCTCGTGCCACTGTGGCAGATTATGCTTGTAAATGAGTCTCGCGACCTCCCGTCACCCCCACCCGTTTTACATTTATGACCTCGAGAGCAACGTGTTTGCGTACACCCGCCGAGCGCTGCATAATGCAACGGGGTTTAATTGCTCCTCGCCAACCGACGACAGTCAGACCGCACGGTTGCTTCTGTCCGTCCTGTCCTAAAAACTTCGGTTCCCAGCTTAGGCGCGAGACACTTCTTTCGAGACCGTCGACGTCACGAAATCCTGCGACGTCCGAAGCTTATCTTCTGTTTTACCTCTTTTCGATTCATTTTTCCTGTCCACCGGCGTTTCTTCTCCGGCAAAGGTCCCCGCTGTCCGTAGCACTCATCCAACCGATTTGCAACTTTACTCCCGATCGCTGAATGGCTTCGATCCCATTTCTCTTGACTGTGCATTGGAATCCAGTACCTTTATGGTACGTCTGAATTTATTGTTTGAAAAACACGTAATATTCACTCAACTTTGGGCGTATTGAGATCGAAGAGTAAATCAAACAGTGAGAGCCATGGGAGAATCACATAGTCTTCCGGTCTTCGGACATCCGGATTCTTGTCTCAGTCTGAATCCATCGCGAGTGATAAGATTGATAATATAATATTTTTCGAACTAGAAAAGCAGTGTCGCTCAAAAGCCGAAAAAACTGCGAGAGAGATAAAAAAAAATCACCTAGGTTCCCGGTCTTCTGGCATCGGTTAATCTCCTCATTCTCGGTCTATCATGAAAATTTTAATTCTGAAATAAAATGTACATGAAACTGGCAAATTATGATTCCCCAAAATTATTTTACTATTCCTCGGAATTGAGTGTCTTTCCGTTACGTTTGCATCTGGAATTCGAAGAAGACATAATATACACTCAACTCCGGCTCCACCGTCTGTCCTACCCTAAAAACTCCGGCTCCACAGCTTTCGCGCGAAAAACTTCTTTCGAGCCCGCCGACGTCACGAAATCCCGCGACGTCCGACGCTTATCTTCTATTTTACCCTCTTCGATTTCTTCCTCCCTCCGTCCTCCGGCATTGTTTTCTCCGGCATTGGTTCTCACCATCCGGAGCACTCACCCGACAGCTTCGCCACTTTGCTCCCGATCACCGAATGGCTCCGTTTCATCCCCCTCGACTCTCGACTGCTTTACTTTTAAAAAGATTTCCTCGTTGTCACTCATCGTCGTCCCCTCCTCTTCCCTCCAGCTCGTCCCTTCGACCACTCTCGATCCTCAGCTTTCACCCCCTTACACTTCTTCTTTACTCCCTCTAATCCCATTCGAGTGTTTATCGTTCCTCTCTCCCTCTCATCCCTTTTCTCTTTAATAACATTGATTGAACACCGCTCGACTCTAAACCACTTTCCATGGTCATTGCCGGCAATCCAGCGATCCTTCGAATACATTACAAAGCTCTCAGACTTATTTTTTTTAGAGTTTCCGGTCCTCGTACGGGAATCGGGCGATTTACCTTCGCAGCTCCCAACTTTTCAAATCAAGTACCCGGGGTGGTTTTCTCCCCATGGAAGAGGGAGCCAAAACTTTTCGCGATACCTCAGTGCGGAAACGCACTCTCAGCGATTCGCGTGCCTTCTCACCGGCCTCGTCGTTTACGAGCACTAAACTCGCTACTTGTTTCAACCCCCGAAGATTCGGCAATACAGCCGTCGAAGCGAGACATTTCTCACAGAAGTGGGACGCTTTTACACGCTCGTAACGCGTTTACATGGCCCGTCGGAACTTTACCGATCGTCCCGCGTCCTGACCGACACCCTAAATCGTGTACGTCGTAAAAGACTGCGTCGCTGCACGCGTGATTCTGGCCGGCTCGTAACGGTAATTATTATGGCGCGATGGAGTCCGGAGAGACGATCGGTACATTTGGGCCGTGAGTGTCTCGTTAAACTATTTATACAGCGGTGGTGAAGTTGAGTTTTATGTGCGGTCGATTTGTCCCGATCGCTGCCGAATCCATACGAAGGCGATTCGCGGGTTCGCTCCGATCGCGCGTGTTAATCGCCCGGGCTCAAACTGCCCGGTCGAATCTTCCTTACTGACTGTGGTAACGGTTGAAATACTCCGAGTCCCAAACAAGGTCGCTTCCGTGTAATACGCGCACCGTGGCTGTTCGTTTTCATACGTAAATAATACATGTAGGACTCGGGGGTTTTCGTTGCGACGGAGAATCAGACCGCCCTTCGCCCGTATAGCGGGGTAGCTCGTGCGTCACGGGAATAGTCTCCCTTTCTCCCTTCGCTTCGCCTCCTACGTCCGCTCTGTGCTCACCATATTTACGAGGTGGAAGCTCGGCGAAGAAATAAGAATACGCGCGGAACAAAACGAAACGGGAAAACGGCAAGCGAGTAAGAAAAATAAACGGAAGGAAAATTATTTTCTCGCTATCGTCGGCGAGTTTTCTCGGTCCCAAACTCGACTGCTGTGCGAACTACATCGAGGATCTTCCGTCTCCAATTTTTTTTTTTAATTTATTTTTTTTTACATTCTCCGTAGCTTCTTTTGTGCTTGGTAATTCCGTTCTTGGCGGTAGGGATTTTTTTTTGTTCACCAGGCGGTGAGGCGTGTAGCTCTTTCGGAAGGTCAGGATCGCGGAGAACCCGAGAACTGCGTAGTCGCGTGTGCGCTGGCTCCGAGGTTCCCCAGTGCGAGTTCCGCTTTCTGTAAGGCTTCCTTTGGAAAAAGTTCAGCGGTGAATTATTACAGGAAAAATGAATAATTCGAACCCCCTCGAGCAATACATTTCCCGCGGTTCGAGTCGCGAGGAATGTACCCCGAACTCTTTTGGATCCGCTGATGTCCATTCCACGATGTCATTATCATCGGCTGGAATCTGTAAGGCATTCTCAGAAAGGGGCAAGACGGTCCTTAATTTGGGACGAGACGCTTTTCGCGACCGAAATGACGAACCGATGCTCCATTTTACCCCCCACCTAGCGCAAGCGATAAGATCTGGGGCCGGGCACGACGTCCGTGAAGCTACATACACGGCACTTTTGGGGTGCCAGGCTACGATACACCTCGTGCCTAGAAACGAATTACAAGCCACGGCGACGCAAAGTGAAAGAACCCCAGTTAGTTGGTTCCCTAAGTCGGCTATATATGGAAAAAAAAGCGTAGAAGGAATTGCTCGATACACGGGGACCTGCGCTCCCCTTATCTTTAGCGATAACGACCGTTCGATGGATCGAACGACGCCTAGGAAAAAAAAAAAAAAATCAGAACGGAAGCTACCAAACGCCCGTACAGGGAAGGGACGCGAAGGATCGATCGAGAAACCAAGGGAGGGTCGCCGATGGGGTGGCAGGGGAAAATAATATTTTTCGAGGCCAAAAGCCTGGCGGATAGGCAAAGGCAAACATCCTTGCTGTGATTCTGCCATCACCGGGTCACGTCTGGTTATCAAAGTCATCTTTCACTTGCTCTCGCCCCGCTCTGCCGCCTTGGCTGTTCGTGCTCTCTGGCAGCGAGGAACCTCCGCACTGCAGAAGTTGTCGAACTCGGTGAATTCGTCAAAGCTCCTCTTCCCTTCGATCTTCTCCTTCCTGTGCACTCCCTGCATCGGGCCGCGATCTTGCTGTACGCCGACCCGAGTTGGAGTCCGTCCAACTTTCGGTAGAGAACGGATCGTTGTCCGCCTTTCGGATTCCCCGCGAAGTTCCGCGGAGGCGTCAGCCTTCGCCGAGTCGGCTCGACGATTACTGCGATGAATATCTCTCGGCGGTTCTTGCTCGCACTTTCGAACGGATTTCGTTCGAGTACGATCTTCGATCGGCACTCGAGAACCAGCAGTGGTACGGTTGGGTATGAATAGTACGGCAGTTGGATATTATTTGTTCCGAATAGTCGGGATTCAGAGTCATCCAGATTATCTGGGATTTACGGTTATGTCTATCGCTGATAGTCGCCCCTCACGCAACATCCTCAGGGTTAAGTGGCTATCGACGTTTCATTCTCATCGGGAAAGAATCTTGAGCAGGATGGAACATCTTTTGGAACGGACTACAATTGTTTGTTTAGTAACCTAGGGCATGGCGCTCCATGGACCCATGGCCATGGTTCGACCAAACAAGTTGTTGGCTGGATCAAACAAACAGCTGATTCGACCAAACAGTTCCAACTTGCCACTTACGCTATCTACTCTAAAAACAAAAAGAAGAATTGCTGATCGGACGAGAGCTTGCCTGAAAAAAAAACATCGTACAAGATTTGTCACGCTGCTCCGAATTGTTGCGACCCGTTGAGGGGCTTTCGAGGATTGTCTCGGATACTGATTGAGAATATACACAATCCCTCATACTACGATCGCACCAGCAGCATCTCGAGTGGGAACGGGACATCTCGAATGGGTGACTCATAGCTAGCTTTGTCGAACGTTTCGCCGTTTCCTCCTTCGGCGTTGCAGTCGCTGCAAGCGGTTGTTACGCATCGGGGCATCTCGCGATCGATGTCCTCTTCTCTACTCCTATAACTGTACTGTGCTCTCGTCCGAGGCTAGTCTACGTCCTGCACAAATCTAGATTGATGTTAGTTACGTCTCCGCCTCTTGGCTCTCCGGAGCCCATATGATTTCCCTTTATATATCGACCCCTCCCTGGCAAGCCCGGGAGTGGAACATTTTTTTTATCGTCATCCTGTTCTCATTCTACAGCAACGATTCGTCCGGGAGCGTTCTACTCGGAACTGATGCGTGCATTTCTGATTTTTTTCCACGTATAAAATGTATCGCCATTCCATACATTTCAGGTATTCTATATAAAAAAAAAAAGTAATAATAAAAAGTGTTCTCCCCAGCCTCGACATTGAAGTGTTCGAGAAGCGTGCGGCGTCGCCGGCCGAGCGTGTAAACGTTCGCCAGGGGTTGCCGTTGCTGAACGCCGAGCAGCCCCGAGCTGGCGGTTGCCTTCTCATAAATCGCTTAATCGCTGCTTTTCACGGATCAGAAAGTTTAGAAAAAAACTTTTACGTACCCCGCTTGCGGAACGAAGAGTCGGCCCTTCCGTGGCTCGAGAATGCTTGATGCGCTGTCGTGAAAAAATGAAGAAAAAAGAAAAATTCCTGCGACCGTGCGATCTCGCAAGTTCGCATTCCTCCGCAGACTATTTACGCTCGACGAGTCGCTCCGCGGCCCGAGGTTTGATAAGTTTTTGCCTCGACCGTCAAGGCGGGGCATCTTTTGAAATAGCTGATTCGGCTTGAAAAATATACGAGGCGTTTATGGGCCAAGACACGAACGAAGGTGGAGATTTTCTTAATTGCAACGCGATAAGTATCCCACCGATTTCTAAGCCTTCGGATATTTGCTTTGGAAAATCCTCCTCCTGAAGAATCTTCAATTTGCACCCGCTTTGAAAAACGCATCTAAATGACGTTGCCTTTTAGAATGTTTTTTCCCTCGTACCTCCTTCAAACATTAATTGCGAACCGTTTCAATGGGTACGAATAAAATTTATTTTGACTGAGCAATTAATCTCCTATTCATCGTCGTTTCCTACGTAAGGCTTTAAGATTCACGACGAGACTCAATGTATCGATATAAAGGATACAAGTAGATAAAAATTTCACGAAAAATCGGGTGATTCCACGATACAAGTCAGAGCCAAGCGCAAAATGGTTGTTTCCTTGCCCAGGAGTTTCCCCACCGTCAGTCCGTCCATCCTCGTACGTTAAACAACAAATGGATTCATCTCTCTCTCACGCACCTCTCGAGTGCATCCTCGACGTTCAAAACCGCTCCGACGTTCGCGAACGTGCACGCCTGTCTGGAGACTTGATTGCGAAACGAGGTGAAATATACACAGCGAAGGCTCAACGAATGGGTCGTCGATATACGTTGGCTACGAAGCGCACCTACGTACCGTGTTCATGAATGAGGCCGAGGAAGGAACGAACAAACATCGACGTTGATCGAGCCACGTCTACGGAGCAACGGATATCCGGATACCGCATGTGTCTTGTTCGGCTACGTGGGATACAAGTACCGGCATCTAGATTGAACACCACACCACACATCGTGTGTCATCGCGCGCAACGAGCCAGGGAAACAGCGGTAGAGATGAGAAAATCACATAGGCGCTCAGTCTTCTCGCATCCGGTTCATCCCCTCATTCTCGGTCTGATGAGACAACCTATATGAAACTGACGGAGCATTATTCCCCAAAATGACTTCACTACATCGAGGAAAGGATCGGATAAAAATTACAGATCATCCAAGAATTCATTGCGTCAGGTCCGAGAATTTTTACCATGATATCTAAGAAGAACGGTTTTTAATTATTGTCAACGGTAAAATAATTTTGCGTACTTTGCTCTGCCTTTTTATTCCGTGTTCCTGGTCCGAGTTTGGAGATGAGACTTGGTGAACCAGAGGGAGAGCCTGTTAGACGAAGAAAACTAACGCAACCGAGGGACGTTGCCACCCCGTTTGCTCGTCGCAACAGCTAACGGTGTGTAGTCGACAGCCCCGAGGCTGCGCTTCCGGTTTTCCGCGCGTCCCCAGCCACCGGAGAACTCGTCGATCAGCCTGCACACATCGCGTTCCAGACTGCAGGCCTTCCTCGGGTTTAGCACACCCAATGGCAAACATTCCCGACCAGCCCGCCCGAGCTACGCAGTCAAACACTCTCTCTGGCGCGCCTGCACTTCTGCAGACGGATAAGCGAAGAGGAAGAGGCGTGCGGAACACAGGGACCATAATGATCATCCGGCGATGGCTGTCAATACGTCGCACATACCGTTGCGTGCGTTCCATCCGACGTGTATCAATGTCGGGGCTCTCCCGTCGTTTTTCGATTACGTTCTGCGCTCGTGTCGGCGAATAGCAGCTAAAAAAACCGAGAAAAGAGTAGAGTACGAAAAAGGGGGATGAAACGTGGAAATCACCGGGGGGTGAGACCAATGAGAAAATAGAGGTGTGAGTGTTGCACACACGGATTGAAGCGATCGCCGACATCGATTGCTCCCGGTTCTTCCCGTTCTTTAATCTCCAATATTTTTTCTTTCCCGATTAAATCACCCATCCGCGCCAGGTTTGTACGAGCCGAATTCATCCGAAGCCGGAACATTTATTTTTCCTATGTATAATCTTTCATTCACCCACGAGCTGCGCCTCCTTTTATCGTCGGTGCGCGGCTAATTAGCTCGCGACGGTTGCCGAGAGCCCGGAGACTCCCGATTGATCGGTGTAATCGTTGGAATCGGCCCGATATCGGAGCGGCTCGTTGTTATTGGGACAGAAACGCAAATCCGACGAGCTCAAATGCATAATCGAAACGACGTGCGGCGTATCAACCCCCTGGGTGTATCGCGGTCTGCGCTACTAATTGGACTGCTTCATAAACATAACTCGCTACCCCACGTTTTCCTGGCTGTCTCGCTCGCGCTCACCCTTGGCTCTGTAACACGATCTCCCCGTTTCCCACCCTTCCGGCTTGCCGTCCGTTCCCCTCCGGCCTCCGTCTCTGTTCGCTCCGCAATTCCTCTCGCTCCACTCGACTCCCTTCGATCTCTTTCGGAACGAGTGGTCGGGCATCCGCACCTACCGCACCTCGATCGGACCGGACAGACGAGAAACACGCGTTCATCTTCCACCGCGGCCACTCCGAGCTATTTTCCGATTGGCTAGTGTCCATAATTGAAGTCGGTTCGCAATCCCTCGAGAAGGACACACACGATCGAGAAGTCCCGCCAGTCCCCACCGCCTTCCCGACAGCGCCCGAGGAGGTAAACGCTCGTAAAACGCTCGTGGAAGCGGAAAACGCTTCTCCGTTGCTCTCAGCCAACGACCCAAGGACGGCGAGAATCCTCTCTCAGCGCCGGTAAGAGACACGAGGGGGAGACAGCGAGTAACTCCTACGACGCCTCTGCCAAATAACGATAGATTCTGGATGCTATGTGTTTTGGGTTACCTATACGTCCAGAAGCCCTGATTCTCCTCCCACGCCCAAAAGTCAATTGGCTGAAATCTCGCCTGCTCACTCGGGCCGATTCCGGCGAATCCTGGAAAATCCCGTCGAGCGAATTGCTTTTCGGCGGGATTAGAACAGATGAAAATCTTCTGCGTACTCCGCAATCAATGAATTGACCGAGCTTGCGATTTATTTGTCCGCTTTTCTTAGCAACGACCTCCAAGGGTGCTTTCCTTCGACTGGCTTCCTTTCGAGCTGAGAATTTTTACTTACAAAGCGCGTTTCGTAATTCATAGTTTACCGGCTGCGGTGAAGAAAGTTCATTGCAGTTTTTCATGGCGAGTGCGGTGTTTCGATTGCCGTTTAATTCCAATCGCTGAATCCTCCGTGCGGTTGGATCTAATTTGAGGAAGTCGTGGCGACAGGCAAATTGAAAACGTCTCGTGGACGTAAAAGCTGGACATGAAGTGTTGCACCGTAAATGCGATAACGCCGTATTTAAAATCGTTGGTGTTTGAATGAATTTTCCTGGTATATTTTTCTGTACCTTTATATTCGGAATTTAATTCTAAACGTATAAGTGTGAACGTCGCGTAGGAGAATACGACGGATAAAAAATCCAACAACCTTAAAATTGACTTTAAATTAATAAAAATGAAAGTAAGCGAAGGCTAAACCGAGAAGTTGCTAAAAGGAAAGCGTACAAAAGAAGGAAACAAAGAGATCCAAGAGCAAATCCCGCTCGCGAAAATACCGATAGATGAGGGTTTCGATTGCTCACTGATTGACGACAATAATCGCTCTTCCGCAAGAGGCTGCAGGGCTCGGATTACTCATCTCTCGAGGAGTCTCGTCGCCTGGTTTTATTATGATTATTTATTGAAATTCCGTCGACTCTGTTGAATTCTATAATATTATATCAAAAGATATGGTGTCCATGCCGTTACGAGAATCAGCGTATTCAAATAACCTCGTATACTTCAGCTTAAAATAGCATGAAATCTATTACTTTGATACCGCGAATTTATTCCATTCCTCGAATTCTCCAAATGAAACTCTTCCGCGATTAAATTGAAAAATAACGAGAATTCGACTGCTTATCGAAAACCTAATCAGCGCCCATTTAATTAATTGCAGTCCACAAAGCTCTCCCAAAGCCATCAAATAAGAGTGGTTTTCGGTAATTATTATTGGACCATCGCGAAAGAAATGGTTTATCATTGAAAAATAGAACTTTAATGGAGAAAAACCCATATTAGAAAAAGCTCCACTTCTTCCTTGGCGGATCAACCACCGATAATCCACGACCGTGACCCAACGCCTGTCCGACCACACTGGTCCCTTTCCACTTACGACGTTTCGTTCGGCGACTCGCATCAAAGCGACTCGGCTCGACCGCAGCTGTTTCTGATCGAAGGCTTTCAATTATGAACTAATTACAGCACGTGGGGCGTGTGTAGCGAAGCAATTACAAGTACGTGCGACATCTGCCAAGCACGTAGACGTACCGAGAGGCCCCCGGTACAGCTTCTGTGCTCCCGTGCAACGTTCGCGCGCGGTCGTCGTTAGTAACATTGCCATGTGGCGATACACGGATCCGAAGGGGTTGATATTCCGTGGGCCGAGCGTTGCGTGTACGCGACGCGTGTAGCCACGTTGTTGGCTCGTACACCGGCTGCTGGTACCGTGGTAAGGCAAGGGTGGATGGGAAGGGTCGCTCGTCTCTCGTCGGCTTTTGAAAATGACTTCGGTACGAACGATTCGGGTGAGAGTACGCAGAGCAACGGCTGTGCATCGATTAAATCTCATCGATGCGTGACAATGCCGCTCGCACCGTCGCTCTTTAATAATACGGCATTGTTGCATCGTTCGCTGCATTATCGACCGAGCAACCTGCCACGCCAAACCCCACCGAAGCCCACGTGAAGGGCAACCATCGCGCCGATTTCCCGGTGCGTGACTGCTGCGCGCGGTCATCGATGAGATAGTCATTGGATCCGGAGCTATCGTCATTGATTACGTTCAAATTATTATCAAGTCCTCCCGATTTCGATATCACGGCCGGGAATCCCCGGTCTTCATCCAAAAAGACGCAAGATATTTATAAACAACAGTGTACACTACGATAGTTTGGTTGTACATGGATCACCGAACGATCTGTCTGAAATGTGGTGTCGACCTTTGGCACCATCTACTTTTTTATCTAGACTTTTATCATGCCGACTTTTTGTCATTCATGAGTAGAGTTGCTCGGCGTCCAGATTCCGTCCAGATACTTTTGTGCGGACCCTTCATTGTGTGTTCGGTGTTCAACTGCCTGCGTGTAAGATGTTTCGATACATACTTTTTTTTGTAGACTCGACAGGTGTACAGTTGGTCTCCAACCCCGCCTGACGAGAAATACGATACAGTGGAAGCACGAAGGGACGATTTTTCCCTCTCGACACTCGATTCCCGTAGCGGTCCCCGAACCTCTTGCGCCGAGCCAGATGCCCCGCAAGTTTTAGGATTCTGCACCCAGTCCCGATGCGAAAACAATGCAAAGACGTTCCGGAACATACAAAGTCGGTGGATAAACGGCGGCGCACGAAGATTCTCCATGGTTAGACACAGCGAGTCTCTTCCGCTCCCGTTCCCCCTGGCAACATGTGCGTCATCCGGACATCGTCTCCTTGACTCCGTAGCTACCGAGCTCCCCGCGATATGACAACGCGGGCCGAGCCAGGTTCATTCTCGGCGTTCCCTGCTTCTGCCACGTGACTGAAATACCGATTCGACACTCGCTCCTGCTGAAAGCCCCTGAAAAACCACCCTCTTTTGCGTGATATTCGAGCTGTTTTACGTATGGAGGCCAATCCTCGCCGAGGTTCTCGACAGAACGAGGGGCGTGCTGCGAATGCAACGATCTTTCCCCCGGTTTGCCAGAACATCGATGCTGAAACGTTAATTATTGCGTACACCTATCCAATTTTTTTTGGCAATTTTCTCATCGTCCCGGCGGGTTTGTTACCTGACTACGCCTTCGAGCTTCAAGGTGGGGCTCAGCTCGGATCGGTGCAGCCCGCTATGGTCTGCCAGGCTATGATGTAGTTGGATGATTTTGAAACAGGTATAGCAACTGTGAATGAATATTTCATATTCGTCATCGTAGAAGAGAACGAGGCAAAATGGGACAGTGGGTTAAAACGGGACCATGGAAGTAAACGCAATTTTTTAATAATTTTTGTATGTTGGCAAATGGCGAGTAGGATAAAACGTACTTGAAAATTTGCATTTTTAACTGAATGGAGCATCGAAAAATAATTAGAAAATTGAATCTGACCTCCACCGTCACTTTTGCTTCTCCAGTTCAATTTTGCTCCGCTCTCCCCCAAGATTGGATTCTGGCGTGAGTAATGAAGAATCTGTGAATTATGGGACTGTTACAAGCCCGAATCGACGACATTGACGGGTCGTCGTTTTGTCGTTCCACCGTGGGGTCAGTCAGTGAAACACACCCCTTGTGGCCGGTCCTCGAAAAGCCCGGCAGCCGGGGAGCAACGGCGAGTCTACAAAATCCGGGCCCATGCAAAGTGAGCTCGTCGGTGTTGTTAGATTAAAGCCCAACCCCCTCGCGATCTCTCTCATTCATCCCTGCAGCCCCATCGCACAACGCCCCGGATACCTCCGGCGTTGCGTCGCGTCAAAAACCCGGGCATGAGTCATCACCAGCGAGAACTGCGGGTGGAACGCGAGCGTGTGGAATTCTCGATAGTTTCTTCCATTGAGGAAGAGCACTCATCATCCTTTCTCTTGTCGGAGAGTCGCTCCGTTTCGTGGCTGATTCTCGATTATTTCAGACCTACAGACAAATTTTCTATAGTCACGAAAAGCTCGTTACATAAGAACCTTATCAAGATTGTCAATTCGTACACTGCTTCGTAAAGAAATTCGTTCGTCTCTAAAAAATGTTTTTCACCTTCTCTGTTTCAGGTGAGTCACGACACGGACATTTTACATGTAAAACTACTCGATCGACGTCAAAAAAGGTTTGTTTTAAATTTCCTTCGGCAATCCCGCGAAATAGTTGCGCGAATACGCGATTCGCGAAGGTCCCATCCAATATCGTAAAGTCTCAGGAGCTCACGTCGTACAGTATATTCGTGTGTTCGATATCGCTGCTACTTTTCTCGAAATGTCTTTTAAATCTCGGTTCTTCGACTGGCGTATATATTTAGAATTTCCACTTTCGACCTCCGCCACCTCCTCTTCGCCCACGGTCGGTGGAAAATCGTTGTTCCTGACCCTTCGATCATTCCCATGGTAACGATTCTCTTACGCTCTCTCGAAACCTTTCGACCCATTAATCTCGCTCAATGTCGTACTTAATATAACGCTCGGGCAATTATTCCGCCTCCGTTGGTTAATTATTGAAGCGCAGTGGGAGCCGAGCAACGAAATACCTTATTGTTACGCCGCCAGGGGGAAATTTCCTACCCTGTCGGACAATCCCGACGCATCAATCATCCCGGAATGTGTTGTCTGCTCTTCTTTTGAATATTCACAGTATTCGCTCCAACGTCAGTTGAGATTTACTCGAGCGGACAACGTAATCGAAGTTTCGACGATGCTCGACGAGTGAAGATCATTAAAAAAAAAAATACACATACAGTTTGCAAAGATAGCGTATTCACCATTCGAGTTTGGAGGCGGAGTGGTTTACATCGAAATTTCCGAAACCTGGCAACGCGCAGCGACCCCTCTCGCTCGATTTGTGAGTTTAATAATCATTATTTCGCGAGTCTACTCTGCGAGCCACCGCAATAATTGCGCTCTCCTCCGTTCACAGAGCACAGGGCTTCTCGCTGCGAGGCTCGTCTGGATTTACGGTTGTCCGAGGGTTCGTTCGGCCCCTCGCTTCGAGAGTTTTTCCGCTGTACACGCCTTCGTCCCCGTCTTCCCCTTTTTCTTCTCTCTTTCATCGACACCTCCGCCGGCAGTCGCGAAGGGCCGAAACTTTTCCTCAGCCATTTAATCCAATTCCCGGCCGCCGGGTCGTAGCGACTGCCCACAAAAGAGCCCGACAGTAGCGAAGAGAAGCAACGAAGAATGAGTAGAAAAAACGCTGGTAGGGGTTCGAGAGTCCTCGCGACGAGGAGTTGCGAGAGCGCGCCTGTCTTCAGCATTGCCCGATGAGAGGTGCGCGGTCCTCCGCGTGTCAGGAGCTCACTTTGGGTCGGCTCCGAGTCTGCGAAACGTTTTCTCTCGCCTCAGGAGCTCTTCCGGGCGCGCCTTACGGCCCGCTTGCGTGCTTCGGGCCAGCCTCGCACCTCGATTCTTCGATGATCGCTCGAAGGGAGGAAAAAACTCCCATCTCGTCCGACCGATGAAGACCGCGGCGCTCGGTAGGGCTCCTGAAAATTTCATAAGCGATCTCTGGCGAAACGTCACACTGGCACGGAAACAATGAAGGTGGAGAAGGACGAAGGTGAAGCCACTATTTCGCAAAACGACGCAGCATCCGGCACAATGGAAAAATACCGCCGGAGAAAAAGGGTCGCATAAAGGATCTTTCCTTCTGCCCCGGTTACCGTAGCAGCAGCTTTTCCATCTCGCGCACTCCTGTTCAATCTTTCGAGTTCGCAGTCGGATGAAGCGTCGGGGTGGATGATGAGAGTGGCGCGGCCGGAGGGGGGAGGGGCGACTTAGCTCGAAGAGAAACGAAGAAAAGAATCTTTTACTGAAAGTCCTCTCTCCTCGAACTCTCACGCGGATTTCATCGTTATTGCGCCAAGGTCTTCCGGACTGTCGATCTCACTGGGAACTTACAAAAAAAGACCTCGAGGTTTCTATGCATTGACGTGTTTTTTTTTTTGGCTTGTGTGTAATTTTTTTTTCTGGGATTGATTGCGCGTTAGAGTTTAGGCCACTCAATGGCAACACCATTTGCGCAGAATGGATTCGCTAGGGGTCGCGCTGCCGGAAATTCTAAAGACTCGTCTGTGGATTCCTTGGAAGCTTCACGCTGAATCTCCTCTCGCGAAGCGCTGCGCTGAATGCCCTCGCGACACACGAGGACGAGGCTTTTCGACGGCGAAGTCGAGGGTGAAGAAAGCGACGGGGAATGAAAGTGAGAGGAGAAATTTCTCATTTGAGGAATGGGGACGAATCTCGCTGACGCTGCTCTGCGTCGCAGGCTCCCTTCATGTAAGGCGCGAACCCTGTCCCGAGTCTTCATGGTCGAGTATCGTCGCGTACACGGTTCGTATTTCGTTCTCTCCCGGATGCTGCGAAACGTGCCGGAGTTTCGAGAAAATAATAATCAAAAGTTTCGAGTCAACTCGATTGGTGTTCGGAAAAGTTGCGAGTCAACTCGATTTGGCTTCGATTTGTACCGTCGCGCATTTCATATTGATCCGAATCAGGCAAAGAGGAAGTAAATGACGATCGAGTTACCCCTTGGCTATGAATTGACTGTTAACTGACAACAAATTTTGTTTGTAAATGTTCTGTCGAGAATTGAAATTTTGGAGGCCAATTTCGTCAATGTGCCCGACTTTGAGATTGCAGCGGCTACTGAAGACAAATTTAACTATTTGACTGCAACTATGAGCGGTCAATCGGCACATTGGTAAGTTTTTTTAGGGTTTTTTTTTCGCCTGTCCTCTCAGTCGTCGTAGCTCAGCCTATCCAATTCGTAGGTCCATTTTGTCCCGTGTTCGCTGCTTCCATTTTTCCCATCTTGCGGCGCAGTCTCGACTATCGGGACTCGATCGATCACGAAAACAACATATGGGCTTCTATGAAAATACTTGACATCCGCATTAAATCAAAGCCTGGCGGATCACGGGCGGCACCGCAGCGGTTATTTATATTTGTCCTCGCCCCACGGTAATTCCACTTTTTAATGCTATTCCATCCTATTAATATCGTTGCTCCGGGCGCGCCAGTGTCGTTTCCTTTGTCATGTCGCGATTTGGGAAAAGCCTCTCGCGGTAGGAGAGCCTAAGCTCGGAGCATGTATCATTCCCGTGCCGGAGCTACCCTCCCGGGATTATAATTTTCAAGGGGGGTAAAATGGTTCCCATTTATCGGCCAAGAGCTCATATCCTTCGCAGCGTGCGGTCATCAGCAGCCCTTCGAATCCTAGGGGAGAGGAAACGAATTTTCTCATCCGATCCGCTGCCTTTTTCGACTCTTGCACGCACCATTTTTGATCCCCGACCTTTCCCCGTACGTCGATGAGACCAAAAAGCCGATAAAAACATTTAATCGTCGGTCCGGTGTCACGAGCACGAGTTCGCCTGGATCTTTCTCTTGTTTTTTACGCACTGGAATCGACAGGACGTGTCATTGTGTCGAACTCTTCGCAACTGGCGAAAGCAACAACAAAAAAAAAAGATCGAAGGTTTTTATCGAGCCCGAAGTGTTATCGCATTTGATACCGAAGCGCATGGATGGTTCTATATATTGGAGCGCGTGCGGTGGCGGTCAGTGACGAGGGATTCGTTAGAACCGCGGCGATTCGGTCGATGGGGATGACAGCCGCAGTCGGAGGGCGTTTTTCCCCGCTGCATTCGACCGGTCGGTTAACGCCTGACGTACCGGCTTGCGTTTCCTCATTCTGTCGGACATCGTCGGCTATAGCGTAGATTTTCTGTGGAACACTTCCTCACGTTGTTTCGCGAAGTTCGAGAATGGACAGATTGAAAGGCTGATATTGAACTCATACCGCTGATCCATATTGCGAACTGACGTTGGACAAATTCTCGGGGTACTTCAAATACCCATCTCCAAAAATTCTTAACGAAATTATTTACACCTGGAGAAATTATTTTTCCACCAAGTGCACCACAAACTAATATTTTCCCTTCTTATAAAAAAATGTACATTCATAAAATTTCGTTTCCCGACTTTACACTTGAAGGCCAATCATTCTTCAGCTTATAGCGTTGATATCAGCTGAACGAAATCTCGAACGTTTGTACCCATCCAAATTTGTTCCTCGGATCTTCATCTCACAACTGAGATATTGAGATTGTTCGTTAGGCGACCGGCGTGCGCCAACCTCCCTGGTTCAGTTATCGCTGCACCACAGAATCTCGATGTATTTGCCTGGCTCCGATATAAATCGACCGAACTGTTTCTGGTTTCGCCTCGCTGCTAGAGCTCCTATACAGAATGCTCCGCGTCCCTCTCATTTAGGCTTTCCCCGAAGAACCGTTGATTGTATTACAGCAAGCATCGAGCGGGGCCAACTTGCCACTTAGAAGTTAGCACAGAATTTGAACGCAATTACGTAGCCGAGACAGACCGCCCTTTGAAATCAGTTCGTCACTCGCCAATGAGTTTCCACTCTTCCTCCTCGGTATACGCTGTTTGTTTATCATTGGGTAGAGGCAAACGACTCGGGTATCGATAATGCTGAAAAGTAAATGTATGGACAGCAGTCGTGCACATTTTACCCTGGCATTTTCGCAAGAGTCGTCGGGACTTTGGTAACAAATTTTTAACATTACAGCGGGCACTAATGAGATCCAGAAAAAACCCAACCAGGCCCTGATCGGATCCTGAGGGAACGCACCAAATTTTTTATCGAATTCGAATCGAACACCGTAGAGTAAAATCACTTTCAGAGCTCCGATGAAATTTGGAAAAAAAACTCAGCCGAGCCATGACCAGCGCATAAGGGTCCAAAATTTTCACCAGACGTATGCAAATCGAGCAAAGCAATGGGAAACTCCCCCCAACTTAACTCTCATAATTGAGCACACCCTCGACTTACGTAATCATTGAATAAGGCTCCTCCGAGCCAACTCGCATAGAAGGCGTGCGCATGCGCACTTTGATACTAGTCCGCAGGTCATTCTTAATTCATCGCCTATTCCACAAACTCGAAAAGAAGTTCCTAGGTAATATTGTACCTCTCCTGCAGGAGAACACTCGGCCCATCGCGTTTCCACCCTGCGATCAATATTCATGGACGAGGCTGTAATAGAATTTGCCTCAATGCCATTCGCGAAACGCTCCGACGTCCGAGCGGCAGATATGCAAATGATTGTGTAGATACATACACCCGAATATATATACATATATATCAACAACGCGACTATATATACAGCACAGTCGGAACATTGCTATATATGGAGGGGTTGTTATGTCAGTGGTGTGGTCCGCGAGCCTCGAGGGTGCCGGATCCCTCGGATCTCCCCGTTCTCATCCCAGTCCTTGCGTGCAAACGCCCTCGATTCTCGACGAAGGAATCCGCGATACGTGGACCAACGCATTCGGATCGGAAGGAGGAGCCGCGACACCGCAGACACCTGGATCGTAAGCTCGTACGCGTAGAGTACAACCCGCAGCCAATCGTCACGGAGATTCGGACCGCAGAGGGCTTGCAACGTCCGCATACCGCCGATCTTACAGCTTCGTCGGTTCGCCCCGGGAGAAAGAAGCGGGTGAAAAATAGATTAAAACGTGAACCGAGCGTTCCACCGGACCTAGTCGTAGGTAAATAAATGTGCGAGGTACCGCGGACTCGAGGGTTGGTTAGGTTCGCTCCGCTTCCGAGAGCATCGCCCTTCGTCCCTTCATCTCGCACCGATTCCCCGGAATGTCTCGGGGAATTTTATGGAATATCGAGTGGGGCATCGAGGCGCGGTGAATTTCGGAGGTATGGGAAGGATATATGCAAAAATTCACGAAATTCTTCCCGACGCCAATTCTCCGCGATATTCCCAGACAGAATTTTTTTGGCGCTTCACATTGGAGTCTGATGAAGGAAGGATGAAACCCAGTCAGATCTCAACCCGGTTTCTATCTAATGCTCTAAAATGCCTTCCACGATCATTGTCAGATATTTAAAAAACCGTCAAGTTAATGGAAGTTTCTCTGAAAAAAAAAATGTTTTGTTCGGTTATCAAATTCACCAATTCTTCAGAATGCCTCGATTGTACACAAAAGTCTTCCCGCTCAAATAATTTCTCCACCGGGCAGAAAGTGTCTGAGCGGCACATCGGCTGATTAAGTCCAAACAGAGCCCAGACCGGCCAGCGCTCTAAAACGCCCTACCGAGCTCTTTGGCGAAGATTAAAAAAACGGGAATTGGAGTCAACGGAAGTTTCTCTTGATACAATTTGTCGATACGCAATCGAACGCGTGTACTATTAGCAGCTTATGCAGCGGAGCGACGCGCCGACACACGCGGGAGGAACCGAAGGGATCGAGCTCGTCACGGTGGTTCATTAGTGATTTGGCGAGAGTCCTGCCTGGATGAATCGGCAACGGGCAGGCCTCCCTTTGGGGTATCGCTCACACTCTCCGGTATCGCGAAATGACGGTTGTTCGAGCGGCCGGGGGGATTACCGGGTGCTGCAGAATTCGAACTGATTCGGATGTGTTTGGTCAAACAGCCGGCAGTGACAGACCGGTCTGGCCGTTCCGTACACACGGCGGGGGACACAATCGGGGGTGGGTTTACGTGCGGTAACTACAGAATTATATCGGAGAGAATGTTGCGTGTTCGAGAGCTTTTTCGATCACTTATCATTGCCCGTTCCCCTCGGTAAACGGTAATTGCTCTCGTCCACTTCGATCTTCCAGCACCGCCACACAGCTTCGATTCTTCCCTCGTACAGATAAATGTATCATTCTTTTCATCGTACCTCTGATCCGAGAAAAATTTATCAGGTTTGAAATTTCGATCGAAAAAATCTCAAAAATAAAAGCACCAAACTAATACACTAAAAAAAACTTTAGATTTTTATAAAAAATTTACCATAAAATTTCAGAAAATTTCTTATAAATCCGCAACTTTTCATATGATGAATTCGGAATGGTAGTCCGTTTTGCCCCGGAGTTCCGTCTCGCCCCGCTCTCTTATCTACCCTGGATATACCGACGTTCCAATATATACGATATTTGCCGAGAATTCGAGGATATTCGCTGAGGGCTATGCCGAACTATACACCCTTCGTATAACCGCGTCGACGAAACAATTGGATCATCGGGTATTCGCGATGAAGAATTTGTCTCTTCGCTTCGATTTTTTGCCATTCCGATCTATCCCTCCTCTCCGAAGACCTGGCGCGTGGGGGGTGGAGAGGAAGAATTTGAAGCACTCGCTACTAACGAAGCAGAAGTTTCTTAGCTTTGGAGCGGATTGAGAGCGTAGAAAAAATAAGAGAGAATTTCGGGAAAAAGACAATGCAGTGAATTGGCCGACGAGATCTCGCGTCGCGCGTATCCGAAAAGTCTTTTTCCCTCGTTCAATCCTCTCCTCTTCCGTGGTAGTCGTCGCGGTCGAGTAAAACCCTCTCGAAAGTCAAATCCAATCTCGTACCATCCAAGGGTAATTTCGGTAAACCATTTACCCGGTTCGAGTCCATTTCCATTCCTCCTCGTTTTCCCCGAAAATTTGCTGCAGTCGCGCCAGCCGAGTGCGACGCGGTCGTCGCTGACGATCGTCCGCGTCTCCCTCTGCGGCGGAACAGCGCGTAGTGGCTGCCCTTTGGCGGTCCGCCGCACGCAAGACGCGTCTCTCGAATCCCTTCGCTAATTCGGAGGCCAATTACGTCTCCAAGTCTCACGTGTTCGTTCCATTCTCTCTACGCTCGCTAGACGGCTTTGGATACTCTTCACTGCCTCTTGTCGTACCGTCCTTCGGACGAACCCTGTTCGGACCTTCGCGCGTCAATTCGTAAACCTGGAGAAGGGTCTCGGAAAAACTACCGAGTCATGTGGTAAGTATTGACCGGGCACTGTATTAGAACGGCTCCACCACCAGTGATATGTGGAATTTCCAGGAAGGGCATAGCAATTTTAACCTATACAGAAATGTTCCCAGAAGGCGATTTGGCAAAAGTTTGCCGACTTGACTGCGAATTTCTTCGGTAAAAATAATTATTTTCTGGACAGAAATAAAATTTTCGAGGATAATATATTTTTCAGTAAGAAATACTTAGATTCTAGTTACATTCTTATTCACAAAACTCGGAAGGTTTTCGTCTCTTAATTTTGTAATTTTTTTCTTCCAAACAGTACGATTTCAAGGGTAAGAAGAAAACTGAAACTTTTATGCTGAAGTATGTCATGTCTGAACGAATAAATGAATTATAGATTCAACTACGGACACTTGCAATCGTAGGGACGATATTTTTTTCGAATATATACGTCGGGGAGCTTTAAAAATAAATGAATTGATATAATAAAAAAAAAAATATTTCACGGCACGTTAGGGTTGGCTAAGTTATCGCGTCTACGTGTGTCTACGATACCACACAACAGATGCAATGAAAAATACATCGAATAGGCTGGTCTTCGGGAGCCGTTTGTAACTCTTCAGTGCGGAATCCTTCGAACTTTTCCCATTCGGCTATATTCATTGATGTCACAATTTTTTTTTTTTTTTTGTGAAAAGTATCCTTCAACGATAAAAAGAGAACCAAAATTGTGCATAAATTCCTTGAATCGAACAGAATAAATTGATGAATCTGTTTCAGTTCGAAACTTAAAATGTTCGGGGCATCCGGAACGATGTTCTTCCAAACATCTTCCTCGGCGAAACTTCAAATACCAATAAATTTATTCGTAAAAAAAAATCTTCACGGCACGTTTCGGTAGAAAATGTTACCGCACATGAATATCCTCGATGCCCGGACAGATGAAATGAAAAATAGATCGAATGGGGATGGCCCTTTGGGGCCATTTGTATCTCTTCGGTGCGAAGATCTTGGAATTTTTATCTGCTCCGGTGGATCTTGAATCTTTAATTCTCCACGCCTCGGCACATAGGTGCGATTTTCTGGCTGTCGTGATTTTGCACTTTGCCTCGGGGCGGTCTGTCTGGATATGGAAAGCCTGTATGGAGTGTCTGTCGGAGTGAGGGGAGGAGGGTTGAAGCGTAGGGGTTGAGAGCGCAGCTTCCGCGTCGTGCAGACCGGGAGATTCGCTCGCCTGCTGAGCCTCGTTCCGCGGATGCTCACCAACTGGCCGGAACTAAATGCCCAGCAGCGAGCGGCAGGACAAAGGCGGCACGTCCGTGCAAATGAAAAATATCCAACGACCAACCGGGCGCGGCTATTGTACGCGAAGAGCATTAATTTCCATAGTCGTTCTCGCACGAACGACGAACTTCGGAATGTTTTGCCACGGTTAATCGGTGTGAGGAGTCGAATAATCGGCCCAGGAAAATACTAGTTTAATCTCCGTGGTATCAACGGCGGTTGGCGACGTCCTGGAAAAATTGAAGAAAAAGAAACATTCGGTCGTTCCATCGAGCCCGGGAAGGAGGGTGAAACGCGGAGGAATTTTATCGTCGGTCCGAAACGAGAGGACTGGGACATCTAACGAAATAATTGAGCTTGTCTGGAATTCGCTAATTTTTTGTCCCTCGTTTCTGCTCCGTTGTCAGAGGCGCGGTTTCCGAGGGAGGTAATTTATATAAATTTTTCTTACATTTTTATTTACTGGGGAAGCACGAGAGGGATCGTGAAAACAGTTGCCGGGGAGTCGTCGCGGTGGGTCGAGAGATGCTCGGCAGTCCGAAGTTGTTGGGCTTTGCATCGGAACTTAACTCGGAGGCTAACGGGAACGAGCATCGAGCCAGAAGAAGCTCACATACAGGCGGGCAAAACTGTTTTAATGCCCGGCTTTATGGCCCGTAAATTCGAAAGTGGACTAGGCCCTGCGTGGATGATAAAGTCGCATGCTAATTAAGGTTCATTTTTTACGATAAGCTGCGACAGGAGAGCGGTCGTCCGGAGGGTCGATGAGGAGGGTTAGAGTCTCCGAATCCGATGACCGAAAGCCGATTTGCGTGAGGAAAGTAAGAAAACAAGGTTCGTGACCCACGTCGACCATTCGTGAGGAACATTTAACGCCCTTGCGTCGTGACCGGAGCCGTATCAACAGTCGAGCGCCGATAAACGAACAAAATTCCTCCCCAGCACGAAAACACATCTCACTTCGTTCCTTTTATCTTGACGGCTTCTGTGGCAGAACTTTCAGACCGCTAGCTTGCGGTCTGATAAGATCCTGACATTGCTTCTTCAGGACTTTATCAATGCCCGATTCGGCGCTGCAAAATTGCCACCATGGTACATCGAATAAGTCAAGTAACCGTCCCGATCAGAGAAATCCTCGATGACGAGATGTAAAAAGTTTTCAAGTCGAGATGAGAAAAATCTTGAAGATAAAATTAAAAAAATCTAACGAGATTTTTTCTGAACCTCATCGGCGTCCAATCCGGTGACACAAAATTTCCACCAAGTTACATCGAATATACCAAGTAACGTCGATGAGAAAAATCTTCGAGATATATTTTCATTCAATTTATCCTGCGCGAAAAAATTTATCGATGAGTTTGAGAAAAATTGCATCGAGAGTTCGGACCAGTGGCGGAGTTAATATCGGGCTTGGAGAGTCTCGACGAAGTGGCCGAAGGGAGAAACACAAGGTAAATAGACTCCTTGAAAAATCGGCCAATTCGAAGTCTCCGAAAGACCGTGAGAGAATAAAAGAGATCTCGCACACGTCGTTCCGTGGACGAGTATTCCTTGAGGGAGGACGGCGGAAGGAGAGATGAGATGGCATCAGTTACTGCATCCCTCGGTTTCCGGCCTCTCTCTATTTATGGTATACACAGAAACCCCGAGGAGAAGGAGAAACATCGTCGGTGGCGATTCGAGGAGTGGAAAGGAACTCGAACTGCCGGCAATTTGTATCTTGGACCAGTTGGTACGAGGCCGTGGCTTAAGACAATCGGACTACCCTCCAGCGCGACTTAAGCCCTGAATCATCCGTGCTTCGGAACCTTCGTCGTTCCCGCTTTCCGCCTTCTCCTCCCACCCGCCTTTTTCCGTCTGCTCGCGTTTCTTCGTCTCTTGCTCAGCCCTCGACCTTCCTCGTGCGTGAGGTGCGCTCGTGCGGTCGGTTTTATTTCGCGGCTTACCAAAGCCGCCGGTCTTGCCGGGACCTCGACCTGGATAAGAGGCTGAATTTCGGCCCGTTGCTTTTATCTAATGGCCCTCCGACATTTATCTTTTCGTAAACGCCTTTCCTTTCCTTCCTCCCCGAACGACAACTCGCACTTTCATTCCGCGCTCTCTCCGGCACGCTCCGAGGAAACGCGACCGGGACGTCTATTTGCATGAACCCCGCAGTCGGGCGAGACCGACGTTGCGTGCCGCGACTGATAAGTTCGGCTTAACCGGACGCTTACATCGGGGTGAGTTTCTGTTTTCTTTTTTCTTACTTGAACTTTTTACCATTCGAGCACCTTTCGTCCTGGCAAATCCATACCTCGCCGCGGCAACGTAGAATGCGTGGTTGCAGGAAGAGCGAGCTCGCCTGGGCATTTGGGTTTGAATTCTTCAGCAGGGTGGAAGGTCCGCTACATTACTTTACACGTAGTTTTTTCAATGCGCAGGGGCGATCCACTTTGAGATTGGAACACGCGTGTTAATATTAGTGGTGCTGCAATGCTCGATCTGGAATATAAAATTTAAGAATATATAAAATTTAAGAAGATTTGCCAGTCAACGCTTCGACGAGCTTATCGAAAACGGGCCGTTTTCATTTTCCACCGCATAACCGAGTGAAGAAACTGACAAAGTATTTTATCGATCGTCGTGCGGTCTTCAGAGATTACCTCGACGACTCCTGCCTTCGTCTCTTTCGTATGTACACCCATTGCGCCTCTGTTTGCAAGCTTGTAAAAAAAACCCGTGTAAAAAATAGCGGATATTTGTTTAGGACACGTTACACAGTGGATGCAAGGGGGAGCTCCGCGCTCGAGTTTCCCGTACGAGCTTTACACCCCTCGACGCTTACCTTTCTTTTTTCGCGAAACTGTCCGACCCGCTCTTCTCCGTTGATCTCACCGCGGTTTTTTTTTTCCGCAAAAGCAGCAAGCTCGTTCCGTTTTTCTTTCGCAGCCTCACCAACTGTAAGTTCCAACTTTTACATATCGCACCCACCCCACTTGCTCTTTCTTTCCTCAGCCACGCTGTGTTAACTACGGGCTATCATGCTAACCATCCAGCAAGATGTCCAGTCTTCTGCAAGAGCCGGAGTCATGAATATACTCTCGTGAAGGAAAAAAGGAAGAAAAAAATCGACATTGAAAGTGCTCGTTATCGGTTCGACGCCAATTGACTTCCTGCAGAGGGTTCCGCAGTGAGGATGAAGCGGCCTTGTTCTCGTATAAAATTGTCGAATTCGTCGATTCAACACGGTCCATCCCACCCTCTCCACTTCCACGGTGTTCGAAAAAAATATTCGATTCTCGGACTCGTTTCACCCCCGAAACAGGCTGATGACTGGGGATCCTCCCCCTCTCAGGAGAAGGAGCGGGGTTGCCTATCGCTCCCAGAGAATCTTGAGACAATAGCACGGTTCTCGCCTTTTATTGAATTCTTTTCTCCTCGGCGAGCGCGCCACCGACTCGGCTCTCCAACCCGTGGCACCCCACTCGATATATGGGGTTGCCGTCGGGAGCGAGAGAGTATATTTAAATGTAGCCCAGGGGATGTAATCCCCGGGGAAGACGCGGACGGCAGGACTAGGGGAGACTCCACGGTCCCTCGAACTACATTGCGATCCCGTCGTTGAAGCTCGACGCACAGAGGAGCCACGCACATCGACGGTGCGTTCTGTTGTCGGCAGCGTGTAACGGGTCCGATAAAGGTCTCGTCCTTATCGCACCGTTCGCAGCCTCGCGCGCGACTGTTATCGCGCGGATCGGAGTAACGTGCAGATGCGCAGCACCGATGATCCGGCTTTATCGATTATTATTATTTTTTTTTTCGCATACGGTAATCTCGAAAGCTTCCGATAAATGGACAGGAACGCTCTTATCGATATTCGATTACGCATTAAACAACGTCCGTGCGTTCCGTGACGATAATAAATCCTGGAGACTTTCTTGGACACTGCGTATGTGTGTGTTCGGAAATGGAGCGGTTCCGCGATAATCCCAGTAAGCTTCGAGCAAAGGAAAAAAAAAGAGGAGAGTGAGAAATGAAACTCTGCTGAGTCATCCAGCTTGTCGTATCGGGTCTCTGCGTTCGCTCGTTTCGTCTTCTCGTGCAGAGTTGTAAATACTACGGTCATATGCCGGTGGCACATAGGCCCGGATATGTACTCGCTGCAGGTACATGGGGTGTATAAATCTGTTACCCTCCCGAAAGTCTCGTCCTTGACGGGATTGCTCCGGCACTCAAGGGTCTTTCCATTGGAGGAGGAAAAATGGACGCGATAACCGCACGTCGAAGTTCTTTCGAAATTAATTTAAGCGTATAGGGAGATTTTCAACTTTTGGGGATTTGTGTTCTCCAGACGAGTCTCAATTGACGTTTTATCGATGCTCGACTTCGTTCGGGAGTTTCCCTCGCGTTGACCAAATTTTAGCCGTGCATCGACGGAAACTCCCGAGGACTTTGGTTCTGCAAGCGTAATCAACATATCACGATTTGTGAGCGTTTCGCCGACGACTGGATCGGGGACTCTCGACGCGTCCTGCAAAGGATCTCCCTGGGGACCGTCGACGTGGCATTGACCCAAGTCGTTGGTCCACCAGAGCTAGATAGAGGCTGACCGTCGCGGATGTAGCTGCCTGGATGGCGGAGCCAGCGCGGGTCCCCGCGTGACGAACCCTCATAAATAGTCCTCTGATAGCGGAATTTCCATTATATCGCGCGTTCCCGTGCGTCCACCCCATAAACAATATCATTGAAGTCCGGCTGTACCGCAACTCAACGCGCCGATCTTCCAGCGCCCAAAGCCCCAATCCCATTAGCTCTTTCTCGGATATTTATTGCACCGTTGACCCGTGCTTCACCACAGTTTATTGAAGAGCCTGCGGTCGGTTCGCTCCGTGACTCTGCTGACGGGAACGAAAGGTCTCCGGAGATTGTAGTAACAACGTGATAACAACTAGGACCGTCTCGGAACTTTTTACCCGCGACTTTAATGGTATCGTGAATAACTTCTATAAGGATAAAATGATATATGATTACCGGCGACAAATTCCGTCGATATTTTGACACTTTTGAGAGGAACTTCTTTCTTCTTCATCTAGAACCTTAGTAATTTCTACGGTCGTAATTTTTCATCGATCCACCTAGCATTGTTACCTCTCTCACGCAATCACCAGCAGGAGTTTTACTTTTAACGCACGAAGCGACCACTTGGTATTTTTTTTTAATCCGAGACCGAATTGTCGAATCTTGCTGAGCCTCGTTCGGTTGGTGAAAATTTTGGACCATCATACCAGATCCTGACGAGGTCTGGAAAGGGCCCGATAAGATTCAAAAATGGATTCGACGGCACATTCTAAAACTTCCACTATGGCTTATCAGAATGAAATATAATCGACGGATCCTCTCAAAACGCTAACGCGCCACCATCGAAGAAATGCAAAGCCTCTCGCTCGGCGTGAGTATCCAGGAAAATATCTTGTGAGCGAAGCGCAGGTGTTGACGGTGCCGGGAACTGTGGAGGAAAGTGGATCTGAAGTTGGCTCCAAGCACCAATATTTCACGAGCAAAGGTTCTCGCGCTTTCAGGCCGCCCAACTTCCCACACAGTTGAGTAACTGAGAGCGTGCTGCGCCAACGAAATCCACTTCATTCCATCGCGTATGATTCATTCAACAACAGGAGGGACAAGGAATCGTAAAGTTACTTGTCGACGATTATCGAGACCCGATGTAGAGCAGCAAGTCCACTTTCTTGCCATTACGGAACTTTTATTCGCGCGAAAGTGGAAAACATTTCTCTGTGTATAACGACGCTCTACGATATATAAAGTTATACAAGGGAAAAAATTCGGAGTCCAACTTTCAACGTCTTGCCCAACCAGAACCGAACCGACGTCTGCCTCGTCTGGCAGATTGTTTGCAAGAATTTTCCTGGTTCAATCCGTCGGAGCGGCTTTTGATCTGCAAGCTCGGAACTGAACCGCATAGTACACGAAGGGCTTGCAGTGCACTTTGAACTCTCTATTCCCGTTTCCGCTCAGCCCCTTCGCCGCCCTGAGAAATAACCCGCTTTGAGCGCTCGTATATTGCGAACCACCTATATCCCATTCTCCACCACCGTTTGTTGTTCCAAACACAACTGTAATTACGTCTGCTGCGTGGTATTGAAGTAGAAGAGACTTTGGGCTCTTCGACATAGTTTTACGTCGAGGACCAATCGTAAATGCGGTCAATTATATTAATTATATTGCCTGACAACTACTGTGGTCGATGTCGACGATCGCGTCCTCGTGGAAATAGGAGCTCAGCATTCTCTTCAGGTTGAGTAGATTCGGCGGTGGAAGACTAACGCCGCGCGACAAAATCATCGAGAAGTCCTTAACGGTATTGCTCGCTGCGCAAACTACCATCACCAAGTACGATTCGTAATCCGCGGCGACAACTCTCATCTTGTAAGGACCTGGAATAGTTCATCGAATTAATTGTTGTACCTAACATAGGTAGCCGGATTTTATCACATTTGTATTCTGAATAATCTGGTACCGGTTGCACTTGTTTGCCGATACGTTTAGAATTTTCTGAAAAAATCAGTGAATTCTTTAGCTTGTTTCGAACCAAGTCTTTTATTTGTTGAATGATTAAGAGTTGTTCCAATCTCTCACGAGAGGTCCAAAACTGCTGAGGCCTCATAAAAAAAGAAGGAAAATTGTCTCACCAACTGTTCTCTTCGATCCATAAAACTGGATGTTTCCGACAACGTCGTCGCCGATTTTGGCGGTTAAAGTTAGGGCAACAGCTTTGCCGTCATAGGTAATGGCCGTGTAATTCATGACGAAGGTGTCCGGTGTCGAGGAGCTCAGGAGGAAGCGGCCACACTTGCTCAAGCTCTTACCGGTCGCCAAAGTGCCGGCTGCCAGTAACCACTCGCCTGAAAGCTGTTGTGGTATAAGTTTCGTTTTAGCTGTCGAAGTAAGTTTGTCGATCGGCGTACAATATTGGGACGAATAAACTCAAGGTCATCGGAACTGCGCATTGAAATATATGGTAATTGGGTCGAGTCTCGTCTAACGCTATGTTGAATTTAAGCCTCCATGGTAGTGTGGTATCTTTTGAAAATAGCTGTCCAAAGTTAGATAGCATGCTAAGTTGTTAAATTTGATATTGACACAGTTTGTAGGCTAACGGCGCGTGTAGAGTGGCGAAAATTTTTCATCGATAACAATCTAAAAGTGAACACTCGATGCTCATTAAATTTCGCAAGCCCATAAACAGAAGGGATAAAACATTAACGGAAGGCCAACCCATCGGAATTTATAGGTTGTTTTTCGGCGGTTAATATTTGGTTGAATAAACCCAAGTTCACTTGAACTGTGCGATAAAAATGATGGCAATTGAGCCGAGTCTCACTCAACGCTGTATGGAATTTCAGCTTCGATGGTAATCCAATTTAATTCCAAAATGATATGCCGACGTTGAATTCAATATTGACACAGTTTGGCGACTTACGGCGCGTGTAGAGTTGCGAAAATTTTCCATCGCTAACAATCTAAAAGTAGACACTCGTTGTTCATTAAATTTCGCAAGCCCATAAACAGAAGTGATGAAACATTAACGGAAGGCCAAACCATCAGAATTTATAGTTTGTTTTCCGGCGGTTAATATTTGGTTCAATAAACCCAAGTTCACTTGAACTGTGCGATAAAATTTATGGCAATTGAACCGAGTCTCACTTAACGCTGTATGGAATTTCAGCTTCGATGGTAGTCCAACGTAATTCCAAAATGGTATGCCGAGATTGGATTCAATATTGACACCGTTTTGAGGCCAACGGCGCGTGTGAATAAACACTCAATGCAAGCACAGACCCAGAAGTGATGGGACATGAACGGCGAACCAAACCTTCGGAATTCGTGGCAGTGCCACGTTGCGTGGGCAGAACTAGTCGCCCCCGAGCTAGGTATTGGGTCATGACGGATGATCAGCAAACCACCGAGGCAGGGATATTAGTTCGATATATTACCTGATTTAAATTCAGCGGCAAGGCTTCGTTTCTCGTTGGACAAATCGCGGTGCACGAACACGATAGGAATGCCAGGGTGGTTAATAAACTCCCGAAATACCGAATTGACGAAACTCCGTTGTTCATGTTCGTTGACAATTTATTACCCCGCGAGCGACGATGCGATCAACGAATGGCGATTTGTGGTATACGTTGAAAACAATTGTTCCCGACGGTTCCCAGGGAAACTGCAGACCCACGACTGGGCGAACGAAAGGACAACTGTGTCGAGGGCGTTTCGAAAAAAAATGACCCCAGTTTATCGTATATTCATAGTATCACAGAGTGGACCAGGAAAACGAGAGGGGGAGAACCCGGTGACGCGTTTATTGTGAATAGCGCTGGAGGCTTTAAACGAGCGCTGGTCTATTTGCTGACGCGAGCTGCGCGGAGCGTAATGCCTTCCATTCCGAGCGACCGAAAAAACAGATACGTTTATGTGTTGGCGGGAAACGGATCAGGATACTTGCTCTCGCATGACGCATTCGTTTATTCCAAAACCCCAGACTTATACGCCTGACGGTATACAAATCATAGTTTCACGGTGTCGGTTTATTATCAAAGTCCGGTAGACCAGTGCTTGGACCCGCAATGCCATCTTTCCTGCTATCTAATCTGCATCATGACGATGGATGAGCCTGTAAAATTTGACGATAAGTCGGTGACCAAAATTCGTCATCGGGCACGGAGGAAAGAATCTGCCCGACTAACTACCTAGTTCAGTAACCTCCGGGAAACTAATTCGATTCAGCCAACGAATTAACTGATTCGGCCAGAACATTAATTGGATGGCACAGAAAATGTTTCAATGGCGAACAAAGTAAGTTTCCTGGAATGAATTCCACCACGCAGTTGGTTGGATCAACATTACTTTCCTCCGTGGGAACGTGTTATTGTAATCAAAACTTTATCGTACCATGCGGGAGACCATGGCGTGGCGAATTCTAGCAATGTGTGTGATCGACGTCGAAAACGTGTTGGTTGTTAACGTAGGGAAGGACTTGTTGCTTCATTTTTTTGAGATACATCGGCGAAAGTGATTTGTCGCGTGACAAAATCAACGCGAAATCTTGCAAACGAAGATCCTTGTTGTTGTTCTTGCAGACGACCATCACCAAGTAGGAGTCGTATTCCGCTGCGATAACTCTGTGATCGAACGGTCCTAAACACGACCCAATGAGACCGCTATTTAGCAGAAGTTAATTCCGCAAGTGCAGGAATAGAACAGTTTGATTATAATACACACCCAACAATCTTTTCGATCCTTGCAGCTGCCAAGTTCCGATCACATCGACGCCAGCAACTTTTCCGTCCATGATGAAGGAGACTGGACCGTTCGAACGATGGCTGATTGCCGTGAAGTTCATCATGAACTTGTCCTTTGCCGTCGGAATTACGGTCAACGTGCTACATTTACTCACGCTGTTTCCGGTCATCGGAGTCGCGGCCACAATCGACCACTTGCCTGAAAACTGTCGTGAAAGAAAGTCGCTGGCTTAATATATCGTCGATTAATATACATCGTCGAACAATAAATGGAAACACATTGCTTTAACGAAACTCCAATCGGTCGAATCGTCTGACCTGAAATAATGTGTCCGGAAGCATTTCTTCCGAATCGTCAAACTTCTGAAACTTCATTTTTTTTAGGAATTTTCAAATTTCCAAAATTTTATCCATTCGAAACTTCATTCCGACAAACGGTGGACTTCGGAAATGTTCGTTGTTATTGGTAATCAGTCAAACGGTATATTTCCAAATAATAAATTCGCAGAATTTCGAAGCAATAACGTTTGAAAAAACAATGTAACCTCACAAAATCTCATCAGATAGATTGTTCACGGCCATTTTGCGGTCTTGTACAAAATATTCTGGCCTGAATGTAAGAAATTGTTACAACAAAGCGGAACATAATTAAATCTAATATCAAAAAAATAAGGAACTCCTCCAAAAAAATATTGCTTTTGTTCGTTACCTTAGGTATGCTCAATGGAATGACAGCGTCCTTGCGTGGGCACGTTGCGGTGCACAGAAGCGAAGAAACAGTCAAGATCGTCAGGGCACCGAAAACCCCGCGAATCAGCGATTTCTCACTGTACATGTCAGTCGATAATCAGTTATCGAAATAATTAAGGTACTCGAGCGAATAAAATATGCTCCGGTGATTATTATATGAAGGTCGTTGCGGGCTGTCTCAGACGATGGCTCAACTGACGAGAACGAGTCAGGGCTGAGTTATAAACGTTTTCAGTCTTGACTCAGCTCTTTTTATACCATTTCTACGAGTAACAGAGACGCGATAAGAAAACATAACTGTCACGTATTCATCGGCAACTGTGCCCGTAGCGTTCGTCTATGAGGATACATTTGCCAACCAAAATATACCTGGCGTGGTTGAATGAATAACTGAAAAACAACCGCTGTCTTCAACACTTACGTGACGAACCGCACGTCGCGGATGGAGATGTGTGAGGAATAATCTCTTCGTTGAATTCGGAGCCATGGCTTACAATCTAGACGTAGGTGAACCATTATACCCCGCTCTCCCCCATATCCGCTGATAAGTCAGTTTACTATGAAAACCGCCAAGTTTCATAAGGAAAATAGAATTTAAACAAGCCTTTATCGGTCGGCTGTATCAGTTTAATTTTAAAAAAAAAGCCTCCCGGCGGGTTTTTATCAGAACGACCCTCTGCGCTCTTCGACTTTGCAAAACCCTCGTCCCTTCAACGTCCTTTTGAAGCTCGATCTTCCGCCCTCGGTGGCGCATCACTCTCCGATCGACGAATTCACTCTCTGGCCTCGGCGAATTTTTTTTCACTACCATTTGGATAATTGGAATAGTCCAAAGGGTCAACGCAAGGAAACACGCGGACACCCGTTTCTGAATCGTCATCGTACCTCGTCACTCAGCCACACGATCGACAGGGACAACTTTTGTGATGTCCCTTCAGCGACCATGAGACCGAAAAAAAATCCATCAATTCCCACACGCCTCACCGGCCTCTGGAACTCTAACAGAACGTCCGCAGCACCGAAAACTACAGCGTCCAATTAGCAATGACCGCTTTCGGGATCTCAATTCCTCCCGCGCATCTTCAGCCCCGATAAAATTGGCACAGTCCCAGTTTACCACTCGACCGCTCTCTTCTCCATCCGTCATTTCGCCCAATTTTTCTCTTCGGTCTCAAAAAACCATTCGCGAAAATACCTCCTGATAAGCGAGGCGAGAAAGATGATTGCTATTTGTTCCACTTCGCACAGTCGACGATAACTTCTCCAGCGCCGTTAATGTAAAATCACGCCGTAATCACTCCGACCGAGTGCGGAGACCCTCGTCGGTAGAATTAGACCGGGGAATCTCGTCGCGATTCCCTCCGTGAGGAATAAGAGACTCTCTTCTCTACGCACTGTTTATACATGTCTACGTGTGTGTGTGTGTGTGTGTGCGAAGAACCGACAACGGAATACGTAGAAGCCGAACAGCCCCCCGCGCGGTGATTAATGCACGCACCGGCTCTGTATAATTACTTAATTAAATTCATACATCACGCGACATTAGACGACCCGCGCCACGTATGCTGTACGTGCTGGTCGTGTACTGTAGAATGTGGCTTTTGTCACGTCCCTCCACACCGACCGGTCCTATCAAAACCGCATATCTCTGTATCGCGAACCCCCATACATCCTTGGTGCGGGGCACCAGTTAGACTACGCGAATCCCTCAACAGTTCGTGAGGGTTCGGTCTTCATGGACCGGAGTCTCCCGCATCATTGTCACGAACCTCCCCCGTCGAGGAGGTTACCTCGACGCTGATATAGTCGTATCTCGTCAGGCACGGAGACGTCAACGTGATTGCGTCAAATTTGCGGTGACAATTACACAACCAATGACAATCCGGGATATCATGCCATCAACAAGATAATGCACGGCCAACCCCTCCAAGCGCAATTTGAAATCAATTCCACCACAGTTCACGAAGAAAGGGTGTCTCTTAACGATCCCGCTCGAAACGGGCCGGCTCGGTAATCGGAGAGTGTGATTATTTTTCTTAATAGCGCGAAACATCTGCGAGCGAGGGGGTTTACAGTCAGGTCAATCGAGTATCGAAATTTCGAAAGTGGTTTGTGGAAAACGTTAACGAGAATAGTAATTAATTATTTATAATTAAGGAATTATAATTCGAGGCATTTTTCTATTAAGACGCTGATCTTCAACGTCAAATAATTTTTTTTCTGACCGATGGATCGAAACGAAACAAATTACTCAGTGGGTTTGCGAAACATATTCCAAAAAATAAAATAAGGGGTTACGACCCACGACAGTTCTACGGATCTCGAGATAATTTGAGCTATTTTCCCCCCGTCTATCAATCACTAACGAGTAGGCGAGAAATTTCGGGCATTCGTAATGCTATCGTCCGAAGCGTGTAATACCCTAGAAACATTTGAATCAATTACCGAGCCGGAGGAGGAGAGTGTAGGGTTCTTAGCTGGGCCCGCAGCTCCCGAAACCCTCGCACCCGCTCGAGTCCGGTTCGCAAAGTGAATTAATTAAGGGTCAGAGAAGCGGCAGCGATACTCGCGAGCAATCTTCCTCCTTCCCGGAAGTGTCGAGCACGTAGACACGAGATTGTGAGAGTCGGTGTGCCTCGGGAGACGCATCGATGGAAAGAGATGCGGGGATAGAGTTAGCAGGTGGCGGACGGGGCGGGAAAATCGGATCCCCAGCCGCGGATAATAGGGCAGACCGCGTGATTGTACCGTCTTAATTGTTACTACCTTCATCGACCAGCAACAGAGCGGCTCGGCGAGCTAGAGAGATGGGTCTATTATTCAAATAGCTTTGCCGATAACGTCGTTAAGTACGAGACCAAGATCGGCCGGGACACAATTTGGCCTGAAGTGCTCCGCCCCAATTATCCGATAAATATTCACCTGAACACGGCGTGGATTATCAACCCGTTTAATTCTATCGATACCTGTCCGTTACATCACTCGTTGTTATTACATAACTTTGGCACCTTTTTATTTACTATAATATATTTTTTTTTTCGGAACTATTAACGTTATCGTGAATTATTCATTCAATTATTAGCTTAATAATTATTATCGGTTACAATTATTATTCATGGCTCTTCGTCATTTCACGTACCAAGCGTTAAAAATATAGTACGAGCAAATATGAACCGCCGCTGAAAGCATGAATTTCCAACTCCTTATCTGCGTTACCCGTCACAGAGAGTCCGCGCCAACGATTAAACTTTTGCCTGGTTTCCGCAGGGTGGAACACCGCGTTTCCGCTCGGCTGGACAATGCCATTGTCGGACGAACTCGCGCACAGGTTTTCACTTTCTCCCTCCGTTGTGGATATTCAACGAGCATTTCCATTTTCCTCCCCTACCACGATCGTCAGTTTCTGCGCGGACTCACTCTGTACGTTTTTTTGTCTGCCCTTCTCCGAGGACCGTTCTCGTCAGAAACTTTTTATTGTATTCACTCCACTGATTATGCGCACACGGGAAGTTAACTCATTCCAGCTGATCGTTGCCGGCTTTCAGACGCAGCAAAGAACTATTGTCTGTTTAAAAAACATTTATGCAATACGTGCATGAGGAGTAACACTATTCCTGCCTGTAAGGAGTGGCAAAAGTCTAACTTTACAACGAGTTATACAATGACATAGCTTGGTAACTTACCGGCGCTGCGTATGCAGATATCAATCCACTTTCACTTCTCGCCCGCTAATTTTACTTTTCCCACCAGTGCGAGAAAATGCCACATCTGCATTTGTCCCAAAAAATAAGCGATGCTTGTTCAGTATAACCAATTTTATACGAAGACGTATAATGTTCGGTTTATCGCACTGGTATCGCAAAGTTTAGCCCATGCAAGTCCAAAAAATGTTCGATAAAAAAAATTTGTTGTTTACGCATTACAGCGTAAAGGATGTCCCGTAGGGTCGCTCCGTGCCGTTATCCGCACGTCGCGAACGTACGATCGAACCGGTAATCGGTAGGGAGATGCTGCGGTTCGCCACAGACTCAATGTTAGGCAGTTCGTGTTGCGGTTGAGCTTCGAAAAGTTTCCCTATCGTAATGTCCCCTATGTACCGTGTACTCGCCTCGTACTCTCTCCGCAGGGATAAACCGTAGCGCGATCTCCTCTCCGTGCGTCGTTAGCACGGAGTTTGGAACGTGTTACTGCGAATACGAACGTCAAATTTGATCGGGTCTGTTCCGCCCCCCAACTCTCTTGTCAATTATGCACGTTCACGCGGATTCCCGCCAGCGCTGTAGGCCGGACGCTCGAGTCATAAGTTCGACAGCGGCTATCGAGGGACCACCGAACAAATCACCCGCGCGAATCATAACATTTTTCATCTGAATTTTAATGGGCCCGTTTGTACTGATCGCGTGGTTACACTTCATTGAATTCCCATTGCAATTCCTCCCACGCCTCCCATTCCTACGAATTTCGTTTACCAAACCGGAAATAGAAAACGGGACTAACGTACCGCGAGATACAAACGGTCCTTTTCCCCAGAGTTATTTTATATTTCCGGTCTCGCAGACTGAAACGGAAAAGGATGCGAACCGAGTCGGTCGTCGCTTCGAGTTTGCTGCTCAGAGATTTGGTCCTCGAACCACTTCGCCCGGAAACTTCGAGATAATAATGAGCGGCGTTTTGATGCGGAACTTCGTCTAAGCGGTCGACGCGTGCGTCGAAGATCCTCGAGAACTCCTGCCCTTCGCCCATTCCGTTTCTCCTCGTTCCTCTCACCGTAACTTCGCTCAGACGTGTTCTGTACGCCTCGACACTCTTCACAAGGGGAATGACAAAGTTATCAAGTTTTTTTAATGCTTTTTTTCTCGATGAATATTTTCCGGCGTCGACCCCATCTCGTTAAAAGTCAATTTAGCTCACTAATAACGTGCGAAGGCCACAAGGGTGCGATGTGTGGAGAGAATCGTTGGAGTTTGACTGTGTATGTTTAACTGTGTTATACGCGTCTATAATATAAAACGATTTTGTTTGCCTCGTTTTTGGCAAACAACATCATTTTTTTTTTTTCATTTTTTGGAAACACCTTCAATTTCAGCTCTATAAAAATATTTGTTCGTCGAGATTTAATTGAATCGTACATTGAATTTATCGACAGTTCCGAATGATTTACTGAATTTCCATTTTTTCTGAATTGGCTACGATAAAAATTTCAAGATTTCTGACCCACAGTCTGAAATATCATCAGTTCTCTTAACCAGGAGGGTACAACGGACGCCTGATTTGTCACTGCATTCTCATGTATCGGCTAGTTTACGAACAATTGGAGATACTGAATATATATAAAAATCAATAAGTATACATATATAGACATTGAAAGAAAAAACTGTAGAACGAGGGAAAACAGTACATGTATAGAAGAACGAGAGCAAAAGGACGAAAAGAGAGTGTCGCTCTGAGGATAGTTGCAGCTGTAGGGGATGCATTGTTGCAACTCTGGTGATTAGGACTTCCGCCGTTTCTCCGACATATTCTGAGGGGGGTAGATTTCGCACACACAGCCAAACATCCCGGGGTAGGTGCGTCTTGTTACTGGTGGCGCTGATGTCAGCAGCACCGACTTGCCGTCTGGTGTCTGACTCGTTTCTTTCCTTTTCTGTTGTCGCTGAAGTTGCGGTATGTGTGCGAAGTAGAATTGAGACGATTCAAAACCGCTGCAGCCATTGCATTTTCGGCGCACCCGAGACATAATATTTTTCCTAACTATCAACATTTTGTCGAATCGAACGAAATGGGCCATACTCAAAAATTTCTCCTCACTCACACATTTATTCTCTGTCACGAAATGATATTTCTAATCGAGAAACAATTTTCAAATTAACGAGAAGAAAATCAGATCGTATACAAGAAATCTTCATCAATCATGAACCATTCTCATCGCGTGCGGGAAGTTTTCAGCTGGCGGTAAGAGGCAAATCGTGTGGGAATTGTCAAGCTCCGCTTCGAACAAAGGCCACGGGCGAGACCGCCGAGAATGTTTCTCGTGGAATAGCTGAGACTACTTGGCTGCGTTGAAGAACGAAGCCGACGACAAACGCGGGGGAGGAAGAAACCACTACGCTTCTCTCGGCCGCGCGTTTTCCTGCGAAACAAACGACCGAAGAGCTTTGCCGTTGCGCGCGTTCCTCGGAGAACGCGGAGCTTTCGGGGGGTCGCGGGCGTACGAGGAACTTCTAAAATCAATTAGCAACCCCTAGGGCGATCGGGCGGTGGGTTGGCTCTTCGAGGGTTGGAAGAGGCGCAGCAAAACCGGAGAAGACGCAGCGCAGAAATCGGAGAATGAGGAAGAGCCTTTAGTCCGGGGACGCGGAACCCTTCTTCCATCCCTCGCGGATAAGGGGGGAGTGATAAGGAGGACTCGACGTTTATCCCGATAGAGAGATCGGGAGGGAGACAGAGTGTCATTAAGAGGGTGCGGGAAGCCTCCGCGGAACAATCACGACCGAGCGTTTCCACGACTCTATGCGTGTGTCTCGCCCGCGAAAACATCTCTCGGTCCCGCGGCTCGTGTGCGGGAGTTTGCTCCCCGGTTGCTCCCGGTTACTCAGCGCCGAGCAACCCTTTCATCCCTGTCGGCACCGCGAAAGAGGAGGGCGCAGGGATCCCGAGGCTCTCGTCCCGGTGTGAGCTCTGTACGGTTCGACATGCGCCGTTCTACCCTTTGCCTTTCGCCACCCCAAATTCTGGCCCGAGGCCCGCGAGATTATCGCGCGAATGATTCAGACGACCTCTGGGCTTGTTACGTTAACGTCCATTTTTCCTTCGCCCCTCAATCCGGTGAAAGTCGTCCCGCGTTGCGCACAGCACCGACACCGAACCTCGCCGTCACGGCCAACGATCCGCTCAGTTTTCTTCCCGCGTGCGGATAGACCCGACTCCGGCCCGATCCTTATTCGACCCCCGGGGCAACTCAAAAAGCCCGACGGTCTTCCATCCACCCCCGATACACTGCGTACCTGCCGCGTGACTTATGCACCTGTTACACGCTCCGTCGAGACCCGAGGAATATATTTATGAGACTCCCCTTCTGCATGCTATCTTATCAATCATTCAATGACACGTTTTCATGTTTAAGCGCACCATCCTCGGCTCGTTGGCTATTTATCCGCGAGATTCGACGCTCCCGTAAATCGATCGAATACCCCACGGGGCGACTTGGCGCAGCGCTGCCAAATGGCCAGCTTGGTGCTCTCTCGCAAAAGTCCTTTGCACAATGCTTCCACCCGGACAAGTTTTAACGAGCTCTTCGTCTCTGAGAAGCTGCGCGGAACTGTATTGTGGACCGGTGGGCTCGGAGAGTCGGGAAGTCCTTTCGTTCCCCAATAACGCAACCGGAGTCTCCGTCAGGGCATCGAGGAATATTTCGAGGGGCTGCTCCGGCAAGTTTCGGGATCTTAAAATTTCGGCGACCGTTCTTGTTGCCACTCTGGGAGTAATTGAGAGCGGGAATGCGTGAGCGAGACGGATTGGCCGAGAGGTCTCGTAAGGATAACCGTCGAAGTTCTTTCTCGTAAGGGCGCCTTTTTCGCCTGACTTGGATGAGTGGGTCGTCGTCGCGGCTTCCTCCGTCGGGCTTTGTCGAACCACCGATGGTTAGTCGATGGTACGGCCAAGCGGGAAGGATGAGGGAGGAGAAAATGGGGCGACCCGGTGAAAGGTTGAGAACGCCTCGTAGGAAGGATGATTAGGGAACTGTTGTGCCATCCCCGGCCCGGTCTTTACTCTCGGTTCTTCCGTGCTCGTCTCCGTCGCTTCCCTCGTCGGTCCTTTCCTCTGCCCTAAGAACCGCGCAACGCCCGAACTTCGAGGAGCTTCTGTTCCGCGTGAAACAGCAACGACCCGAAGGACACCGGCCGAACCTTCGCGCTACGTTCGCGGCTCCTTTGAGCGTCCACGCTTCAGCGAGCTGACGCCTCTCCAGGCATTTTGCTCTTCACGTGACTATCGCAGCCATTCGGAAAATTCTTTGGATATTGCTCTTCAATATTAGCAGTCTTTGTAAGATCCTGAAGAAATTTGCGTGGTGTCAAATTTCACCTCTGCCGAATCTGCTTCAGGAATTTGGAACGGTTTTTCATTTTAATAATTTTTGTTACCGCAATAAATTTAGTTTGTTACGATAATAAAATCAGCTTGTAACCAATATTTTCTGCTCAGAGCGATTTGTTATCGCAACGAGACACCCTTTGTTACCGTGGAATTTTTTTTTTTTTTATGACTCGTTGGGATTAAAATCTGTGCCAACAACTACGAAAGGGCCGGAGGCGTTTGGAGCGGAAAATAAAAACGAACAGACGGGAGGAAACTTTGTACTCGAGTGAAGATAAAGTGTAATTGCGAAATTGTTAAACTCGCTGTACATGAATTTATGAACTGCTAAATACATTTTCCAGCTTAATGTATTCATATAAAACAAATTTTTTAAATTCGCGATTGCAAATACAGACATTATTTTTGAGGTACTGAAATGGTAAAATAATCTTTAAATGAATATATGTATGTATCTACAACTCTCCTATTATAAGTCATTAGGGAAGACCGGGGCAAAACGGAAAGTGAGGGCTAAATTCGATTTTATAATAATTTTTGGATGCCCCACTTTGTCCAAACGGTGCATCCCTATTTTGGAACCCGTTTTACCCCAAGTACCACCCCCGCCGCTATCAACTAAAAATATTTGGAACTTTCTAAAAATATTTGAGTACTCCATTTTATTCTGATCTCCCCGACGAGATGTGACACTGGCGCCGAGCTTAACAAAAATTCTTGCAATAGCTAGGCGCGATGACGTAGTGGCAAGGATTTCGTTAGTACGACAGTGAGAAACAGGGGTCGAATTTGCGAGTGACGAGTGGGCGTGTTCCCTCGCAGGGGTGTCGAAAGGAGGAACTGAACGATGATAGCAGTTGACGCGTTGCCAGGATTCCGTTCAACCGGAGCGAATCAGTCTTATTCATCATTTGGATTCGTTTTCCCTCCGCGCCGAGAACGTGCGATGCGAGTCTCGGATATTTTTCAAAATCTCAATTTAAAAAATATCCGAGCCAAAAATTCACCCCTCCAGTGGCAAAAGAAATTGGCATCGCTGACTACCGGTGATTGTGAATTACCAACATTTTTTTCTCTCCGGCCGCGCAACAAAGACGGATGGCAAAAACAACCTTAAAATATATGCACACGGAGAAAAATGGTTTTACTGCTCTAAGGAAATGAGTTTTGCTGACATTGTTCCTGCAGCTAAACGATTAGTAAAAATACGAAAAAAGATTACGTACAATTTGTTTCGTTATCAGAATAAAACTTTCTCGTTACTAAAACGATTTACGTTGCGACGAGACGAAAAAACGCTTGCTGTAATTTAAGTTCTGAATTTTCCAATGACCCCTCAATGGTGGCGATGATGTTACAAAGATTAAAAAGGATATGAGAATCCGGCTGTACCGTTGGGACAAAATAGGGCATCGAAATTTCTTGTAAGAATGAGCTTTCTCCTCACTGTCCAATTTTGCCCGAGCCTTCCCTACTAAAATAACTAGGGCATAATAAATTGCCCGATACAAATACCATTATCATGAATTTCATATGAATTATTATGACAAAAATGCGATAAAATGAGCGAAATGTCGACATCGATCCTTATCAGACGCAACTGCGGCGAACGAGGCTTCGCCCGAGACCGAGGAGCATGGACGAAAATACTGAAATTGCTTCTCCGACTCGAGTCTCTTCGTCGTGAAAGCGAGGTTCGGAAAACGACGTTGAATTACCCCAAGTAAGTTCCCGTGTCCGTCCGGCCCGTTCGTGAAAGTTTAACGTATTTATTCCACCTAGTCCAAGGAAGTCCAGTCGCACCCCCTTTCCAGTCTTGTCCGCCTAACATTGCCGGCCACCCTTGGTTTGCTCCCGAATAAAGCTTCCACTCCCACATCCCGAAGGATTCGAAAGATTCGCTTTCGTCTCTCGACGCCATATTTCAACGGACCATAGATCATCGTTATTCTCATTCACTAATCTTAGGTTTTTTTCCTTCCCGAGCGACCGCAGTCTCTATCCTGGCCCGTTGTCCTTTCAGTCTCTTCCATATACGTATCTTCCATCCACCCCTACCGTTCCTCCATCCATCTCACTTTCAATCTCCCCGTCGAATCAAAGAGACATTACGTCCCTGTACTTTCTTAACGCTCTTGGGTCTTCCGTTACGTCCCTGTACTTTCTTAACGCCGTTGGATCTTCTCTTTGTCGCAAATCATTTTATCTCTCACTTTCGATAATCAAAGGGAAGTTCGTCTTACTTAAGTGAGACCCGCAATTATTTTTTTCATTTTATTAAATAGTTTTGGCAAAATAATAATTGCACATTTTATCTTTACCTAAGGTAGTCCCAAATTGCGAACACTTGGGGATGATACAAGAATCTGAAAGAAATCAAGCATATTAAAGGTGCTGAAGAATTTGATTTAGTGTTAATCGTCAATCTAAATTTTTCACCATATCTCCCGGGAACATCTTTCTTATGAAATTGATTCATTCATTCGTGATCGGGAAAAAGATGACAATGATTATGTCTTTGAGAATAACAAAAAAGCTTCCGCTATAATGAACCAAAAATTTGACGTCAGTCGCCAGTGTTTATTTTACTTTCCCAGACGGACTCCCCTATTATTATTATATTAATTTGATTATTCAAATGTTTTCTCGCGGATGAATTAATCCGTCTTACTTCAAAACCCCAACCAAATCGAAAAGACATTACTCTCATTTTCCCCGTAGTTTCTCAACGCTTTGCCCGTAAGATCTTTTCTTTGTCGCGGATCGTTTACTCTTTCATCCCCGTGGAAGAGACGACTGGCGCGGCTTTTGGAAGACCGGCTATCCGCAAATCTTATTCCTTCAGCAGCTCTGGCGGAGAGTATTATTTTTTCTATCCCAAGGCTCTCCGTACGCATTAACCTTAATTAATTACTCTCGCAATTTAAGCCCACGCCCGCGAGCGAGGTTACGGTTAGTAGGTAACAGATTGTCGTCGGTGGGTGTGTCGGTGGTCGTAGTCACGGTGTCTGTCGTCGGCTACTCAGCGTTCCGGAAGGTCTCTTGCGAAAGCTCACCAACCCTCGTCAATTTGAGACGCAGACAGGAGTTTCAGCTCCCGGAGCTGAAACTCCTTGCGTTCCACCATAGTTAATTAAGCTACGTGATCGGAACCTACGCGTGTACGACCCGGCTTGTGTACACAGACAGCGAGGACTACAAGCCGGATTCCCTTCCACTTCAGAATATCCCTGAGAAACTTCGTCACTACGTGTTAAGAATTTATCCGCGATACAACGCTCTTACGCAGACATCCATTCGAGAAATATTTCAAAAAAAGAGGACACTCCGACCGTGAAGTTTGAGGCTTAGAGTAGAGACGCAGGACCGCCGAAACGTACGGCGAGCCTCGCAAGATCAACGAAGAGCCCGTGCAGCCTACGTTTAATAAAATATTCAAAGTTCGAGGCGAAAGTTTCGCCCCTAAAGTTTCCCCGTTTACCGAACGAACAATTTTGTCCCATCGCCGGCAACATCGCCGACATTCCTGTCGTTCTTTCACGTTGCTTGTATCCTGGCTTTTGTCAACGTTATATTGTTATCGCGCGGATTGTTGCTCGTCCTCTCCGACCCGGTTGCGAGAGCGAATTTACCAACTCGAGAGTCTCGCTGCTCGCGATCCGCGATAACACTGGTCGTCGAAAAGTCAAAGGGCAAAAAGCCCGCGAAAAAGGGGTTTCCTTCCACCGCGTTCGCAGGCCTTTCCCTTGCGTTCCCCCTCGTGGGCCAAATTCCCGATTTATTCAAACCGCCAAATACTTGGTCTGCCCATAAAGAGAATGAATGGGATTGCGGCGCGGTTGCACCGGCCCAGAGACGGCGCGGTATCCCGATGCTCCCGTGGCTGCTTTAGGGGTTCATGAAATACGCGCCTCTCGCCGCTCGGCGGATACGCCCGTTCTGCCCCGACCGGCAGTGAACACCCCTCGCTCGCGCCGACTTCGTTCCCTTTCCCGGCTCCATTCCATTCCTTGCGACCCTCTCATCCGCCCTTCCAGGGTATCTAACTCGTCCGCCCTCGCAATGTGTCCTCCGTATCTCCGTCTCTTTTGCTCGATGCTTTCTATCCCCTGTAGCCTGTCCGCGACCCCGGTCGAAACTCCCGTTTCCTTTCTCCCTCCCGCGTCGCTTTCTCTCCACTACGAACCGGTCGCTCTCGAGCTCTCCGCAGGGTGGCCAGCGGCATTACCATGAATTTACATAGCTCCGCGCAAGCCCCACCGAACATATTGCCAGCGCTTTGATTTATGCGAAATATTTGCTAAATATTCCGTTTAATCTCGGCGGCGCGGAATTCGCGCGAATAAACGGAGCTGAGCCTCAGCCGACGGCGAAGCGAGCTGCTTCCTTGCCGATCTGCAGCATTCAACGGACCGACAATGACACCCGAAAGCTCAAGATCCCGCGAGGCTGACGAATGGCCGAGTCAAGAGCGACGGAAGATAAAGGGATCATGGATTTCATCTTTTATAAATCCTCGGGGGTGTTTCTCGGGCTTTTTGTTCCGTCCGACCGAGGCTTTTCGAGGACTGTTATTGAAAGAGGTTTTCATGGAAATTATCTCGCTGCGCCAACCACCGTCGCCGAATGACCTTAATTTTTTAATTTCGTTAATGACAAAGTGCTTAATTCGTCTGTAATATCTTTTTTTTTCGTTTCTGAAAAGCAATTCGAGGAAAAAGCACGAAATATCGAATAGTACCGTCGTCGATATATCGGCACGTTCGCAACTGGTGGTAGACGTTTTTCGCGAGAAATTTTAATAGCGCCAGAAATGATAGAAAAAATTAATGCTGTACTTCGAATCGGGAGAAAACTATCGAATCCTCCTCAAAAAAAGTTACAGTTCAGCAATGCGTAAACAAGTAAATGGCAACATTTAGACAACATTTTTTCAACAATAATGAATTTTGGCCACCTGTAATTGTACAGTGTATTATTAAAAAAATTAAAACGGCTGGAATACGCAATGTTGCACTTATATGGAAACCGAAAAAAATCACTCAAGTAATTAAAGGACCCAAGTTTCTCATTCAAAAATTTGTCTCTCACACGATGCACAGCAACGGCATTAAATTTCCTTTACTACTAGAAAATCTATGATCATGCGAAAAGATGAAAAAAAGAAAAAAAAAAAAAAAAAAACACCGACCTATTTTTATTCTGCTAGCTAACGAATCGAAGGACTTATCTCCCAGGTCAATATTCTGTACGAACCGCGGTGTCGAAGGTGTGCGACGGTAAACCGCTAAATTGATGTTTTGATTCGGAACCGCTGCGTAGGCTTCCGCACAATCGTGGCGCGTGACGAGGCGCCTTAAGGTCGCTCGATATCGCGTTCGCAATTCGATTGGTTCTCGGGTATCGAGGATCGCTGTCGGCGAAGGTAGCCCCGGAGGTCGTCCCGCGGGTGAAACTCGACCCTCACCGTGTCTCTTTCTCCCCTGGCCCTAGCATACTCGGTGGCTATCGCTAGGATTCCATTGGCCGGTGTCGGTGGCAACGTTCGAGCCGGCAACACTCCGGCACGAGAGACACACGGTCAGCGGCCCAGATCGCATTTGGCTTCCTCCGACAACCGGCGAAGAGCTTCTGTCCCGACAGGGGTCGCGGAAACGTAGGTCGCACTAGGCATATCGTCCGCGTCCATTTATCGAACGCCCAGAAACGAAAGGGCTCGACCCAAACCATAAACCGAATAAAACGACCTGAGATGCGCCAGTCTGCTTCTCGGCCAGCGTCGCACATCCACCGGAAGCCGGGCAAGTTCTGGAAACACCATGCTCGTGACTTCACCACAAACGTAATTGCTGCCCTCTCCGGGAGATCACGAAGACTCCCAGACACGCAATCCCATTAGTCACGATGTAAAGAGATGCTCGATGTTGTTATTTTTTCCTATTATTCTTATCTTAAGGTAGGTAAAAGCCCTGATCCGATCATACTCGGAGGTCCGAATAACTTTTTTGTTGTTGCGAAAGCGGCAATGTGACTGATTATTTCATATTATTATTATTATTATTATTATTATTATTATTATTATCACGATGTAGGTAAAAAGCCCGGATCCGTTCCGAGGTCCGCGTTTCGGTCGGCATTTCACCGGAATCCCGGGACTCATCTCTGCGCCAGCGAGCGATAATCTGCACTCGTAAACATCGTCGGAGAGCATCCGGACGCTCTGAACCGGCCGACTCGGTGAATCGTTCGGGATTTAACGCAGTCTCGAATCGACGTATTGTTACTTTAGCTCCTGCCGATTCGTTCGTTTTTGTTTTGCCTTTTTTTTTTTCATTCCGGCTTTCCCGCCCCTCGCGCCCTCCGCTACGCGCACTCGAACTCCCTTCGCGCGCTGCAGCAATCCGAACCTTCGTGTCCGGACAGCGATTTTTTTTTTTTTTACTTTCATTTCCCACTTCACATATTCATACGGCACTCTTTGCTCACAATAAACGGCAGTGAACGGGCGGGCCATTTGCATATAGGGTCTCGACGCGGGATGAAATCCCGCTGGTGCGCCAACCTTCCCCCCGACCCCTTCCGCCCCTCTTCCTCCACCCTCGTTCAACCCTCACGCGTTCTTTCCCTGTTCCCTCACTTTTTCCTCCCGACTCTTCAGGCCACCGCGAAACACTCTCCGCTCTTCTGCCAGGGAATCGAACGTTTCACCGCGTTATTCCTCTTTCTCTCTCTCTCTTTCCTTTCCCGCTCGTTTCCCTCAGTCTCCTTCTCTGTATTTCTCTCTCCCGTCGACGATAAGCCGCCCTCGGGGATTCGCGATTGTCTCGATTCATACGTAACGCGCTGTACGGTACAGCGAACGAAAAAACGTACCGAAACAGGCAGAGCCAAGGTAGGACTACATCGATACTCTGACAGACGGTAAATATGGCTGATGAGCCTCGGCCAGAAGCGGACCCTCCCAATTGTTGGCTCGCCTAACGATTTGTCGAGTGGCGGAGGAGCTCGACGCGCACGTGTTACAACGGTTCGCCAAGCATCTTTTTTTATTTCTGCATTGCGAGTCGTTGTTCCTCAAAGCGCAATTCGGCGTAGTGAAGCGAGGACCGCTGTGAATTTTTGCTTTTTTTAGGACGGGGGGGGGGGGGGGGGGGGTAAGAAAGTAAAATAAATCTGTTGGAAACTGGCGGAATTTTCAGGTAGATAGAATCATCCGAATAACCTGTAATTTTTTCTGATACATTAGCGGTTTTTAGTGTAAAATATAGGGTGGTTCGGAATCTTTTGGACTGCTGGCCGGCGAGCTTTGTCCAAATAAATATTAATCAAATATTGGTCAATATGAATTTTACCATTAATCACACATCCCTCAATCTGCTTCAGGTCTCTCTGTGCGACGACTACAGTCTTCCGGTGGATTTCGTTAACAAGAGGCGACCAGCGAGCGCCGCAGCTGTGACATCGACTGTTCAGTGGGCCCTGCCGAGTCCCAGCATCGAAAACGTGAGTCTCAATCCTGTTTTCCTCTTCGCCAATTTTGCGATCAACCCGCTCAGCAAAAAATAATTTCCTAAAATCTGAAAACCAAAGTTTCGTAGAAATGATTTCGTCAAATAAGTAACGGACTCGTTTCTTAAGCTTTGGCTCAAGCGAACCGTTTGGCTCCGCATCGGGTGGAGCCGAACGGTTCGCACCGACCATCGATATTTTTCCTGATGGAATCGGAGCCGCACAAGTAGGCAGAGACAGCCTGTGCGAGTGCGCGCGAAAGGGAGAAATATAATTATGAGGGCGAGAAAATAGCCCCGGGGCACCCGCAGTCGGGGTAAAGTCTCGTGAGTTTCACCCGCCGACAACGGAAGAGAGGACCGTTGACTTCCGGCGCTGCTTATAATTGCTCCAGCAGTCGGTTCTCCCTCCGCGCTGCATCGCTGCTGGGAGGTTTTTCCCGTTGCCTCGGGGCTTCGCGCTAACTGTTTCCCCTGAATTATTGCTCGACGCCGTTGCCGGAGGGCTCAACACGACACCGCTCTTTCCCTCGAGCGGGAGCCGCTAAAATTCGGCTGGAGACAGAAACAGCCCGAGAAAGAAAGGCGCGGCTCGAAAGAAGTTGATGGAGGACACCTGAGAACCGAGAAGACTTTCACGGAGTTCCATTCGTCTCTTCGAAGAGGATTTTCGACGGCGTTGGGAAACACTCGACTCCCTCGAATGGGGGTGAATCGTTATGACTGACAGCAACACTTCATGCCTTACCACTCGATCTTACGAGAGTTACGCTTTTGTTGCTGCTCTTTGCGCGACGCGCTGGGGTGCGCGAAGTCGAGTGTACCGACAATTATCCGGGACTTTGAGCGAAAATGCGAGTCGCCGAGGGGCAGCGCTAAAGTCACGGCGCGCGTTACGCAGACCGGTAATCATAATTATAACGCATTGGTCTCCGGTAATCGGCTTTACCGAGAGGGTCGCACCGATAAATCGACGGGATTACACCGGATGCGCTAACCGTTCCCGCAGAACTCGCATATTGCGACACTCGCGTTCGGACCGTCGCGGTTCTCTGGAAATAACCCGAGAGGCGCGAGGGAGTGGCTCGGATTTCGGGGTTCATTGCTTCCGTTTGCAGTACTGATCAGTGAGCCGGAGCGGAAGGATGATAAACTTCGACGATCGGCCGCAAGGACTGGTCACGGATTATCGAGAGAGTTTGAGTAATCCACAAACGGAGAAAAAGATGTTCGGAAAACCGTTCGGCATACACGGTAAAATACTTACCAAGCTCCTCAAGCGTCCACAATTTTTTTCTTGATAATCTTACCGAAAAATCTCGTCCATCTAACAAAAATCTCTGTTAATTTGACGAATATTTTTTGTGAAATTAATAGAAAAATTCTGAACATTTGTAGACCGACAAGTTTGGCAAATGATTTTTTATTTCATTTGATTGAAAATACATTGATTTAAATAATTATCTCTATTATTCCAATGAAACAACAACTTTTCCAATGCGCGTTGGTTGATCGAACAATCTCTTTTTTTCAGTACATTCCTCGAATTTGTGGTAAAACAGTTTTTACGAAACATTATTATAAATCCCTCTATTTAACCGTGACAGTTGGCGAATTGAAACGTTATTGACGTTGATTCGCGCAATAGAATGTAGAAGCTATGCCGCGAGTGTCGTTACGTCGTTTACGTGATCGAATTATCACAAGCCAATCGAGCGTCAAATCCCCCACCCACAGATCGCTTCCTCCCGGTCGCGAAAACTACCCTCGTAATTTCCGTATAAACATCCTTGCGGCACCTCGGATTCATTTCTTTTTTTTTCTCTGATAAAAGAGTGGCTGTCGGAGGGAGAGTCTGCGGGACGATTTCAGTCCTCGAAATAGCCGCCGGGGCTTTGTACAACTTTGGCAGGAGAATTCCAATTTCGTGCTCTTCCCAATTTAAGACTACTTGTGTTCCTTACGCAGCCCAGCCGCGTCTTCGAACGACTCTCGCTCCCAATGACGAAAAAGAGGATCGACAAGAACGGCCGACATAAGCTCGCCGCGCCGAAGTTTTCGATCCTTCGAAAGGAGGAATCGCAACCCGTGCCTTTCTCTCGAGAAATCAAGAAATCCTTTCGACCTTCCCAGAGTCGCTCCCTCACTATATCGTTCGCTTTATTGTTATTATTGTTATTATCATTTTCCGCCCCTGTCGAGGATCTCCTTTCAGAACGAATTTTCAGCAGATTTCCTTTCGAAAGACGCTGCAAGGACCGGTAACTTTCTCCAAGGATTCCCGTCCCTTCTTGCCAATTAATCAGAGCCAACCGTCCGCTCACGTGAATGCCAAGCCGTCCCTCCCTCGCTTCGCTGGAAGGACCTTTTCATCGCGGGATCGTCTCTCGTCGATCCTTGCTTCTTCTCGACGGTCCCATTGAAAGCTACTCACGGCCGCGAACGGAAGTGCGCGTGTATGCTGCTTATATATTTTTACCCAACGCCAGGATCGTACGTGGGACAACCATCGAAGGTGCAAGAAAAACAATGAGAGAGTGTCACTCGTCGCCTCTCGAACCCACGAACCTTTCTCCGTTCGCGTTCGAGAGGAGCGAGAAATTGTTTACACTTCGGGGAGATTGGTTGGCTCGATCAGCTATTTGGACTGTTTTGTTCGACCCAGAATATTTTCAATTAATTTCACTCCGAAGCGGTTGCTCATATTATTAAATGGTTTCACTCATTTTACTATTTTTAGTGTTCGAAGCTCCTAAACTCTTCGAAACACGGTGTATCGCAAGTGCTTCACCTCTTTGAATTATTAAAAACTTCATCGATAACCGACCGATGTATTCGACCCTTCGTACTTGTAAAAAAAAATGCTTGAAAGGATTGAAGAGGTAGAGAGCTTGGTAATAATTCTACCCTCCCATATCGACCTCTGTCGTAGTCGGGAGGATCAGAGTCTCGTCGGACCGCAAACATGAGACTTTGCTATTAGCAATCTCGTATTGTTACAACCGTACTCGAACGTTTTCTAGTGCTAATAATTCATAGGGACGAGCAGCGGAAGGGCGAGGTGGGTGTTTGCTCTAGTTCGCGCGCGGCCCTCGGACTCTGGTGGATCCTCACTGAACCCTCGTTTTCGCCCTCGAACCAACCCGCAACAACGTCGTCGGGTGCTCGTGAAATTCCCGGACACACTCGTAATTCTCCACCCGATATTAAATGTTTATAATGAAACCGACAGAGGTTGATGCATTGCTCCGTTGGTCTTTCGAGTCCGACACATTCATTCGCAGCCAGTACTTAGATGGGTGACCGCTTAGCAGTGCAATAGTTGACCGTTGAGCAGGAGGCAAATATACCAAAAAATAAATATTTTTAATGATGTTTCAGGCGGAGATCGAGATCGTCGAGCAGTACAGCGACCCGAGGGACAGCAAGAGCAAGGCTCACTTCGAGCAGGCACAAAGCGTCGCCGATACCGTTCCGCCGCAGCTTCCGGAGTTGTACAGCAAGATAAATCGGGACTACTGTCGTCCCTACACAGGTAAGACGGTCCTCTTTTGATCTCGAAGGGACGCGAACGTCCCCTTCGCCTACCGACTAGAAATCGAGTTTCTCCTGAAATACCTCTGAACCAAAAAAAAAGTTCAAGTTTGTTTAGAACCTTGCCGATTGATCGCAAATTGGCACACAGCGAAGACACAGACTCTCTCCATGCGTCGGAGACATCTCTGAGGAGGGGGAAAAATATTTAATAAAAATCAGATAAATCCAATTTTGTAGAGAATCGAATTTGTGAGAGCAAGGAATGAAAAATTTGATTCGTGCGAAGGAGCTTCGCGATATCACGGTAGCCGTAGAGTTTGTTACTTGCATCGTAATAAAAGTTCCTACCCTTGGCCTTCCCTTCGACTTCCCCTCCCGCCGAGAAGGGTGCCTTTCGCTCCCTCCGCGTGTGTTTCCGCGTCGGTTCTCGAGGTCTGGCAATAAACGTTCCTGTCTAATTTTAAACGAGCCCCCCCGTTGCCTGTTCGTGACTTCTCTCATAAGCCCAGCGCAGCGAGAATGCCTAATCCGTACATATAACCACTCGCTGAAACGACGAGAGAAACTGCGGCCGGCGAATCAACCGTCGGACGAGTCTCGGGTATTAAAGTTCAAGTAAAAACCCTCGTAATGAATTACGGAGGCGAACTCTTATTCCAGCTCCGCGGCTCGCGACGAGGTGCGCACACGCACGTAATAAATACCTCGCACAAGCCACACAAATAACCCATCCGTTAAAATCATCCGATTACCCAAAAGAAACGGTGGATCTTTGCAAGGGGGTGGAAAATTCTCCCCGGCGTAAGTTACAACCGTTTCGAGAGTAGACGAATCGTACACGGAGCGCCAACGGTGAACTCAACCTAAAGCCCTACGATGCGGAGTCGAGTATGCAGATTGCCGGGTAACACTGATCCCGAATAAACAACTCTGGAATTTGCAACCTTACGGTATTCATGGCCATTTAATTCGTCGAGGATCCTCGAGAGGATCGCTGCCGGCTTCACCGTTCAAACCCCTTCCCGAGCGAGTAAACACAATCTTCGTCGTATCGTCTGTGATCGGGTGAGGTCTGATTTAATCCCTGGGTATCGGGGTTGACCTATCTGTTATCGGAATCCTGTCGGATAATACGAAGATGCAAAAGAAGGGGTGGAAATACTCAAACGGAAAGGGGCGCCTTCGCAGCATTTATGTGCTTCATTCGGGCGGTTGCCAGTGGCCGCGACACTGAAATGTCTACGCTGTCTCGGGTCCGTTGCCACTTCCGGTGATGTTCCAGGACAGCGGAGCCAGAGTCTGGTGCAGCTGTGGGGAGCGCCGACCGCCACCGTTGCCGTCCTCACGCCTCGTTCGTTCCGACTTTTTCGGTGCTCGGCTGACTCCGGCGACCAACTTTTGTGTTCCGGTGTAACGTGCCCGTTACCGGTGCCCACTGACACCGGCACCGGTAGCGCGCTCGAAACTGGTCGCTCTCTCGCCACCCGACTGGCGCACTCAAACCACCCATCTCGCCCTTAATATGTCGCGCGATATTTAATTAAACTCCTCGTCCCCACAAGCGTCCTACCGTTGTCGCCGCTCCTCCCTTTTCCGCCCACGTTCGCCCTCCCGCCGCAAACCCGCCTACGCTGGGTCTGCAAAGTTTTCAAGGGCTTTCCTGAACGGTCTATCGGGACTTATTGACCGTTCTGGCAATACCGTCGGGAACATGAATTTTCCTGCGGATTTTTTTGTTCTTGTTGTATAATTATTGTATACCTCGTGGAGCTTTGTACCTTAAAAATAATAGAATGGAGCTCCAGGGCTTGAAAAAACTCCGGAAGATCTCCAGTGTGTAGTTAATGAAAATCAAACGTTTTGCGAATAAATCTGTATAGTAAAAGTGTTGTCGGAATTTTGATGTAATACTTTGCTTTAGACATAACAGGCGAATTTTCACTATGAGTTTCATAGATTTCGTCTACAATGAGCTATGATTTTTCCTTCGTCATCGGTACTTTCGTAGATACTCCTCTCAGTGCGCCTTGAGGTTGAAGTATTAGGAAGAGCTCGTCGAAACGCACTACTCTCTCCCATAACAAATCAATGTACCTCAAGTGAAGAACACTGATCCGTCCTGCCCTAGTAGCGCCGAAACTACCAGCTGCTCCATTCGACCCTAGAGTCACGACACTCGCGTTTCCACAGACTCACGCAAGTGATAGGGAAAAAGGAAGTTACTTCCCTGTGCCAACGGACTGGAATTGGAGTTCTCCGGCATGGGCCGGAAATTCGTGGCTAGGCTGACTAGCGTATCACTTGAACTACTTGCTCGCTGCGAACGCTCTCCGGGGAACTTCGACACCCGGAGAAGCAACCGAGGCACATGGAACTTTCTCATCGCGCTGTTCTTATGGTGATTGTTGGAGGTCACACAATTTCAGGTCCCGAGTTTTCCCCGAACCTTTTAACTCCCCAGGATATGTTCACCGGACCGCCCTCCGGGCTGCGGCGACCCTAAAACGCGCCCTCCCACCGTCACCCACTCTCTTCTCCACCCCACTGAACTACCCCGTTTCAATTAATGGTACTAGGTGACTTGTACCTCGTTCCACGTCCCCGAGCAGTTATCGCCCGGTGGCTCCTCGTCGTACCCGTCGCTTAGAGTCGTATGCAAATGACACCGTTGTCCGTCCGTTTGTCCGTCGACCGGGCGAACCCCCAACGAAGAGGGGCGTGCGAGATCGTCGAGGGGTGCGAGAACATCCCGAACGGAAACTTTGACTCTCCACTATACAGTATACACTCGACGACAAGGTACTTTTCCCCCATCCCGTCGAACATCCCCAATTTCAGCGAAGCCCGATGTTTCTCGGCTTGCGGTTGAAACGGGGCAAAATGGACCCTTTTTAGACGCCGATTCCCTGCCGTCCCTCGCGAAAAATTGATAAAAACCAGTCCGTCTCGCCCCGCCTCACCGTATAGGTTGAAAAATAACGAGAAGTTTTCTTGAAACAGATAATAAGACGATTCTTTCACCGGGTCGGGAGAAAAGCCACTTTCGGTATTCCTCCGTTAACGCTGAGGGAAAAGTTTGTTGGATTGCTTCGCGGGAAGATGAATAGTTGACACCCTCTCATCCTTACCGCGAGATGTATATATATATATATATATATACAGTGCCGTAATACCTCTCTCGCTTACCCTTCGGGAGTCTTATCTTTGCCCTCTCTCGTTCTCTCCCTCGACGTCGCGCGTGTCGTTGGCCCGAAGTTTCCCTTCCGCTGCTTCCTGATTCACGCCCCGCGCATACACATAGCGGTACCCCACTTCTCGGAGTCTTTCTCGTGCACGGGAAACTAGATCATTTACAAACTGTCAGAGGCACGGCCTCTTCACCGTTGGCAGGGGCTTCCCGAGTCTCGAGTGCCCGCGTACTGGTACGGTTTATTATATGTTCCAGAACCGGTAGAATAACGTCTCGGATTTTCTATGGCAATCTTAATTCAAACGCAATTCCATAAGTTAGATTTGACTGTCGCGGCCGCGCGGATAGGTTGAGTTTCGGATGACTCCTTTAGGAGTCGCAGTCTTCAAAGACTTCCGGAATCGCTTTGGTGGATTTCACTCGCAGCCCACCATACCAAATTCCCGAGTGAAAGGCGATCACTGGTTGCCTTCGCGATCTCGAAATCGAAGCCAATCTCGTCTCAGCGGAGACCCCTAATAGAGTTTCCTGCGAGAGAAAGCACCGAAGTTGTTGAACATGCTCGCAGGCGGCGATGTTCGGGTAGAGAGCTGGAGAATTTAATATCGGGGGGATCGTCGAGTTTTGGCGATGAGCTGCATCGACAGTTGCAACAACCTCGAAGCCATTGCATTTTTCGAGAATTGTTCACAGGTCACTTGAAACTCGATCTATGACCTGATTTTCTCAAGTCCAAAGTGGCGAATGCACAATTAACATTAATAACTTCTCGAATTTGCATAACGTTCTTAATCGATTATCGAGAAAAATTACCAGTCGAGCGCACTAACTAATAATATGGAAAATTAATCATTGGGCAATAAAAACCCATTACACTTTCGCGGAAGTCAACCCAACTAGCAACCAGCTCGCTCGACCCAGCATCGTCTTTCCAGTGCGAACAATCTGATTCACCTTTATTTTCGCAACGAAAGACTTGTTCACTTGACATGAACCACTTGTTCCCTTGACGGGAAACGTCTCGTGGGAGCGTCTCAACTCCCAGCTAACATTCAAGTCTCAATTACACAATTAACATTAATAACCTCCAAAATTAGCATATAGTTTAGGACTTAACGATAACAGGCGCGTGTGGAGTCTGTACGGATTACGGCAATATCGAAGCGCCCGAGGCTCCCACTGTGCGATATTTTCCGGCGAATGGTTGGGTCGAGGAGAGACTCCAGAACCACCCTTGCCACATTTAGCGTCAACCCTTCTTCCGTCTTGGTGATCAGTGATAATATTCTCGTGACTCCGTCGATTGGAAACGGTTATATCGCAACGATAGGGTTGCGAGAAACCGACAGGGGGTCGACGAGGCGGAGAAGGGGAAAGGTGAGGGAGGTGCCAAAATTAAAGGGAACTCGATCGAGCGTGGGGAATCGACATAGCCGCGGGTCCTCGCTTCCGAGCTTGCACAGCCGACGGATACACAATCTCCCCGAAATCGCTGCAGCGATTCTGGCAGTGGGCGTTCGATTCCGCAGTATCGGTAAGCGGGAATTTCTCGCTACAGGTTCGACCCTTCCTGGATGGGTTGTGTTTCGGCGTGAAGATAGGTGGCGGAGGCACCGAGAGGACATCGGTGAAGGTTCGATACCCGCGCCGGAGTTCTCGCGTGACCACCGAATGTACATTTCAATCGAGTCGGTCTCCGCCGACGGGGAAGTGAATAATCCGAGGGTGAACGAGGCCGATAGGCGGGCTCGCCGCCCTCTCCGGAACGGAATCGCGCGGGCGGATGGATCGTCGCACACCGGAGCCGATAACCGGCCCAGGGCGATCCTCATCCGCGCTGATGAACACTTCGTCATATCCTCGCACCCAGCAAAAAGATTCATTAAATTCAATCAACGTTCGACATTAAAACGACGTTTATCAAGGTGTAAGAAATGTTTACTTGCCTTAAGAAGATATTTATCGTAATCAAGTGAGAACTGTGATGAGCTTTAGTGGATGTGAAAAAATTTATTCAAAATTCATTCATTCAAGATAACGTCGCACTATCGCAGCCAACAGTTATCGGAAAATTGCTTTTCGTCCCACCGTCCCGTTTTTCCCTTCTCTGTGCCGTTTCGCCCCGCTCTCCCCTACACTAATAGAGGGAAAAAACGCTGTCGCGGTTCCGTCCTAACGAGGCAACGAAACTGTTGCATTCTCCCCGAACGAACAAGAGAGAATCGACCACACTTCCAATCGGCGAACGAATGAATGAAAACGGCCTGTGGGGAAGGGGTTGAACAACCCCGGGCGGCCTCCGCGTTTCGCTCGGACGTCCCGGCTTCTCGTCAGCGTGTGCGAGCGCGCTCGTCCTATTAAATTCGAACAAGCAAAAATACCGAGCACACGTACGCGCGTCCCGTGCGAATTTCGGGAGAACAAGCCGGAGAGATAAACCGGGCGAGAGTGAGAAACGCGCGATTACACGGCGAACGCCGGGAATGCTCGTTGCGTACGTGCTCGGCATATGGATCGCTCCCGTACGCGTCTCCGGTAATGCATTCCGTATGAAGTCGGTACCGAACTCTCCGGCTGCAGCATCCCGATGCCGTGTCCCTCGCTGATGCAGAGTTACCGTTACTGCTCGAGAATCCGGGGACGGTGCGGAGGAACTCGCTAAATACAAATTCTGCTGATTAAACTGGCATCGATCCTTCGGTCGAGGATGCGTCGCGCACCAATCGCGTTGGCAAATCTAATGTTTCATTCGAGATAAATTTCAGTGAAAAAACGAATGATAAAGAAAAATTACGTAATTCGTACAGATTTTGTCAAGACTTTTGATTTTGCGTAATATGCAAAGAAGTTTCGAAGTTATTTAAAAAATTAATTTAAAAAAAATCAATGACCCTGCTATTTCGTCATTTTTTATGAGGCCTTGATTTTTCAATATTCGTATGTTGGACTTTTCGAAATTTTCTTGCATTCTAAGTTATCTCGTTTGGAAATTTGAAAGATCGATGTCGAGAAGGCTTCACGAATTCCCCAGTGGATACAGAAAGCTTCTAGGCGGTTGCGTCTGTAAACTTTTTGCATCAACTGTTCGATAGTTCTATTTTATGAAATTTTTTATTGATTTTATTAATTTCATTAGATTTTTATACCAACAGCGAGTGTGTAATTTCTCACCGTATCACCCTTTTGGCAGGGAATGTTCGTGCGTTGCATTGTTAATTCGTGGGACAATTCTGCAACAGTTTAGCGCGCGTGAACGTTCCGATGACCGCAGCACGTTGTATTGTGATGGAAATTTCTTGAAGGAGCCTGAAGAAAGATTAATTGGGGAAAGGGTTTAAAAGGACCTCGCAGTGAAAAGAGGTACATTGTGTCGCGCCTGCAAAGTGGTGCCTGCGACCGTGAACGATATATAACGGATGGCAATTACACGAAGCGTTAATATGCAGGGCAAAGGCAGGAATCGTGCAGAAAAGCGAAGGAGTCGACCCTGCGCGATGGGATTAACCGTGGAAAAGAGCGGAAGGGGGAGGGGGAGGGGGGGGGGGGAAGTATTATGAGCGGTGAACGACTGGGTTATAAAATTACTCGAGTAAGTAATTCGGTGAACAGAGAATGTAATTGCCACTCAAAACTCTCAAAGGCGTTCCTCGTCGACGTCGTCGGTATTTGGCGGGCGAGGAACTTACCCGAGTTTTCCAACCCCCCCATCTGCCGTCGAGAACTCGAGTCTCGTCTTTTTTAATTTAACACTCGTCATCGCAGCGAGAGAGTCAAAATTTTGCTCGGGTACTCACGGCTGAGCATACCCTACGAGCTTCTGGTTCTTTCACTCCCGATGCTCCGCCAACGCCCCTTTGGCCTTTCATCGATGCCGTCTCCGCCTTACCGGATACGCTGAATCAAAGAGGAAGATCAGAAAGAAAAGGATCTTGCGTCGGTGGAGAGGAGAACTTTGCTCCATGCGATCGGCGCCTGACGGGGCGTCCGCTCATAAATATGCGAGAGCCGAGAAGCTCCCACCTGCACAGAATGCGAAAGAGCCGTATTTGTCGCTACAGTTTTTCTAAATATCTTTATGTCGCGTCGCCATCAATGCCGTTATCGACAAATTTTTCATTGTTTTCGCGATCGATGCCCCGGTAAAAATGCCGTGCACGACAAAAAAAATCGCACAATCGGGATGCTACGAAACAATTATATTGCTAAATAAGTGACGAGCTCGTTTGTTCAAAATACATTTTCCAGAATGCGAAGTTTTCCAAAAAAAATAGTAGTTTTATATTTTTACTGGAAAAACTAGAGTCAGTGGGATCGGAAAATTGCCGCATTTGTTGGAAACGTGAGCGATAGGTTGTAAAAGGTACAACCTTTTTTTGGGTCTCGACAATACAGTCAACCTCAACGTGTACGTTGCTGTGAGGTGTTTGGAACGGCATTCGAGAGGTAGCGGCGATTCTCGACACGACGATAACTGCTAATCCACGTCGTAAGAAGACGATGCGACGAGGGGGAGAAGTGAGCGGTATTTTTCCCGTACGACCGGTTGACACATTTTCCGTCGGGAGCGACATTTTCTTGCCCTCGAAGCGATCCTTTTATCCCAGGAATATAACCGTGTGTCGTCGTAACGCTCGCCAATAACCGAGATTGGCTTTCATTTCGTTGCGGCGATGGGGAAAAAAGGAAACGAAGAACGCGCGACTTCCAGTCCGGTAATCTTTCGACTTCGGACCTTCCGGACGAAGGCTCGCGTACTTCTCGTGAGCGCAATAGCCGAGATCTCGGCTTGAGTATAACTATACCATGCGGACTGATAGCGAAATACCGAATAGGCGAGTAGCCGAGCAGAGCCCACGCAAGCGAAGTGCAAGGAGAGGATAACAATTCTCGTGCTCCCTCACCCGAGAAAAAAAAGAGGCTACCATTGACGATACGCGTCCTCAATAGTCCCGGCCCCGTGTTATGTTACGAGCTCAAACGACAATATCTAATAAAAAAATGGGGTGAAAGTACCCGCGAGGCTTCTACTCTTCCTCTTTCTTTCTCTACGACGTGGAGCTTTTTTTTTTTTTGTGTAAACCCCTCGAAAAGTCATTGCGTCGAGAGGTCAGATCCAAAGCCATGGAATTTTTTTTTGGTTTGTTATGAACGGAGGCTCGTGGATTTTACGAAAATTTCTTATCAATAATATCCTACGAATTTTATCTTTTCGTGATTAAAAAAAATTCATATGCAATTAAATTTTTTTTTTTTCATTTCCGTAAAAACACATATAATAACCGTTTATGGACATGGAATTTTCATTGTACGAACCCTTTTTTTTACGTGGAAAACCATTGCGTATCAGTGCCCGATTATTCATCCAAACGTCGTTATCTCCGAGCGAGTGTGCGAATAAAAAATATCAATGCGGACCGGCGCGTCGCGACGATTCGGGGTTAAAAAGGAAGAACATCAAAGTGGAATTCGCTCGGGATGGGGTGAGTCGAAGCAATTTCGCAAAAACGTTTTTTCAGCTCCCGTGTATACGCGACATAGTGTAATGTATGCTAAAATCATTGGGGCGTTCATGTAAACGAGTCGAGTCGCGGGACAGCGATTAGTGTTATCGGCAGTGATTGCCAGCGGGGCGCTTGTCGCTCAGGGTCCCTAATAGATTCATTAGGGGTTGTTCCGGATCCCCGGGAGTGCATCGTCCGTCCAAGCCAGCGGCCTTCCCCTCGTGGAATACGCCGTTGCACTCTCAGCCTGCGAGCGCACCCGATCTACCGCATCCATCGATATACATCGCCTGTGTTAGGTGCGAACATATATGCGCATCCACTTTCTATCTCTCCGAGGCAGCGGTGAGCGGTATATCGTCCAAATCTGATTATCCATCGGTAATCAATATCCTCGCGATTCGTTGATTAGCGTGGAGGGTTGCCCGGCGAGTCTCGTTGGGCTCGACTGTTACTCTGCCTCGCTACCCTCCTTCAACGCGCCAGACCACTTTCCCAGCATTAAAGTGTTCCATTCGATGAACTTGCGGTTCCGCGAGCCGGCTTACGTCTAAACGGGATGCGCCGAACACATTTGTCCGCACAGCAGAAAAAAAGGGCATTTATGAGATGGCGATTGGACACGAGTCGATCTACGGAAAAGACAATCGTTAATTATATTTTTTTATCCACAGTCAATTTGATTAAATGTGGTGGGAAAGATAGCAGGTTCGATTACGCCCAGTAATTCTGCTCTACAGTGAATTAGAAATCTCTGAAAAGCATCCATACTTTTTATTCAATTTTTGGCTCGTTAATTTTATCGACAAATCGTAATTTTAACTGCTCAAGATGTTCGTACAATTGGCAAGGGAAACATCGTCTAAATTAACCGGAAGGCAATTGTGGACGGTTATGTGAACGTTCGTTAAATTTAAAGACCCTTTTTATATCGCGCAATCGGCTCAAAAAATTCACCCTGTCGTGTACCTTTTTACTTATTTCATATAATAATTTCCAACCGGCAAGCGGAGACCGCGCGATTGCTCATCCCGCAGTCGAGGTGTAACAGCGGCGAGACAGCTGCGAATACATATTCATACTCGGAAAATCGCCTTACTCTCGAGAATCGGCGGGACGAGCCAGACCCACGAAATTCGGGTTATCCTACGGTTTTTCCACTCATTCAGACTGCGAACCCTTTCCACGTAATTTAGGCAGCCCGGTGCAAGCGCTTTCCCGTCGCTTTAATATTCCGCACCCTGTGCGTAAGGATATTACGGCTTTTAACTTCGTTCCACCGCTAAATATTGCAGAGATTTTACTCTGCCCATGAACGAAATTCGACGCCGAAGACAGTCCGCGTATATGCCGGTGAAACAATGAAACTTTGCTTGTAACATGCAGAGTCATTTCTCTTCTTTCCTTCCGAACAGACATTTAATGCATGGCAAAGGATTTAGCATTAAGCGGAAGGTTAATATAGCGATAAATTCGAGACAGAACAGACGATCCTCCTCAGTGTAATATGAAAACGTGTTTAGAAGATTCCAAGACATAAAGAGATCATTTTTTTTTCTCCCACGAATCCGATGCGTATCTCCCACCTATTCGAAGAACAGCGGCCCTTCCTTCTAGCGTAAAACTTTTTTTTTTTTCTTATCCTCGGGGCACGCACTTTAACGCATCCTCCATCCGTGGGAATTCACTCTTCTGGTCGACATTAAGGCTCGAAGGATTTACAATTACGAGTGGAAAGCTAATTTACCGAACGGCACAAAGGACACGAATTAACTACCTTCACAGCTTAACGAGCTTTGCGTACAAATACCGCCTGTACGCGGTTACACGTACATACACCCATCCAACGAAAGTTATTCGTACACGCGCTCCAGCTGAGCGCGACTCGCGGCTGAGTGACTATAATCCCGCGGAAGCTCGCCAGAGCGGGAGACGAAAGCGGAGCTTCACGAAGACGGAATTAATTCAGGAACAAAGAAAGTGCAGCTGCGGGATGATTCTTCGTACTGTCACAAGCTTTTTTCTTTATTTCATCCTCTTCTTCTTACACTCGACTTTTCGTAGTTTGCACAGCCGAGGGCCTTCAACTTTTCGGTTCAGTCCCAGTAGCGTAACGACTCGCCCAGACTACGTCTGACCATGTTTTTCTTTTTCCACTTCTCGTCTCCTATTTTTTTCTTTTTTTTTCGACTGCTTTTTTTGCGCTCTCACAGCCAGGCGACTCCTCGACCCCTCGCGTCGAAACGGCAATCCCATATACCAGCCTTTTCGTCGCTGCGACTCGTACGAAGCGCCCACCCTGCGCCCGACGAGGATCAAAGCGGAACGCGGAGCGCGCGAGTTCCACCGTCACCTACACGAACCGCACGCTCGGCGAAGGAGGCTTAATAATTCCTAGCGGTCTCTTTGTTCGTGATTCAACTTTTCATTTCGAATTTCTTTCTTGCCCTTCGCCCGTCGCAAAAGGGCACACACGATTTGCGTCACGCACACCTCCGCCCACTTTTCGGAGAAGCTTGTTTAATCAGCGTGATAGGAATTTTCGGATATTCCAATCCGAAGAGACGGATGGAGAGGAAACGCGCGGACACGTCTGGCGATTATCCGGAGCAGAGTCCGACGCTTCTTAATAGCTTTTTCACCCCTATCGCAGTGAATTGCGCCTGGATCCGGGATCGATTAATTGAATCTTGCGGTGCGACGGAACAGGAGTAGCGGAGATACCTCTATATATATATGTCTGTGTATGTATAAATATATGTATATGTATGTATGGTGTTGGACAACCGCGGAATTATCTACGCGTCTGGATCTGGCGCAATGAAACAACCCCTCGGTTATTCTGCGAGACTGCGAAGAAGTAAAGAGCCATCTCTCCCGCCGGCCCGCTTCTTGCCCTCGGATTCGAATAATAATTTTTACGGTGCAGAAGTTTCTTGGATACCCGTCTAGTCGACTCCCATCCTCCTGTCACGGTCAGGCTCCCATGGTTTATAGAATCTCCGGACCTCCCTCTCGCGAAGAAACACCAGACCGAGCCCTCGCTAAGCACAATGCGACCATTATCTCCAGCCCTTTGCCTGTAGGTCCGAACGATACGGGGCGATCATAAATCTAGCATAAATCGATCATAATCGAGCACTTTTGGAAATGCAAAGACAGTCACGCCAAAATGCTTTGCCATTGTGCAAAAGGAATAATCGAGAAAACCTCGGAATGGCCTCGTGACCCGTACCGTAGCGAAGGAACCATTACCGTAATATCGCGTACCGCGCCCTTACGGAAGAAGTGATTTTTAAGCTGCCATTTCACGGCAATTTCTCCGGCAAAGCACCTCTCCACTGTCGAAAGTCGTTCGGCTAGTCTGGGCTTCGTACGGCCGAGTACAACCGTTGTGCCGGAACGATTATGAAAATTTTACTCCATTTTGGTTTTTTCATTCCACATGGAAGAGACCTCTTACGACCATTCCCTCTCACCCGTGCTCACACGTGTTCTCCGACTCACCTCAAGCTCGGGGCGTTTATGCATTAATTCCTGTATCGCACCAACTGCCTCGGAGAGAAAAAAGCTGTTTCCATGCTCGAAGCTCTCGTGCGTCCTATTTTTTTTCGCGTCGCTTAATCGACTTCAAGACCCCAAAAAATAAAAACCACTTTGCTTCAATGATTTCGTGTTAATCCCCACCATGATAATTGTACTTGAGACATATATAATACACTAAAAATTAATTACTTATCACAACTGCCCGTGTAATTTAATATCTTAGTCCTTGCATAAAACTTTCAGTCTGATTACTCAAATCCACGGATTTATTTACACTGTCCCGTCATTAGAATTTATCAAATTTTTATTAGTGTTCCAGTAACACAAACACTAAGATACTGCAGCCAGTGTTCTTGCAATTTTCCGACATGAAAAAATTAACAAATATGCCCTCCGCTCTCATTTCCAGATCCCTCAGCATCCGAGTCATCCGGCGAGGACGAAGAGATCGCCAACCAGCTTGCCGGTTGCAGAAGGCGCAAGGGCGCGCACGTCTACTCGTCGGCGAAGACAAACAGGGAGAACGTCGTCGGTAGTCTGGATCGCGATGCCAGCCGACTGTCGAAGGAGGGTGCAGTGACAGTGGACTGTGTTGCACTGATTCACGTCTCTGATCAGTCGCCGACGGACAATAATCAGCCTGTGCGTCACCCGTCTCCTTACTATTACGGCGATCTCTTTAAAGTTCCGGAGCAATTGACGCGGCCGCAACCGAACAAGTATCGCAAGAGTGTCAGCCTCGACGTGCCCGGCGAGAGATCCAGGACTCCGGGTCTTCCCAAGAGAAACTCCGTTGCCGGCGACGGTGCGCCTTATCACTCGTCGAGTCACTTGCACGGACAGCATCAGCAGCAGGATCTTGTTAGTCCGACGTCGGGTAGCGAGCATGCTGTTCCCTCGCGCACCGAGATACTCTCATCATGCATCATCAACGAATGGGATCACACACTGATGCCTCCGCATCGTCTCCTGAGCCATGATCTGCCAACGACCGTGTGCACCTGCTTGGCCTCGCCGGACGAGGATGAGCTAGACGGTGCGACCTGCAAGATAATCCGACCGCAGATAAGGAAACTACGAAGGTCCCGAAAAATCGATCCACAGCCGATACTCGTCGAGGACGACTACGACGACGAGGAGGGCGAACGGGAGGCCGACGAGGGAGCTGACTACGCCGAGGAAGGTGACGACGAGGAAGAGGGCGAGGCTGGCGCGGAGGACGAAGATATGGCAAGACAGAGACATCTTTACGAGACTGCCTTCGATTGCAAGGTCAGTCGATCGGACGACGACCTCGACGATCTTGATCGGGTCACCAATCATGCCGTTCTGCATTCCCAGGTAAGTTTCGAAATCCGAAGTTCGATTGATAGAACATTTTATTCCGTAAACTGACGGAAGTATGTGGTAGAAATTACCGCGAGTTTGCTGAAAGTACATAGAACTTTAATATTGTTTTGAGACTTTAACAAAGTTTTGACGGTTCTTATAGCGATAGTTATTTCTATCGGATTCTTCCCTTATTCCATGTTTCGGAATTACGAAGACCCTTCAAGAATGGGATGATCTGACGAGAATATTTTGATTACACTTTTTCAGGTACGCGGCAGCGGAATAATTGCACCGATCGCGCGAGCGAGTTCATCGACGGATGGCCCAAAGCAGCGTCAGTCGCCACAGCTGAGCGTGCACCACTACTCGGGAGGTGCAGTGAGCGGTCCGCCACCCGCCGTAAAGGATCATCGACGTAAAGTTGTTCTTCTCCGACCGAAGCCGATTCCGAGCAGGCTGCAGCATCAACACCAGCAGCAGCAAGCAGACAACAGCATGTCCAGTCTTTCTCAGGACATCGAATCGCTGCAGATCAATTCCGGTGACGAGAAGACTTGCTCGCCGAGATTACCAGTTCGCGGATACACTCCGTCACCACCGTCGACCGCCCCACTACCGGCGAAATTCCACGGCGGAAACAAGGATCACTTGCTGCTGAATATACGAAGCGCACCAAACTTACCATCCCAGCCGGATCATCCGAGGCTCAAGGATATGAGACTACCGGTCAAGTCACTGCGGGCCAAAGAGTCGCCTCAGAGCAGCGAAGCCGGCAGCATCCTCGAGATAAAGGGCCGACCCAAAGCGATCTTTAGTCAGGAGAGCAGCGGCGAATCGCAGTCGCGAAGAAACGACAAGGAGCTCATTCTGGAATTCAAGGGTAGGCCGAGGGACGAGACAAGGCAACGGCCGAGGAGCTTGATAAGGGAGAGCAGGCCGATAATGGAGTTCAAGGGCAGGCCTCACGAGGCAGAAGGTGATTTGCCGAGACCGCGACGGGAGAGTGGCCTGCTGGAATTCAAGCTACGCACCACCAGACGTCGGGTCGGTTATTCGAGCACCGAGAGCATGGCGACAAGCAGCAGCGGCGGCAGCATGGAGTCCATAAGAAGCAGCACGAGCGAGGGCAACAGGTCAACGAGCAGCTCCGAGAGTCGTCACAGCACCAGCCTCAGCTCCCACAGCTCCGACAGCGGAAGCAATTGCTTCCATCATCATCACCATCATCACTCCAATCAACCACCTCTGACCGGCTTTCTCACCTACCACGCGAGCAAGCTCCACATACTTTCCCCGATATCGGACAAGTCCTCGCAAGAGCCGGCTTCCGAGACTTCGGACAACAATCGCAACAACAACTCGCAGAAGGGTTCGCCCGAGGAGGTTGTGACCGAGAACGTAACGATCGCGAACACAAACACGACGTCGAGCGTCGTTTCACCGACCGACACCTCGTTCAAAAAGCGACGCACTCCGCAGAACAAGAATCTCATAAATCTGGCCCTCCAGTCGTCGTCGTCCGGCGACGCCGAGATTCAGGGCTCCGACAGTGGAATCTCCATCGAGTCTCGGGCGGGTATAAAGTGCAAGCCCTTTGGATTTAACTTGCTGAAACCTCAGCTCGACAACATCAACCTCGTCGATGATGAGCCCGAACTGTCCGATCTTCCGTTTGACATGCCGAAACTTCGGAGGCGACGATTGCTCATGCAGCAAGACGCGACGACTTCGGGCAGCGCCACCAGCGTCGACCTCAGGGATCTTCCATTCGACATGCCCAAGTTAAGGAGAAGATTGAGATGCACTCAGAGCACCGAGTCGAGCGCTTCGCAGGCCTCGTCGAGCCTGTCGGTTCGCGATGTTGAACCACCGGGATTGTTTGGTAAGTCGTCTTCAGTGCGATAACGCTTTATCTCATCCTTGAACTCTCTCGGAATCACTCTAATGAACTTTCCTCGGCTATGGCGCAGTCTGTGAAACTGTATAAGGAAAGCGGCCCAGTTTCCGTCAGTCTCCCAGTTACCAGGGTCGAATGCAGTTTATGCTAATAAATACACTTTTCGGTTAATCCGAATAAAAGTGTATGGCAAATTAAAGCGCGGTTTTTGCTCTGAATTATTACCGCAATACGTGTATTTGAAATTTCTAAAAAGTTAATGTCTAATCTCTTAACCCTTATGCAACTTTGATTTGATGGATTCTGGTAATTGTCATGCTACAAATAAAATGCAACAATTCTTGCAAGGGTCTACCGGAAGAGTAAAACTAATCAGAATTTTACGAATTAACTTCAGTTCTGGCATGAAGCTAACAGTTTTGAGCACCAGTCACCATGATTTTTGGTTAATATAACCATTTATTCGCCGTATAGTTACTTCGAGGAGAAGCGTACCTAAAAGCGCGTGCACGGTTCTTTGGTAATCGCGGGTGTCGCAGCTATTACCAATTCTCCCCATTCTCGATCGCGGCTCCCCTACGTCGCCATTAGAGCAATAAAAAGCTCGGCACTTTCGGCACGTTGTATGTACCCGGCTCTACCTCGAGGTAAACTGTGTAGGCTCATCAGTGCAGAGAAACGATGCGGAGGCGACAGGCAGAGGGACACCATAATTCGATGCCGAGAGCGTTATGAACCTTCCAGACAGGGGGCTAACGACGTTTAGTCGTAGTTAACACTTGCGTCAGTCCCACCCTAGCAGCCTCTCGGCGTATTACTTTCCGCTGAAATATCAAGGCCAAGATCACCTGGGCTCGCTTAATGGAACCCTGAAAATTGCTCGGCTCTATGAGTTTCACTGCTGTTTCCATGGATATTATTAGCGGACGGACGTCGGGGAGATCGGGGATTCGTGCTTCTTACCTTTGCGATTGACTCACTTCGCGTGCATTCGATCCAATTATGAGACTCCCGTTTAGGGTTTCTTCGATTCGCCTTGGAGACGGCCCGAACTACGTCTTCGAATCCGGACGACGGGCGCTTTGTAAGCACTCCGCGAAGCCTATCAATACAAAGTGCCTTGAATAATAACCCGAATCTATACTTTCCACCTCGATAGCATCGACGGACCATCAGTTTTCTTTGCCGTAAATTATCATCGTTACTCTCGAATTATTTGGCTTACAAAAAAAAATTACTACGGCAAGATTTTTTTTTTTTCCGGTGAAAGTGATGAACTCGGTCCGCCCTAATTATCACGTGAATTAATTTTTCCTACAGTAGGTTATTATTTTTCTCTATAGTATGTTATTATGATTCCATTCAACCCTTCTCACGACCCTTGAATAAATCTTTTCCGTACATAATGGAGAACCGAAACGATGCGTTATCTTCGATTCTCAGCATTCGTCCTGTTAGATTTTGCTCCCCGATCGTAGCTGCGCGGGAGGTCGGAAGCTGCTTTTCCCGTCCCGATGCCCGATTGAGATCACCGCTTCGAGATAGAGCACACCCGAGCGAGCTCTTTGCCCTCGCTCACCCTCGAAATTAGTCGAGGAATTAAGTTGCCTCGTAATATGCAAGCCTTACAGCGTATCGGCGCTATCTTCGACGTCACCGCGCCGAAGTTTAACAGCGATCGAGAGTACGTCGATTCGATGGAACTATAAATGTCGGGCTTCTGCCCTTTTGATACGTGAGCCCTACCGAAATTCCCAAAATTGCGATAACTGCAGCGCACGTGTCGAACAAGCGTGCGGACCCGAGACCTGAAGCAACCTTCTCGGAGATCCGCGACGAAAAAAAAAATTCGTTCAATATCGTGCCCCATAATTACTTACTGATCTAGTATTTTCACAAGATTGCGGTAACTCCGACACGTGCATCGAATAATCTCGCGGGCCTGGCTCTTGCCGCAAATGCCTCGGAGACGACCTGTAACGGCCGAGCTAAACATCACGCTGCTCAATTACTTATCGATCTAATTCGTCTGGCTCTATTTTTGAACCCGCTGACGCATCGACGCAGCCTCGGCGAAAGATCCCGCGGATCACCCCAAAGGGCCCTTGGAGAATTACAGTGGCAACGTCCTACTCGCATTACTGGGCTGAAAGTGAAAATCGCCTTATCGCGTGCGGCACGTAATCCGGCTGTATACGCGATACGTGCCTCGTATATTTGGTCGATAATTAACGCGGAGTTCCCTGCCGCTAATACGATCGCTGAAAATTTCCTGTGGGATTCCAAATCGATATAATCATTTGCTGATTTTTTATTACTGTTATTATTTTTTTTAATGGAGAAAGCGAGAAATAGGCTTTCGGAAGGTTTTTTCGTGGTATCGAGGAAAGGAGAGAAGTAAGATTCATCGATATCGCTCCGTTCGCGCCCCCTCGATGACGGTTTCCCGCCCATGTTCCGAACCCTAAATTGGCTTTCGAAGAGTCAACGCCTATACGACTAAGCGGGTTCGCAGAGCTATCACATTAGCCTCTGATCGACAACAGATTTCTCCAAACATGGAACCAACATTTTTTTTCATTCCCGCCCTCCCTACTTCCGGCAGGGTCTCTTTCTTCCGCGTGTGAGCCCGATGGTGTCGGATAGGTGTCGCAATTACTCGAAGACGACGACGAGAGCTGCAATCTGTACACAGGATTGATCGATCGGTTCGGTTTTCCACCCTCGCTCGCTCCACCGGGGTCCAAATCGCTTTATCAGTTTGCCTTTCTTGAAGGGGGGGTCGAAAGGGCCACAAGCTCGATCAGCCACGGTAAAGCTCTTCGCCAACAACTTTTTAACCGTCTCGCATGTATCACGATAACAAGTGTACAGATATAAATAAATAAACACTAGTTAAATGAGTGCAAAATTTTCACGATTTATCCGAAATTTTGTGCTTTTTTTTTTTAACTGCGATAAAAGTCGATTTGTATTACCGCATGGGTGGGCAATCACAGAAATTGTTGCTAATGATATTTCTACAAATTTGTGTGATTATTCTGTTTCGGTATACAATTCGCCGTGTCCTTATTCAATTAGCATTTAATTAACATGGCACTGTTTCGTATGTTACTCGGGGTTTCTCGAGGTCCCTTTCCGAAATATACACACACGAATGAAATTTCGCTGCGCCAGCAGCGCAACAGCCCAGTCACATCCGTTACGACGTACGTGCTTGCAATTTACAATTAGTCCGCAAAGCGACGACGGGGCATCGCGGATCCGTGTGCATGTCGTATCGCGTGCTAACGCGCCATCGGGACTCGCCGTTCACGAAATTACCGGGTCGGTGGCCGACGGGGTTGGGGCTGCTCCCTCTTCCACAGGATCAGAGCTTTTTTCGTATTCTCGCTAGGACGGATTTCATATACCGATTCCAATTACGCCTCAACGATAACAGCTCCGTCCATCGGACCGTGATTATAATTTCACTACCGAGCACTCTCCGATTAGAACTTCAAAGATGAGATATCTTTAACGGAGAATTCACATCGAATTCGCAATTCTTTTAGGGCCGAGGCTCTTTCCTATCCTCTTGGGATTTTCCATACCAATATCAATAACTCGGCGGCGATAACGGGATCGTTATCGGTGCGCAATTTTAATTTCACTTGTAGCCACTCTCGAAGTATCAAACTAGAATATCAACTATCATCAGAATCGGTACGTGATATTAATTTCACTCCCGACTACTCTCCCACTATCCGATCCGACCAAATTTTCCTTCAAAAAAAGATCACCCAGAAATAGTGGTTTTAATTTTGATTTTTCCTCATATTCCGTCTGCCATTAACTATCCGTATAGTGTGGAAAACTGTATGCAGCGGCAGCGAGGCTTTGCGCGAGGATGAGAGGGAACGTCGGGTTCATTGTGCGATCTCAGACAAAAGCTCGGTGGTTTGCGCGGGTCCACAATAGTTCTAGCTTTTCGTGCGGCAACTCTCGGTGCATAGAGATATGCGCGGAGGACGGCGGAGAGGTGGGCCGAGCACAGTTAGCTAGTCAGATGTAGTCTCGGATAGAACAGCGGCTCCTCCACTGGGTTCCCGTTATATGCGCATAGATACGAGCTTGCGACGGGGCTAAACCGCTATGCAGGTAGCGTGTGTTCGCATCGCTATTCTACTGTGGAACGCACTGTGTGTTTACGGCACACCTGAATAAGGTTCATAATCCAGGGTACGTGAACGGATTGCGATGTTAAAAACAGACTGTGCCGCAGGGCGCTGCGAAAGCGTCGAACGCAACATCTAAAAGCCATCCAATAACGGTTCTCCACATCCGCCATTGAAGAAAGCAGGCCAAAATGGGTCAGCAGGTTAAAATGGGACAATGGGACCAAACGTCCAATAACTTTTGGATGGTGTTCGTGGGTCAAAACGGGGTTAAAAATCTGGAATTATCGTTGGGAAGAAATGAGACATCCGACAATCATTGTAAAATTGATGTTTACTTCCAATGTCCAGTTTTGTCCCACTGTCCCATTTTGCCCCGCTATTGGGCCGCGTTCATCCGGGAGAAAAGCCACCCAGGTATATCGACAATATTGGAAATATCACGCTCTACTTGCCCCCTCACTTTATTCGGCTTGCAGCTCGCGAAATAGCGACGTGCACTCTTGCAGTTAGGTTGGAGGGATTTTCAGTGACGCCCAGGTAAATTCGAAAAAAAAAAAAAAAAAAAAAAATCGTGAGCCACTCTCGATGGCAGAGTGAATCGGATGCGCGAATATCAACGCTCCGCCGCTCCCGGGACGACTGTGGTTGAAGTATTAAAATCAATCTGTTCGTTTTGGCAATAAAAGCGAGATAAGCGTCGCTCGAGGTTTTCAACGTTGGTATCGAATTGAGTCTCGTTCTTTAAATGGGATCGCGTCGATTGAGCACTCTGCGCGGATCCACTTACGGTACGGAAAATTTTCCCCGGACCTCCCGTCAGAGGGAAATTGGGAAAAATGGTTTTTTCGAGCTCCGTCCCAGCGTTAACTCGATTTTGACGCTGGATGCTTGACGCCGATCTCCTCGAGTACGAACGAGTGTACGGTATTTTTTTTTTTTTATTGGACACCGAACAGCGATTTCTCCTTGGTCGGATAAGACGATCGCACGCGCCATTTGGCGTCCACGGACCAGACACAGATAGGCGCGTACGTTGGTCGTTAGCAGGGAAAAATGGGAATGAAGGAAGAGAATTATTGGAAACGCGGAAAGAGGAGATCGGGCGGAGGTGAGTGAGGCGTCTCCGTGCTATCGGCCTGTGCTCGCTTCACTGAACGAACCTCTGAATCTCCGTTCGGTTGAGATAAAAAAGGGAAAAATCGTGAGAGTAATGCGAGAGGGCACATGTCGTGTATGCGAGAGTGCAGCCACGTCGGGTCCCTTTAAATTGCACGTCGAAAATAGGGAATAATAAACCGTCGCTCCGAAAAAAAAAACCCAGAAATATTCCAATCGTGCGGAGACACTCAGACGTCGCGTCTGACGAAAATCGACTGTTTCCACTTCCTCGAGTCCCACGGATTAACCCGACGCATCGGGTCAAAATAGACCTTACCAATGTTAGCCTGGAGTGCTTCACAACAGATTAACTAAATAAGTTTTACGTCTAAATTATATTTAAAGTCATTTACACAAACTTTAACGCATCCGTTAATTACACTCGATGAATGTGTGCGTCAAATCAGATTACGGCGGATTGCCAAGATTTTTAACTGGCTCGAGCTAGTTCTCTGGAAAGTTTAAATTCGTTTAGTTATTTTTTTCGTGCAGGACCTGAAACCGGGATTTTACGTGCACGCGTTAAGAAAAAATAACCCCTCAGAATGAGTTGAGTGTCGGGCAGACCGCGGGATACGGTAAATAAAATACGCGGACTAATTTTGCTGGAGGCAACGAGGTTTAATTCCTCGGATAAAAACATAATAAAACACCGAACACGGTGACGCTATCAGGCACAGCGCCGACCTGGTCACACGGACTAATAGCTCACGCTCTCTTTCGTCCTTAACGAACTCCCTCGTTTCGCGGTTTCCGCAGAATTTTGGTTCTAATAATCGCGCTCTCGTTTTCTCACCTCTTCGGCATACATTCTAGAATCCAACGATAATTTCTCACGAGACGTTGAACGAAAGTTTGGTAACGAATATAATGAATCCATTTTGCCCCACTCTTACTCCCCAGCTAGTCTAATATCTCTTTCTAACATCTGGAGTTAATTTCTTGTCTAAGCCGAGAATCTCGTAGAAAATGACGTCGACAATCCATTTTGCCCCACTTCTCCCTCTTTAGGGATAATAAAGGCTCGTATGAAATTTCTACAAGGTCATCGGCCGTTTCGCGGTTAGCTTATACGGTCGTCCTTATCTGCGCGGCGCGACCCGGCTGGCCAGAATTGCAATTTTAACTCCGTCCCGATCTGGCGGTACTCGGGCAAACGGGGCACGTACGATTACTCGGTACCTCGGTATCGCATATATCGCCTCGCAATTCCCGTGGCAAAAGTAATGTGCAGGGGTCGAGCCTCGAAGGAGAGCCCGACGTCGTTATCGTTTGGGATGCTTCCAAAAGCGGCTTACACCGAGTCACTCGAGACCGGCCGAGCTGTTACGCTGTCTTTGCTACCAATCTGCGGCTCTAAGTAGAATGCAGAAAAAAAAAAAAAAAAAAAAAAAAACACGTCAAGAAGCTTGTCTCTCCCGTTCCCGCGACTCCTCTAATTGGTCCCATCCCTCACGTTGTTATTTCCCTCTTCCGTAATTGATTATTCCCATCGTCCTCTTCGAACGTGAAATCTCGCGAAGCGCGCTGTCTCTCACAGGCTCAGACAGTCTGGAATCTGCATCGTCCATAAACGTCGCTCCCTCCTACCCGCAACCGAACTTCATAAAGGGATTCCGTTTATTACAGCGAGGACATAAACGGTCTCCTAAAACGTCAGCACCAGTCGGAGCACGAACGGGCGATTTCGCGTATCGGCGACGATCCCTTTCGCCAATATCAACGTCGTTGAGCTTCGCAACAACGCCTTTCGCTCGGTTAGCCCTCGAATTGTATTTCGCGAGACCCGTTGACTCCCGGCACATTCTCCTCGAACGCTGTCTCATTGTCGAATGTTCTCCGGGCGTTGAGAAAAAAAAATAGTCTGTCGGATTGAGCTCGGGAAAAACATAAGAGGAGAATCCTCATCGATACACTTTTCGCGTCACGCAAGGACTCGGTAAGCCGACGGGCAAATTGCATCCCGTCATCGTTCGCGTTGGGCCCTCACGAATGGAAAGGTCGTCGCGCATAGACGAGCCGTCTTCCCCGCTTCCGACTCTCCGCCGTGAGCCGAAGAGCCCGCGGTTCATATTTCATGAGGAACTCGAAGCCCGACTGCATCGACTATTCCGGGCAGGCCCGTAGTGTTTGTTACGGTGTCGATCGAGAGGAGCCTGATGGCCGATGGGAACGGGAATACCGAAGGGAGCGCGAAAGCGACAAGCTCCCTATGGATAAAGAGGAAATGGGGATGAAGCCGATAGTGACGGAAGGGTGGCTCGGCAACATCTGTGACTGAATCTTCTTCGGCAACGGCTCGCACAGCTTGAACACCATCCAAACTCCCGCCGACCGCCGCTCGAGGCTTCTTGCGGTTGTGCTCGAGACTCGTGTGCTCTTTCGCACGACTAAGTAGAGAGCGAATGATACCTTGGTTTTTTTTTTTTATCAAGATCCCTGGAAAATTTGTTGATGAGTAATTTTTTATGGGATTGACGAAGGGTCCGCGATTGTGATCGGAATTGACCGTCTCGAGGACCTCGATATTCGTGATTTGAAAGTCAGCTATCTGAGCGGAAACGAGTCCGAGAATATTGGCAATTTGAATGACGGCTACACGAGAGGTCGAAGCAATGTAAAGTCATTTTTATTTTTTCAATCAAAAGTCACTTTCTTCGTGCTATTTTCGATTGAAGTGCTTTTTTTACACGGGTTGGTACAAAGTAAATGACGTTTTATTTTATCGTTAGCAATAATTAATTTATCGAATTTGTGCTTGAATTTTTTTGTTTTTTTTTCTTATAAACTATTTATATACGCGAAGGCTTGGGATGGCGACAGGAATTGATTATGTGTCACGAGGACCTCGATGTTCGTGATTTGAAACCGAGCTCTCGGAACGAGCCGGGTCTCTCGAGTATATCGGCAATCCGGCTGACGGATATACGAAAGGTTGGAGCAAAGTCCGCTTTTTTTTTCTCGTGAAAATTAAAAGTTACTTTTACTCTGATTTTCTCGCGCTCCTTTCGCGAACCGTCTCGCTCTATCAATATTGGTTTGTAGATGTATAGATACGGAGATATATCCGCATCTGCACACGGGTAAGAGCAGAAAGTCGCGAAGGAGAGACGAAGTTCGACTGGTGACGTTTTTCCCGTGACTGGAAATTTCCCTGGAGACGCGAAGGAGAATCCTCGCACGTCCAGAAGTGCGGTCGTGTCTTCTGTATCGTTCTCTTCCCGTGTTTCTCCGCGTGTTTGAAAATGTCTGCCGAACCGATACACCTAATACACTCCCTCCCTCACGTATTATTCGTCAACATTTGGCAACAGCGTGACGTAGATCGAATCAACTTCCTCCGGATTGTCATGAGAATTTTATCACAACTTCCTTCAGTAATTCGCGACCATCGCTGTTTCGCGACTTCAAATTGCGAACAGTTTATTCCGCCACGGAAAATCTCATCCCATTTGCTATAATTTTAAATATTACCGACAAAAAAAATGTCGCTCCTTCGACGAAAACGATTATTTCTTGAGTGTTCGAGCCATTTATTTTTTTTTTTTTTCGTTTCGAGAGCGTAGGCCGAGAGCGTTGCTTCGATTTACTCGGACCGCTTCACGGAGCGTTTGACTCGACAATTTCCTGAGGAACGATGAGTTTGCGTCGAGGCGGTCTCACTGCGTAATTGGATGAAGCGTTATTTCTCCTCCATCCCGGTTTTATACATACACTGGCGCGTACGGAAGGGATATCGCTCTTTCGCCGTAGGGCCCGGCCGGCTCGATGCGATTTCCGTTACGACCGCCTTTTTCCATTTCCCCGGAGGACCGCGGAACGAATGCGCGAGGCACAGGAAGAAATTGATTGAGACGTATCTCCGTCGCGGGGACGGATATTAAAACGTTCCACCGCACCGGAGAGAACGAACGGGACACGGGATATGCGCGAAACATCGAACAGCGCCGTTCCCGCACATCCACGAGTCCTGCAGCCGCAAAAAAAAAGACCCAAAGCTCGCAACGTTCCATGGCTGGAGAATGAAGTTCGCGTCACTACTGTTCTTCCAAAAATTCGCTTCTACCTCATCGATTTTCTCCAGAGAAGAAATTACAGAGAGTCTTTGAGGGGTGGAAAATCCGCGAGTAAAATAAGGGGCAGATAAAAAAAAAGCTCCTCGCGCGGAGTCGGACGATGAATCAGCTGGCGAAATCACCGGGATTAAATTTAATAAAACAGGCATTGGCAATCTCGAAAAGTAGGATTGGACGCTGCGTGGCCTCGCGAGCCACACGGGGGATTCGTTAATATTTTAGAATCCGAGTGCGGAGAAAACGCGAGGTGGAACGACGCAAAATTGGCGAATAAAGCGGTCTGCCCGGATTGGCGAGGAAGAGGAGTTTACGGAAGGGACGAGAAGGGACGCAACAGCTTTTCCGTCTCCTTCGGCGCGCCTCGAACTTTTTCCATTGCGCGGATTCCGCGGTTTTTTTTTTTTTGCAACGAACACACGTATGCGAGACGAAAGGGAAGAGACACACGTCGATCTACCGGCGTCTCGCGAATTGGAAGCTCGCGAGTCGGCCTAACTCGAGGATACAGGCGTCAGATCAATTTCGCTCAACCTGCGTCATTCGCGGGATGAACGAGGGACGGAGAGGAAAAAAGTTAACTGCTAAGAGATTGCCGGTAGGGAAACGCAATTACGCTGTCCCTCGGCTCGACGCCTCGTGACGGATGAGAAAGGGCACCCATTTTTTTTTTTTACGCATTATTCGTTCTGTTTCGAAAGCGTCGTGACGCGCTGCTAATTCACCATCGACGTATTTTGCACTTCGGGTGGTCTCATTAAAAAAACTTCGAATATTCTTCCTAAAATCTCGACGACACTCCCAGAATCGTGGCAGTGTTCAGTCGTAACTTAAATCAACCTGACCGTCATCAACCACTGACTGGTCCTCCTCCACACAAGTCGTAGCGAGTGCTCCATCGTTGTACAACTCTAATCGGAGAAAGAGGATTTCCCGTTACCGCAGAACAATGCTCACAGCGATTTCTCTCCCAGCTCGCACTCTGTTTATGCGAATACAATGCCTATAATTTCTGAAAGGATCCCGCTCTGTCTCTCTCTCTCTAGCTTCGGGCAAGAACTCTCTCGACCAGGCGACAAGTTTCCCCAAAGTGGAACTTCCTTCGCCAGTGGAAATCCCATTTGTACTGTTTCTTGCGGTACGGTACTTATTCGTCCACGTCCACCCCACCGTTACGAGTCTCCGTCACACTTGTCGCTACTCTTCGTCTTCCCCATCTCGTCTTGCCGTCTCCTCGAGACGAATCCGCGTTCGGATCGTTTCGTTGTCTTCCAGACAAATTATTCCAACAAAACGCACGTCTCCGGCGATCTCGAGCGTGCAGGAAAAACTTTCATTGCTCGCCACACATTTCCGCTGCGAGCTTACAAGATCCAGCGAGACTTCTCGTCGGAATCGATTAAGCGCTTTCCTCTCCTCATTCAGCATTTTTTTTCCTCTCTCTTCTATTTTTTTTCCCATTTTTTTTATCCTTCAAGGAATAAAAGTTCTTCCGGGTTGAGAGACAGGTTGAGTATCCGTGAATTGCCGAACGGTCGAAAGGATCATCTCGAGCTCGAGTTCGAGAGACTCGCGTCGATGATCTTCCACAGCCACGGGAGCCGCTCGAGAGCTCGCAAACGCCTTGGATAATTAATCACCGTTCGACAGCGTGAGAGTGGCAGCAGCGTTCGCTTCGCTATCGCGGCACACTGTGCCATTCAATACCATCGGGAGTTGTATCGATTATGCACGTCGTACACTCGACTGTACGTTTAGATACGTCGAGCTTTTCTTCGGAAGAAATATTGGTTGAAATTCGGGCGAGGAGGGAGGAGTTGGGAAGCGATAAAATGAAAAGTCTTACGGAGGACTTCCGGGGAATCCCCAAGACTCAATTATTCGAGGCTACAGTAAAGTTCCGTCGGAGTTTATTTGTCAGGGCTGCTGTTGTGAATGTGGACCGGAAAGAGAGGATTCTCGTGTATCCTTGTGGCGTCTAACTGGCGCGTGACTCATTTCAGGCGGCGGATTGGCGCGCCCGAAGATGACGCTTAATCTGGAAGGAGGTGGAAACGCCGTGGCCGGAAGTGGCGCGGGAACCGGTGGCGTCGTCGTCGTCGGTGGCCAACTCATCCCAAAAAAACCTGGTGGCCTCAGTCTCGGATTGCCGCTTGAAATAACGACGAGCCGAGCATCGGCTGACCTCGTCGACGTCGAGCTACCCCTCGATAGACAAGGGTTCGTTTTAATCACTCTTCCCAATACTTGTTGATGGCGCTCAATTAAAAACATGATTCAGAGAAAAATAAAAAAATGTCTAGCGCCAATTATATACACATGTATACTAAAGATCATATTGTTGAGTATCTGTGAGTACCGTTAAGTATTTCTAAGTGGCTTTGAATACCTTTGAGTATCTGTAAGTATCGACACGAGTATCCAATCGTCACGAGATTTATTAGAATGTAGATATTTTTTTCCAACAGATGGTATCACGGATCGATAACGAGAATCGAGGCTGAGGCGGTGCTTCGACTTCTTCGCGAGGGTAGCTACTTGGTGAGAAACAGCGAGTCTACAAAGCAGGATTACTCGCTGTCCCTGAAGTGAGTATTAGTCGAAAGTTCTCCGAGTTTCCCGAACGCTCCACCCGACAATCCTTGGTATACAAGATCCCTGTGTTACACCCTGCCAAACTTATTTGCATTGAAATATTCCTGTAGAGGGTGCGAATAAAATATGCACTCGAGCTCGGCTCACTTCGCCGTTTGATCCCACCCGCATCTTCCACCAGTGAAATTTAATTCGACATTTTATTCTTATATTCCGTCTTCGCTCGTAATGTTACAGAAGCGCAAGAGGTTTCATGCACATGCGGATACAGCGAAACGAGGATCTCAACGCTTACATTCTCGGTCAATTCAGCAAGCCCTTCGAGAGCATACCGGAAATGGTTCGTCACTTCAGCGTCAATCGTCTTCCGATTCGGGGCGCCGAGCACATGTGTCTCCTGCATCCGGTCATAGCGCAGCTTTTGTAGCGCATCTATCGGAGCGCCCTGTAAGGCGCTGCGTTTCCTAACGCCAACCGACACACCTTACCCGAGCTCTATTCGTCGTAGTTACTTTGTTTATTTTGTGTATTGGGTTCGAGGAGGAGAGAATTATTAAGAGAAGCGAGGACACCGTGGAAATTGAAGAACGCGATTGATAGCCGAATGTTTCGCGGTCGTCGTGGGTTGATCGACGTGCACCGGAAATCGGGAAAGCGAGCGTCGCTCAATCGACGCTCGACGGCAGAATGGTCTGTGAGAGGACAATAATTGAGTCGATGGAAAACTACAATGTTTTTTTTAAATGGATTATCGGAGAAACACGATTACAGTACAAAATAATTATGTCCATGACGATTATGGTATACGGGAGGGGAATTCAAAGATTTAACGCGTAAGAAACAAACGAGCCACGTGTTCGTCGGGAGTTCCGATGAGGAGCTCGCATCCTACTGAACTTCACCTGGACTAAAACTACTCGGGATAAACTCAGACGCTTCGTCCAACGAGCCTGCGAGCTCTTGCGCGATTGATTATTGTTAGTCGATCCAGTCCAGGCTTTTACTTCCATTATTGAAACGTAAACGGAGCATGTTGTCTCATCTATGCGAATGATTCCGTTACTTTGTCGCAGCCGTAGCAACAAGTCTTCCCTGATGATGAAACGAATTACAGAAAAAAAGAAAACAGCGCAAAATCTACCTCCGCGAGATTCGTGACTACTTTCTGTAAACGGATCGAGGAACGTACAAGATACTTCAGCCGTGATGCTGAAGCGAAGTAGCGAGAGCATAAATTAATCAATCCGATGGGAAGAAATTTGCATTAGGAAAAAAATCAATCGAGTCAATGAAAGTAGCGTTTACGCGTGGCGAAAAAAATTGTTGGTTCATAGAATGACGTAATTGTCGCGTTGAGTAAATAAATATTCGATTCGACGGTCAGGATGGATTTTTTTAGCCTTTTTTCCATCCATGTATTCAAAAAGTAATTGTACTTGGTATTGGAAATCCCAAAAAACTCCTTGAAGTGCTGGAAGGTATTTTTTCACTTCAAGCACTGCCCAGCTCTGATGGAAATATTTCTTTAGTCACGAACAATCGTTCATTACGTTGACTCCGTTGATGGTTTTACCTCTGCATGAGAACATGAGTTGAACCGGACTAAACGGCGAAAGCAATGCCAAATCCAACTTCCAAAACGCGAGCGTTGTCTCGCAGATATGACGACTGCGCTCAGATAGTCCATTGTCGCTGATAAGTATGATAGGATAAGCTCGCCAATCAACAGGGAACACGCGACAAGCCGAAGAATAATAAAAATCCTTTACGGTCGGTTAGACCGGAATTTTGATGACTCTCTTATTTACTAACGCGAGTCATCCGTCCGACAGTTTATAAGTTGATTTATTATAATGAATGAGGAGGAGAAGGAGGAAGGGAAGGGAAACTGATACATATTTTTTAATGTGATATTAATTTGTTACAGAGGTTAGCCTAGTTTTACCTGTGATTCGTTATTACTCAATAAAACACCCCGTATCAGTTTGTCATCATTGAGTGCAATAATCTTGGGGTAATTAATTTTATTATTATCATTATTATTATTATTATTATTGATACAACTATTATTAATATTATACTATAATCTTTGTAGCCGTGATCGGCGGGTGCCGGCCCAACAAAATTAACGTCCGTGGCGGAACAATAATAATTTGTCCGAACTAAGAAGTTCCATTGCGCGACGCTCGTTAGTCGTAATATTTTTGTTGATCATCGCGAATGAGATGTATGAGCTCAGTATTTATATACGTAAAACGCGTTTATTCGCAACCAGGAGGGCGGGGGGAGGACGGGGGCGAAAAATGAGCGACAGTGCCATATATTGATTTTTCACGTTTACTCTTCGTTCGTTAAAAAATACGTCCATTGCCTCAGTACCATTGGTTCGGAAGCAATAATACATTCCGTATGTGAGAAAGAAACCTATCGTCGTTAGTTGCGAAGAACGATGAATCTTTCCGTTTTGAGGATAATAAACTACGTGAACGACGATGTATAGAGAGAAAGAGATGCGGTGAAAGAAAAAAAAATGATGTGAAAGATAAGAAAAAGATCGTTCCGTTCAAGTTTATATTATATTTATATTTTTCTACGTTTAAGCTATAGCGTCATTTCGTTCGAATATCCTCCGCTCGATCCTTTATAAACGTGAACCACCAACCAAAAGAAAATTTGATTATACGATACGATAAAGGAATGGAAAAAAAGAAACCGTTGTACTTTAAGCTGCCAGTATTATTAATTATAATCGATAATGCATATCGACGTTGAAGGTTGCCGACATTTATTATTGTCCGTATGCCGAGGCGTTTATTGAAAAACCTATATAATCTACGTAATATTTATTTGGTAATTATAGCGATCGTTATTAAGCGATTTTCTTCCGTACGTTGATTTGACCATACATAAGGCCGTATAACTCGTGTTAAACTTAGGGCATAGACGTTAAAGTAGGGTCGAGTACCATTGATATTTATTATACGCTGTCTGTATATCATAATGATAGCTGATAACCGAGTAACGTGTAGATACTCCCTGTACCTTAAAATTTATATGATGTAGCATCTAACTTCTATATACTGAATTATTATATATATATACAAATATATATATATAAACGAGTCAGCCTAGTCCACAGCCGTTTAGGGCTCGTAGTTCGTACCCTGGAGATAAGGCCCATCGACCGAAGACAAACCAATTTAATTGTGCAATTACAGTAACTGCGTATATTTAACTTCTCCAATTATGGCAGCACTGCCCTCGTGAATGAAAATAAAAAAGAAAAGAAAAACAGGCTGCGCGGTATAGAAAGGGTAATCGAGGCGCAAATTATTTTTGTTGTTGCAGCAGAATTGTCAACCTTTCGAAAATGAGAAGTACTTCGCGTCGGAAGTAGCAATGTAATGTGACAGGATCCCAATTAAATAATAAAAAAAATTTCATAAAACCATGCATTTTATTAATTCACCGATAATTTCAACGTTTGCTCGACAGTAGCTTCGTCATTTCTTTCCCCCTCGTCTTCTTCTCCTGGAGGGTACATCGACGAAAGACGAAATAATTTAACTGTATATCCGCGTATGACCGTGTATGACTACTCCAATTGTAGCGGCACTACACTCGTGGAACGAATAAATGTAATAAAAAGGGATTGTGCCACTCGGTACAAAAAAGGCAATCGATGCGGAAATTATTTTTGTCGTTGTAGCGCTGCAACAACGATCTTAATTCTGCACACAATAGTCAACTTTCCAAGAACTTAAAATACATCGCGTTTGATGTAGAAATGTAATTTGTAAAGATCATAGTTGTATAATAAAAAAATGCACAAGGCCATGTGTTTCATTAGTTCATCAATAATTTTTACATCTCTTCGACAGAAACTCCATTATTCCTGGTGTTCGTTTGTGGCTTCTTCGCCTCCGATTTCGTCAGGAGTGCGTCCACCCTCAGGAGTGGTTTCGCGCACGACTTCATCTGCGGGTTCCACTTGTTCTGCAACGGTGTCGCCCTCGTCTACGATCGTTCCAGGCGGTGCACTCGGAGGCGTCGAGGGCTCCAAGACGATTTCTTCAACTCTCACCTCGGAGGCTTCTTTTATCGGTTCCGACGTTTTTCTTGCACTCAGTCTCTTCTGCGCTTGACCGGTGCTCGAGCGTCTCGGACCGATCTGACTTTGTCGCTGGGAAAACGGAGCCGCTTCGGTAACCTGTTCGGCAAGAAATAAATCGAATTAAGAATCCAACCATCGATGTTCCAAAAAAAAGGGATACATAAAAATCTTTGAACTACAGTAACTACCGATGGCGATGGCGGAATCGAAGGAGAAATCTCGAGGCTCTCCCCGTCGCCGCAAGGTCCGCACACGTCCGGCTTTCCAGGCATGGCTCGGCTTCGATACAGCTGACCATCGTTTCCACGCACGACACCCTCGGTCAGCTGAATAGTTTCCGGTCCCCACTGGTTCAAAAAGTGTCCCATCCTCATGACTCTTTGCTGTGGTGTCGTTATAGTGTGGCTTCCGCCGCAGTAACGATTACAAAGGTGATCCCTGAAAGGAAGAAAAGATTCCTCAAAGAAATCGTTTCAGAATCGTTTTACTAGGAAAAAAAAAGAATTTCAATGTGACAGACTGAAGGTACATTAATTTCACACATTTTTTTACTGTGTTCCTTAATTCGGCCCTTGCGGACAACGAGGAACACGTTGGATCGTCATCGTACCTTGGAGACCTTGCCAATGAGTCTTCCCTCAAGGGCTTCGCCTTTCTCGCCATTTCCTGCATTGCCGCCTCGAACTGAATCATGTTCCTGCTATGAGGCAGTCTTCTCTGCTGCTTTCTGACCTGATCAAGCTCGTAGGTCAAGTAGGGTTTTATGCTCTTGGAGCAGGGCAACGTCGGAGCTTGATAGTGCGCTCCTTCCTCCATCCTCATCACAACGTTAGCGTCGCAGGATATGCACTTAACATCACTGTGGATAAAAGAAAATGTTAATCATTTCTGCAAAGCCGGGATCAATTTTCGAAAAAGGTAATGCGGCATGGGATTTTCGTATCACTCGCCTCAGCATCTTTTTAGCTCCTGCGGCCTCGTTGTCCCGACGCATTTCCGCCAAGGCCTTTAATTTTTCCTGTAACGTTTTCAGCCTGGTGTTGACGAAGTCTTTAAGCGGCGATATCTCAATCTTGTCGAGTTTGCCCTCGATCTCCCGCTGAACCTCGTCGAGAGCCTGCTGCCATACGGATTCCTGCTGTCCGAGCTTCGCGATGGCGTCCTCGAGGCCGCGGGCGAGGTCGTCGCAAGCAGCGTCGAATTGATCGTGGGAGACCTTGCGGTTGACGGCTTGAGCGTCCGCTTTGTCGGCCAGAGCGTCCTCGAGATCCTCCTTGTCGGCCTTTATTGTCTTCAGCAACTCTATCTGCTCGATCAGGGCCTGCTCGGAGGATAAGAAAATCTCATCAAGCTCATTGACTTTGCATCAAACAGGGTCAGGATCAGGTGATTCTCATATAGCGATTCCTCGCCGTAGCACTTGATGGCTAACACTTGTGTGAGTCTCCCGGTTCTCCTTGTCGTCCATCAGCCTCGAAGCTGTTTCATTGATCTTCTCCATATCGGCCTGAATAGCCTGAATTTTTGCGACGAGTTCACCGACACCTCCGGCTCCTTCAACGCCGGTCTCGCTGTTGATTCTGTCGGTAACGCAGCCCATTTCCTTCTCGAGATCCGCCACTCGAGAGTCAAGGTCACTCAGCGCGCCCGCGTACGTCGCTTCGACGCTCCTGATGACTTCCATGCATCGGGCCATTTTTTCATCGTCGAATGCCTCAGGTGCCGCGTCTAGCGGACTGACTGTTCGTTCTTTCGCGGCTGGTCGAGGACCAGCCGTCACGGAAGATCTGGACGTTGTCTTTTTACTCGTGACGCTGGCTACCCCCGAGACAGCTTTTTCTTCGGTACCAGAAACGGCACCGGCGCTGCGAACTGCAGATGGAGCGGTACCACTCGGAGACTCGCTGGCCGGCTCGTTTCCGGTTCTCGATGGGTCGTCGGTAACTGAAACTCCATCGAAAACGACGGCCTTCGAAGGTACGTCGGTGACCTTCGAGCTTAAATCTTGAACCTTTTTCTGCACGCCAGTCAGCTCGTTCTTCAGCGTCGCTACATCGTTCTGCAGCTCGGTCAGATCAACGCCTCCTAAAAATCGAGAATCGTACTTTCATTAGTAATGTTACAATGTGAAGAGCTTTGAGCCAAAATCAAATGACATAGTAAAGAAAGCACACTAATTTTTTTACTGTAAAAATAGTTTCCAAACGGAACGTCTTTACTTGATAGCTGGAAGAGAGCAAGACAAAATGGGACAGTGGGGCAAAACAGAACAGCAGGATCAAAACTCGATTTTCTGAGAACGATGCATCGAAATTTTTGAAGCCGTTTTGCCGCACTGTTTCTTTTGCCCCCACCCCCTACGACGGTGACAAACAACCATGGTTGCAACTGTGATTGTAGTTCAAGCAATTGAATATACATTATGAGCAACTATCTATGCAGCCGTTCTCCCGGGAAGTATTCGTTGTAGTAAAAAAACTATCCTTTTTCTTAGTGTATCGGTCGACGCTCGCACCTATGACGCTGCGTCGTTTCCCGGTCGATGATGGTTTTCTCTGCACCGCGGAATCGTTCGAGGCCATCTGATCTTTGCTTCTTGCCGATGGTTTATCTGCCCGCTCGGAAGTTGGAGCCATCGACGCCACGGAAGCGATCGGTGCGGTCGTGTCACTGAGATTTCGGCTTACGGAGTTGACTTCCCCGGTAGATTTGTTTTCTTCAGGTAGGACCATTGCGGTTCCGGAAGGACCGGCCTGTTTTATCGACGGAGTATGGCGACCGGTACCGCTCGGTATTTCGCGGATCGCTTCGGTGTCGCCTAGATTTTTTAGATCCGCGATGTCTCCACTGACGTAGGCCAGTTGACTCTCTAGCTCGGCGATGCGCTGATTAACGTTTCCCAGCTCCTCGGATAAATTTCCAACGCCCGTTACCTCGATCTTGTCGCTCTTTATCAAATCCTGAACAACGGTCGTGAGTTTGTCGATGCCCTGCTCGCTCGCGTCCAAACGCTTGCTGACGTTTATAACGTGCCACATATCGCTCAGTGGATCAGCCTTACTGCCTTTGACGCGTTCTATCATCTCCGGATTATTGGCGAACTCGTCGAGCGCCTGGAATTTCTTCTGAAGAGCACGGACCGAATCGTCCAGTCGCTTGAATCCCAAAGCCGTCGGAGCCGCGCCGTCCAGAACGGGCTCGATGAAAATCACGGACTGCCGTTCTCCGTCGCTTCCGGCACCGACTCGATGCTTCGATCCCTTCGATTTTTTAGCTGCCGGCGATCCATCTGCACTTTCGACGCTCGACTCGGAACCTGCGCAATAAAGATTATTCATAACAGTTGCTCTGTTCTACAATAGATCTTTATCTATCTAATATTATAATCTCCTTATTATAAGCCACCTATTGTAATTTTTTTAATATACTCCCTCAATATAAATCTTCCATCATAATCCCTCTATTATAATTTCCTAATAATGGGAATCGTTGATTAAAATGTACAACCATCGTGTCCGGATTTTCCTCGAGCAGTGACCGGTGCGCTCGCAGCCGGTTTTCCACCTTTCGCCGATTTTCGAGAATCTGTGTAAACATCAGCATTCAAACCTTCTTGGCTGGTGCGCGTCGTTACCTTTCCTGACGCATCGATAATGCTGTACTCGTGCAGCTGAAGACTTGGTCCATCTTTGGACGAGCTGATCATTGTCTGTAACATTTTACAAATAGAATACATAATTGCTCTTTAATATTTCAGTGAAAATTTATGGTCTTACCCTCATACGATTTGCCTCGTCTCCTCGGTACTCGACCTTCGTTGAGCGGAGATTTATCTGATGAAGTAGAACGTGGAGGAAATTGTGGAGAATGTTCAAGTTTACTGCACCGACCTGGAAGAAAAGTAATTAATTTTTTTAATGATGTTTAAGGTGACAAATCTTCCATTGATCGTACCTCGGGAGTTCCCAGAGCCAGATCGAGCATTTGCGGAAGAGAGACCTGCAAGCTAAGTGCGTCTTGGCTGTGGGAAGTAGTTGAAGATTTTTCGGCAGGTACTCCAGCCGTTTTTGTCGCCATTATCAGAAGAATTGATGAAGTCGATGATCTGGCATTTCACAGTTCATCTGCCAGATCTGTGACTCAGTTGTTCTGATCGATTGTTGTAGAGTAGCTCTCTTCATGGGGTAGGTTTCATTCCAGTCCCTAAAAGCATATTACTCTATCAGTACTGAAACATTCTTCGACCGGAAGTGGTGGTGCACCGCAAATGCCTCACTTATTGTTAGAAAAAAGTAATTTTTTTTTTTTATTTTCCAGGTAGAAGGGATTTTGATAACTAAACGATTTTTAAACCAAAAATGACGCTAATTTTGTATAAAGTCACTCCCGGTTGAAAAATGATTTTTCCGAATTGGTGGTAACGTATTTACGGTATATTACTTCATGAGGGTCGTAATTTTAATCTTCTCTACCTAGATCCGAAGATTTGAATTTCTTTTACGCCGGATAGAATTCCCGCGGAACTGAATTGGATCCAGAACAGTGTTCCAGTGCCATCTGTGATAATATATGTTCTAATATAATATATGACAATATCTGTTCTTGAGCCACTAACCTGTAGTCTACAACGCTTTGTAAGGCTAGGATAGGGAGTTGGGACTCATTCCCTCTAGTCTCCTTCTGACAGGCAATTAAACTCCAAGTAGACGAAGGACTTAACGAAAATGATAAACGACTTCGAAAACATCGAATAACAAACCTTGCATCGTAGTACAGTTTCAGTCGTCTCCAAAGTACGGTTGAAACTAACCTATCGATATCTCATTTTTCACATCACTGGATGTAAACGTCGTCATTGATTTGCGGATAACAAATTATTGAATCAACTCATGGCTGAGGAAAAAGTCACACAGATGCCAGTTAGGATAGCTGGAACAAATAGTGTGGTGCGTTTCAACAGATTAAACAGTAACTGCGACGAACTGACGAACACGTTGTAGCAAACTATAGTACCTTTTTTTTAGGGGGCCGCCTTGCAACTACTACGCGCAAGGAAAGCCAAGACTGGAAAGAGAAAAAAAAACCAGGACGCGGAGGAGAAGAATATCAAAGTATCTCAATACTGCACGAGCAATCTCGCTGATACGAATGAAAGGGCAAACGCCCCGCTTGCATTCTCGGAAAGGAATGCTATATCGGAAATGCGCTCTTGTTTGGCGCGCCACAATTGGACGGGTTTACGGGAGCTATTTCCACTACTGCTCGGTTGCTACAGCGATCTAGAGCCGATTGTCTGGAGATACGCTCTCATTATATTACTTTGCACTCCCGAGCGCGACGCGTCGCATTTCCAAGATTTCCTTGAAATGTGTCTTGGCGCTCAAACTCTGAAGGATAGTTATCTACTGGAACAACTGTTAACATTACAAACGTAGGAATTGGTGAAGATTCTCTGTGATCTTTGTAAATAAAAAAAATCGTTCTTTCTTACGTTCGGTTTTTATATTTCGCCATACGTTCCTCCGTTATCCCTCTTTTGGATTACTTTCAGTGATAATAAATCACGAATATAATATTAATAATATAATTGATGTATCAATACAAATGTGTGCTATTTACAACGTCTTTCATCGTTGATGAACCAAGATTTTTTTTCGTTTTCTTTCTCTTTCTTCTTTAATATAGATATTCTGCAAACGATATTAGTGCAGCGCATAAACGAGGAGAGGTATGTACACGCGTTTTTTTTATCGTTAAAGATTAAAGAATTATAATTGAACTACTGTAGGTAACATGGACAATACATCTAAATTTATGACTCTTAACATCGTCGACATGGTGAACGATTTTTACGACTGTACAAAATTCATCGTCAACTCCGGATAAAATCTCTTCTCACTTGTTCCTCGTCTCTCCACAATCGTTGCGAGTCCGGACGAATTGCGTCGTTGGAAAAATTTGCAACTAAACGGCATTTGTACATTAAATGTTAGTTGCGTTCGAACCTGACAATTCGTAGACCAAATACTACTGGCTACGTGCACGTGGTGTTATCGAAATTAAATACGAATGTGCTCGATGCGATGTAACGAAAAAAAAATAATAATAATTGCGAGTGTCGCGAAGGTATTGATATGTCGACGGACGATGATGATGATGATGATGATGATGATGATGATTTTGATTCTGATATCCTTGCGCGCGGAGTATGTGGTGCCTTATGGTCGATTATTATGTGGATGAATAAACATAGTTTTATGATGCTGAGGGTGATAATTCGATGGAGTAACTGTAATAATAAATACGAGTGTGAAGTAAGTGTCGATTGAACAATCGCTGGTCAGTCAAGATGTAAATGAACACGTGGGTCGTTGGCTGCTAGTTTGATCAGTGTCTTCTTCACTCGAAGAATCGGTAGACGCGCCGCTGGTTTTCCGTGCCAGCATTCGCGCATCAGTTTTCCCATTCCCGCTAACGTCTACGTGAAGAAATGAAAAAATTGTTTTAAAAAAATGTCGATATTTGATTAACAAATTTCATTACATAACACGTGTGAACGACAATGTGCACAATTTTTATTACCGCGTCAGAGTGCCATCTGTTGGGTATCGGTGGACGACGTTGATCGAGCGACACCAATTTCCGCATTTCTTCGATCGATGGCTCCTGAGTGCTGCTCGTAAGCCATTCGGAATACGGTGTCGCGTAATCGAGCGCTACTCCATTACTGATGCAACGACGACACACTTCCCACAGAATTAGCCCGAGGCTGTATATATCTGCACACCTGAAGCTCTCCAAGCACTCGATGTTCAACCTAAAGGACAGAGTAATGGCGCATAGAATGATAAAAAAATCACGACGTTGAAATAACTGGCTAATTTTTACATCAATTTCTGAAACGTCGAAAATTGAAATTTCCACATCCTTTTTTCCTAAAAATGACAAGACTACACGCGACCTTGTGCAATTATGCATGCGAAGCTTGTCGCTGCGCCACAAGCGGTGTACTCACGTTTGCTCAAGTACTTCGGGGCTCATGTAACGTTTGCTTCCAACACGAAGATCTATTCGGTCGGTGGGCAAACGATCTTGAGTAGTGGCAAGTGCGAAGTCAGCTATGACGCAGCTGCCGTTATTTTTAACGAGTATATTCTTCGATCGAAGATTACGATGAGCCATTGCCGGCTTTCCCTTAGTACCGTGAATCTCCGTGTGAAGATACAACAAGCCGTTCGCTATACCCAAGCAAATATTGAGGGTCTGATGATGGGTGAGCGGATGCGGGGAACAACTGAGATGTTCGTGCAACGAGCCTAGCGGATGATAATGGGTCACCAGCCAGAGTTGGGTACAGCTCGCGCGACTGGTCATGTCGCTGCCGACGTAACCGAGTATGTTGTCGTGTCGGGAAGGCAATAGTTGCGAGTAGACCTCGGTCTCGCGAGACCAAGCAGCCTCGTCGCGAGAAAAATATATCTTGACCGCAACACTCTCGCCGTGCCATACGCCTCTCCATATTTCACCGCCGAATCCGCTGCCGCCGCTGTCCAAACACTCGACAAGCGCCACTTGCTTCGCCAGTGTTCGCTGTACGAGCAACGGCAATCCGGAACCCGATCCGCTTGTGAGACTCCTTCCGTCCAAGTATTCCTGAGCGGTAGATCGAAGCGTACAAATTGACGTATTAGAAGAATTATTACCGCGGCTTATAAACGTTTCGTGGTGACAATTTGGTAGAAAGTTTTTTGTAGCTGACCTTCAGAGTGCTGTCGCCCGCAGCGGTAGCTCTTAGCTCGTGTGGATGATAATTCGACGTGGAGGTCGGTGAGGGAGACGAGAAATGCAGCATCGATGGTTCCATCTCGGAATCCATCAGTAGCTTGTTCCTTCTGGGAGCCAAGGGACGTTTTCTTCTTGTTCTGCGGGCCATGAGACAAAAGAGAACGCCACCAGCGACAGCGACGAGACCAACTATGGGGCCCAGGATCGCTAGAGTCAATTTAATAGCGTAGTTCTCACCGTTGGTGTCTGCGGAAAGAAATTTTCAAAATTTTAATTTAACAACGAAATGTATCGGAGTTGAGCACGGTAACCTCGAATCACTGATGAACTGAAGTGTAATGTAATTACATGACTCATATCTCTAAATGACAAAAAGTGTACGGTGCATAGTAAACAATTCAATTTAGAGGAAGTAAGTCATTACTTTACTTCCTGTAAATAAAAATATTAATTATAATAACAATTATGTCGATAATAATAATTCTAATCAAATAAAAACAAATCCGAAAAAAATTGGATACAAGTGTAAACACCATCATGTAGAAGTGGATGTAAAAAATGAACACTTATTTTCTGATGAAATCAATGATAATAAATTATAAGTAAAAATCAGCAGTTAAAATAAAAAAAAGTTTTTTTTTGCTAACCATTCAGCCGTTCCAGCATCGGGAATGGTCCATCATTGCACAAATCTGCCTGGCAGCACTCCACATGATAGACAGCTTCGTGTTTGCTTCCTGGCGTAAGTTTGTTACAGATCAGCAGTACCTGATCTGGTTCCGTAGTACATGCTCGTTTAACACTCTCTGTACCGTCTAATTCTCTGACTCTCGACTTCCAACACTGCGAGCAGTCGAATTTTGATGCAAAAAAAAGAAATGACTTCCAGAATCAATCGGAACTTAAGAAAAAAGACTTGAAAATTGTTATCGTCTTACAGTAATAGCGTCGTAGCAAAAATTTGGATTCAGGCATTCGTTTCCTTCGCACAGGTAGCATTTGAAGCGTCTTGGCACTGCGCTGTTGGCGCTGAATCTGGGATTTATCACCTCCGGAGGTTCAGCAGGTTCTTCGCTATCTAAACCGTTTTGCTGCTCCTCCAGCAACGGACTGTTCTGCCGCTCGCCTGAAAAAAAAAGCAACAGCCAATTCTTCAATGTGCATTACGAAATAACATTGACATCGGAATGCGAACGCTCGTACAAACGGAGCGCGATCGTCATTCTATGATAGGGCTGTGAGACCGCGGAGCGGGAAAAGCGTCGTTCTCGATCGCCCCTCGCGACCTGCATAAATAAATTCGCGAACGATATTTTTTCGGTGTCGTCGTACCTGAGCATAGTTTGAATGTCAACAGGAGCACAAAGTGCGTAATAAATATAGCATCCGCCATTTCTGTTGCGCGTCAAAACAATGGACCACTGGAGTCAGGCAGAGTTCACTCCATGTTTTCGCGTCTCGCCGAGATCGGTAACGGAGAGAGTGAAGCCAATTCGTAAGGCTGGTCATCGATGAATACCGAATAGAAATACGAATATCGGACACATATTCGCCAGAGCCAGCTTTAAGAATTCCCGGACTGCTGGCAAATCACGTTCGACGAACAGACGCGCCGAATTTATAAACAAACCGTGAGTTAAGACAGCAGCAGATACACTGATGTATCTTCACTACGGGCGCACACAGCTTCACGCGAATCGTCAGCACAAGCGAGTCGTGTACTTGTGTGCGCACTCCTGCGTCGAAGAACGCCCCCTTGAAATCCCAGTCGTCTCGCTCTCCTTCGGCATCGAAATTTCCTAGCGGATTATCAACGCATTCTGGTGCAGAAGAATGGAACGACTTGAATGTGTATATATACATCTGTATAATTATGTATGTTCAAGCTTCCGGTAGGTTGCGCGCCTTACGCGCCCGCGCTTTGAATGGCCCGACACTTAGGTAGAATGGGGACTTTGAATAATCAAATCTCCAAGAGACTCAGAATTGTTTGTGAAGTAATTGATAAACATAAATTAGAGTACACGTCAGTTCCGTCTCGACCCAATGTTTCCCTCGATCCTCCCTTCCCTCTTGTAAAAGGATTAAAAATATTTTACACCACCAATTCCCCTTGATTTTTTATTTAAACCCTACCGATTCTTTTGTTTTTTATTACAGATTTTATATGATATATTTTACATTATAGATAGATAGATAGTTTAGTGTGTGTGTTGGGATGAATGCTCTAAGGAACAAGTATTACTGATAAACAATACAAGTTGTGAAGCAACGATAAAATTCACAAAAAGTTTTAGAGAAACTTTCACCGTTTACTGTTTACGCAATGCATTGAAGACCGTGGTACGATAATAAAGATACATACCTATATGTACCAAAGTAGTGACCAAAATATAGGCGCGTTTCAATAACAGCTGCAAATTCTTCGTTAGATGGTTTTATTGGGCCGCTTGCGAGTATGGCAGGTTGGAACACAAGGGTGAGTTTCAATGTCAGCCTCAAGAGGTCGCAACTGCTACTAAACCTCATTTCTGGTCATTTCAGTTTGTCGCGCGGAGGAAAAAAGATGCTCGACCTTTCATGTGACTGGAAGAGTTTTGTAATTATCTGATGAAATTTAAAAAGCACAAAAACCCACACGATGACGTCCCTGATACAAAACGATAACGAATTAAAGCGTTTGTTGAACAGTCCGGTGAAAAGTGTCAGTGAGGACAATAGCATGGCACCACCGCTTACTGTAAGTTTGAATCGGTTTTGTTGACTCTCACTCTCCATACGGTCGACATGCAAGCATCCTCAAGGTTGCGAAACCGATCAATTGTTTTCTTTTTTCAAATTAAAATTCATGTAAAGTTTTCAGTAATGTTATTCAAATTTCAGACAAATGTACCACGGCCAACTACATCACAAAATGCAATACCTCAATTATCCATGAATCCCATTGTACCTCCACAAAATCAAAAGGAAGTCGTGGAACCTTGTTTACAGTAAATATTACTTTTAGCGACAGTATGCATCTTGCCCGAGACCTCAAAATTATATTGTTCTCTTCTTTCCAGAAACGTTGTTTCTACTGTAGATTTGGCTACAGAATTGAAACTCATGTATATAAATACGAGAACGCGAAACTCAGAATACAATCCTGCACGGTTCACAGGACTGATAATGAGAATACGAAATCCAAGGGCGACAGCATTGATATTTCGCTCCGGCAAGCTCGTGTGCACAGGTGCAAGATGCGAAGAAGACTCGTTCCTTGCAGCCAGAAAGTTTGCTAGGATAATCCAAAAAATTGGGTTCCCGGTAAAAACGTTTCTAAGAAAAAAAAAGGAACTTATTTATTTTTTTGTTTTTTTCATGGGTAAACCCCGCTTGCAGAAAATATAAGTTATAGACCTATGTGTACTACAAAACAAATTTTATACCAATGCACACAGCATATCACAGTTCTTTGTATCACAAAGATGCACGCTAGTAATGGTAGTTTAGCATCGTTTGGCTGGGGGAATTTGCAAGGGCAACACCTTTTCAAAATCCACCAGAGCGCTTTTACACTGTTTGTAAGACTTAATTGTGTATTAATGTTCTTTCCATTTTATTCACTCCAGCTTTGATTAATGGGTTGCAGGTACGATTCATCAACTTCAAGATTCAAAACATAGTGGCTACGTGCGATCTGAAATTTCCAATAAAGTTGGAAAATTTAAATCACATGCACGGACAATTTTCGAGCTACGAGCCTGAACTTTATCCTGGATTGATATACAGAATGGTGATGCCAAGGGTGGTACTTTTAATCTTCGTCAATGGAAAAATCGTATTAACAGGTAAGTCACTTGATTGCCGTAATATACCAGCATCGATTAATCATAATCGTTCATGGAACGGAAATATATTTATTGCAGGCGCAAAAAACCGGACTGAATTACACGATGCATTGACGAATATACATCCTATACTGAAGAGCTTCAGAAAACAATAAGAGAAATACAATTAACTAAGTGATTGAATAATTTATTGTTTTGTTTACACTGTCGATCGACTGGGTAAGTGAGTACTCAGGATCGTCAATGGAATCGACAATTTTTAATGATCGTCTTTCATTTTAGTAAATTTTTGATAATACGGAACTTTAGCATCACTGGTCATGCAATTAAACAATAAACATCATGTTATTTGTTGATAAAAAAATTATTCATTCTCTGTTCTCGTTACCCAGCGTGTAAATATCGGAATTATTGAGACAACCTGGCGAAGTAATGCTCGAGCAGAAGATAACACGTAAATTGATAAAATTTTTCAATGTGCGTGATACAATGTCATATGTTTCAAACATCGTTAGAAATCTATTCTCAAAATGAGACGACGAAACACAATGCATAATATACTAAATAAAAATAAGACTGAAAGTGATATTTGGATATTCCCCGAGCTCAAATTCCTTTTTCCGACCAAACTTAATGTCCTGGCTCAGAAACATAATTTTTCGGCCGAAAGTGATGTTATACTAGAAATACTTCCGGTGTTTGTCTTTTCACACTGGTCGACTCTGTAACTAAGTCCTCAGGACTGTCAGTGGAATCAACGACTTTTTAAGGACAAGTGAAACACGTTCTTTGTCGCTCTCGCTTCGTTGTAAGAACAATGCTGCCGTCTCTCTTACAATTCCGGCACAATTACGTACTTTCACTTTACCTCAATGATCATTTATCATTTTAGAGCATTTCTGATATAGTGGCACAAAAAATGATCATTTTCTATTAAATCAAATCGTTATCCTTTTTCGCTACCTAACATAGAAAAAAGAAATTCTTGAGACAACTTGCGAAATAATGTTCGAACAGAAGATCACAAATACATTCATAAAATTTATATATTTCAACATAGTAAACCGATATGGTTCAATAATCCGTTACAAATATATTCCCAAAATTAGGTGACCAAACGCGATGCATATAATATTAACTCTGTAAAGATAATACTGAATGTGATAATTAGATATCCGTTGATTTCAAGTGTCCAGCAAATTCATCAACGTACAATAAAGATAGCGACCGCGAAAATTGTCTTCACACGCAACACAAAAGTGTCAAACAATTGGGCACATTTACGATTTCCTTCTCGGTAAAAAAACGACCGTCTGGCTTATTAGGAAGACGATGCTCTGCATCATGTATGAGCCAGTCGATTGTTCGGTATGACGCTTGCCATCGTAACCAGATCGACGGAAGGAATAATCGTAGAATGTGCGAATACATTGAAGCTCGATATAACGATTTGACAAAAAAAATCAACAAACAATAATACATTTATCGTGTTGTAGGCTTGCGTCCTCACAGTACGATCGTTACAGTGTCCCTGAGAGACGGATGTCTTCAGTTTAGTGCACGTTCGCAGACTCATTCGTCTCTCAACGCCAAAACCTTTCACTTATCATCTAAACATTAAGAATAAAATTTTATCATGGTTTCATATCAATCGATCAGACGACTCCTCGATTAAACAATTATGAGTATGATGTTCAATCGCTTTAGGATCACCAGATATGATAATTTTGGTATTTTTTCATTCATTTATGAAATTACGTGAATGCCTTTCTTCGCAGCTATCGGTAGCTTCTCTCCTCGGAAGAAGGGATTCGCATCCTGCAACTGCAAAAATTCTTTTTTGAATTCGTATGAAATTGAATGTACCGAATTGAAAGGTTTTATCCAAAAACTAGTATATTAAATTTCACGTACAATTCTGATGAGAAATCAATGTTCAGTTCTTTAGACTTCATTCATGTTCAGTCCTCATTGAACGAGTATATTAATCTTTTGTCACAATTGTACATTAAATTTACTATTTTTTGCACTGCATTTTAAATTAATTGCTTCAACGTATACCTGAAAATCTTCCACGATCTGGTCGAAGTCGGAGTTCACGAGGTGAACACCTGACAGTCCACGATCGGTTTCCGCAGTTACCGGACAACCGAGCATGTGTTCGGTGTCGCACATACAGTCTTGAGCGCTCTGGTACTCTTGGCTGAATGCTGCGGTATTTTCGAAATCTTCGATGCAATGATTTTCGCCTGTACAATGAAGTGTTGACGATTAGCGATAGAATAATTTTATATTTTTATTTTTTATTTTTTCTTTCATCTTTTTCAGAACCGCTTAGACCTCAACTTGGATTCTTTCGTCAAGTTTAAAGAATTTCTTCGCACAAGAAGAAGATAAGGACGTCGATGTTTCATCGGCGAATTGGAATTAACGCTTACCGGTGTAGCCGATGGGACAAGGATTCGGCGGTGTGCAATAAGCGGGCAGGCTGTCCTCGGTTTTCTCATCCTTGACGCCTTTGAATCCAGCTGGTTGGATTCTGTGAATCGTCTCGCCGTTTCCGTTTAGTCTGTGATAAGCGCCGAGAGTACTGTGTCGCAGGTACTCTTGATCGCGTATACTCGGATTACGATTCAGCGTTTCCATGCCCTCGTAGTCTATCGGCATCTCGGCCTGTATCTCTTTGGCTTTTTCATAATCGTTCGGCACGTGAGATCCATCCTGGTACTCCAGATAACTATCCGCGGCGTCAGCCAATTCGTTTCCCATGCGATCTATCAAATCGCGAAGCAATATCTCCGTTATCAGATGATTATCCTGAGGAAAAATCTAAACAAACAATCATTAGGTTTGACTGGTCGATATGAATTTCCCATGTTTCATTCTTACATTCTGACCGATTTGGCTAGTTTATTAATCAAATCGGTTCATTTCGATTTATATGAGTTATTGATTAGCGATTAACATCAATTATAAATTAGCTTTTGCCGATTTCTATTGAATATCGAATATCATTCTTATTTATTTTTTTCTTTGATAATTTGATTGATAGAATTTAGAAAAGCTTTATACCTTGATCGGTGGCATGTACATCGTTGCCTGAGCGGCGGCGACGACTGCGAGTAGTCCAACAACGAACGACATCGCGAAAATATATTCTGCAAAACTAAAATGTTATTTAAACGTTAGTGATTGAAACTTTTTGTGTTGCAGCTCGGTGTTCGACAGATGGAATTGTTAACACGTATGGATGTAAAGGAAGTTAACTCGCACGTACGTGAGGACACAGCTGGCAAACAGCGACTCCCGAAAATCGTTTTTGAAGACTTCGTCGATCCTTAATGAGGCTCACTTTGTCTATCCACGTAACTGTTGAGGCTTTTGCGTACTGTGGCTTCGAGGCAACGTGCGCCATCGTCGGTTCCATCCCGCATTAGAGTATTGATCTTCCACCCTGGTGAAGCTTATCGCGCATCGAACCCACCCACGAACCGCGACATTTCCTGCCGCGTCATGAATTTCGCTGGTCGCGAAAATATCGACGCACGGGAGTTTTGCACAGAAAAATTGCCGGACAAAAGTTGCCGATTTATGTTCCAATGCAAGCGATGTTTACCCAGCTCATTCATCTTCTTAAGAAATAATGCTCCGATGTCGAGATTTATTTGCTTAGCTACAAAATTTTGTATCTAGATGTATTTTTTCGCATCTCACGATTAATTTTTATGCTCGACATAATCGTGGATGGTATTCGATTTTTTAGTAGGTGTTTTTAGTGGTTCGATGAAGGCGAAGACTCGTCACGGCAGAACTAATAGTCTACATAACGCAATTCATATCGTTGAGCCAACGTTTGCATCGAATATATCGGGTCACCCACGCCGAATTCTCGCATTACGGTTGGGCAATGTTTGGAAAATTTGGATACTCGGTTTGCCGTCAACAAGCGGTCGGCGGTAAAATGTATTACGTTGCGGTGCTTGGCAACTCCGGGGAGGAGACTCCGAAGATCAAAGGGCTCTTCCGTCGGCCTCGTTACGCCGAACGCCCGCACAGTATTTCTGCTTCCCCCATTGCATTCCGGCCACGGTTATACAGAAACATTCTCGTCTCTCAATTCCAAACCAACTCGCGACTTTCTGCTTTCAGCGTTTTTTTTTTATTCTTCAACAGCTTCAAGGTCAATGGTACCGAATTATGATTATAATAAATAAAAAAAACGGAGCATAACCACAGAGGATATTCTATTACCTAAATGTATCTTCTTATATTTTTCGGTATGATTTTGAAGGCTTCTTCAGTGGAATGGCTCGGAATTTTTTCCGTCGGATTCGGTGGCCCTTCTGCATCAATTGGATGACCATGAAAATATCTGCATCTGCAAAAATTCACTTTGGCAACGTGTAGCGCCTAAATTATCGGTTTAAGACAAAAAAGTGTAAGGACTTTTTTGGTTGTTTTTCGGTTCTTTACCAATGCATTTCCTCGGATTTCTTTTTTTTTTCATTTTTTGAGCTAGTTTTTAGGAATTTAATACTTTGGTGTAAAATTGAAAGTAAAACTAAAAGTTCTAAAGATTTTTTCTCTTCGTTTATTATTTGTCCTGTGGTAGCGTGCCAAAATATTAAATTCGTCAAAACTAGCTCAAAAACTGAAAAATAAGAAATCCGAGATAATGCGTTGGTAAAGAACGAAATAACAAACGAAAAAGTTCTACACTGTTTTGTCTTAAAGCGATAATTTAGGCGCTACACGTTGGCAAAGTGAATTTTTGCACATGCAGATATTCTCATGGTCATATCAGTTGGAACACGCGAACCTTGACAGACCAGCGCCGTTGGTCAGGCCTTAGTCGTCTGTTTCCTTGGAATCTGTGGTTTCATCGATGCGAGCATCCTTTGTGTGACTTCTAATGCCGAGGATTCCGCCACACGTGTGAATCGCCGTACATACAGCGTTACCGCGATTCCGGACGATCTGTGGAATCCTCGTTGGTATGAACTCCGTTCGGTACGTGAGTTGTAGGAATTTATTCGATGTAAAACTGCAGCCGCGCAATCTCATCGATGGAAGCACATATCGGTCCCGAGAAGAAGAATTGGATCATTCGATCTAATGTTTTTTATCGGTCAAGTCAATTTGGTGGATCAAACAACCGGTCGTCTGGTGTAAAGGAAATTCCGAATTAACCGGTGTTTTCTCCTTCGAACACGCGATTAACCACGTGCACACCGCACGTGTTCAGACTGCACGCGATAATAACAATATATCTTCCGTCTGTAAAATCTACACACCGACATCGAATGTGTTCAATTTTGCTTCAATCTTAACAATAACGAAGCAACACGATTAACGTTCCGCTTTAACACTTAGCCTTCGCAATCAAATCACCCTAAATTCACTCAAGCTAGAGCACCGCTACTTATATTTTAGTTTATTACTGTATGCGATCTACTCTATCTTTTTAAAATTTATTTTGACTCAATATACCTTGATATTTTCAGTACTATGTGTATTTTTCAATTAATGAAAAAATCACGTACAGTTTATTCAATAAGTTACTTTTATTTCATTCTACATTAAAAATTAATGTGCCACTTTTTACATAGAATCTTGCATTTAATTAATAATTTTTTAAACGGTGTCCCAAGCTCAAAGACTCTTCCCTACTAAAATTATCTTCCCGAAATATCGAGTCGAGCGGGATTTGGTCCATCCATTTAAACAAAGTCAAGCTACCTCTGTCATCTTCTGAAGATGATCCGCCTGATCTCGAAAGCGACTATTCACGAGGTAACGGCTCGACTCGAACTCTCGACAATCACGCGTTCCATTTCTCGGTCTCCGCAAGGGGTAACGGTCGGCTCTCACGGGTCAAAGAGCGACGGATCGGCGTCGTGGGACGCGTAACATCATCTTTGATGTTGCACCTGGCGAAACGCTCGGGCGCGCGACGCTTAGGAATTGAAGCTACGCAAGTTACGCTTCTCCGTGTCTCCGGCGTCGCGAGTATTGATCTCCCGCCTGCGGAGCGAGGTTCTGGCCACTATCTGAATGGGCCACCCTCATCTCTTCGCCCACCAAGTCTCTCGAAATAGGGCTGCCCATATTTTTCATCTCCTTCTTCCCAACGCGAATCCGCGCATATTCTCGTACGCGTCTACGCTCTTTTCTCATTCCCGTTCACTCCACACGTCTCCCCATCGTCGTGTGTGAGCATATCGCATTCATATAGCTGTGCACTTTATACACGCTCGTGTAACCTAGATGAATGCTTTCTCCCGATTCCCCCTTTTTTTCGACCGGCGTTTTGCCTCAGCTTTCCACGCCTCTCCTTGACTCGTCCTTTTCCACCACTCGAGGCGCCTCTCTTCTCGCCAGCCTAACGGCCGCACTCGACGTAAAACACATTAGCATTTTCCAGGGACCGTGAATTTTCCCCTATCGCCTCGCTCCGGCCGAGGATTTTTTTTATCGACCGAAATACTTGGACGGGAACGGATCACCGGAAAAAGAAGCTTTTCGCGAGTTTCTCCCTGAGGGCCTGAAAATCAGATATTTCATCTTTCGACCGGAATTACGCCACCTCCGATCGAAATATGAAATTTGTAACGAGGAAGTGACTTGTCCCCAATATGACACTTCGGTCAAGAAGTGCGGTTTTTTAAGCGGAAGTGACGGATTCCCGATGCGAGATCATTTCTAGTCGAAATTTGAGATTATGAAATCGGAAGTGAGTATTTTTTCGTATGTCGAGACTTTCGCTCGAAAAATGTGATTTTCAAACCAGAAGTGGTTGCAAGCTTTTTAAGCTAATTCTGAAGCTTACCCATGGTGTTATTCCAACCAGGTAATTTTTTTTCGAAATTGACGTTACCTTTTATCTTATTCTAATTGTCTATGAGAAAATGACCGAGTTCAAGGCATTCCTTCGATCGAATATCGATAGCATTGCGCGGGGTTGTTCAGCGCATGAAGAGAATGTCTGGCGATCCGAGGACTCGACGACTCGAACAGTGGACCGGATCTGAGGAGCAGACTATGAGATTGTTGTTAAGATGACCGAAGATCAGTCCTACCGGCTCCCGCCCGGAGACAATAATCTCTCGGTAAATCCAATACACTCGTAACCTCAAGAAAGTCTCTTTTTTTATGAGGAGCCATTGAGCATTTCCGGTTTCACAAAATTTCTCAGGATTCAGCGGTGAACGACGAAGTCACAGGCGACTGCTACTACTTCAACAAGTACGAACCTTACATCGAGAGAATCAGAACGCTCTTCGTGCCAAGTCTTGAGCCTCGAATTCACAGCTGTCTCGAGACTTTCGTTTATCGACAGGAATTCGGACAAGGGCCGAATCCGCCGTACTTGAAGAGATGCCTGGACGCGGCAGCGACATTGCGCGATCCTGTCGAAGCGTTCTGCACCAAGTGGCGAGACTCTGGATTCCTGGAGACGATGCTCACCAGCGTGGTTAAATTCTTGGTCAGCAACGGTCCGATCGATTGTTTTCTCAATTCGATTATACTTAACAACAGATTGAACAAAGTCTGCAGAGACTTGGACGCTCTGGGAGGTGAGAAGGACCTGCTGAGGTATCTGGCGGTGTGGAATTACATCAACGAGCGCGATTACTGGCTCGAGGAAGATCAAATAATGTACGTTCGTGTGTCTCTCCATTAGCTTCATTTTTTTTCGGTCTCGCGACGAAGCAACATCCGATCGTGTATCTTCCCATCAGCTTCACTCCCATCACCTTAAAAATATATTAATCATGGTCACAAAAGGGTGAATATTATATAATAAGGATGAATATTAGGTAAACTGAGAAAAAATAATTGTCGGATTAACTAAATTGGCGTCACGCATGTCCAAAGCCGGTATATGATTGGTGGGAGTAAATCATGATTTTGTTAAACGATTATTCGTTTCGAATAAAAATTCCGATTAGCAAGTTTTTTTTCGACCGTTCTTTGACCCGGCTCTCGATGTCTCACTCGTTATTTCTCTACTCTCAGCTCGGCGTCGAAGTCCGACGAATCTCGAGATTCCGCTGATCGTCTCAGCGACCTCGATGTCGAGGTCGGCTCTGGATTGGATTCCCGAAGAAACGATCGTTCCTTCAGAAGAGCCTTCAAGAGACGAGCGACAGATGACTCCTCGGACGATAAAGATCGGAGCGGTCGGGTTTCGCAAAATTTGCACGAGACCGATGAAACTCGCGTTCCATTCCCAAGTCGTCTGAGCATCGACTCGAGCAACCCCGAAGGATCGCGATCGAGCAGCGCCCGGAAGAAGATACGATCGTGCCAAGCGCATCCCTGCAGAGCCGCGACTTGTCCGAGCTACAGAGCGAAGAATTCCCCGCCAGTGAATTGGGAAGGGAAAACATTGAAGCTTCACCTCTGCGAAACGTCTCACGAGAGTTTGGATCGTCGACGAGAATCCAGGCGGTCCTCGCAAGTATCCGAATTGCATCTGCCGTGCAAGTTCGACGACTTGGTCGCCGAAATCTTTAAAGCTCATCCGACTTCGAGTCGCCGTTTTTTCGCCCAGGGGAGAAGAAAGTTCAAGGCGGGTGTAACGAGCGTTTGTTCCCGTGTCAACGAGACAGTGGGCAAGATTGGGCGAAAAGAGATCGAGAGGTGTCGCTTGCACTGCGAGATCCTTCCCGGATGTGTTAGCTTCAGGCTGATAGAGCGCGATCGGGACGGAAGCGAAGTTTGCCTCCTCAGCGATCGAGTCCCGATCGACAGAATCGATCCTCGCCAGGACAATTCAAGATCTTCCGGCAGCGAGCCAAGACGAATTGGAGAACGGAATAACGCGGATGGATCTGAACTTACTATATACAAGAATTATAGATTTTCTCCCGCCCAAGACGAATCGAGGATCGTGAGAAGCTTCGAGGAGGAGACCGCGATTAAGACGGAGCCGGAGAATTTTTTGATCAGTCTATCCGACGTCGAACGGGAAGCTACCGCTCGGAAAAATGTTGAGCAGTCGATCGAGCATCGTCGACGGGACGGGTCGAACCGCTCGAGTGAAGATAAAGCGGGTAAATCGATGTGTGGCTGCAACACTTCGTTCGACGACCAGGAAGCTTATCGTCGGAAAGAAGACAACTATGGCGGAGACTCCGAGCCGAAAAGTCATCCGCGAGAATCGACCGAAGCGCGATCGTTGAGTCGCTTGGACGGAAGTGCAATCGTTGATGAGCTCGATCGACCAGCGATGAATGGAGAAGACGATGAAGCTGCGAATCGAAACAACGAGGAATTGGCTGGCGGGGAAGCGTCGATGTGCTCGAATGGAAACTTGATCGAGGTTCAGAAATGCGCCTGCAGTGTTTCTTTTCATGCTGGTCATCCCGATCTTGCTATCGGGGAGGAACTTTTTCAAGCAGCGGTCCGTCAAGCTTCGGTAGTCGCCGATTTGAGCGAAGAGATCGCAGACTTGGCGCTGGAAGATGCTGAAGAAAAGGACCGAAGAGCAAAGGCCCAGCGTGATGGACCGACGGACAAAGACGTAAAAAAAAATCCAGCTGAGGAATGCGACTCCAAGTGTTCATGCGATTCCTGTGGTCGTGAAGATGAAGCGAGGTTGATGGAAAAAACTGAAATCACACGAATGTCCTCTTTACCGAACCGCATCGAGTCTTTGGATTCGGCTGTCCGGGAACTTCCGGTACCGGATTCGTCCCAAAGGATCGGAGGTTTGGTACCCGCGAGTGACGAATTGCAGGGCGAATGCACGGGAGAGACTCGTCCTGAAGAGTGCGACTCCAAGTGCTCGTGTGGCACTTGTTGTGAGGACGAACCGCAACCATTGAAGAAAACGGAAATCATACGAATGTCCTCGTTACTGACGCGAAGGACCGACCAGAATTCGGTGGTCCAGGACTCTCGCAATAAAAGTTCGACCCAGAAAAACGAAGCTTCGACTTCCGCGAGTGACGAATCTGAGTGTGGCTGCGCGGAATCTCGGTCCAGCTCCCACTCTCACGACCTCAAATTTCGCGAAGGACCACCCATTAAGTCGGGCAGACCGTTGGATAACAACGTACCTGAGGCCATGTCGTTTATCGATGCTGAATCGCAACGAGCTCAGCCAACAATTCAGCGGGCAAGCTCCACGAAAAAATCCAGAAGAAGCATATCTTCCGAAGAGCATCCGTTTCTTTCGGCTCGGCTGTCCCCCATAGAACATCAGTCCGGTATCCCAACGGATAATCAGCCGGAAAAAACTGCTTGCGCCTGTCCTTCGGATTGCACCTGCCCGAACAGAGCCACTGAAGCAAATAATCCTGAGGAATGCGACTCGCAATGCTCGTGCGACAGTTGTCGAGAAGACGAATCGAGGCCGTTGAAGAAAACTGAAATCATACGAATGTCCTCGTTACTGAGACCTCTTACGGAGACCTTGAATTCCTTCCAGGACCTTCCGGATCCAACTTCGACCCTGAAGAACGGAAGTTTTTTGGTACCCACGAGTGACGACTTTCAGCGCGGCTGCAGCGAAGCCCAACCCAGCAGTTTCCGCTCTCAGGACCACGAACCTCACGCTGGACCATCCACAAAATCCGACTCACCATTGAAGACCAACACAGCTAAAAAAATGGTCCCGTTAATCGCTGAACCACCGCTGTCTCAGCCAGATCGTACATCGCTTCAGCGGACAAGCCCAACTACGGACAAAACCCGAAGAAAAATGTCTTCCGAAGAGCATCCGATCGTTGCGTCTCGATCTGCCAGGTCGAAGGGCCAGAGGATCAACATATCGATTGAGGTCTGCCCGGAGTCGGCGTCTTCGAGCGAACGGACTCGAAAGAAAGAGACTGCGAACGAGGAGCTCGAAGTTCGCAAAGACGCGATCTACTGCCGGAAGCCTCGACGCCATTCCCTTGAGCTCCGACCTCTTGAGGAACAAGTTCTCCCGCACTCTGGCGAAGATACCGTAGATGAATTTCTAGAAGAGACGAGGCTTACGGATGTTGACTTCCGTTCGCCACCCCGACCGCTGGAATCGCCGAACTATTTTCCGCCCTTCCGGCCACCGTCGAGCATGAGAAATCCGATCGTCTACGGGACGTCGACGAAATCTCGAAGACGTTCCATCAGCAATATGGAGGAACGAGCCGCGAGCCAGGGCGGAAAGCGAGGAGGCGATAGCTGTGTGACGAAAAATCGTCACGCCTCGATTCAGCGAAAAAATCGAATCAACGAAAATGAAAATCCCAGAGAGTCGCGACGACCGTCGAAGCCTGATGCGTTCTACTCCTCGGGTTTGCAGACCAACGTCCCTCACGCTCTCTCAGCGAGCTCCGTGGATAGAATGAAGCACCTCATAAGAACGAAGCTTCGCAGGATGCTCTTGGAGCGCGACAAAGCCACGAACACCCCGAAGACGACATTAACGAACAAGAAATATCGCGTCAGCGTGCCCGGGGCAAAGACAGACCGTTTGTTCTTTGGAAATAAACCCTGTCGCACTATATGGGAGTCTCGCAGCGCATCCGATTCGGTTCGTACATCGAGGTCTCTCACTTCCGACGATTGCAAAAACGCGATTGGGATCCGGGAAGAAACGAGGAAGCTTGCTCGTTCGAGCCGCGCAGGTTGTGGAGGAGGGCATCGTCGTTTCGATGGCGCGAATTCGTCGCGGAACTCGGAGCCCGGTCGGCGAGTCGCGGAGAACGGCCGCGCACCGGAATTCGGTTCCGGAACCAATTTTCCGAGACTCGCCGGAGGAAGCGATTTCATGCATCCGTCCGGAAAAAGAGAAAATCGATGCACCTCACAGAATAAAAACGACAGATTCGATGAAAATTTTATGAATCGCGGTTTTAAAGGAGTTCCGGTAGAAATCGGGGATTCTTCGGCGGGGAATTCGCGCGAAGCTTCTGGAAAAAAAATCGCAGATGAATCAGTGGAATTCAGCGGAATTCAACGGGTCGGAGAGAAGGAGCGTGAACGGGAAGTCGATTCGGAGATCAATTTTCCGACACTCTCTGAAGGAAGCGATTCTAGCTGGAAACATCGTCACTTGCGTTGGTCCGGAAAAAAAGAAAATCGTGGTGTCTTGAACAATAAAAACTCTAGAATCGATACATCAGACGAAAATTTGACGGATAACAATTTCAGAAAATTTCCAGAAGAAATCGGTGACCCGTTCGCGCAGAACTCGTGCGACGCGACTCGCAAAAGAATCCCCGATGATTCCTCGGAATTCTACAGAAAGCTCGACTGCTGCGGCAATTCGACGTCGAGGCACATCTATCTCTTCGAGTTCGACCGGTTGGTCTCGTCGAACGATGAGACCAACTCCGTGGGCTTCCGTCGTTCGCCGCGGAAGACACGCTTACCGGAAATCCGAAGAACTCCACGAAGAAACGTTGATGCGCACCCGAAAAAATTGATCGTTTCGCGAGCGCACGACTCGAGACTTTCTAGCGATCGCTCAGCTCTTCGGGACACATCGGCGATCAGCGATTACTCCAGCAATGTGAAAGACGTTGGCATCGGTGGAGTTCGTCGGGTTGGTCCTTTCGCCAATATCGATCAGGATCTCAGAAAAAAATTGACTCAATACGTGAACCTTTGCAAAAACGTTAAATATTCGTTGTTGAAGAGGTTGCGACCCGACGACATCTACGAGGTCAGCAGGACGTCCATTCCCTGCTGCGATCGATATGAGTTTGGGGACACGTGACCCGTTCCCTAAAAAATGGTCGGGTTCGATTCCATAATTTTTTTTTGGCTTTTTAGATAATTTTTGACGAGCTTGTTTTTCATTGGAAGATGACTATAAAAAAGGAGTTTATATAGATCGCTGTTATACGTACGTGACTGCCAAAGGGGCTGACGCAACACGCTGGCATCGATTTGGTCGGGCTTTTGTTGTCCATCGCGTAGGCCATTATGCGAGCCACCCCTGTCGTCGAACAGCAGCGATACAACTTAACTATCGCGACAACCCGGAGCAGACTCAATTAGGAAGCAAATATGACACCCTGCGATCGAAGCGCCGATAAAAATCGATTGAACTTGGCTCTCAGAGACAATAAAAAATACACGCTTTGCCGGTGAGATGACTGTGCTATTTTATGTCTCCAGAGTGAGGTTGACTGCTATCGACCTGCAACGAGAAAAAAAAATTAGTAAAAAGATTTTACATACGTGCTTATGTAGGTGGAACATTGTGCGCGTTGTGGAGAATTCAAAACATTTTGGAAAAAATTTAACTAGCTTTGTCACCATTCCACATAACAAAAGAAAATTGTAGTTTTTACAATTTCTCCACAAATGTCCACAATGTTTTATACGTTAATTTTCCGATTGGACCGTCCGGCTCATGTTTGACAAACAATAATACATATGGAAAATTATAAATGACACGGAGAATAAAAGGGCAAATTTGTCTATTTAAACTTGGACAAATGAGTTTGTTACTTATCTAACAAAATTATGATTTAATACGTGGAAATTATAAATATCATATTGTAGTATAAATAAAACTATTTGTAACAGAAAGTTCGCTGAAATCCTACCACTGATTATTTTTATTTAAAAAAATCCGTTTCCTGTATTCGATTTTTATTCGTTTCAATGTTTCGAATGAATGTGTGTAAGAGTGGTCCATTTACGTGAGCCGCAGAGTCTTACAACAAGTTGTACTCCCGGGAATTGATTTGCAATTGTCGAGCGACCCTCCAATCACTTCAGTCCCTGTAATAAATTATCGAGCGCGGAGTGTGGGAGGCGAAGATATATTTTTCTTTGGATGGTATTAGTTCGTCGGCAATTACGAAATTTGCAACTGCAGCCCGGATTAGACGACGAGTTAATAGAAATAAAGACGGCTTTTCCATCAGGAGACGATAACGAAATCCGAGATATTTGGGGCAAAGCCGGAACCATTTCGAAGATAAAGCATTACTTCAGAGGCATCGAGTCCGCGAGAGCAGCATCCGTCCCCACGGTTTGCCAGGATCGATATTTCCTGGCAACCGCGGAGGGTGCCTACCCCGCTGACGACTCTCTGTGTTTGCAACAATGCGAGTTAGCTCCTAACGTCTAGCGATGGACTCGAACGGCCGATGTCTTACCGAGATCGTTCGTCAGAATATCGAGAGTCGAACCAATCAATCATCCTCTGATAAATAAAGCTATTTCCAAGCCGTGAATTTTTCCTCGTCTCTAAAGTTTCAATATTTGACTACATTTTTCCATGTATCTTTCAGTAAATGGAAATGGTTGGTATGAAAATATATATATTTTCTAATATCGCGTTAAAGTTTTTTTTTTTTTTTCAATTTCTTCCCAGAGATAATCGACTCGGTGAGCGAGAAAGCTTGGAGTTACTCGAAGCTCCGTGCGCATGTAACGCCGCGGACCGATTAAATCCCTTGCTGGAGTCATCCCCAAAACGATGGGTCTGGCAAGCCACACTCGACGAAAGACTCCTCTTTAAGCGATGAAGGCTTAAAGAGCGTTTATCATTTGCTAACGGCCACGCCGTGCCGCATAACTTCCTCGCTATCATATCATGACTTTCGGTTTGTATGTGTGTATATTTATTTTTTAACGTAAAAAGCCGAGAAGAGAAAGCGAAGAAAATAACGAAAGGGAAAAATACCTTCTGTGGTAATGAATAAATAATAATAACGATAGCACTTTTCTGAGATAAAACTAAATTGATTATTATATTGGTAGCTTGGCCAAATGTTTCACTGGTATTATTTATAGGTTTTATTTGCAACGTGATTTTAATTTGGCAGGGTAACAAAAAATGTATGCGATTAAACGATCGTTTTGAATAACGCACGGAATATCCACACTTACAGAAAGAAAATTCATTTCCGTTACATCTTCGTTATTATCACGAATCCGTAGTAAGATAGGGCATAAAAAGCCCTTAATATTTATATTAAAAAAACAATTTTTTTTTGTATAAAAATGTTGAGTCTTTCGCCAAACCTCTCTTTCATTCGAACCTCATTGTTATGATTTAATCGGTTGTGATCTTACTGTTTCGCTTATCTGAAAAACACTGAACTGAACGCAATCTCATTTTTGTCTCCATATCTGCATTTAGTTTGAAATTTAGCGTGCCCCCTAAATAAATAAATAAATAAATAAATAAATAAATAAATAAATAAATAAATATTATCATAAGCGGAGATTTTCCGAATCCTCCGTTCGCATGATTTGAAGATCTTCCGAATCGGGGTTTTAATTGTCCGGATAAAAAAAAAGCATCCTATGCGGTTGAACATTCGTTAGGAATAACGAACCAAGCGTCCAAATACACTTATATCAGCGTCCACGATTGTTATACTCATTATGGATGTCAAAACGTCGTTAGTAAATTTATTTCCGTTAAATCATTGTTATTATCACTGTACAGTGATGAAACAGACCCCGCCTAGGGTCGATCCGAAAAGGGGTTACTTGTCGTCCCATTGGCCACTGATATCGATGCGTCGAGAAGCTCCGGCCAATGGCAAAACGGAGCTGATACGCGCTGGCGCCGAACTCCCGTGTCGAACTTTACGAAACCACCGACGTACCGACGTCGACGACGTTCTTCGTCGCGTACCCCGCGCTTTCGAACCCACTCCGCGACGTATCCCTATCTGGACTAATTATTGGTGAGTTTGCAATGTTTCTTCAAGATTTTTGTTTTTTTTTTACTTTAACAATGCAACGTATTTGTACCATCGGCTTGTTACTTTTTTCGTACATTTTTTTGTCTTGCGAAAATGTGACCTTTAAGGGGAGCAATACAGAAAAATCGATCGAGCTCCGTTCGTCCTCGCGAATCGTGCAACGGTGCCCCGTTTCCTTATTTTCGGTGAACGATTTCTTTTTCTTCAATATCGTTACTCGAATCGTTATCGTGAAGAGAAAAGAGTTGGATTTGAGCCCCCTGGTTATTAATGAAAAAAATGTGTTAATTCGATCAAGTGCTGGTAGGCGATTGTGCGAGTGTTACTGGATTTCTCATCCAAAGTGTAACGGGATTGTTATATTTTTTGTATATATTTTCCCTATCCACGAACTATCAATCTGGATGTGTGTCATCGATTCAATAAGATTTCCACCATGATTGACGGAGAACGCTCGATTATCGGAAGCTACAACGTTGTGTGGTTGCCGATCCAGTGGCGAAGATGATTTGGTAGTTCGGGAAGAAGTGTTGTTAATGTTGTTAATGAAGACAATTTCTTTGAATCCTATTCGCAGAAATTTTGATATGCTCAAGACTGAGCGAACTACTGATTTGCGTACTATCGTTAATTTCGCTGGCATATTTTTGAACTCTAGCGTCGCGAAAATTTGAATGAGAAAAAAAATAGAAGCTATCTTCTTTTACAACGATACGCGGTCACATTGTTCAAGCCTTCATTGGAAAAATGCTGATGTGAATTATCAATATTCCGGCGTTGCAACGGATTTATGTTCCGGTCATGCGTGGAACCGATCGACCCGCAAAAAATTCGGTGCCGAGCGAAGTTATAGCCGCGCGTTGACTTCTTCGTGCTGAATCGGGTTCAGTCACTTCAACCCCCGATAATGCAAATTCCAAAAATCGATACATAGGCCCGTCAATCAAATTACTACACATTTTTTTTAGCGGAACCGCGATTGTCATAAAATAGAAAAAGTTTAAAAAATGGAATAACCACTAAGATAGAGTCCAAGAATCTTTACATTAGTCCGCCGATGAAGGTACTATACATTTTTTTCATCGCGATCTCGATTTTTACAAAACCGCCGAAGCTACGAATAAATTAATAAATAAATGTATAAATTCATCGCTATCAACAATAATCTCAATTTTACCTGATTCTGTTGAATACAAATTAATGATTGTCGTCCATCGGCCTATCACGGTCGGTCTGCGGAGACAATGGAGAGAACGAAAAGCGCATCAGCCATTAAGAGGGTGAAAGCTTTAACGTACACCGTCCGATCACCGTGACGTTCCCATTACGCTGACGACTTCTTCCGACCCTCTTCCTCGCATCCCGATTGCACCCTCGGATTGTCGTGAAACACGTGACGTGCACTTTGTGCCCATTGTCGGTCACGTGCCATTTTAATATCCGAGGACCATTGTGTCACGTGTCGCGCCTCGATACGAATCGCTTTCGGACTAAAACATTTGTTTCTTCCTTTTTCTTTTCTTTCTTATAGAAAATCAGCGATAAGGTCTATTCATGCTGAACACATAAAACCTAAAAAAAAAAATTACAACCATTACACATTAATTTATTATAGAAAAGAATATGGGATCTTGCATAAATTTTTTTATTTTTTATTTTCGGTACTAACTTTTTGGTAGCCGGAGATTCGATTGTTATATATCTTCGGACGAATCTCGACGGCTTTTTCCTTCCCTCGAAGAAATTGTCCCGGGAGAGTACGAAGGATTAGGGGCTGATGGCTTGCCACTCCAAATAAACACAACTCCTACTTTAAATCAACCCCAGGGTTTATCTGACGGAGTTCCACGCTACAGGATTCGTTTTATGTGAATGGGGTGCGCGTACATCCTCGTATATACATCGAGATCCGCCTCTCGGGACTTTGCCGTTAAATTAAATAATCTGGAACAAAAAAAAATTAATGGAATCACCTTCACAAAATCTGAACAACCAAGACTCAATTCAGTCAAATTAAAAAAAAATTTGCTTATGCAGAAATGTTTCACAAAAATTTGCAGGGGCTGCGTAAGAACATCATCGTAGCGTTAGAACAACCATAAGGAAACCCAATAATTAAAAAATGTCCGGATTCGCGGCGGCGGGTCTCGGGGCGTTCGACTCGTTAAAATCGAAAGCCTCGCAAAAACTATCGGGGTAAGAAAAGCTCCACGACAAATTCAAATGAAAACTATTGGGATGGAATGATCCGCCTTCACAAAGCTGAAGATATCTGTATCAGATTACATCTTTGGCGAGCTGTAGGGAAAAATAATTCACCCATGGAATTTAATTCAGGAAGTGACCTTTCCCGAGCCAACTATTCGAGACCCAAAACACAGCCGTTACAACTTGATTAAATTTAGTCTGATGCAAATATCTTCAGGGTATTTGTTCAACCACCCAATTCCACGAATCGCGATAAATCTTGGATATTAAATTTGCGTCGTACGGCAGGCTAAGAACGAGAAGAAGTAATGCCGGTTACGAAGAATTCGAGATGCCTCCAAACGACGGCATCAGCAAAGACAATATGGGATTCGAGGGCGAGAGAGGATACAGCGGTGGGGCATCTTTCGACTCGTTACCGGAACCGGAAAGGCCACCTTTGCGTCACATCGACACGTATTGTATGCCCGAGTGCCCTTGTCTATCCAAGAGGTACACGATAGCAATGCTCGCTTGCGTAGGTGAGAAAGAAACCATCAGATTCTTGATCTTATTCTCATATGGACCAGTAACGATCGTTTGGGTAAACGTTGCGAAGCTAAAAACAAACGAAACAAAAAATGCATGTGTCTCGGTAGGTTTTATCATTTCATTCGGAATGCGATGCAACATGGGGATGGCAAAGGGTATTATGAAAAACGAGACGGACCAGAAGGGCGGGCTGAGATTCAATTGGACGGTGGGTACCCAAAGCGCCCTCGACTCTTCGTTTTTCTGGGGTTACCTCATCACTCAAGTGCCAGGAGGATTTTTGGCCTCCTTCTATCCGGCCAACAGATTATTCGGCCTAGCGATCGCAATATCGTCGTTTCTCAATCTCCTCGTTCCCGGAGCGTTAATGATCGATCCCATAGCCGACATGTTAGTGCAAATCTGCAAAGGGCTCGTTGAAGTAGGTATTCTGTGAACAAAAGAAAATTCGCTTAGCTCTGCAACGATACATAGTGATTTTTGTGTGTGTGTTTGTTTTTCATTTTCTCGACGACAGGGTATCACTTATCCAGCTTGTCACGGTATTTGGAAGTACTGGGCACCGCCGTTGGAGAGATCCAGACTTGCAACCCTTGCCTTTTGCGGATCTTACGCCGCAATGGTCATCGGAATGCCACTCTCCGCGGTCCTCAGTCATTGGTTCGGCTGGTCAGCTTCGTTCTACTTCTACGGTAATTTCCATCAAGTCTGTCTCACTTCTTAAGGACGGTTTTGAAAATTTACAACACACCTTTGTTCGGGGGAAGCGCATGATTAAATTCACAGGCGACAGTAGGACTCTTAAAGTACTTTAAATACTTCCGAAGGGACCATCTGAAAAATATCAATCCTTCGAAAGGTGATATGGTGAATAACATATTTTAACAAAGAAACTTTGAGACCAACTTTCATTCTTTTTCATGACAGTTTATCGAAAAATCGAGAAACTGAAACTCTACAAGTTTCTGGACAATTTGTTGAAAAGATTGGCAAATATGGATTAAACATTTCATGACAAATGGGTTTTCGAAAATTATTCAAAAATCAAAACAAAATACATACGTATACACCGACGAATAAATTTTGGTAGGAAGAACAGTGAGATTGCTGGTTTTTGTTTTTTGAATGTTTTCTCTGATTCGTTAACAACTCCTCGAAATTATTAATATGTAAAGTCAATGTTATTGGCAACTTCTAAAAAGTTGATTTTTTTTACTACTTGTCACACTCGAAAATATTAAAAATACTCGATAAATCTTACTTGTAGCTGGAAATCTAAGAGTACCTTAACACGCTGAGCCTTTGAGAAGGTCTAATTTAGCAATTTTCTTCTTCTGGTTTTCATTGAAGAGACTCATTTGTACGTTCCAATCCCGTCTGAGACCTTCGTCGAGAAGATGTTTATTTCATTTGTAATCGACCGTTCCAAAGTCCCAGCGCGTAAAATGTAACTTTTCTCATCAGTCGCAGCCTTTAGCAACTGCCTTAGTGGAACTGGTGCAACCACGGATCCGAAGTTGCGTTGTAGTCACAGTCGCACAGTTTTCTAGTCATCTACAAATTGCACGATGGTGACGAGACTCTGAGTATACTGAAATGAGACCGATCTATTTGTGCAAACTTTGAACATTTACGCAACTTTGATTCGATGGACTTGATCGATCCGCATGCAATAAATATGCCGTACATGGGATTGTTTACAACGTTTAGTTCATCATTGCAAGAACAAAAATTCCTTGGAATAGTTATGGACGTTGATGAATTATAGGGGTTTGCGGTTTGATATGGTACGGCTTTTGGCTGTGGCTCGCATTCGAGAGGCCCTCGAAACATCCGTGCATTTCGGCGCGGGAGCTCCGTTACATCGAGGATTCGCTCGGACAAGCGCAAGGACCAAGTCAAGTTGCAATGCCAACTATCTGGACGACTCCGTGGCGAAAATTTCTCACTTCGATGCCTGTTCATGCCATCATCGTCGCTAATTTCTGCAGATCATGGAATTTCTATCTGCTCGTGCTATTCCAGCCGCAGTTCATGGAAGACGTATTCCACATGCCTCTTGTTGAAGTGAGCTCATAGTCAATATCTTTTATTACACTCAGTGCGAAAATAGTTGCTTTACGCACGCTTCGTGTGCACAAAACCTCTATTTGCACACCTCGTGAAGTAAAATTGCAAAAATCCTTTTCTGACCTAGCATGATTGCAGCACTCGTCAGAAAAATATTTGTGGCACTAATATCGTAATCTACTACATTTAAGAATTATTCTTCAAATAGCTATTGCGCATGTAACGTGACATGGTGTTTCTTAGCTTAGTCGTTCTTCTCGTGTTGTGCAGCATTTTTTTTCCAAATCCAAATTGTAATGAACCCGGAATAAAATAATTTTTCGCAGACCGGTATGATCGGAGCTCTTCCGCACTTACTGATGACGACGATCGTCCCTTGCGGTGGCATGCTCGCCGATCACCTGAGGAAACGTGGAATAATGACGACGACCAACGTCCGGAAGCTCTTCAACTGCGGTGGATTCGGAATGGAGGCCCTCTTCTTCCTGGTCGTCGCAAACGCCACGACCCACAAAAATGGCACGGCAGCAACCGTCGCTCTGACCATCGGTGTAGCCTGCAGCGGTTTCGCCATTTCCGGTTTCAATGTGAATCATCTGGACATTGCCCCGAGATACGCCAGTATTCTTATGGGAATGTCAAACGGCATAGGAACCATAGCCGGATTGCTCGTGCCATTTTTTGTCGAGAACATCACCAAGAACAAGGTATCAGCCATCTTTTGTTTTTTTTTCTGCTTAAAAAAAGGCAATTGTGTCGGTTTTTCGGCTCGCTTGCATTATCGCGAGTGACAAATTATTTTCAGGACGCTCACAGTTGGAGAAACGTTTTCATCATGGCAGCGTGTGTCCACTTCTTCGGTGTGACGTTCTATGCGATATTCTGCTCCGGCGAACTTCAACCCTGGGCCGATCCAACCGCCGAGGAACAGGCCAGCTGGAATCCACTCGACGATCTTGGTCAAACCAAACCTCCGGTACCACCGCCACCTAAAATTATGCAATCCGAATTCATTGTAAGTTCAATTTACGTAATTTGCTTATAGATTTCATACTCTTAGCTGAACAATTAAAAACGGTGCGAAGTAAATTGCAAAGATATTTTCGCATAGCTTCCTCGCGTATTGCAATTTTGTGCATTAGCCTTCTCAACAAGAAATCGACCAAATTCAATAAAAAGGGTCTTAGATTAAAATCTTTCGTGAAACCTCAATATTCGTGAAAATTGCAAAAAACTTGGCAATCGACGAGCGTATCAAATCTTACCCCGTGGTCCCACCTCGTTTTCGAATACCAGCCATTATAAATTATGCAAATCTGATCCCAGCTTGAAAATTAATTTCTCTTCTTAAACTACTTTAAAAAATGTAACGGAAGTCAATCGATTTTTTTTTTGCATTAAATATATAGCTTTTCTATGGAATTGTAAAAAATATCCATTTCATCAATGGATTTTCAAAGAATACTCCACAATTTCTGCTTGAATTTCATACGTTTCGGCTTTCTCAAAATGCGCCTAAAAGATTGTAGGAACAAGTTAGAAAAAAATGTATCACTCATTTTAGAACCGTGACGCGCTTCAACCTTTGCGACACATTAGGCAACAGATTGCTCGGACGCTTTCACCTGTAGTGGACTCGAGACACACCCGTTAAAAGAAATCTCGTGATTCTGTTTTCTCAGAAACAACCATCTCTGGACGTCAACGCTGGCTGGGACGACGCTGCTCCGGCTCGTCCGAGCAAGGTTTACACACAACAGGACAGGATCGATCAGAATCCCGTTATAAATTACGGTGCGACGGAGACCAACATGAACAATCCCTTTCACTCGACAAATCCGTTTGCGTCGGACGTGAGTGCGTCATTGGTCCAACCACCGGCCAGGGACGACTACACGCACGACGTAATGAGCTATTCCGCTGGTGCGCCAAACGTCCAGGGTACGACGACGAGTGCGAGCGAAAGATCCGATTTTCCTGTGTCATCGGGAGAGCAACCTTATGGATGGCACGTCGGTAACACGGCGATGGAGAATCAGCAATGGGATTAAGAGTGTGTAATATATCGTTTGATTGATATGTCGGGAGATCCCTGTCCGGCAAGGTCAGTAATTACTCGGTAAATTTACCGAGACACTTTGACGATCGCATAATCTTATGATCGACGATCGAGGACGCGAAAGAGTCGAGGAACAACGGGGTCTCACGGTGGTCTGCGCGGTAATATAAAAAAAAAAAAAAAAAAAAAAAAACGAAAGTATTTAGAGATGAAAAATGTAACGAAAATTCAATCAAATGTTTTGCGTAAAAGTTGGTGAGCTTCCTTAACGTACATATGATTATGTCACATACTTTCATCCGAATCGTTGGGCTGAAAAAAAAAAAATTCCGATAATTCATTCTTCTCTCTCTATCTCTGTGTATTGGGCATAGATGTGTATCGACGGGTGAGTGGAAAACTGTATGAGTGAATTACCCTGCGACCCCGTGACGAATCGCAACCGCCGCAACCAGCCTCGAACAAATTTCAAGATTGTTTGCTGAAAAAAAACAAAAAAAAATCGTCGGAAATCGAAGGATCAACCGGCAATAATCGGTCCTAATAAGTTTGGAAAATTATACACGGACACCGACATTCTTCGTACTAAAGTAATACCTAAGAGGGCAGACGATAGTGCTGCAAATGATTGCGACGAAAAATCAGAAAGTACTAAAATTAAGAAAAGAAAGTATATTTATGTCATCGACAAAAAAAAATTAGAAGCTACATGCTATAATTTCACGAAGGCGCTGAACGGTAGCTTATTTTGTATAAACATATGACAATTGGCGCGGTTCGAATCTGAGGAAGTGGAGTCGACAACAAAAAACATTAGAAGTTTATCCCAATTTTCCAAGAGCCTTTATCATGGAGTATGAAGAAACTGATTTCTCGACCGGAAGTGACGTCACATGGTGAGTACGTCACCTTCGGATTGAAAATCTTATTTTTCTATTGGAAGTGACGTCATAGTAGACATACATCACTTCCGGTCAACAAAAAAGATCTTCGAACCGATAGTCACGTCACACCAGAAACCCATAACGTCCGGTTGAAAAATTGGCTCTTCAAATGAGAGGTGACGTATTTCCAGTTGAAAAAAAAGATTTTCAAATTGGACATGACGTTTTTCCGATCGTCCGTCACTTCTGGTCGAGAAATGAAAATTATGGAATCTCAACTGCCGGACTATAAATTCGATCGGGCCTGGAGCGTCCGCGTCATAAGAATAGTCACGGATAGTCATATAATAATTTAATGATCGCGTGACAATTTACCTTCTAGGCCGATCACTTTTGGTTTGTTTGTTCATTCCTCAATCGCTCGCCAACTCGACAATACTCTTTGAGCCTCTTCGGCGAAGGAATTTTTTCTCACACGGCCTCGTTGCGGTGTAAAAAATGACAATACAATTGCACATGTTATACAAATCGCACATGACTCATCGAGTCGAAACTGATCGTGGAGACAATAACGAAGGTAGATGACGAGGATAATAAAAACATCGAATCGATGCCGAGAGGCCGATTCGATGGAGCACTTGTTACGATAATTGCACCAAATTTAAAGCGCATATTTTTCGCGAAAGTAAAGTTTATTATTGCCGTAAAAAAAAAAAATTGTCGCATTGGGTATTAAACTCTCGTCGATGATTCGACTATTTTTTTTTTTCAAGAGGATTTACAGTTCGAAGAAAATGACAATAATTTTCGATCGTTCGAGAAAAAAGATTTATCAGAGGGATTTTTTGAGATCATAGCGCCATTGGCTGAGACTTTTAGGTAATTTACACGGATCCATCGGGTTCTACGGAACGCAATACGAGAACGGAAGAAAATTGAGCAATAAGCAACAATAGGCCAAACACTGACCTAAAAACGAAAATAAAAAGAATTTGGCTCAATTGGTCCACGAGAAATAATAAACCTTCGTCACATAAGAAAAAAACTATTATTCCAAATGTGTGCGAGTAGCAGAGAAAAAAATATGAGCGCATGCGGGTTGCAGGACGATATTACGAATGCGTCAACAATGAAATAACAAACGTGAAATAATAATAATAATAATTGAAACTAATGAAAGTATAAACCAGACGGAAAGTGATACGAAATATATGAAAGTACTTAGCGAACTATGATTTTACGTGTATAAAATCAGAAAAAAGAAAGAGAAAACACATTTTTCAAACAATCAAAGTCTATGTAGCGGCTTGAACGAGGGTACGGTCATTGTAGCTTATAACAATTAAGCATCGCACATTGAACGTACGTTGAATTCCATGATGCTGCAGTTAGAATACGCGAGCAGGCAACGAGATAATAAATGTTACGGCAAGTCGCGTAGCAACATGAAAAAATAAATAAATAAATAAATACGAATAAAAAAAAAATCGCAAAGTTAAAAATTGTGCTCGTCGACGGTTGTATTTAGCGAAAGATTATATATTACCGCGTTCTCGTGAATTAAAAATCGAGCAATCTATTTTAATTCGCTCGAAATGATGTTGTGAAATTAGTCAATTGACGAGAGACCTTTTTCGAATGAATATTATAGCATTAACGAAATTACTAAAAAAAAATTAAAAAAAAACAAAGAAGAAAATGAAAGTATTAATATAACGAAAAAAGGAAGGCGTATTCATATAATAAAGATATATTGATACCGTCATAGGTACATATGGTATTGAATGTAATAATTATTACAGATTAAATAAGTTTATTCTCGGCCCATAACAGATCTATCGCGTTGTACGTGTATGACGTCAGCCGGTGCTAAAGAAAGGCAATAGTGTGATTAGTAAATTAGACGAATTTGTTGCTCGACGTAACAATTATATATAAATTTCGTATTCCCAGACTCGTCAATGTTATCGTGGTATTCTTCGAAAACAGCAAAAATTTGCCTTCGTTTTTTTTGGCTGAGTACTGTTTCGAAAAAGTTCCGTTTGTTTTTTGTAATTGGAATGTCGAGAAAATAAGACGGTGACATTTTGCATTCACGTAGCTAAATATTATTATTTTTCCGGTGAAGATAAAATAAAAATTGCAAGCTAAACAACGGTCGATTGCAATAGAATGTCTCATCGCTATGCAGCAGTGCGTATATTACTCGATTTTTAGGATCCAAAAGAAAAGTCATTATGTACAAATTATTTATAGATTAAAAAAAACCGAGGAAACAAGGAAAAGAATAAAACGTCTTTATCAGATCGCGTAAAATCGCGAATGTTTTCACGAATAATTAGTAGTCGAACTAGGTTCATTCGATGTTATCTACGCGTGCAATTTATTCCGTCGTTATTTGTTTATCTGATATACATTTGTGGTATATCTGTATACACAGACTATATGTGTATAGTTATGGTCGGCTGTGCGTCATTTAATTTCGCATGCCGCAGCATATTGTTTACGTTGCGCCTGAAGATTGTGTATAAATCGTTGGCAATATTATTATTACTAATTATTTATTTCTTAAATTAACGATTTGCGTGAAATAACCCACTTGGTTTAGTGAGCTTACGCTGGATGACTTTACTTCATCCACAGAATAAATACTACATAGGGAATGTATATTCGTCACTGTATCGGAGTAGTGTCTGGCCTAACGTTAATCAAGGTTTTTAATTGATATAAACAAAAGAAAAACCAGGGAAAAAGACGATGATGAAGAAGAGAATAATAATAATAATAAACAAAAAAAGAACTTGAGGTACCATTGATTGATTCTCATTGCAAAAACATCTAGGCTAAGTTCTAATGCTGTTCGAACAATAAATACGGATATATTTATTATAGATACTTATATCCATAGATTATTTACGACAATAAAATAATTAATCTGGTGTGGAGAGTGCCGAGAGAGAGCAATGTGTTTTCCGACTGATAATTGTTCGCCTACTCGTTGACCTTAACTCATTATCACATTCAAAAAGAGCAATATTTTGCAGTTCCTTATTTTTTATTTTGTGCATTAATGCATTTATCAACGATAATGTTCATTGTATTCGCCTACTATTGTTACACCGCGTGTGTGTTTTACCATAATATATTCTAGAGGTAAAAGCTTACTTGAATCGTTTCTATAATTATTATTCGACGTTCGTTCTCGACCTTATTATTTTTATTTATTTGAGGACGAAACAAAACGCTTTTGTCGATGCTAATTGTTTGCGTTCAATTGTAAATAAATGTCTTTGCAAACTTGTCAATATGATACATGTTGTATTTCACTGTCAAGAATAATTGATACATGAAAGGCATTCTCAACTAGGGTTATTAGGGCTCCACGAAACGCTTCGAGAATATCTTGGGCTACATTTTGGCTTCGCAACATTATCCGCGTATGTCTGCAACACTTTTGAAAACCAAAAAAAAAAATCGTAATACCAAATAAAACCACGGTAAAACAAGGGAGGAATAAAACTAAGTTAGAAATGCAAAATACCACGCAGATAGTGAAAATGTACACGAAGTCAAGGCGGTTTATCACGAAAAAATTGTATCGAATTAAGTGTTAATGTTACATAGCGTTTTATGGACACGAAACGAGGAAAATAAAACACAAATCCGTTCCTTCAATTTCATCAGATTGGTATTTCGATATTTCGAAGTGTGGATATTTTGTAGCAGTCCAAAAAACAGCGATAACACCGCATATCTTACAAACACTGAAACTGATAATGATACGTTGGTGGTGACTTAGATCGAGCAAAACGCTATGAGAGTATTTAATAATTAATAATGAAGAAAGGTGGTTCTGAGTCGCAGTCAAAATTGAAAATCCGTATTAGAAAAATCTATCGTCACGCTGATTATGATGGGATAGTAATAATACAAAATAGAAAATAATTTTGTGACGTAGATTTGGATTTAGAAAAAATATACAAAGGATTATACACAAAAAAAAAGCACGCATCATCTATTTGAAAAATTACGTTCAGTTCGAATCCGATTTACAAAAGCTATGATTACCGAAGTTGTATTGTCCACGATGCATTGTATATAGATATGCGTATGCTCGTCGATGTATATATTGTATCAGACACGCGGCATACAAGAAATATATTGTATACCTCCATAGGTGTCGTAACTTGTAAATTTTCGATTGACAACAAAAAAAAAACAAAAATATATACGAATGAAAAACTAATACCGATTAAAACTGGCAATTCCTCAATACGGCATAAACGTTATTGCGAACGTGTATCAATTATTATTGTATCGACAATAACAAAAGAAAGTAAATAAGTAAAAAAAAAAAAACAAAAAATGAAAGTAATACATTGTAAGGACAATAATATAGAGAGAATTTTGAGGATATATATAATTGATAAGGTGAATACAAAAAAAAAACGATTGAAAAAAGACAACGCCGTGTTAGCTTCGCCCGGCACAGATGGTAACAGGTTAAATCGTTTCGCGATCGTACAGTGAGTTCTATCGATGGAAAAAAAACATAAAAATAAAAATAAACAGAGATTCTGAATTTGATAGAATAGTGCAATAATCGAATTAATAAGGTATAGAAACAAAGAGTTCTTGCGCGAATGCATCGACGAAAGGATTGTAGACCTGTGACCCGCCACCGGCAAATTAACTCGCGCAAATATATAAATGGTAATTAATAAGCTTCGAATGGCTTGTCATTAGGTGTCGGATATTGGAAACGTAAGAGCCATCCATGGCTATAGCGCTGAATTTCATTTAAACGTTACTAAAAAAAAAAGACCTCTCGACTCACTCACGGATTTCCACAAGCATTTCGAATCTGAACTATTGCTCAGACGAACTCTGAAATTTGAAGCTCCTCTATCGTGTATTTAATGGCAGGCCTGTTCTATACGTATTGAAACGCGAGAAAAAAAAGAAGAAATAAAAGAAGATAAAACGAAACGTTAGATCCAAATTATTGTTACACGCCGGTGCGTTGTGTCTGGTTTGTTAATGATTATTACATCAATAATTATGTAAAATATGTATGTACAATGTAACCTGAGTGTATTATCCGATAATACAAAGAATACTGATGACTATTGACAATAAAGTGTAAGCCAATCTTTTCAATGATTACAAACTCTCTGATCGCCTCTGTACCGGTTTATCAATTTATTGTCATTACAATTACAATACTAAGTGGGACACGTTGCTCAGAGTGCAAAGGTCCAGTTCTTGGTGAAAGGTATAATTTTTATGCAAGCGGAAACGGCGTTTGTAAAAATTTGGAGTTATTAATTTGTATTTGAATTTTTTTTTTTCCGGCACTACGCGGAAAAAATATACGAATAAATGCGTTACGAAATCCGCGATGGTTCACTTTTGTTTTTACATATGCTCATTAACCGTCCTCGAGCATTCCCGCGACTGCAATTACACGAACGGCCAGCGGCAAAGCGTGTTCGCATAGCGAACGCACTTTGCGCATCACCCGTGCCCTACTCCAAGTGAACCTCTACAATTTTTTATTAAAGTATACATTACAAGTACGATAGAGGCACAATGCGTGCCCGGATCGTACAGCCCTACCTCACGCAGGAGCATGCGACACGCGTCCCGCGCATACCGCAATCACTCTCACTCACGTATGTAATATACTCCAAATTCTTAGTTTCACGAGAAACATTAAACAACGGATTCTCAGTGTTTTTTTTTTTCATCTGAAAAAGCGGAATTAGTATTAATATAGATACGAGTTCCACAATTTTTTGAAAAACTCAACTTATCCTTATATTCGTTACTATAAGATATTTCTTTTTAAATAGGATGTTTTATTCCAGCACAGTTTAGTTGGGAGCTTAACGATTGCGAAACTCGTGATTAGCCCAAAGGAGTGAAAAGTCAATGCTATCCGATCCGTTATTACAAAACATATCTATCTTCAGAATTGTCAAATAACGACTTGTCTTGCGTGGACTTTCGAAGTTTCGCAAGAGACTTAGATCATCAAAAACCTTATCCGTATCTCCCGAGGTAGAAATATTTACCTCTCCGTCTGCTGAGTCACTGTACTTTCAGGCAAGAAGCGACGTGGAATCGCTTTTCAGAAATATGAATGATATTAATGTAGATGCAACTCTCGTAATTTAAAAAATGCTAAACTTATATTTAGTGCTATCACTATGATACGAATTATTAGCAAATAGCATGTTCTATTCCGGCACAGTTTACTGAGTAAAGTATTAAGATGGACGTATAATGATTGCCAGACTCGTGATTAGCTCGAAGGGAGTTAAAGAACAATATTCTTCAATTCGTAAAAAAAAAAAAAAAAATGAAAGAATAGACAGTTGTTTTCCTTTCGAATTGACTTCCGGTTTTAGGGCGATAGTCAAGGCATGCTTCGCGTTGGGGAGAACGGTCGATGCGTTTAAATTTTGAAATTTTTAATTCTTTGAATTTCATTAGAAAATTAAAATTTTATTTTAGATCTAATTTTTTTGTCTAAATATTAGTTTTGCCGATACATCTCTTGTACTCTGAAGAAAATATATTTCAGCATCTCGCAATGTTTAGCTATCTTTATGATAGACACTGGTATTGAAAAAAAAAAAAAAAATGTTTTTTTGGACACCGGCAATTTTTGTCGAAGGTACAAAAAACGAATATTGTAGTGCGTTAAACCTGAATCGGAGCAATGATAATCGACGTTTCCCGCTGCAGCGTTTTGCCCCTTTAATTGCAGAAATTCCTCTCGTTTTCCGTATTATCCGCGTACGCGGCAATCACGTTTCGTCGTGTTTCACGCAACGTTTCTATTGTCAGGGCGGCAATGTGCCATTTGCGAGTGGATAATGTATTATATATCGCGTGCGTGCAGCAAAATATCCGCAAGGAGAGTGCACAAACATACGAATAACAGTCGGGTGCAACGATGGGCGAGCGAAAACCCTGTCCAGGTGCTTGTGCAATTCCCTCCCACAATTCCGCGCATCGGGAATAGCGCAATTTTTTTTTAATACCATAAACAATTGTATTACACGCTTGGCAAAGCGGAGACGGCGGTGGCGTGTCCACCTACCAGCCTGGAGTAACCACCTGGAACACTTTCCGCCATAAAAAGCTATGGACTAAGCGTAAAATGCGCCAGATAAGAAATTTGATCTAGATGCTCCGCTTCTCCGGTACGGTTCGGACGACAGTAAAAACTCTCTTGGAAGTAAAAAATTCGTATCAATCATATCATTGGTTTTAAAGAAATAATTGATTTATCAAAATCGCGAACGGTTGGAAAACAATCAAATATTCTTAAGGGTGAAATTTTATTTTTTTTTAACCGACGGAAGCGCGTAAAGCAATTGCAACAGGAATTATTCAAGGTCGTGAAAGGAACAATTTTCACCGGTTAAATCGTTGAGGACAATTTTTAAGTTTTTTCCCCGTGGTGGAAATTGAATTTTTTTAATCCTCGGACAAAAGTGCGCGAAACGCTTGTGCGTATAAATGATGCTATAACAAGGTAAGCGGAGTGGTTATCGGTGTGCGGTGCTGAGGATTGCGCGAAGGTGGACAAAAAATTTCTCGATGTACGAAAGTCGTATCGTCAGAATTATTGTTTGTAGAAAAAAAACGATCGAATTATGAAATTCAGAGACGATCACACGATAATTTCTTACTTAAATAACCTCAAGAGAAAACCTAATTTTTCTTAACAACCAAAAGAGAGAAAAAAACTACCATTGGAATTATCCAAAATCATTAGAAGAACAATTTTTGACGTTTAAATTACCGACAAGTATTAAATTTTTCCAGCCAGTAGAAATTCAGATTTCTATTAATTGCAGACATGTAATTTTATTTAACTGCAAAAAAACTTTCTGTTAATGCTTGAATTATCGATTCATCGAGTTCACAAATGATCTCACGATCATTCTTAGATAAATTTCCATCAGTACGAATTTTGTCAAACCACCAAAAGCCTCAAAAAAATTCCACTGGAATTATGCAAAGTTACCGGACGAATAATTATCGCCGTCCGGATCATCGACGATAAAAATGAAAATTTTTCCCGCTGAGAAGTTCAAGTTTTGATTATCCTTGACCAAAGGCGCGCGAACCGCTCGTGCGCATAAACGCCGCGACCACAAGGCGATCCGGGTGGGAACCGGCGAAGCGCGCTGAAGATTGCATGAAGGCCGATTCAAATGCAAATTATCGGCAGTGAATCTTTGGCGCGCAATTAAATCACGTTCACCCTCGCGTAGCGGCTAGAGCGAGCGCCGGATCGTGCTCGAGACTGTCGCGTGGGACACGTATAAAAATACGGCTGTTGAGTCGGTTCCGAGCGTTGTCACGCATGCGTCAAAACCGAGTGTACGAATGGGCCGCGGCTGCTCCACGAACGGGGAAGCGCGGCACTTTCTAAATTCTCTTGGATCCCCGATGAGTTTACATTTTGCAATCAGACACAGAGCGAGTATCACTTTTCCGGAATTCGTTGTTTTATCTTCTTTTTTCTCTGCTTCCATTCGCCAGTGACAGATGTTAAATCACAAACACGAGGAGTTCGGGAGATGGCGGTCAGTGTCGTGAGATCATTGTTTTTCGTGCTCATCGTCTCTCAGCTGCATCGTAAGTAAACAAAAGTTTCCGTTGCTCACCGAGATCTTCGAAATTCCCATTTGAATCTACACTTGTGCGGGATAAAAGATCAACGAAAAATCAATTTATTCACGAAACCATCGCCTTTTTAAATTTATGAGCGTTTTCATTTATTATAGACTAAAAAAAATTCTCTGAGCATTAATGGACGCTAGTGGAAGTTATTTCGCATCAACTGTTTCTCATATTTCGAAGTCGTGTTGCAGTGTTACATTGAACATTTTTTGCACACAATTACGGCAAATTTTAGTTGGAAAATTTGTCATTTTCATGTGTGGTATTTTGATTTTACGTAGAAAAAAAATAATGTCTCATTTCAAACGAGACAAGCAAATTTTAAGGTCTGATATATAATATTTATTGAAAATTCTATGTGCCGAATGTAAACTATTTCTACGGTACATCACTCTTAATTAATAGCTCACAACTCGTTTACATATGAAAACCGCAATTTACTTAGGAAATTATTTTAAGTTTCACCTCAAAGAAATTTCGTAAATAAATTAGTCTTTAAATACGAGCGAGTTGTAAGTTATTAATCATGAGCGTTATTCAAATTATTTGAGGCAATCTTGATGATATCTTCCATTTTGTATTTTTATTAATTAAACTTTGTTCCTTCATCAATAATGATAATATTAAAGAGTCAATTGATACTCCATGCCAAATGTAAACTGTTTCTACCGCCACATCCCGCGTAACATCGTGGCCTTAACCTCATTTTTTTCATCCTTCGTCTCGGTCCGTTTCGTTCGTGTAATCTGTCATCTCAACCCCGTAATATTGCCGCAGGGAATCTGCACTCAGCTGGATGTCATCGGTTACGATCGACAACCGAGAATCGCAAAAAATAAACAATCAATGTTTATAATTATAGTCCTTCAATAGAAACGTAATGAAATCAATTGCTTGAAGACACGAACATTTATATTCGCACGATAATGATCTCAATGAAACGGCGACGATAATTTTTTTATTCATTCTATTATCAGTCGATGTGAAGGCGCAGAACAAGACGTTAAAGGATCTGTTCAACAGCACTTCCTGCGTCCAGCCGCCGTTCACTTGCCCTCATCCGCAAATCCAGTTTTACTTATACACAAGGTAAGTTTCTTTTTATTTTTGCCCGTGTGAATGCTAATTCGTGTTAATGACTGAAAAAACCATTTACCTGTGCGACGATAGGAATGCTTTTCATTGGCTACCCAAGGAGATATAACATAACTCTCAGTTTCAAGATCACGATCGTCCTATCCCGGAATGAAAGTGACCCCGATACGAGTCGAGCACCTTTCTCCTCTCTTCTCTTCGGCTGTGTCATTGTGTATATACAGCTGCTCACGCTCGTTGCTCTCACTGCAAGTGAATCTCTCTTCGACGACCGGACGACTGGCTTACCTCTCACTTGGGTTCTCTCCGATTCATAATCTCTCTAAGTCATAGAATCCGTAAACAACAACAAAAGACTGACAAACAGCCATGCAACTCGTACATTAGTCCACACCGATCGCAGCGCCGTGCATCTCCTCGCGCGGAGACGCTCGAAAGTAATGAGACACGATTGGAAACATAAAAAAAAAAACTGTCATGCCAACATCGGACATCCAACCTTGCGCGCGCGTAGAACTAGTGTATGGACGTTAGACGGTCTTCAGGAGGTGCTTCTCGTTTGACGTTTCTCATTATTATAACACCATTGTGCATGCGTGCAGTCGTTTTCAGATACGAATTATTACCAAAAACACGACCGTGCACGTGCGTAGTCAAGAAAGTTCAACGCCACGCGTAACCACCTTCTGACATAAACGTCCTCGACGACAGACGTAGTTCTTCGAGGCTAACAAAATTCATGCAGATTCGTTGATCGATAAATCTGCTCGGAGCTCTCACGAGCAACATTAAAAGAATATTACTGCTTCATTGCGTCAAAGTATTCTAACGACGACATGTATTTTACAGGACGACTCAGAAGGAACCGGTCCTCCTTGACGTTCGGAACGTTCGATCGCTCGACTACACGACCTTCGACAAATCGCATCCAACCAAAATCATAATCCACGGCTTCGGAGGCGGAAGAAATTTGTCACCTAGCACGGATCTGCGGAATGGTTTGTAGACGTCGAAAAAAGTATATTTTGAAACTTTTAAAAAATATCTTCGTGCTTTGAAGGTTAAAAGAAAAATCATGGATATAGTGACTTGTAGTAATTTTTGGTCGGTTAATTTTTTGTTTCTCTTTCAGCTTACTTCAAACGCGGCGATTACAACATAATAATCGTTGATTACGGTTCTCTCGTCCGCGAGCCATGTCTTTCGCAAATGCAATGGGGACCGGACTTTTGTTCACAGTGTATTGCTCAGTTGGTAAGGTACCTGAGGGATCATCGTCGTGGTACGCCGCCCGAGACGATACATGTGCTTGGATACAGCGTTGGTGCACACATAGCTGGCCTCACGGCAAATCACTTGCCCGATGACAAACTGGGGAGAATAACTGGTAATTTTAATATCGCGAATGCGATTATCGCAGCCTGCCTTACCATCGAGCGATTACGGACAGTTACTACCGACAGTCATAGTCACAATCGATGGCCGGGATCGTTTCAGGTCTGGACCCGACAATATTTTTCTATATGAATGGGAATCGTTCGAGGGACTTGGACGTGTCCGATGCTCATTTTGTAGATGTGATCCACACGGGCGCAGGAATTCTCGGCCAATGGGGACCGAACGGTCATGCCGATTTTTATGTGAACGGTGGATCAAGTCAGCCCGGATGCGCGACCTCGTCGATTCTCGGTAAAATTAACGAAAAATCATTAACCCTCCGCGTACGACTGTGCTCTGTCTTTTGTCCGAATGGTACTCATATAGCACTTAATTTTTGTTAATAATTCTAGAGATTTTTGATTCCTTAAGTTTTGCGGAATATCTCAGACATATATCGAAATGCTATTTGAGGCATTCTATTCCAAACTTTCATTAAGGTAATTTCAGGTCACTTTTTGGACGGTTAAAATAACTGCCAAAATATCCCGGTTGCAAATTAGTATTATATTAACAAATTTCGGTATCATGAATTTTTTTATCAAGATACAGTGATTTTTCAATTCTCGCTGAGCGAGGATCACTGCCGAATTCTCGGGAATCGAGCACCTCGTTCCGCGAGGATCCCGTACGTGAAGGGTTAATGATAAAAAAAGATGTACAAAATCAAAAATTTTTTTATACGTCATATATTGTTTGCCAAAGAAACCTTATCGTGCGATCACACAAAAGTCACGCCTTACTACATCGAATCGATAAACACGAAGGTGGGATTTTGGTCGGCACCGTGCGCAAACCTATTCTCATACCTGATCGGTTGGTGCAATCCCAAAGAAGAGGAGTACATCTTGATGGGGGAGGATACCCCACCCACGTAAGTTCCATACCTTCGTCTCTGAAAGTTTTTACATCCTCTTTATCGATTTTACATAAAAAATGTAATTTCTTTTTTGTTCATGTGCAGCGCACGAGGCATTTATTATCTGTCAACAAACGGACACAAACCGTACGCCCGAGGACTTCCAGGAAAAAAACGGCCCCCGAAAAGTCGGAAGCCATCGTCCTACCGCCAGTATTAAGCCTTCTGAAGCAGCTTATCAACATAATAATAGAATGATAGAATAACATTACTGCCTCTAGTGTGTCAGAAAGCTTCGTGATTTTTATTCGTTTTACAACCTCACGTCGTTTTCGTTTATCTAGTTTTATCATGGATTAAAGATTTATATGTTAGACGCATCAATTATATGGAAACACTTACCCGACCTATCAATACTACTGTAGAATCTTCCGTTTGATTATAATTTACCAGCTGGTCCTTGTAGCTAAGAAGTTTCGCGGCCACGCTATGAAATCCAGAAACTGGACATGTAGATATCCGATGATTTACCAGAAACTCATCGCTTTCGATATGAAAACCTCATTATTCGATCAGAGGTGTCGTTATTTCCTGTAGGAAAGATTTTCTTGCCCATGGCGACAGTGCACAGCGTACTAAAATATGTAATAGATAGCTTCATGCATTTTTCTGAATGAATCAGTTCTCTCGCTAAGGTAATTTCGTGGTTTTATGTTAACAACAATATTTATTACATAATAATTACGATATAGTAATAACTTCTATCGATTTACAGTACATCGTCGCACTAATCCTTATTTGATATTTTAAATGGAATGATTACAAGTTATTGATACATCCTCGTTTCTCGCAAGCTGGGAGGCATTGGAAATTATTTAATATTTTTTGTTGTTGTTTAATTATACTTTTAACGCATTTCGGAATCTTCGAGGTAAGTCACACACGTATACCTTCAGAGGGGAGGTTTCGGGGCGTTTTTATATATTTGTTTTATTATTATTTCGATATCTTCTATCTTCGAGTCCAATCCTCAGAATCGACAGAGTCGATCTTTTGGTTTTTAATCTCTTATCGACTAACAAGATTCTCAGTTTATGCCTCGAATTATGCAAAATATCAGCGGGTAGTTTCACTTTTATTTTAGAGAATATCCAACTAGGAACAAACACTTGATTTTTGTTGTCTTTGTTTTTACAATAAATAACGTACGTTCTACCGTAGAGGATTATTTTAGTATATACTCGTTATTCCTCTCTCGTGACAATGCTATATCAATTAAATTATAACATGTAAATTAATAAGAAATATTAATATGTTTTCGCGATGGAATCGACGTACGAACGGTGTTTCGAATTTGACTGCTCGATGATCGATCGTTATATTTGGTTTTTTTTTTATGTCGCGAGACATCGTTCCTTCTCGATTAATTATTCACCCCCTACAAATTACTCGCTACATCCCTATTCTTGGACGAAAAATCAAAAGCTTTATAAACTCTTCAGTGTTTCCTTTTTTTTTTGTAAATATTTACATGATTCGTTTATCCACATCCCATCGGTATTAACGACGAGGCGAATCATTGTCGCGAAATGAGATGATGTTAAAAGTTTCAATGGAATAGTCGACAACTATATTATCGTAGACAATCGTTCATCATATATTCGTGTGCTTCGCTCTCGACTCAGTTCTCTCGTGGTGGTCAAGCTTCCATTTTGTTGTTGTTTTTTGTTATAATTTGTTAACTCGAAGCTATCGGAGCACGCTCGTGATTTATTCGGTCTCATCGATCGTCCGATCGTTCTCTGGAAAGAAAAAAAAAATCTTCGGTTGTTCGTTAAATATTATCGACGGCCGAATATTCATTAATTTTAGCCAAAATGCAGCTATAGTTTCACGTACAAATGGAAGGCGAATCATGTTTTTTTATACGTTTGATACTAACACAGACTCCGATCGTTGCTAGAGGATAGAGTAAGGCACTGATAGATTGAGATTTCGTTACGATTACTTTGTTATTTTTTTCTTTCTTGTATGATTATTTCTTATTTATTGTACGATACAATTAGGAGTGCAATGACGATTACGGTGCCGATAGTAAGTACATCATAGAAATACAACGATTACTTTGTAAGTGCCTCGCGACATGACTAATATACTCTAATTGTGCCGTATCGGTGCAACAATAATGTTTTTTATATTTTTCTTATTTCATCATCACGATTCACTTTATCTTCTAGCAACGAGCTGCAAATCCTATTAAAAACGTCGATTCTAGAATCTAAACAGCGAAAGATAAATCGAATGACACGATAACAAAAAAATTAGTAAAAATCATTGACACCAAAGCAGAATCTGATGGTTTATTCGTGCTTTCGAGATAGCACAGGCATTGAGGTTTTTAGGCACGTGGTGTATGGTATGTGCGCGCGTGTTTCTACCATGAATCAAATAATTATTTAACATTTGTTATACGATCGTGAACTATCGGCACCGAAAATATCGCGAGATTGCTCCGGTCACTTCGCTCGAATTCTCGAAGCGTATCCTGCGCTCGCTCTGCGCTCAAGTATCATCCACTACTCCATCATCACTATTTAATAAATAAATAAATTGATAATTAAATAAATAATAAATCCTTGAAAGCGAAGCTTTGAACACGTTTTCACACTTGCATCTACAAAAATCTATTTCTCACCGGCATACGTGGAAAAAAACTGGTCTCAATGCAAATATGTCGTTAAACTCGTTACTATTTATCTCTCTACCACTACACGACTTATGTATTTTTCGTTATAATTTTTTTTTCATTTTTTTTCTCCAGATTTATTCTTCCCGTCGATCAACGACACATGATACACCTGTGCCCCTTAATATTTCGCAATGGCGATTGATGACAATAATTATAACAATGGTAGTTGTCACAATTGATAATTATAATTAATATATATATATATATATATGTAGGTACAAAGTGAAACCTGCAGTGTGTCGAATTTCGTTCGAGATTTAATCCACGCGTTGGTACGTTCGATATCTCCCCTTAATCTACTCGCGCGATACGCAAAACAGCTTAAACGTGGCAAAGCTTCGCCGAAATTCGACACATCATGGGATTAACTTCGTACGGTTTCGTGTGTCTGTTTGTTTCCATTTGTCTTTTTCCGCTATTTATTTAATTTGCCATTTTTAACCATTAGTTGGGCGATATCGCTTATACCGTGTACGTTATTTTTCATATCTTTTGTCGATTTTTTTTTCTTGTTTTTAATGTTTAATCAGTTATATAGAGACTTTATTACATTCGATATTGAGGGCCGTGGCTTCGATCGATAAGGATTTTTTTGTAACTGGGTTGGTTGGGCGCGCGATAAAATCAATGATCAAAATAATAAAAGGCACTATTTATATATATTGTGTTTAGGTACGTGCGTGCAGATACCGTGCATTGCGCTTCGTCTCTTCTCATTCTTTTTCATCTCATCCGTCTTCTCTTCTCCATTCGTTCATTTTTTACTTTTTTTTATTCGTTTTTGTTTCTTCACTTTACGTACCCGATAGTTATATGTTTATTTACATGGATAACATATGGGTGCATGAGAGAAGTACTCATCTCATGACACTCTTAGGTACTTCTTTAGCTGGACGTTCCTCGAAGAGGCTCTCACAAAACGCTTCTAACGGAATAAAATTTGACGATTTTTTAAAATTGCGAAACAAGATAGATTCAACAAATTATTAATTTTCTTTTTTTTCAGCTACTCAGCGATTTGATGTGGGATCGATTATTAATTGGCAGGTTTAAACGGTCGCGCACCTATTTTCTTTATTTATTTTCACCTACGATCGACGTCATTGCCCGTGCGCAAGACTATATAACAGTTAAATTATTAATCTCTTCTCCCTGTTGTTATTTTCTGTCTTTTTAAGTCGTTAAGTACAATGCCGCGTATAACATGACTTCAACATGCTACTGATAATTGTTTATGATATAATTGGTCCTGACGAAACCAATAGATCCGAAATAATGATAATAATAATAATAATAATCATAATAACAACAACAACAATAATACATAGTTGTAGAAGTGTACGGAAATATGACTAGGAATTGTTCTACACACTCCGTGGCTCCAGAAAAAAAATTCTCGGGGTTTTTCGTTATTCGTACACTCGCTCACTTGTCGGTCTTTTTTATCATCCGTTTTTCACAGATCGATCCTCCACGATAATCATTTGTTATACTTAACCGTCGTTAAACTTTGTTTCATGAATTTTATGCAAATAATTTGAGCAGACGTTTGTTCACTAACGCCTGATAAAAGTATCCGATTTATGCATATATCGCAAGATCTTTTGGATTTATTTTGATTGCTCGAATTTAGGTACTCCCATCATGGGAGTCGAAAAGAACGAAACTAAGCGAGCTTGATGCAAGCATTTTGGGTTAAACGCGAGATGCAAAAAAATGGCCCTCTCAAAACGATCTTACGAATTACTCCGCGCGGTTAACGCTCTGTTTTTAACGACAAATCTACGTCTTTAGAGATATTTTTCGGCGCTTATTGGCATTTTACATTTTTATAAATACTATATTACGTTACAGTATTTATGTCGATGGCTTTTGCGTTATTCGGATCTATTCATTGTCGTAACATTAATATCAGCGTTAATAAAGTATACGTGAAAATGACGATTCAACGATTCCAGGCGACGAGTGGAACGAGCTGGGCCCTAGGAATTTTTGGAATACACGTTTATCGGTAACGGAGCACTAGACTTTTGAGATATCGGACGATACGACGATAGAGCTCGCGTAATACTACAAATAACTCTATGTTGTCTGTTATTAATTTTCTACTTTAATTATGCTTACGAAAAAATGAGATTAATGCGCGTCACACGTGCTCTTAAAAAAAGGCCGATTGTATAGCTTTACGGATCTTTTTTTATCAGTTTTTCTCGAGGCCGGGCTGTACAATGAGAAGGAATAAATGCGTAACGTGTACGACGATCGTTTTCAGAAAATTCAATATTCAGGAATATTTACAGATTCGCACTGCATCAACTAGTCGACGTCAGATACTGTCAAAGATCGAGAGAAAACATGTTGGCCACAATCAGTGATTTTTAAAAAATATCTTTCACAATTTTCAGTGCGATAAGTGTAAACTGCTTTTGCTGAGCGACTGTTGAATCTTCAATTTGAGAGCACGACACTCCAGCTGTTAATCGTGTTTGATTTCGTATGTACACCAACTTCCGGCACTTATATATTCGTTTAAAAAAACATACTGATCACTACGCATTTAAAGAAACTTTTCTCGGTATCGGATTTCATAATCTTCTCATTGGTATTCAGTCGGACATCAGTTCGGCATCGCATGCATACATTCAGAATGGATAGGCCCGTTTTTTGTTTTTTTTTTTGTTTAGAAAAGGGAACCGCATAAAATTCCATGGTGAGTGACAATAAATTATTATGACAATACCTGTTAATATAATCTTCGATATACGTTTACGGTTAATGTTTATATAGTATATCTATGTTTATTGTACGGATCTATATATGTGGGCTCCCAAATTTGAATTTATTTGTTTTGTTTCGAAGCAGAATAAGAGTTCGACGGCTTTGGTTGTTCCTTTTATTGTTGATTTTTTTAAAGATTATTCTCTTTACGGGCGGTGACTGTTACTGGGTTTATAATGTCATCGCCGACAAAGAAATCCATCTCATGCATACATCAGTACCTTTTTTGTTCTCATTTAGTCCAGAATTAAACCCCCGAGAGCGCGAACGTTCTGAACAAGGATCATTTGTATATTCTATTCTAGACTCGTATATTTATTGTAGCGCACGAAGACATCGTGAACGAGAGCGTAAGATTACTACTTTCCAAACGTAGTAATTCGTAGTAACGTAGTTTTATCACTGTAATTTCTTTGCACGGAGAAAAATGCAGATAACGGTCTCATGCTGCCAACGGAGAAGGAAGATTTTTCATTCTTTTTCTTCATTAAGTGTCGAAGTTACGATGAGAATTCCGAGAAAAAGCGTCGGGACGAATCGAACATGTTAAAAATGTAATGAAGCTATACATATAGTAATCGTAACAAAATCGTACTTGTGATTTATAACAATAATGCTTCGTGGATAGCGTGCCTTCGTAAGAGGACGCGTGACTCGAAGTTTCATCTAGTTTTAAATCTACAAAGAGAAGTTTACGATATATATATATATATATATGTATATATATGTATATATATGTGTGTGTATATACAAGCACTACACTCCATCAGAACATAATCAGTAATTCTATTGTTTTTCCTTCTCGGTGGTATTTTTTTTTGTTATTTATCGTTAATTAGTTGATCGACAGATTATTAATATCTACTAAGTTTTTTTTCTCTCGTTCAGGCTCTTTTTTATTTTCTCTTTTTTTTTGGTTTCTCGTGTTACGGATAAACTCCTGCAACGATCGAACGTTAACGATGAAGGAATCACTCGCAAAAAATCGAGTATAGGATAACGATTAATGTCTACGAATTTCTTTGGTTTTTTGTTTTATCTTTTGTTTGTTGTTTTCGTTACCTTTCTAGAATTCGCGATGTTCTTAATCCTTCTTGTCTCCGTCCTCGGGATCCTTGAGCGTGTGCCATTGCGCGATTGGACGTCGCGGCGATGCAAGCATGTCGGACCAATGTCTGAGCTCAGTTCCGCTCGCGTTGTAGCCGAGAATCACCTTGCCGATGGGTTCCGACGTTCCGATACGATCGTAGTCAACGACTGTTACCATCAAGTTAACTTTCTAAAATAGAGAAATAAAGGAGAAAAAAATGTGAAATCATGATTTACCGTTTAAGGGCTCACGTCACGGTAAAATTTTGATTTTTTTTTCTGATAGTTTATAGTTTCAAGAATATTCAGTTAAAATTCGGGACTGTTAGGTTGAAAATGGTGAAGCGCTCGAGCAGCAGCAGGGCCGACTTGGAACAGGTTCTCCTCACAACGTGATTTCGAAAGCGATGTTCCTGATATTTCAAAGATAGCTTGACAGCTTTTTATGAAAACTTGTACCGACCTTGATGGTTTCTTATTTACCCACAAAAAAAATCATCGGTTTTACCCATTTACTGTGGCGTAAGCACTTAAATGACGATAGTGTAACATCAATCTTCAACTTCCTTCCTTCCTTCAAACTCTCTTTCGAATCCCCATATCAACATTTCGTGGACTCCATTAGAAGATGCAGGTTCACGGGGAAAAAGGGTCGCCGGAAGAAACAGGCCGCCAGCCAGCTAACTATACAGCCCCATCCCAAGCGTGTAAAAATTATTGTAGCGTGATTATTACTTAACTAGTGCGAACTAATACCCCAATTTTTCTACCCGCATCCCAAGCGTGTCTAGCGAGCCCAACTATTTTTTTTTTTCGTGTCTTAAGCGGCCCTTTCTTCCGACGGCCGTTTTTCTCCGCCTACCGAAGATTCACATTGGGTGAATCACCGACCTGTATCTGTTCGAAGGGCACCTCGAAAGAGAATGATTCGTTGTAGTATGGATTCAGAGTGCACTTCTTGATCGAAGTTTTCTTCTTCTTCAATCGCTTGCCGTTCTGCATCAGTGCAATCTTAACATACGGATCTGAAAGACCGCCTACGTCCATTTTTTTCAGATTTTTTGCTTCCAGTATAACGACCGTCAATTTTCCAGCTGTCGGCACGTATCGCAAGGAGAAACAGATGTCGCCAAGTTTGTTGTCCTTGAATGAATAATTTCAACATTTATGAAAAAAATTATTGACGTGACGATCGGTCATGGCTATCAACGTCGTGCTGCAAGATACGTCATTCGAATTATCTTGAAAAAAATCACATAAAAATAACAGTAAAATCATACCTGACCGCCCTCTCCCTCGACGGACTGCAGCTCTCGCCATTCCTCGATAGTTTGAGCAAGATCGATCTGGCAAAGTGGAACTTTGACCTCTCCGATCTGGTCATGCTTGGAGAACCTATCGAAATCGAATATCGCGAAGACGAGAGTCTTGTTCATAGCGTCGGCGTAGGGAACGCTCTAAAAAAATAGACCAACCTTTAAAATATTTTTCCGATGGTGGCGACAAAGTGAAACAATAATAAGGCGCCTTCGAGTTTACATGTGTGAAATATATTGAATGTCTTATGTTTCAAAGTTGTAACGTTTGGCGAGTGTAGCAATCAGATCGTGTAAACTTATTAATGTGTTTCGTATTGGAAACATGAACTTTTCAAAGAGCAGAGAAATGGTGGCGTATCTTTTGATCCAATAATTAAGCAAGTATAATATATTTGCAATGTACGATTCCTTAACAACGAACTTCCGATGAACGAACAACGTTTATTTACCTTGAAGGTAAAGGTCTCATTGAATTCGGGATTCAGAGTCTTCCTGTGAACCTTGGTCTCGAACTTCTTTTTCTTGTCGGGCAGGAGATAAACCTTCACGTATGGATCCGATGTTCCGCCCATATCGAGCGCCGGAAGGTCTTCGGCTTTTATCACCGTCACCGCCAGACTGTTTGAATTGAAGTCGTATTCGAGCTGAAATGTTTTTCCAATTATATATTTATTATTTCGAGTCAATCGTGAATGTTATTCGTTTCGCTGAACCGATGTTGCATCAGCGGCGTAATGGAATCCATGCTTGGGACTCTTAGTTTTACCTTGTACTGGACCCTTCCGAGCTTGACCTCGCTCTGTTTGCTCTCAGCTTCATCCGGTTCTTCCGCATTGTCCGTGAGCTCTTCCATGTCCGGCTGTACCTGCGCATATCGAAGTGGGTTCCACGGGGGTAAAAGAGAGTCTTCTAGTGACTAATTTGTGACACGGGACATCGAGCACGCACCTTGTCCTTGTACGTTCCACCCAGGAGCTGGACGCTCTTTAAATCCACGACACCCTTTCCCTTCTTTCCGTCCTTGCCACGTCTCTTGCGACAGCATCTTCTTATGCACCAGAAGCATACTCCGAGCACCACTACAGCTACTCCTACTCGGACCGGCAATTACAAAGTCGTTAGTAACACATCGACCATTGTAAAATAAAACGCGATAAGCGAAGCAATTTTTTTTTTTGTAACTTACACTATGTGATAATCTCCAAATGAATATAGATAGTATCGAGGAATGTTAGGCTTTAAATCTGCTAATGTCTTAATGATTATAAGGAGTATCGAAAAAGTGAAGAGTATAAGAGTGTTAAAATTTTCCTATATGTTTTTGTCTATTAATTTAGACTATCAGGACATATCAAATAATGTATTAGTACATATAAAAAAGCGACGAGCAGGTGCGAAGTTATTAATAACACATTGAACTTCATAACCCACTATGCGCTACACGATGTACATATTTCCTAACTTATACTCCGTGGTAATATCTAAATGAATGTAGTCGTCGAAAAATCAACAACTATGAAAGTCCTTAAAATCTTATTTTATACATTTATCTGTAAGTCCGAGTTATTCGTACCTATTAAAATTGCGACGAGCGCCCACGGTGGAATTTTCGTCGCGTCGGATATTTCATCGCCGTAAGTTTTCAGTACCTGTTCGATGGAGGTCGAGGAAGTGGTAACGGTCACGGATTCCGCGTCAACCGCTTCTGAAACATTTTCTGCGAAAAATCATTTTTATTAATTATTCGTCACAGACTGCAAGATGATAAAACTTTACACTTCCTACAATGCGAAATTGATTATTTCTAACTCACCAGTCTTACCCTCCTCGTCCGGATTTGTTGTTGTCGTCCCTGCATCTAAGCTCGCTTCGCTCGTGGCAGTCGGTGGCATTTTCTGCATCAGTAAAGTAAAAATATTACATTAAAAAAAAATCCGTTCAGACATTTTTTATCTATGATTAAATAAAATTAAGTAATTATTATGATTTTTATTTGTCGGGAAAAATTTGTCAGACTGTCGCAGTAAATCGAGGAGGAACAATGAGGAAATCGACGAACACTCATTCCACACCAAAGTTTACCGAGCGACTGTTGAGTGGAACCCTCCCGCTTCCGGTTAGCGAACTTCTAATCAGGACTGTTATCGCCTGAAGGTCGGACGTTGCGGTCCATATATTATAAGAGGAATGTTTGACGGTAAAAAAAATTCACTGGACACCACCGTATCCTAGAAATGTACGTCTTGGCACGCACGGATCGTCCTCCTTTGAGCAAGAAAAAGAAGATAAAAAAAAAATTGGCACGACTCGATGTCCCGGAGGTTTAGACACTGGCGCCATATCGTGTTCTCGTGCCGGCCTTGATTCCGATCACCGTCGGCGTCATTCTCTATATATATTGTGAATTTTATATTTTCTGACGAATTTTCGTGACAATCTAAACTATAATATAAAAAAAATAAACCAATACGATTTTAATTTCTGCCAAATAAATATGGAAAATTTAATCGATTTTTTTTTTTTACAAAAACTTAACTCGATTATTTATTTGCAAATAAATTGTACTATTTTTACAAAAAACTTCCTCCAAACGAAAACTGTGAAATTACCTGGATGAAAAAAAAATGATAAATTCCTGTTGTTGACCGGAGCTGACCGGATATAGTGCAGTCAGTAGAAGGAGCATTGAGGGAAGAATAAAAGCTTAGGACTATTGCGTTATCGAGTGGGTGCGTGGAAAAGGGTGTGCGCAATAGCCGACGGACTCGGAGAGTTAACTTGGACAAGAGGGGAGCGAGAGGGTGTGCTTTATTGGCACGTAGGAATTCTGCAGCAGGTCGCAACGAAGACGTTTTCTCTGAAGCTCGTCGAATCGCGACATAATCTTTTTTTTTGTTGTGTTTTACTACTTGTATTCTACTATTCGAAAACGCGATAGCTTCGATAATACTTTAATGCCCATAATTGACGGTAATTTTTTTTTTTGTATTTTTCGTCAAACCAAATAATAATTTTTGCACTATCTCATCGGTCTCAATTAAAAATGCTGACGTTATATAAGTCTCGGAGGAAAAGCAACCCGTGCGATAGATAACGAAGCGGCGATTAACGTTGAATCGCGAGATTCGCGTGGTTGCCCTCTTCCACTGGGCTGAACCATGATAATGCAAGTGCGCGTAGGCGGTACATGGAGACGTCGGATCACGGGAAGAAACACTTCGATAACGTGGGTAGACAGGTGTGGGAAGTTTCGTTGGAAAGCTCCTGAGTTACACGGGCGTTCCGAGTTGACGATAAAGCGCTGCGGAACAGAGAAAAAGAAATAAAAATAGAAATAAAAGTTTTTCAAAAGTATAAAGCTGCCGTCGTAAAATGTATTTGAAAAGTTAGACACACGATTTAGAAATGCAAAAATGTATAGAAAAAAATGTAATAATTGTGGGGAACAATTTTTTTTGTCCAAAACTTTTTTGCACCGTGTCAGTTCGATTAATTTTAATTGCTTCACTCGAATAATCTACGGCTTAAAATATTGCGAGGTAGTCGAATTTATTTGACAAAATAACGTGGTTCGCGAAGAGTAAAATACCCGTGTATTACTTCAATAGAATTGCCCATATTTATCGCGAGGTTGAATCATTTTCCCCATGATCCACAATGAATAAAATTATTTAACAAATCTCCCGCGAAAGTAACTTTGTTTCAGTAAAAATGAAACTTTTCTGAAAAAAAAAAAAAAAATGTTTTTTTCTTAAAAAAACACCCCACTGTACAATGTGCGGAGTCTCGAGTGTCCAACACGTGGACGAAGACTGAGTGCCGTCGTCTCGTCCGAGTGCAATCGCACGCGAAGTAAAGAAGCTCGAAATTTATCGTGCCGGAACGAGGCTTCGAAATGAGTGAGGAAAGAACGTGTGACAGAGTGCGAAAGAGGAAGGCGAAGAGCCGGAGGAAGACACGTCGAGAGAGCGATAGCGTGTCATCGAGGCGAAACGTAAGGCTGAGAGCACTTAGCTCCGTGATATATACGAGCGAGAGGCCTGACACGGTTACGATTTTAGTACTTTGAAATTCTCCACGAGGCTCGCTCACACGGCGTGTCGATGAGATTAATTTATCAAATATGAAGCGGCACTTTCAACGATTTTTTCCTCCTTTTTTTTTTTGAAAATTTTTCGCCATTATTTTATTCCCCCGCGTATCCATTCATTATTACCGCGTTTGATCCCCTCAAAGTCCCGGTCAGAGGCACGTAAATTAAAGTAATTTTTACAAAGGCGCAAAGTTTCGCGCTCGCAGATTCGTTCCGAGCTACGCAAACAACGGAGTAGTCTATGATCGACGCTTTTAGGCATTGAATTCGAGCGAGCCGAAAGAGTTTCCTTATGAAACAAAAGCCGTAAATTTTTTCCAGCGTAATTCGTTGCTATAATTGCTTTAAAAAAAAAAAAAAAAAAAAAAAAAAAAAAAAAAAAAAAAAAAGTGCAGAATTAACGAGCAAATATCGTTACTGCATCGTCTACGGGATTGATGCAGTTTCGCAGTAAGTCGTGCAATTTCCAGCCCGAACGGACTTTCGTTGAATCAACGATTGAAAAGCGTTCGAAGTGTCTGCAGGGAAATTTATCGAACGATAATCGTGCTGCATCGCTGAGAGGCGATGAAAAATATTGAAATCGAACCGGTGGATCGACCAACCCGCTTATGTTACCCGCTTATGCAGTCCATAGTCGGCAGTGAGCCGGGACGGGAAAAACTCTAATTACGTTTATTTCAATATACGCTCAAAAAAAAAGCTCTCGGCTCGCAGTTTAGTTGAGGAAACGCTTGCAGCGGATACGACCGGTGGTGACGAAAGAATACCTATGGCGGATACTGCACAAGCCCGAGGGGCATCGGAGACTCTAGGAAACGGGGGTATTCCGGGTCAATCGATACTAAGGAAGTTAACCCGGAGATAAAATAATCTGCGAACTCTTAGACGTGCTGGGCCAGATACGTCGAACGACTCGTTGTACGCGGATTCGTTCCAACTTTCGATATTCCTCGAGCTCAGTTTTATTTTGCGCTTGAAAAATCGCATTTTCAAAATCGACTCCCGTCACTTCCGATTTAAAAATCTAAATTTTCGACTAGAACTAACGTCTCAGAAAAATTTCATTTTTCGACGGAAATTACATAACTTCCGATTTAAAAATTTATCTTTTCGAGCCGCAGTGACGTATCACTGATTTAAATTTGTTTGAGTATTATTTTTTTTAATCCATGTTTCGAATGTATTTTTTTGGTTGTATTTGAATATTCCAGGAAATTAATTGGGCGAAGTTTCTGTGCGTTTGGTGGAACAGTTCGCGAATAACGTAAGTTATGGGAGGGCCGGAATGTCGTACGAGGAGAGACGAGGCGTTCGTGTCGGTGTTCAGGGTATTTTAATATGTAACGTGTACCGCGTAACGGTCCGTGTCCTTCGTCAGTTAGTTTCGTCCTTGCAACGGAGAGTCACTGCAGCCTCCTCGAACTGTCGGTTTTGTGTTTCATCCTCCGGTGTATATCGTTGCGTTCGAATTCCCTCGCGTTCGATTCCATCCGGTATACAGAGAGACGCGTTCTAACGAACCGGGGAACTTGGAACAACCGCGGCATCGTCCCTGGACTCGCGGACCACTCACATATAACTTATTAAATTACCTTCGGGCGGCTTTCCGCGGCATGATTACCGACGAAATTTGTCATGGGAGCGCAGCGGTAAAATATAATGAAACTGTTGCCTCAGACTCCAGACGAAGAAAGATTTTCTTTTTTTTTTAAATATAGTTTTACGCACGCCTCGCGTTCAGAACACCAACAATTTTTCACCATTTCGAGTACAATTTTTCGCAACACTTGCGCGATCGAACTAGTATCATAAATTACTATTATTGAATTTTTTCCGAAAAGCATTATTCTTGAGATGATACAAATGTGATATAATTTAATTTATATCAATTGTACCTGCTTCATTGGCTTATTTTTTTCTACCGCTCTGTTTATACTTATAATATTCCACTCGTACTCTGCACCATCTCGTCTCTTCTTTTACTTCGATTTTGGTGCTTCACATTTAACGAATAAGAGAAACGAGGCTAAAGCCGTGAATTATGAAAACGGCCGTCTCAAAGGAATCCCCGGAGCTCTCGAGCTTCGGTAAATAAAAAGTAAATAAATAAATTTAAAAAAATTAGTGAAAAGCGTAGAGCGAGTATCGACGATGAATAAACTCGATGGAATTCAGAGATGCAGTAGTTGGGGGAGTTCAACGTTATCCGCGGGTAGCGGAAGTAAGCTTTTCGATGGAGTGAGATTTGCATCCGCAGATAACAGGGACCGGATCGGCTCGTTACCCCCTGGGGTGCGGTCGGAGACATCAATCTGCCTTGTTGATTAATCCTACAGTCCATTTGCAAATCCTGGAGGCCGAACACCTCTCCGAAATCATTACCGGAAGAGTTGTAGGGCGTTAGCAAGGAACTCAGTGGGATCGAAGGATTACTTTTTTTCTACTAAAATTAGCTACGAGATCGTCTCCCTAAATCCGCCCACGTCAACTATCGCGATTTACTCGCAATTAATTAGAGTACAATTATTCTCGAGTACATTATTAAAGAGTCTTCGATGACGTACATTTGAGACTTAAGGTCTCAGGTCGATGGTTCCTTGGCAAGGTTTGTAATTATCATTATGTGGAAAATTGGTATCAAAAACCGACTATAAATGTTTAGTATTGGCGATAAATTTATTTTACCACTGAATTCTACTGATATATTTAATAAACTGCTGTTATGTAAGCTCGCGCGCTCGCAAAGATCGCGTGGTTCGCGGAATATGGAAATTCCCAATGGAATGAATTCTGATGGAATTCGAAATTTCGGAATCCATTTTCTATCAGGGAGATCGGTGCGAAATGGGGAAACTGTGAAACAAAACCAACCGCAACGATACGGACAACATTAATCCATTGCTCGGGGCACAAAAAATGTTTTGGCACCGATTTAGAAATATATTTGTAAGTTTTTTTTCAAATTTCAATTTTACACCATTTCCGCTACTATGAAAAACGGTTTCATAGCAACACACCAATTCGCTATTTTTTAAAGTCCATGTTACATTACAATAACTGAATATTCATAATTGTTTAACGGTAAAACCGCGTGTATCTTTTATTTGCAAACGACGCAGTCGGACTTTATGTAGTTGTGTCTGTAAGTCGATCTTTTGAGTGCGCAAGAGACGACAATCGTATGTTGGAAATGAAGTCTCGTCAGTAAATAAATATCACAATAAAATATAGTATTTATTGATATAATATCGAGCCTCAAATAATGATAAAAATTTATCACGCTGAAAGGACCAAAAAAATAAATTCATGAATAGTTTGAAGTGACCGCGAGAATTTCCCATTCTTTTATATCGATCGGGTCATGTATCTAAAATTAGTAATAGTGTTGCTATAATTTCGTGAAGGGTCTCGGTGGGACGCGGTCCCTTTACAGATTTACACTTTATATAGGAAAAGGTGTAGGACGTGAACGAGGTAATCGGAGACAGCCCTAAGTGGGGTCGAAAGATTACGTTTTGCACTAAAATTAGCTCTAAAACCGTCTAGCTGAAACCATCCTCGTCGGATTTCACGATTTATTCGTAAACAATTAGGATTCAATTATTCATTCACACGTATTATTACGTGGTCTTCAAAAATATATTAAACATTGGGTATTTTTTTCCGTCAAAACTCCAGCACATAATTCATACATAATTCTCCTCATCAAAGCTTTAATCACCAGAAGCGAGAACTGTGATGTGAAAATAAATGACAAACAATGAGATACCAATGAATTCTCATCAATAAAAATAATGATAACCCGCTAATGTGAATTAAAATTATTAACAAATAAATATAATTTACCAAGAAGCTACTGACTTAAAAAAAAAAAAGTTATTACGAAAAAAATAATAATAATATAATGCTAAAATAGCTCGAAGCTGACGCGACGATCCCCCATTGTTCTTATATCGATCGGGTGAAATATCTAAAGTTAGTAACGCTATTGCTATAATATCCGACGAGGATCTCTCTCGGACGCGGCTACTGTCCCATTACGGGTTTACTTTATATCTGCCGAGAGTGAGGTACGTCGGTGTGTAAGTGTATTTATAGCTGTGCATGTACACCGTTTCTCGCATATGCCAAAGCTCATACGTAGAAATCGATAACCACCGGCAAACCAGACAATATTACCCACGTACACTTCCCTTTCTTTTATTATTATTATTATTTTTACGAATAACCGAAACTCCCATCGTATCCTCAGCTTATCAACTTGCTGTTTGAATTGCTCCCAATTGGCCGACGTTAATTTAAGTCCAATTATGGTCGAATGCATTTACGGTGGAAACGCAAATAGACCCGGGCATGTACACGATGCGATTAAGGTGAGTCGAAGCATTTACCACGTGACATACAAGTGCGATCAAGAAAGTACAATTTTTTTGTAGTAACGCAACATAAAAAAATTGTTGAAATTTGGAGCGAGAATAAAGTGTCGTCGGGTACATTATTGAATTCCCCGTTAGCTGATACTTCAATGAAAGCCATTCATTCTTTTTTTTTTTTTTTACGGGTTGAGTCTTTTTCACATCGGCTTGAGGGACTGCTGGGCCTTCCTGTTTTAAGGACGGAACGAAGCGATCTCATAGAATCGACTCAACATCATTAATATGCTAGTCGTGTGCTTTAAATTTAACAGGACTTTAATTCGAGCCATGAACGCACAAGCATGCACTCGAATTCTCGTTGAAATCGTCCCAGAAACGAAGAAAATAGAGTATTGCAGATTGTCGGGAAAACCAATACTGCCGATAGAAATTTAAGAATAATCTATACTGCAGCATATAAAATATTCCGGATGGCACACATGTGAAACGAGAGCGAACGCCGATTATACGAAATTCCACGAATATTCCAATATGGACACAATGTCTACTACAAAAAAGAAATTCGTGTAAAAGATATTCTACGTTCACTGTTCACTTGTGACAAGCGATCGGAGCCGATAAAAAGTGGATGAATGTGATGTAGGGCACGATGTGGAGACACCGGTGGGTCAATCGTGACGACACGTTCATCCTTCTTTCAAACTGTGACGGTCGATTTTTTTTTTTTTAATACCTTGTGATTTTTCAATTAAAAAAATTCCTCTGCACATCGAAAGGGGTTCATGTTGATATTATATATTATATTTCTGCAGAAAAAAATTGCAGGTGGACGAGAAGCATGCCTAAATTTTAATTAGTCCGGATAGGGGTGAAAGGTTGTTCGCATCAAAATGAATGTATTCGAGATGCACGTAAGTATCGCTTGTCGAAATAGACTTATCAAGAAGAACGATAATTTATTCAATGGACTATAAGCAGCTTGATTGCTCTCTCTCTAAAAGCCCTCCTTGCCGTAAATACCCACGAATTGAATTGTGAGGCACGTTAATTTATGGCTCTGGACGGCATTCTCATTTGCGAGATGTGTTAAGAGAATTCTCTTATTATTTTTACTATCTACTGACCTATATATATAAATATATATATATATAAATGGATATATGTATATATATGTATATATAGGTGGTTCAAGGGCAACGCGAGGGTAAGCTTTTCACGAAGAGATCCTCTGAAAGTCCAAAGGGGTCGATGGACATTTTTATCTCGTCGGAAGATACAATTTCTTGAAACATTTCCTACACCGTTCCGGTGAATTTTTTTTGTGAATCGATTCCACGTCCCGATACGAAATCGTAGATTCTTGACGTCGACGCCTTTCATCGACCTCCGAGGCTCCTCCTGCCTGTAGCGAGAGGTTGAATGGGTGACGCAGGCGGGGACGAAGATAACGAGATTCCACCAGAGTACAAAGATCCTCGGCTCAATCTGAATATCGTATTTTTTTATTCTCATTATTCATTCATTTTTATAATTCTTTTTTTTTTTTGCATTATCTATTCTTTTTTGATATTCGTTTATTTTTTTGATAGAATAAATATAGTTGGTCTGCGGGGCGAGAGCTGAATCGGGTGACAATTTAAAATCGAAGAAAAATGGTCGGGGCGGTTTCGTCACGCGACGAGCGACTGCAGCGATGTGTTGCTGTGTCTCGAGAGCTTGTTTAATTCTCCACCGACAGGTGAAGCAGATGATTCTCGAAGGTGATTAAGATTTAAATGAATAAGCTTCACTCGTCGAGTTTTTCCGCCATTCGCGAGTAACAAAAGGATCGAATCGTAACACGAGTCACTTTTTAGGTCACACATGCACCGTGTTTCGCGAGCTTCGGTACTCGCGCGGCAAAGAATTGATCAGAATCCGAGCGATACTCGAAGGCGAGTCCCCACGAAGTCGCTCCCCACGAGCGAGGCAACCCTCTTCAACTCCATTGACCCGAGGCCAATTTCGTTCTTCGCGGCCGAAGCCTTTCCGACGGTTGTACAAAAAAGCCCTCGACAAAATAAGAAAAAAAAAAATATATATAATAACTGCAATAATCTCTGATCCTCCCAAATGTTGTTAAAAAAAAAAACATTGTTTGCTCGAACGAAGCTCGAAAATCTTGGCTAATCGAAACGACGTTAGCGTGTTGAAAAAAAAATCTTATCTCAGAAATTCCGAAGGTTCAAAGATTTGCACTTGCGATACTCGCTGTCCTGCTGGCAGATCGTATTTATATTCGCCCGAGCCGAGCTTAATGTGTGATCACATGATCGGATAACAGGCAAGTGCTATTTTAGCGACCCGGCAGTTGTAAAGATAGCCCATGAAATTTTTTTGAAATATATATATAAAATAATTATCATAGACATTTTTCAACTTTCCGAATCGGCGCGAAGCAAGAGTGTTGAAGAAGAAAAGCAATCTATCCAATCCTAAAGCATTTTAACGGTTGGACTTACGATACTCGCTGTCCTACTGTCAGGCAATTATATTTACATCTGGCGAGCTAAATTTGTGATCAAACTATCGCATAAACGACGCTTGCTATTTGAACGCCTCAGCAGTTACATTGAGAATTCAAAAAGTGCAATAATAATAATAATAATCCGTCAAAGCCTCCAATCGCAACTCTTACTTCTTACGTGTAAGGAACGAGTGCTCAAGAATCTCATCTCTCCAATCCCAAACCGTTCGAACGTTGGGACTTGCGGTACTCGTTGCCTTACTGGCAATACTAATAATAATGAGAATTCCTCAACTCCCTAAACCTTCAAATAATCTTTTAGATTTTTTTGGAGATTCACGCACTGGTGTTTTGCGTATGTCTCAATTTTGTACGTTGTAACACGGTTTTAAGAATCATCGCAGCTTGAAAGAAGCTAAAAAAAAGGTATGCGCGGCCCGACTCGAGCGTGTAGAAAAAAAAATCTCATCTTTCAAACCCAAAGCGTTCGAACCTCGGGACTTTCGATACTCGCCGTCCTGCTGACAGGTAGTTACATTTATCGCAGGCGAGCCAAACGTACAATCACGGAAATTTGAACCTTCCCTCAGGCAACGAAATAAAACGATAGAAAAAACATCTGTGAACAATAAGAAATTAGCAAGGACAATACAAATTTTAGGTCTGATCACTCTCGGCCACAGCCATTCCAGCTTCGACCAGAGACGGCGAGCGCCGTGCTTTCGTGTCCAGAAAGCCTCCTCGCAATACAAAGAAAAATTCTCCGCGATTCGTTCGAGTCGCGTGGATTGCCTTAAACTTTATTGTCTACTCACGCTTTATTCGGGTCGTCTACGCAGCCCTCGATAGCTCGGCAGACAGGTCGACTCCTCTCTCTCTCCTTGGAAAAAATATCCGTGTTAACTCCGCTCGCGATCCGCGCTCTCTGCGCCGCCTCGGACCGTGCTATCGCCTTCGGCGTACGCGAAAAACCAAAATAACAATTCGCCTCCTTTCTTCCGTACTTTGATTCTTTCTCTCGGCCCGACACCTCTCTACTCCCGATTCTCTACGATCTAACGAATTTCTCGCGTATCGAAAACGACGAAGAGACGCTACTTTGTTTATAGGCGCATCTTGTTACACCCCGGACATGCACGGCACAGCGTTAGACTCGTTGGAAAATCTATCGTCGGCACGGGCGCTCGACTACGGATCTACCAACTGCGCGTGACCGTTCGCGACGGACGGGAGAGAACATGGCCGCTGGAGAAACGGCTTCGAATCGATAAAACGCTGAGTTACGTTTTCCACCGTCGGGCGGGCGCGAGGCTACGATCCGACCCACCCCTCCCGAGGACGAAGCGTGCTGGGGGTTTGCGCGTGGACGTACGGAGTTTCCGAGCGCCGCCGAAGACGTCGTTGTAGACCCGTGGGGGCGACGGTGGGAGGAGAGAAGCGAGGGGAGGAACTTCCCCCTACGACGTTCCCGTGGATCGAGGACGTCACTGAGCGCGAGAGCACGATGACGTTTGAGCTCTCTCGTCCCCGGACAGTGGCCTTGACTCTTCTCTCTCCCCTCTTCCCCCTCTCTTCGCCGGCTGTCCGGCACAACTTAAGCGCTGCTCTCACGCCGGTGCGACTTCTAGCCTGGCCCATTGTCATTGAGGCGAGGCGGCTTCGATGTTCTGCATCCGGAAAATGTGCGACTGTTTGAGAGAGGTGATACATCGTTGTTCGGCTGCAAATGAGGGGACGCTTTAGAAAATTTTCTTTAGAGGAATTGCCATTCGGAGGAGAAAAAAGATTGGAAAAAAAGGGTTGGATGTGAGGATTTTTTGTCGACGGGCGGGAATGCCATTGATGTGACTGTCGAGTCGGTGAGAAAATGGATCCGATCGGGGGGGAGGGATCGATTTTTTTGTTTATATAAACTTTTATGTATCTGTTTGCTTATTGTGGATGGTTTTTTTTTTCAGATGGTTTTGCTGTAATACGAGAAAAATGTTAACGCAGTCAAATTTCGTTACCACAGGAAAACATGAATTGCAGTCGATTTACAGAAACGTTAACCAACGGCTCAAGGACTTCGGCCGATGACGAATTGGAAAAAATGCGTGATTTAAAACTGTTATGTATCTGAACCTGTTGTATCTATCAACTGGTTTACCCTGATTTTAGAAAATTACATTTTCGTTCCGTTAATGATTGTAAAGATTTCTATCAGCAGGTGGTAACGTCATTGAGGATGTAATTTTGGAGATAACACCGCGGGATTCTGGATTCAATCCGGGTGAGTTGATTTTTTTTCATTGAATCGAATGACGTCAGAGGTTGAGCCGAATCCAACCACGCGATAACGATCGTTCTGAGGCGACGATTATATTTCGTAATTTCGGTCGCGAGTTGTTTCGTATATCGATTTAATACTCAGCACCCTTCAGTTCGTCAGCCCGAACCGAAGCCGCACGTTTGCGGGACGTTATTTGCATCACTAAAATAATCGTCTTGTTATATTTTTACGCGACTAGCTGTCCATCAATTTTTTGTGTGACCAAAGTTTTTTAGGTGTTGGAAATGGATGTGGTGAAAAATGAGTCGGAAGCGTCGATCTTAACGGAAGACGGTTCTGTTGCGGGATACGGAAAGGATTTTTCGGTTGCTGATTTGATTCCATCGCGACGGACTCGTCGGGAATCTCGTGCCGAATCGCCTATCCTCGGCCATTATTCAAAACTGCCCGATCTGTCGGGATTCTTTAACCCGAACCAGCCGACTCTCGATAGTTCATTGCCATACGTGAGTATACACGGGAAACACGTTACCGACGTTCGTGCAACGATACCGATCTCGCTCGTACTATCGATGAATAATAAAGTGTAACATGCATTCGCAGATACCCGTTTACACCCATCTGATAACACACGAACTGGCGCCGATAAAGAGACCCACCACACCGACTATCATCAGAACGCTGCGATCGAGGTGATTATTTCCTGTGCTCTCTGTCGCATTTGTACCGTTATGGTTAACTTACGAAAACATTAATTGGTTTGGATTGGCAAGAACATGAACAAGTTTGCACTAATTTTCCAAATGCTTATGCTAGTGGCTTGAAGGAAGTCAAGGAGAAACTTCAGCGTATATGTTTCATGAATAATTTAGCGGGACGATACACCCGAACCATCGTTACAAATCGAGGCCCTCGTCCGACCCTACGAGGATCGACGGTATCGTCGATCGTACCGAGGCTATAAATGATTCAGGAAGATACTCGAAGTACCAAGACAGCGATGGAGCATCGGCCTTACAAAACGATTACCCCTAATCGCCGAAAATTCTGAGACTTTTATTTGTTCTTGCCCACTCTTGTTCGTCGAATTTCGGCCGGAATAAAAATTCGATAGATTTAATCCATCCTCAAAGTTTCCATCCACATAGCTTTGAATATACAATAATATAAAATTACTCCTACATGCGTACACTAAAAAAGTAGCTGGTCTTATCGAGCTTTTCAAATCAACAACGAGTCTCAGCGATATTGCTGCGCAGCTGATTGTTAATGAAATCAGTAGAATTTAAAAAACAATGGTATTTCGGAACGATCGAATCTAACCTCCGAAACAAGCTTTGAAGATTATAAAAATTCAGTACTTTCCGCCGGGTTTCACTGGTCGTACTTTTACCCAGCAAATAGTTCGATCGGTTTACACAATCCTGAAAGTTTGCAGACACATTGTTTTCAAATACGACAGATGTGGAGTAAAGTCGTGAACGCGCCTTCCTTTATAGCGTCCACAATAATAGCCGCACGCATCAAAGCCAAGTCCCAACGAGCAACATTGCTCTGCAGCTGATTGTTAAACAAATCAATAAAAATAAAGTACCAATGGATCGTCGATGGCGCCACTATGTCGCTACACACTTCCCACCCGTCCACACGAAGAGTCGACTCGCCGTCGCGAGTCACGGATCTTGTTCGGTCGCCGCGAGTGTCCGCGATTGCGGACGAGCGAGGTTAATTTATACTTCTGTACATAAGGAAGGAGCTGAATAAGATGTTTCGATAATCCTATCCAACGTGGAACTCGAAAGTATCGTAGTTATTAGCAATAAGTGCAGAAGCAATCAGCTCTGTTAGGTTCGCATTCGGATCGGAACAACATGCTGTACAGGCGAATGTGACAATGAAGAGACTCAACGAATATTTCGCGACTCTCATCCTGTTGCAATACCTGTGCGGTATCTGCACGACCCACTTGCTCATAAACGTCAAGAACCAGGTAGGCAGCAATCCGTTTCTCTGACTTTTCCGAACTTGAATTATTAACCATTCGAATCTCGGCTGTGCAGACGCTGTACATGAATGGACAATAACCTCGAATTTTCTAACCTTAAATCACGATCTTACGAAGTTTCGAACTACTTTGAAAATAATTTCGGTGGAGAAAATTGTTCGATTCGGGGATAAAAATTGTGGTCCCGATGAAAATTTTCACTCCGACAAGATACGGAAGTTTAGCGAAGTTTTTTATTTTAACCGCACGGCGAAAAAATTATTTCGTAAAATCGAAACGAGACGCTTTAGTGAAACAGACATTTTTCATTGCGAAGGGTGGTGATATTCTTCTGGAGACAATATCATCCAACGTTACAGAGGACATGATCACCCTGGAGTTTCAGAGGTCGGATGGAACCCTTGTTACGCAGCTAATCGATTTTAAAAATGTAAGTAAACAACTAATTAAAAAAAATCCTCTTATTTTTATTCACAGAAATTCAAAAACACTTTAAACCTTGTAAGATTTAAACGGTTTGATTGATTCTTGTCACATAAAATAGGGATTGTCTATCAATAATAGTTCCTGGGCAGTATTACAGTCTATAGCAATAAAATGGTTAGAACAAGCGTGTGTCAGTTTATTATAAGTATGTTTGGAATATGTATTTAAAGTGCTGAATCTTGTTCACAGGAAGTACAAGTAATAAAAGCTCTGGTCTTGGGCGAGGAGGAACGAGGCCAGAACCAGTATCAGGTAATGTGCTTCGTGAACCACTTCTACAAAATGGACTTCATTTCGTCAGATGCAATGTCAAAGCTGCGTCAGAAAAATCCGGGAACGATTCGCGTGGCTGAGGACGACAGAGGCCACTCTAATTACAGCATGGATCTTTTTCTCGATGTTGCAAAGTCCAAAGTCATCTCCAAGCATGTAACTACTCTGTGCACAGAGGCAGCGGCCTCTACATACACGAGAAATGAGGACTTGAAGCAGTGGGTGCAAAGGCCAGGTACTCAATTTTTTTTTTATAGCGCATATTTCCCACCCAACATTGGTTGCATGGTTTCGAATAATTCGCTGTTTAGTTTCGAGATAAAAAAAGACTAATGTTCTTTTTGTTAATAAACAGGTTCCACCGAGGCAGCGCTCGCAGATGCGGTGCGCAACTTCACTTCCGTACAGCTCGCCGCGTCCCAGAGGGCCAATTTTACGAGACCTCAAACGATAACGAAATGCGCGGACACATCGAATCTGTGGGCTCCGTGCACGTGCTCACTAGAGCTCTGCATAGGATGGTATCCGTGCGGATTGAAATTCTGCAAGGGCAAGAGCGACGGCAAGAAAGCACCGACGACGTATCGTTGTGGCATTAAAACTTGCAAAAAATGTTTCATATTTTCCTACTTCTCCATTATGAAACAAAATTGCCTCTGGGACGAATGACACATGCGAACGCGTTAAGCGTAGCCGGAGATCATTAGTTCAGAACGAGAAGAAACAAGGCAGTTAAGAAAAAAGTAAAACATTCTATTTGTATTGTAAAAAAAGGTTCCGATCGACGTATCGTCAGACACCGCAGTCGCAGATTCTTATAGACTGTTCTCTTTCGTGGCCACTCTTTGAATTACGAATAACGTAACGAAGCATTCCATTACTTGTCTCACATCGATCGTATAATTTCTTTTACTATTCTGAAGTTCTGTTACGAATATCGATGTTTATTGAACTCTGAACTAATCATTCCCGAACAAACTTTCTCGTTTCTTCATGACCAATGGTTGTACTGCCATGCAATTTTACTCGCAATCTCTCCACCGCCGAACGGTGACGGACGGTAGTCCCGGGCTGTTATCGAACAAATCACTAGCATTTTTTACTCAAATATAATTACATTTTTTTTTTCTCTCGAATATGTGTCGTCTTGAGTGGTGTGTAAAAATGTTTAAAAAAGGACGCCCGAAAAGATTTAAAAAAACACGATCTGATGTACCCCTGTATATCGTGTCGTGAACTTGTAAATAGCGTTGCTGGATTTATGAAATTTTATTCAACGCGGTACGTGTCTAATACTGTCAGTCGGGTGTACACGTTCTGTTAGAAATGAATCTGTCGAGTCGCCGGCATACGTTCGGCAACGCTGAATGTACCGATAGACCTCGATGTTTTTAGAGAGTAATTTTGTGAAAGACTGGAAAATCTGTCCATTTAAGAATCGAATAGGGGTTACGTAAAAAAAGAAACAAAAAATATGAGTATCGTGCTTAGAGCGCTTTGAATGATCAAATTGGTGATTCTGGGTGACGAAGGCTGAAGATAAATTCGCACATCGGCTTCGTCGACACTCACTTATTGTAGTCGCAATGAACTGAACTTTGAATTAATGGCCATCCGAGCGTCTTTTTATAAATACCTCGCGAGTTTTTAGAAAATGATGGTAAATAGTCGAACGACGGTCGAGTCGACAATAAACGTACAAGTCAATACAGTACCAATGAAATTCATGAGCTCCGATTGCAATTGTATAATCGGTAATATCTAAACGAGCAGCAATATATACCGACTTTTATGTGTATATATGTGTATATATGACAATTAAGTTAAGCAATTTTACAGAGCATTTGGCGTCGATAGATCTATCGTTAAATTTTAGGGCGGACAATTATCGCGGTATAAAGGCTTTTATCATTCTTACTTTTTTGAAAAAAAAATCTTGTATCAATTTTACTTTAAAAACTAACGAGTACATTGTCCCAAAATAAAATTCCAAGAGTAGATATATCATTCGGTGGAAGACTGTGTAATGTGTATCCATGCCCCCCCTCACGTCTTTCGGTGATGATGTACTTTGCAAAAACGAAGAAAGAAAAATCCTATGCACGCTGTATAATTCGCATAATATTTATGTAACGTGAACCACTACGTATCATTTTGGCTTTACACATGACGTTGTAGCTTATATACATATTTTTTATATGTATTTAATAAAAATCGATTCACACGAAATAATGAGAGTTTGGTGAAAATATTATTTATTTCTTGTAAATACGATGTAAAATTCTACGCATGCGTTGTTTATGATAAGTCGAGTTAATTATCTAAATTCCCTTGAAAGAAAAAAAAACACATGTTTCCGCAATAGCGGGATCTCGCTTAATCGCTAAAACTTTATATATAATCGTTGAAGTCCGGTAACGAAGTCCGGTCGATGTGAAGGTTCGATCGGAACGTTCGACCGACTGTGGTGCAGCACCATAATCAGTGTATTAAAAAAAAACGTAAAACGATTGTTACGACAATTTTTGCACCGCAATTTCAGTCATATTTTTCCAAAGCGAAAATTTCGTACGGACAACTGCTTTATACTCGTTCGTGTATCTCATAATATTTACAAAACAAAAATAATAACAAACAGTCGAAACGATTGAACTATTATATGGTATAGAGGAAAGAAGTGTGATTCTCCATTACCTTGTAAAGCACGATTTGCAATAAGTACATTCCGTATTGAATTCCGTAGCATATTATCTCTAGTACACTTCGATGCCGCCGTGAAATTATTCATTTGCTAATAACAAAAAAAAAGAAATTATGTATTCGCGAATAAATTTTAATAGAGATGATTAGTCACGCAGATACGTCTGCATCTCGATACGTTTTCTCGCGACAACTCCATTGAATTGAATAAAAGAAATGCTCCTACTGGTGACAGACGTCAGAATATATTCGTGTGAGAAATTCACAATGAAATCGTCAACTTTCTCTCGAGGAATGTGTGCAATATAATAACAATAATTTATTCTGTCTTTCGCGTCCTTTGCGTTTAAAAAAAATACTTTTTAGTGTACGGAAAATGCTACGGAAAGCTATACCGTCTAAATTCATATTCTCGCTCGAGGTCATATAGTTCCTACAACGTCTAACTACTGCTCCGATGAATCGACGCAATATTAATGCGAGACAACGATGCGTCTAGCTACTTAACAACCTAAGTGAGAACTCGTCGGTCGATCCAACGCCCTGGTTCGAACTTCGGGGGTTAACACAATCCAAGAGATCGAGAATGCAACGCTGTGACAAAGATCAAAACTTCATGAGCGGTTTGTAAAAAAAGAAACGTGATTTTGGCATCTATCGCAGAAAAATAGAATTCCCAGTCACAGTCCGTTTGCCAGGATAAATTTTTTTAATGCTTCCAATAATCACATCGCAGCTTCAGCGTATTTTGGTCTAAATACTCGAGCTTATGTAAATTCTTAATTAAAAAAAAAACTCGTCGAATTTGGTTTCACTTATAGTGACTGGGAATATCCATCGTTCTTCAAAAATTCTGTCGAATATATATATATATATATATATATATATGTATATAAATTTATAAAAAATTTATCAAAGAATACTAACTACTGTAGCACGTCTTGCGAACATCGGCAAGAATAACACTGAAATCGTCGTCACTTTTCGACACTTGTTCAATGTTCTGAGTTTGTTGGGACTGTTGTAAATGTTGTTGCTGCTGCTGCTGCTGTTGTTGTGGCTGTTGCTGGTGTTGTTGTTGTGCCTGTTGCTGATGTTGTTGCTGCTCTTGGTACTTAGTCATATCCATGCTCTGATGATACTGTTCCATAGCGTGATTAATTCCGACCCCAGAGCATTGATTATTATCCTTGCTCTGCTGTTCGTCAACAATGCACTGACTATTTGACAAATCGATCTGACTCGGCTGGGGCGAATAGTAACGTAAATCACTGGCATAGTTGTGATTGCTGTCGAGCATGCTCTGCGTCGTTAGGCTCGAATGGGCGATGCTCGCCGGATGAGAGTATTTGTAATATTTCTCAAATTGCAGCGACTGTTCCTGCTCCTCCTCCGTCATACCGGGATCCATGTGACCCATTATAACTTGCTGCTGCTGACCCGAACCTGAGTCTGATTGGTACTCCTGGTGATGAGACATCTGGTATCTATGTGAAACTGCTACGAAAATTGAATACTTTATTTACTTTATAATTTTTAATCGATTTAATTTTCTTGCGGTTGAAGAAGAATATATTGCAAAACATTGAGGGATTTTTTTTGGAGTCCTTTGTGGTGTCTGTGATTTCGACTTGTTATTTTATGAAAAAATAACATTTTGCATTTGTTTTTTTAGAAACGATATATGTTCCCGACGGGGGTAACAAATTGAAATAAAAAACTGGTAAAATGACGCCATTAAAAAAAGTCGATATTTATTGATTTTTAAACATAGTATTCAAAAACGATTTCTTTCAGCATGACACCATCAAGAAATAGAGGATCCGGTTTTTCAGATATCAGAGATACTGATCTTGTGAATCGTGTTTTAAGAATAATGCCCTTGGAATTTCACAGAACTGTCTCTGAATTTCAAAAAGCGCTCGATTTCAGTATCAACATTTAGCAGAATGTTCTTGACATTATAAACAATTAGGAAGAAAATAGAAACTGTACTGCAGCAAGTTAACAATATTTTCTCACCGGAACATCCATCGTTACCACCACGCATCGCCATAGATTGTTGCCGATTGCCGCATTGTACCTGGTGACTGTAATTGCTATCGACGCTAGCCTGCATCGAGTAGTTTCCACCTTTATTGCTCTGAGCGTTGCTGTAGTGCATCGTCTGGTCATGAGGCGAGGCGACCGGTGGATAGAATGTTCCTGTGACCGAGCCAACGTTCTCGAAGCCAGATCGCAGTTTGTTACAGGACACCATCATCCCGTTGGCGATACCCACGGCCGCTATGCTCGACGTTTGCCTCTCGAAATTTAAGTAGCTCACCTGCGTACGATCATTGATAAATAATTTTTTTTGGTAAAAAGTAAATTAAACAAAATTTGAAAAAAAAAAAAAAAAACCGATTTGCTAACCGATTTCTTGTACGTCAATGTGTCCGTATATCCGCCCGTATTCTGACAAGATGATATACTGGTTCCACCGTGTCCACCGTGCACGTGCTGATTGTCCGAATTCATGTACGAGTAACGCTTGTTCTGTTCCACCATGTCGTTGTGCTGCTTCGACGTACCCTCCATCAAATCTCGCTCCGGATCGGGATTCTGCGAGGCTGGAAGATGCGTTCCTTCGCCTGTTTAATCAATAAATAAAAAAATTAATGAATTGCTCCAATCAAAAGTCCATTTACATCGTGAACAAATGTAATTGCACGACTCGAATTATCATTTTCAAACACCATGTTTTTTTGTGAAATTCCTCTTCGATTAAATGACAATTAAAGATAAAATAAACTAAAATAAAATAGACCTTCGGGCTCGGGACTGGCTACGGGCGATATGTCGGGTGAGTGTACGATCGGCGTGTAAGGACTACCGTACAAAGAGTTGTTCTCGGATTTGTAATCCTGAATGCTCTGCTGTTGATGGTAGATGGACGAAATCGGCGAGTGTCCACCCCACGGCATCTGCGCCATGCCTTGATATCCCTCCATCTTCGGCCTTAAGAAACAGAACGACAAAGAAATTAAAATAATGTTCCTCTTCTCGGTCGATGATTTATGTATAATTGTATTATCCAGGTGGACAGACTTTCGAATTATAATTTCGGCCTCATTACATTTAAATTAATTACAGTTCCAAATACGCGTGAATCGAGTTGACGAGGTCACACAATTGTGCGAGTCTGTAATCGGAACGAAACTTGAATTAATCTCGTCTCTCACATGGAATGGTGAATCGTCGTGCCACCGGGATTCGACCTATTTCCCGCTGTGTTCGTTGCCGCCGGCGGTGACGACGGTGCACCAGGCGCACGCTTCGCGTGTTTCCTACGTCTCGGACGATACTTGTAGTTCGGATGTTCCTGCATGTGAATGACCCTCAGCCTCTCGGCCTCCTCGACGTACGGTCTTCGGTCTTGCGGTGTCAAACCTCGCCACTTCTTGCCTGCAAAAAAAAAAATAAATTGAACAAGCCATAACAGAAATGCACAACGAAAAAAATAAATAGTGGCATTGAATTTAGAATTTTTTTTTTATCTCACCCTCGTTACTTTTTTCCGGTACCAGCGTGTATAAAAAAAAGCGATTGCTTTGTTAGTTTCAATTGACACAGTCGCCAAAGTATTGGAATAATTTGCCGAAGGTAATGTCAGGGATTCGTAGATAGAAGACAAATGTTTGGCACATACGATGTAAAAAAATAATTGTAGTTAATGACACAAGTGCACAAGGAGAAAATAAAAAAATTGTAAGTTTTTCCATATTTCCGGTGTACGCTTGTGGAATGAAGGGACCGATTAATCGGTGAGTATTAATCGGTCGTGTCATATGCAAAATGGTCACAGCGACGGAATAATGTATCGAAGGAAGGGACTGATAGGTAGAAGCGAGATGTTCGGTGCATGATGACGAAAAAAATAAAATGAAAATAAAAATTAAGAGAGGCGGATGTATACGAGCGTGTACGATAGGGCAACACATAATGCAACCCGGAGATACTTGCAGGAGTATGAGTCCCGTGTATTTTATACAAGCAAGTTGTATGTACATAAAAGTACTGTATACATTATGTATCTTCAAGCATGTGCAGCCCGTGCAGCCACATAGGCGCATGGGGGCGTAGATATGGGTGCGCCCGTGCCTTCAACCAGCCACGGGCACGAACCATTATTTCATATTTCATTTTGTATATTTCACCTCACCGGTGGAGATCCGAAAGGTACCCGCGAGGAAAAACGAGACCGAGTTTAAAGACCGTACGATCATAATTTATAAATAGTACGAAACTGTTAATTCATCATCTCACTTTAAACATATAAAAAAAAAAAAATAATCAATTTAAATTGATTAGTCGAAATTTTCATTTTTCGTTTATAATTTTTTTTTGTCACAAGAAATTTGCCCAAATTTGCATTCGAACGTATTTGCGAGATCGAATAGTAATTTCAACCGGCTCGAGCGTTCGATATAACGATATTATGAATTTGAAGTGTCTCGGGAAATCAGTGCCGCGAGGCAATGGTAAAGCGTTTGTCCCTTTGTCAGTTAGTACAGTCGATTTAATGTCGCACTGTGTAGCCGAGTGCAGGCAACCGGTGAACTCTCTACCGCACTGATTCATCGTCACACCCGCGCACTCCGTCCCACTGCGATGTCCTCGTTAGGTATTCTAATGCCCGGGACGGTGAGTCCCTTCGGCGGCGTCTGCGACGCCGGGTTAGGACCGGAGTGCCCCGTTACGAGACACCCGACGATTTTCATGCTTTTCGGAGCATGAAGAGCGACTGGGGTCGGGGAGTTCGAGACCGGAGATCGAAAGATCACCAACCTCGTTGCGTACTTTTAAGGATAATTTATTCAATGACTCGCGCGTCGATTGGAAAATCGTTTTTCAAAATTAAATTTTATTTTTAATTACTCCTAAAAAAAATTAATAGTTGAATCTCTTTCGTCAAAAAAGCAAGAATCTCTTGCATCGCTGGTAAAGAAAAAACCATTGTAAATTTTATTTGACCGATTCGAAGTTTTAATGCCTAAAAACCGGTATGCTACATGAAATGTACAATTTTCACGAAAAATCGATTTTTATAATAAAATTTAAGTAAATTATTGAAAATAAAGTATTCATCATGTTTTTCGTATACTGTACGTTAATTTTTCATCACAATTGTCCATGAAAGTTGACACAAGAGTTTGTCCATAAAAACTCGTGGTAGCGAAGAGTGGGGTAATAAGGGTCACAGAATCTTATAGGCAAGGCAAAATGGGCCATTCCACAGGAATCGGAAAATCACCCCCCCCCCCTCCCTCAACATAAAATCGTATGCAATTTTTAAAAAATCTTGGCTTTCACCACACTCACTTGCGATGTTCCCGGATTCGAAGTTTGACGCCGTCGCGTATTTTGAGCATGCATCAGAAGTGAGAGATCGAAAGTTGTAAATTGATACTCGAATCCCACGATCCATTACACATATCCCTCTCACAGTAATCAATAATCGAACCGAACTCGTTTCGAGTCGTGCTCTTCGTACGGGATTTTTTTCTCGAAATGCCAGATGGTGTTAGGCGGCGGCGACGACGCCGAGTTAGAACGTCAGAGTTCAAGCAGGCACGCGAGACCCCGAAGACTTTTTTTTAAATCCCCGCTGCTCCCGAGCGAGTCATAAGGTCGCTGCCGAGCAGCTCTTTCCTCGATGTTCCCGCTTCTGCCTCTCTTCGCCGACGTACCTGACATTTTCCGCAAAACGATATCGAGACCTTTTTCTCGCCTAATACACGACTCACCGCTTCGGTATCATCTCCCGATCTTGGCACCTATCTTTGGATAATGGATTATCGACTATCGCGTTAATAGTCGTGGAACTTTCACCCTCCTTTTTTTCTTGGCTCGTCTTTTCCCCTCTTTAACGAATATTAGCGTCGACCGCACCACAGGGGGGTAAACACAGGTTCGTGACATTCGCGTGGTCGCTCGCGAAGGTTTCTGAATTCCAGCGACGGCTCGCGGCCTTTTACGCGCTCCGAGAATTCGCTACCGACGCTCGAGCAGAAGCTTCGATCGCTTCGGTAAAATGTATGGTTTTTTTTTTTTATCGTTTATGCAAAATTACGTGAAGTGTTTCAATGCGGCGAGTGGTCAGTTCTTTGATGAAGTGGTTGGTAATGAAAAGTAAAATTTATGGGATTTTCTGTCTCCTTGCGGAGATTGATTTCTTTCGGTGAAAATAAAAATGTTCGCTGTTTCAATGAAAACGTGCTCAGAATTTTCCGACATTTAAAAATAAATTCCGAATATGTGTGTGTGTGTGTGTGTATGATATAATTGGAACCGCTCTTAATTAAGAATACCCTAGCCGATCAAGCTGTTATTTTGAGCACAGTATTTGTCGTCAATAATTAATGTTTTGTGAAAATTTTCATTAAAAAAAATTCGATTTTTTATTTCGTTGAAAATGTCTCTGAGCACTCCAGCTGTCACATTTTCAACTATCGCTACAAAAAGTATTATACGGTCGGGGCTGTCGTGAAATTTCTCGAGAATCAATCGAGTCATTTGAATGCGACCACTTATAATTTTTCACCTCGATACTTCTTTTCATCCAAAATTCCGAAGTTAAATTCATCCACGAATAAATCCACGAAAATCGGCTAAATAACACTCTATATTCTAAAAATCAAATCAATATTCTACAACGTTATCGCCACAGCCTCCGAGGCTGAAATGCGCATCTCGGCAATAAAAAAGAATAAATAAATAAAAAAAAAAAAATATATCTCGCATGCCTCGAGCCAGAGGTAATACACGCGTAATAGTTCAATGTTTCGTACGCAGTCGGCGATATCGCGGGAGTAACAGAAAGCGGCGGAGTCGCGAGAGGGACGAGAGTATGGGCGAGAGGGAAGAGTGGATGGATAGAACGAGGAAGATGCAGAAGAAGCGCCGAGGTCCGTGGTCGATCCACCCCGCCCAACCTGGGTCGCCCACTGTCACCATTAATAATACGTCTCCCGTCCCGTGATGTATCTCATCTCCGCGTTTCTCGTCCGCGCGTGCGGCCCCTCACTCTTCGTGCCTTTATTTTTTTTTCTTCTCCCCCCCCCTCCCTCCCTTGGCTTTTTCTTTTTATCTCCTTCGTTTTCTCCGTGTCTACTATCGCGATGTTTAGGCTTCCTCGCCACCACCTCGTCGAGCTTCTCAGCGAGCGCAACCGTACAGCAATAATGCGTTCCTTGAATAGTATTATAGTTACACGACTGTAAGGTCGCGGATCATTCCGTGTATCGCCTGCGCGAGTGTACAGATCGTGGAGGGGGTGTTCGGCATTGCGTTTTATAGGTAACGCACCAGAGACTCCGAGGCTCTCCGGACACCCCTCGCCACCAACGATATGTGGGAGAGGTCCAGGAGATCTAAAAACGCCTGTGCACTCGGCCGCGAACTCGCGCACCGTACAACGAGAGAGCGAGATCCCGAGCTCGATATGTACTTTCATTAGAATTTCCTGATCTTTTCAGCTGTGCCTTCGATATTTCACTATTTTGAGCCTTTCAAAGAGTTACCATCTGGCAATGTGAACTTTACACTGCCGTCTCGAATGCGCGATACGCGCAGTCCTACGAATACCCGCGCGGAGAAAGAAAATGTACGTTCGAAGTATGTAACGGTAGGTTATCGTGACTCGGGCTCGTTTTCGCTCGCTATGAGCCGTTCAATTTCGAAACCGGAAACACATATTTCTCGAGATTCGCCGGAAACACACGTGGCTAAATACGACCGTCGAAAATAACGTGAGACTGTTGCGGGATTTACCAAAAATGTCTCGCTTCCGGTGAAAAAAAAAAAAAAAGAAGAAAAATGTCCAACCGGAAGTGACGTATTTCCAATTTTTTTTTCCAACCGTAAGTGACGCATTTCGGGGTTTCGAGTTATTTCGTCCGAAAGGGTGAGATTTTGACGTTTAATTTTTCCCACCGGCAATCGTCGATTGCGTTACGCACCGAAAGCTCGCAGAGAATGAGACATCACACTCGCGCCGTTCCGATCGCCGTATTTATTATTAAATTTTTTTGTTCGCTATGTTTTGTATCTCGAACCGAGAATATAATATACCGCGACTTGATTTACGATCGTGAAGATTTTACGAGTGGTACGAGGAGAGGAATCGAGACGGTGGAGAAGGGACGCGAGAGACATCAGTGTGTCTGGTCGTCTGAATTCCCGACGCGGGCACGCGCGATCGCAAGAACGTGACGCGCGTGCTGTATACGTCCGCACCAGCGAATCTCAATCCCGCGGGCGTCATTGGGTTTGACAGTTTGATTTGAAAAAGAAGAGACGACGGTCTCGTTCGACTGTACTCTTCCAGTCTCCTGTTTCGTTACATTGTATACTCACATATTCATATATATATATATATATTAATCGTATGTGCACGTATGTTAAAGCACATTACGTATGTATGTCACAACTAGATGTCTCTACTAGGCGTAGAAACTGTTCGTCATCCGAATGACTGCTGGAATTTTCAGTATGACAAATAGTTTGCGAAAAATAATGATAAACGAATGTTTTCGGACATGTTTACACGTGTGACGGAATTACGAGAAAAGTATTTGCGAAGGATAAAGTGATATAAAGACTTGTATCCGTTTTTGGCCCAAGGAATCAAATTATTGGAAAGACTAGAAAATTACGTCCGTCAGACTTGCCGAGTCGTCGCAGGGAATTTTCGTACGAAACGGACATTATTCACTGACGAACGATATGCGAGGAATAATAATCGTTAAGTTCGAATTATAAATTGCTACGAAACTTGCATCCTCTTCAGCCCAACAAATGAAAATAATGAAAAAAACCATTGGAAAATCAATTCGTTCAGAAATACAGAAATTTGCTCTCGAATGCCTCGCATCTGCGTGAATCTCCACCCCCTCCGAACCGGAACTAATCCGTTGTGGTGCTAGGATTGGTTTTACTATTTCTAATACTATGTACTTTGCGAAGGCGTCGCAGCGAGTTTCCCTCGGACCGCGACGTACAAAGTACAATACTCGCTCCCCTCGTCCTACCGAGAAGCCAGCGAATATCTCTTACTCCCGGTACTTTCCTAAATATAATAATTTATCCCGACCCGTGAACATTTTTCTTCCGCTTTTTTTCTCTCCAGTTTTTTCTATCTATCCAGCCGCGACGGATAACGCGCGAGATTTCATAATATCAGTTGTAGGATGGTTATTCGAGCTCGGGCTTATTTTCTCGAGGCTCGCGATAGGCGCCTCGCTCGGTCCCGTCTCGGAACGTAGCCGCGGACTCGACGTCGTCGTCGTCGTCGTCGTCGTCCTCGTCCTCGTCCTCGTCTTCGTCGTCGTCATTTTAGGTGGGCCCTCTCGCTCGTCGGCGGAGTAAGCGCAGGGTGCGGCCAGACTCCGGCCCCGAGAGACTCCACCTCATTACCTGGCATTCTATGCAGAGAGCGGGCGCTCGCGCTTATGGCTTATTATTGCCTTAGCTTAGCGAGCGAGAAACCGTCTCGTCCGTGTGTGAGCGACCGGCGCTTCCTTCCCTCCTCTTCTCTGATTCCGATCCCAGAACGCCTAGCATTATTCCGCACGGCGAATCCCCTCGTCGAACATTCGCTGTTACACGGCCACGGGATAAATTTTCGTAACCTTCCTTTCTCCCGTATTATCCTGGCTTTACTCAGTTTCCCCGATCTTTCCAGTCATTCCTCACTCCATTTTCTTCGGTAGGAAATGATTTTTTAAATTCACAAGTGCGGATTTGGTTGCTTCGAGGATTTTCAAATTCTCGCTGCTTCGTTCTCGTCGATCCGTGGTTCGGCATTAAATTCTTTTTGTTTTATTTTTATTTTTTACATGCCAGTTCGATTACGGTGGATTTTTCCACTGCCAGTGCTTCTCCGATTCTAATTCCGGCTGCGGGACAATTAAAAAAATATAATTTTTTTTACGTATGATTTTTATCCTTGTAAGAATTTTTCAATAATTTCTTCGATTCCCATCCCAGCGTTGTGTTTATTTTTTTTTCTCACTTCTGTACCAACGTTTGCAATTACGGTCACGGTGAATCACGAACCGCCCTGAATTTTTTGCCGCTCGAAGCTACAGAAACTCGGACGTTATTTATAATAAAAAATGTATCAAGAGTTCCTTTAATTGGATAATTTTTTTCTTTTAATTTTATTTAAGCTATGTCGAAACCGAACGTCCATCGATATTAATAAATCGTTCGAGCGGCAAATACGGCAATAGAACGCGTGAGATACGGGCAGCCTATCGTTTAGCCCTATCCGCGTGCCGAGACAGAATCGCGTATAGATATACAGAGGCGCGAAGTGGACACAGAATGGAATATGGCAGACACGGCGTTACACAGTAGAGACGGCTGGACCCGAGTTCGGAGTTCGATCCCACCTCGTAAGCTATACGAGGTAATCAGGGACACTAAACAACGATACAGGAGACTACTCTGGCAGTCGGACGTACCCCTCTATCTCGGCTGTCGACGTCGCAAACACCGCTATACAGTATTCTGATATACCTCGTATTATTTGCCGGCCTGCCACATTTGTCGTAGGTGGTCTGCGAACGGTGCGGTCGTCGCCGGCAATCGACCGTGCGCCACTATATTATACGTTTACTGCGTCGGTATATGTGTCCACATATATCCCGGTAATGAACCATCTAACGTTTACCAAACTTTCCGTCTGGCCTGCGACTTTCTACTGCAGTTTTTATCGTCACGGAGCTCGGACGAGAGATAGAAAAAATAAAGTGGAATTCATCGAATAAAATACGTTTTGCAAAAGTTATATGAAAATAACACCGATATATTTTATTTCACAGTCGAGAATTAATTTTGAATCACAGACACGAGAAATTTGCTTTCCCGTTCAAAACCTTCGGCCGAAAGTCATTGTTGTCACGGATTTTGGACGAACGATACCAAAAATGAAATAAAATTCATCGAATATAATATATTTAATAAAAATGGAAAAACCATTTTTTTTTTATTTCGGAGTGATAAATAAATTTTGTCCTGCAGTTGCGAGAGTTTTGTTTTACTGTTTGAAAGCCTCGGCCGGAAGTTGCCCGATGCGCGGGGGAGTCTCGCGAGAGTATTCGCGTGGTTTCCGGCCTTGCCGACGCTCGGCCCGTCGCTGAGGATCGCTCGGATTCGCGATGAGTCGAGCTACTCTTGGTGCTCGTCTGGTCCATCCAGACCGCGTTTCCCCGGCCGACGAAGCCAAATAAGTCGGATCAGACGAGTCGAGGAAAATTACGATCTCGATCACTCCAATCTTTATCGGGAATCTTATTGATTCTTCATTAACCGGGTGAACGGAGCCCGGCGGATGGTGAGTAACCCGATGCTCCTCGCTATTATCCTACCTACAACCGCCGGCAGTGGCGAAGATTTAATATATATTCTAAGAAAGACCGCAGACAGCGAAGAAGCTGTACGGTCTTTAAGTCGCGTAACCGGCATTGAGACCGCTAGCGCTACAAGCGAATTTTACGTAGAAGAGAGAGTCGAGAATCGGCAGTTTTGCAGCGCCGTTTCATCGAGTCAAGTGTAGGATTTTTGGTAATTTAGCCGTGAAATTCATTTAGGCTGGGCAGGTGTCGTCAAAACTAATGGAACAGTGGCGTTCTCCGAATTAACACGCGGATACTTATTTATACCTATTTTTCCGGTATATCAAGAGGGCGCGTATGCGTCGATGGTATGCATTATACAATTTTAAATAATGTGCGGGCACATTCGAGGTCGCTCGTAAAGGCTTCTTAGGCATTCGTATGTATGATTACCAATAATTTTCCGGGTCGCGCCCAGTGAGATAAAAGGAGCACGCATACACACCGGTCGTTCTCATTGGAGTTGATACAAACATTTTATATATATATATTTTTTTATTTTCTTAAATAACAACGCGATAAGTACACGGAGTGCATATCTTGCGACTTATTATCCAGTCATCGGTTTTGCACGACGATAATGTTCAAACATTGACTTACGATAGCGGCTCAAGTCGTGAAATAAACTGATACGCGATAGAGAGAGTTAACGGTTGATGAGTGATTAATAAAGATGCGCGGACACGCGTGTCACCGGATATAAGGGCCTGCGCCGGTGTGAGAGATTCCGTTCGTGTAACGACGACTCCACCGCTTTGGAGCCTCGCAAGCCCGGACAATCCCGCACACATGCGCATTCCAACCATTTCGACGGCGCGCAGCCAATAAGCCATATCTTTGCTGAAACATCCTGCGGATCGTCAAAAATATCTGAGAATATAGTAAGGGAATCTGGCACAAAATGAGCCGGTAAGACAAAATTGAATTCTCCAATAATTTTTGTGTACCCCAATTTTTCCTCGTCGATACGTCTCGATTTTCTGCTCCATTTCATCTCAACCATACATCCGAATTTTCTGCCCCATTTTACCTCAATGTCCCATGAAAAAATTCTCGAGATATTCTTAATTCATTCAATTTCTCAAGTGCATAACTTTTTCCCAAATTCCCCAAATTATTAACTGCCCAAAAATTTAATATCTGCCCGAGTATCAAAATTCTCACTGAAGCTGCGAATTAAATGCGCGAAAATAAAAAGTGAAATATTTCTACACGAGCGTCCCAGCAAACTGTACAGTGGAAACGTTGCGCAGTAGAAAATTCAGTGCAGCGGTGTGAGTGCAGACATCGTTTCCGCTCCATGCGCTTCCATCCACGATGTAAAGTTACAGTCCGCTCTTATCCGCGCCTACCTGCGCCCGCGCACATGCGCCCTCGGAATATCGGCCTCGCGCGTGTGTATCATCCATACGAGCGTAAAATACATTAACGCAAAAAAAAAAAAAAAAATTGCACACGCCAGTACAAAAGTGTTGCCGCGGTGGGACACGCGTCGACTAACGGACGTACCGACGGACTCCGGGAACGCGCGACACGCAGCACGCGCATGAATATGTAAGATGTCTGGGTGAAGAAAAGAAGAGAGGAAAAAAAAATCACTGATGTATATAGGCGATAGGAGCGAGACGGAGCGCGAGGAAGGTGGTTCGAGGGTGTAGCGACGAGGAAAAACTCACGAGGGGCCAGGAGGGCGAGGTAAAAGAGTCGAAGAAAGTGGGGGCGGATTGGACCCGACGCGCATAACAATCTTAGCCGCGTCATGCCAATAACACCGTCCGAGCTATCGGGCTTAATATAAGATCGATAAATCGTTCGATGGTTTTCGGTTCGTGATAGAAACTCGAAAGAAAAAAATAAACAAATATTCCACTCTGAGTCGGGTCGGCACGCGAGAGATCCAGCGAATGATTCAATGGATCGATCGCGATGATCGATAAAGCGCGTTACGCACTCGAACTCACGGTAAGAAAATGAGCGAGACGGAGGGTTAAAGTAGTCCCTGCGAATAGTGTTCGGATCGCATGAGTTTCAGAAAGATGAGAGAAAATTGCAAACACGTGATAGTACAAAAATCGGGCATATCGGAGGTGTCGAAATAATTTTTTAACGCAAAGTGTTATTGACAACTTGACGAAAAATCAAACTCTTCGACGAATCTCCCGGAGACAACATTTTTTAACAAAGCGAATTTAGGAATCTTAAAAAATGCATTCATATAAAAAATTCAAACGAATTATTTCAATTGAAAAAGAAAGTCGGGTTTCCAAGAGATTTATTGGACAATTTTATTTTTATTTGACTTGTAAATAACATTTTTTAATTATTACTGTGAAAAATTAATCTTTTCGGGACCTTTGATATGCTTGATTTTTTCCCGATGTTTATACCATTCGAAAAGTATTGCAATTCCCTCCCATTTCTCTGAAACTTATGTGAAGCGAATACTGTTGGCAAAAACTATCTTAAATGTAGTAGCAAGAAAGGAAGCTAATTTGAATGATACAATGTAGAAAGATTAATACTAGAATGTGTGGACAACCGTGAAGGATAAATAATTTATGGCGTGCGTTGTATCAGACGTACGCGTGCACGTGTCTGTGGAATGAAAAAAAAAATGCCAACTAACGACATGGCCGGACGGTCGAGGACTCGCCGAGCGGGTCTACCGGCGATGTCAATAACGTCTCGGATGCCAATTGCCGATAATTCAAGGTACCCGGGCGTTCGCGACGATAACGCCGATTGCGCTCACTTTCCGATGGATTTACAACGACCGCAACTGATCTGTAGCTCGGCTACCTTAAGTGAATTTTACTTCTGGAACACGCACGCCAGAGAACGACAGAAATTTGTATCCCTGTACACGTGCCAAAACAGCTACTACATTTTGAGGAAATCCATCGAAGTGATTAAATTCTATGAAAAGTTATTAAAAATTTGTGAAAAACCCGTTTTTTCACGAAGCTGCCTCTGCGAGGAAGCCGAAAATCTAGAAAACGCTTTCTCATAAAAGAGGATTTGCACACAAAGTATTATAAGAAAGCCATATGAAAATCTCAATTTCCAAAATTTTTTTGCTTCCATGTTCGAATTTTCAAGATATTAGACTCGACGATACTATCAAAATGGTAAACCCTTGAGCGTGCTATTTTACAGTCGACAAGTTCCGCGAAAAGACTTTGCGTTCCAAAGTCATAAAAGAGTGTGCCACCAGCGCTTCGTACAGAAACAGCGCCGGTAATAACGCTTCCTTTCTCCATATACGTTGGACCACGAGGCAACCTACTGCACACATCTCCCAGTTCTCGTACTGTACGTGTCAGCGACCACGGCAATTAATTTAATAACGCACGAGACGAATCTTTTAGCGTACGAACGTAAGATTTTAATTTTTTTCCAACTTTCTCATTCCCATCGGTCTTCGACCTGGCGAAAGAAGCGCAGTGTTTTGCGCTTAATAGCTCAGTGGTGGCGATACGTGTCTACAATATGTTCCATGTCTGACACTCCGACCAGTCGTGTACGGGGGAATAACGAGGGAACCATCGTTGCATCAAAGTCCCGCGTGTGTGTACATAGTCCAACTTGGTTTACCGCAGCTCAAATGCCGCGAGGATTTAATGACATAACTCGTGTGCTGATAATGACAACTCTCCCAGAGTTGGGACTCACCCAGCATCTTGCTGAGATCAGCATTGTGAAGATCAGGATTCTCGTCGGCCAATTTCTTTCGTTCGACCTTTGCCCACACCATGAAAGCGTTCATCGGCCGGCGTATTCGCTGTTCCTTCAGACTCCGCTGCGCCGAGCTACCAGGATGACACATCTTCACTCCAGCGGGAATCGACGATAATCCCTGCTGATAGTCGAGCGGAGGAGCCGAGGCCAGCCAGGACATGTCCTCCAGTCGCTGCTGGGCCGGACCGCTCAGCATTCCCGGTATCTGTGAAATTTCAAGCATTTTTATAATCTCTCTCCCATGTTCACCCAATCGAAGATATTCTACGAACAATACACGCGACGCTGGTATTTCAATGGTTTTGAGGATCGTCGATAACTCGAGAAACAATTTTATTTTGGCGTCCTTTTTTGGGACAGTGAATCATTGAATTATCGGTCAAAAATCTTGTATCTGTGTCTTCGTGCGTTCCGATAATTTTGAGGGTTTGGCGATTGCCGATAATTCGATGTAAAAAATTTATTTGGTAAGGTGAATTATTGAATAAGGCTTGTGCCATAAAAGGCTATTCGCCATGAAAGTGTTGGCACTAAATGTCAATATAAATTTACCGGAATCATCTGCGTGTCTATGGACATCGAACCCTCGTTTCCGTCGATTCCGGAATCGATCTCGTAAGCCCGAGAGGCCGGCGTCGCGTAGAGGGAAGAGTGGAGAGCCAGAAGGCCGGGAGATCCTCCATAGCCGCTCACAGGCGGCGGTGTCACCTCACCCCTCTCATAATTATCGAGCATTCTGAAACAAAAAAATATAAATGTTGTTAATTTTCAGTAAAATTTTTATTTTTTATCAACGCTTTTGGAAATTGCAGACAAACGCTTTGTAAATATCTCGTATTTCCATTTTACAAAAACATACATTAATTTTCAATTAATGTTAGTAATGTAAGCGAATTTCACATTTCGATACCTTAAGTTTACAATTTATTTTTATAATGAGTGTTTTGAAAGATAACACAAATAATTTCCTATGCAATTGTAATGCAATCGGCTGTCCCCTAAACCGCAAAAAACCACAATAACGATTCTCCACAATATTAACCCAGATACGTGAAATAATTAACCAAAAAAAAAAAAATGCGTAAAATACTGTAAAGCAGGATGGCTCGAATGAAAATAAGGAAGGAATAATACAAGCTCGCCGATGCTCGACAGCGTTACCCCTGGTCGTATACCCCCTCGTAAGTTTATACAATCGTGAAAGAGAGATGACTCTCGCCCGAAGCTCCTCCTCGTCGTCGTTCTCGCGAACGGCCGATTGATCTGTCAGGCCTTAGTCTTCGTAAAAGAGTTGATCGACATGAATGAACCATTCGAGGCCACCTAATGGAATTCCCACGATTGTCCTTAAGGCATAATGCGATCGTGCGTAGAGCTTTAATGGCGCGCTGATCTTGCTCCGTTCTTTTTACACGCTTAAAGCTCGTAAAATCCCCTACATCTTTCTCCTCCATCTCATACACACATGTAAACACATACGAAAATACGCATACACGCGGTAGACGCGGAGGAACCAGCTAGACCATACTAGAATGCTTGAAACTAGGATTCGCTCGGTCGGTATTGACGCAAACGAAAAGCCGCGAGAAATAACTATTCGTGAACGACATACACGCCGACGACGGCGTTTTCTCGGGTGCATCGTCGATAAACGCCGTTAATGTCTCGTGTGTGGTTTGCGTTTGTTCACTCAGACGGTAAAACACACATGTTCAACATACACAGGCGCTTGGGGACTGTGGTGTAGATTGCACAGACCGCAAGTCGTCCACGAATGTTGCTGCCCGTTCCGCATAATGGCTATTGTTTCTCTTCTTCCTCGGAGACTCTGACGGTGACAAAAACGTCTCGGAATTTTCATTCAATAAAGCCTCACCGCCGACTTCTTATGCCGGGCGAACAGCCCGGTTAGCGCACAGAGCAGAGGACTCTTCTCGAGAATTTCTTGCGCCTCTGCCCGAAGAGACCCCGTTTCATTGATGGTCGCGGTCGTGATTTCGTTCGTGACACGCTCTTAGCCGATCCGCACTGAGCACCTTACAAACAACTTTGTCAAATTCAACATCGATTTCACGGCGCGAGACAAACGGTATCTCAGGTGTGTCGAAATGTACGCGGTATCGGCCAATGATTAGTCGCATCAATCGATCAGCCAATTATCAACAGAATCATTAGTGACGGTAACAAAATTATTCGTGCTATTTAACGAACTTAAATCAAATCAGGATTAAACCCTGAGAATTTTTAGTGTAAAATAGTTGAAAAAAAAATTTTGAAAAAATTTAAAACGACCCCTACTGAAAGGTTGTTGATCCACGAACACGTCTTGAGTCCCTCGAGAACAAAATTATTAGTCACGGTAAAAAAAATACGTTCGCTATCGAACGTTTTTCAATTAAATTATGATCAAAGTCTGAGCACTTTGAGTCTGAAATAGATGGAAACACAAAAAACAATTTAAAAAAAAACCACCCTGACGGAGAAGTCGTTTATTTGCGGTTGAGTAACTTGTTTAGTCTCTCGAGGGAATTCAATTGTTATCTCGAGCGCACGAGGCTCAACAGGTGCGACAATGTCCCTGCCTCGCGTAGACGCAATCTCTCGTCGCGCTTGAACCAAATTAATTCGCGTCTTTGTAAACTCGATCGCTCGTGTGGGCAGCGCGCGTGCGACTTCCCGTTCTCAATTCACACGCCACCGGATTGCCGATCGATCCTTCCACGAACCAACTTCCTCATTTATTCTCCCCTCAACAACCTCATTTCCCCCTGCCGGTATCACCCAATTTTCCCGCTCCGTTTTGCAACAGCGATAAATCGGAGTCAACACAACCGAATCAACCCTAAAAAAAAAAAAAAAAAAAATCCTCGCGTTTATCATTCGCCGTCGTTCTGCTCGGGCTTCTAATGGGAATCCGCGAAGCAGTCGCCTCGTCACTCACGCGGACGCGAATGAATTATTCTCGGATCGCCTCGCAGAAGTGGAGAAAGCTTTTCCGAGTTTGTTCGACGAGCCACCTCGGACGCGGAAGAGCACGATCGACGGGACTTTGCCACGAGAGTTGCGCCCTTTTATTTCCGAGCCGGCGGATGTCTTAAACCGGGTGTAAGTTTGTGCAGCAGTAAAGGTGGGTATGTATAAGGCAAAGGTGTTGTCTAGGAGTAGACTACGGCGAGCCGTCGGCGAGGCGATAGATCGAGAGGGACACGCGGAGCTGCCGGAGCGGACCACTGGAAGGCTCGTGCAGAGGCGTATATTTCACCGGTTGGAATAATGGCCGATCGAACACACCCTTGCATACTCTCTCGACAGCTCTCTCGACGCGGCGTGTAAACCCATCGAGTTTCGCCGGTGGTGCTGCTGCAGGAACTGTAATTTTATAGGTCCCCGATTAAACTTTTAAATCGAATGACCAATGCGGTTCAGTTGGTAAGCGGAAGTGACGACCTCGGGCGCTCACCTCTGAACCGGCAACGACGCCGCTCCGTTCGCCGATTCGTCGAGGAACGAGAGACACCGAGAGACGGAGCAGCGACGGCGGAAGAGCCGCGGAACGAAGAAAGCTGAACATCCCCGAACGCGAACTTCGCGTTGCGGCTTCGCCCGGGAGAGAACGGACGTCGGGTCTGTGGAACGAGCGTCTGACCCCGAATGGGATAATCGAGCGACTTCCTCGGCCGTGAGAGTTTAACTGGATGGTTTATTGTCCGGTGGTGTTTGAATTAATTGAAGAAAGCAATTCAGTGGAAATGTTGTTTTGGGCTTAGGAGGCGAGGAAGGAAAGCCTGGATGGTCCGGACGAATTCTCGGCGAATAAATGATCGACTGTCTATGCGGGGAATTTGTCGATCGGAAAGCAATCGAATGGTCAGCCGCGAATGAAATTTATACAGCGATTATAAATTTATTATTTTACTCTCTCGGAGAAATTCAACAGCGCGTCAATCTTTTATTATGCGGGAGAACAATATTTGATTCGTTCTGGATTTTTTGTGCCAGTGAGTGGATTCTTTTTTTTATAGATAGAAAAATATTTGTGCATTTATTGTACGAAGAAATTGGTGGATTCAGAACTATTTGAAAGGTCAAGTAGAAAATAGAATATTCACACGGTTCATGTGAAATGTATGTAACGATTGTAAACGTTATTATTTTTTTTGAAGAGGTACAAAAATTAGTCAATTAACTTTTGTGCAGATGAAATAATTATTGCAACGACAATTTAAAATACACCATTTTTTCATACAAAATGCATGTATCGTTTATCGATGTAATTTTTTTTTAAAGATGCAGCAGCGAGTCAATTCTCTTTCATGCACATAAAAAAAAAGGATCCCACCCTCTCGTGAATTTCTTGTGTCAACAAATTAAAATTTACAATCGCACCCCAAAGAATCCATGTAGCGATTACAAATTTTATTACTTTCTTGAAGACCACTGAACCGCAAGTACATTTTTTGTGGGGTATATAAAAAATTTCATTGCATATTCCACCATCCTGTCCGTTGATGTATACGAATGTCCCTCCAGACGACATATATTACGCTGGCGACACCGAGCATGAAAAATGAAATGAAAAAAAAAATTGAAAAAAAAAAAAAAAAAATCGTCTCATATGCGGGTGCCTAGGTGCGTCGCTTCGGGCTTGCGGAATGGTTCCGGCAAAGGTTCCGTCGGGGGTCCGCGGCGGCTTTCCGAGGTGAGGCCGAGGTGTTGTTTCCTCTTTGTTCGGATCGTTCGACGCCCCGGCGCGAGGCCGCGACTACTGCTCGTCGCTGAAGGCGAATATACACTGGTTTTCTCTCCACGCGTGGAACAAGTGTGCGTGTCTCCCCGCGCCGGGTAACGAACGTCGGGCTTCCGTTTTCGTCGCGGTCGCCGATGTCTTCCACGTACGACTGGCACGAGCTCCGCCGCTTTCGCGAACCAAACGTTTCGCTATCAATTTCTCGCATCCATTGTTTTCGGTGTATATCGAGGGAGTTCGTAACTGCGATACCGAACGGAGCTGCAGTCACGATCGCTCCAATAAATTAAGACGGTTGTCGACTGTGGCAGTCACTCAGCGCGATGCCGAGCAGCTATTTTGATCGAGCTGTTTCCTCGATGCTGTCGCACTCGACGGACCTCGATGATGTCGCATTTGCTCGACGGATTTTTTTTTTTTTTTTTCATTATTATTCATATCGATAGAGGTGAATTATAGAAATTCGTGATTTAACGCTCAATTCCATTCGACTGGTGCGCCGAATGGAAATCACGCCAAAGCTCGCTCGATATACTTGTGCGTAGGTATATGATTATACAATTCTGAAACACCTTTGAACCGCGGTATATTAAGCGAGTCACCTAGATTCGCTAAATAATCCAACGAAATTTATCCAATATCGACGGTACACTTTTTTGGATTTTTTTTTGGTGTTAATCGACGTGAAACTATCAGGTGATAGAAAAACGGAGTAGGAAAGTTTTTGCTTAGTACAGTTACGATTTAGAATCATCGGTTCCCAATGTAAAATATTAAACTTTTCAATTGAAATATTAAATTTTCGATGAAAAAAAATACTAAACAGTCAATTAAAAATACTGAATTTTTTTATCAATTTAAAATCATAAATTCTTTTTATTGAAAATAATGATTTGGCATTTGCTCGACAACAGTTTCTCATAGGTATCTCGGTCTGCACGAGGAATCGCAGTTGGAATGAATTATGACTTCAGATTGAGGTGAATCGTCTCGGGTTTTTACGTCAGCATATCGAAGCATCTCTCGCCTATGACGTTTCGGAGCAAAGACAAACAATCGCGCTGGAGTCGCGGGTGCTTCGAACAAAATACGCGTGTCTCGTAAAAGCTAAAAGTCCCGTGGTATGTCGACGTAGTCTGACTGGCATAATGAAGCCATATCGAATATAACGAACGAAATTTGCCTTGAAAATTCTTTTATTGAGCGCAATGTTGGAGAAATCGGCACAAGGACGATGACGAAGAAAAACTCGTCGTCGCGATCGCATAAAAATTTGCATTTCATCGCCCGCGTGCGCGACCAATTTTTCCGATTAATCCGTGTCCGTCGGCTTGGAAAATTCAAGTACGACTGTTGTTTAAGCCAGCTCCGTTCTTATTTCACATAAGTCCTAGAACAATAAGAAAAAATTGCGCGTACCTCTCGATGGTATAAAAATGTAGAAAAACATGAAATCATCGTATCGAACAAATTAATTTTGCCCAACAATAATAATTCTTAACTTCTTTCGATGAAAGCAATTCGTTTCTTTTTCTAAATGCCCAGGAATTTTTTTCAGATTTTTATACCATAAAGTAGTTGCAATTTTCGATTATTTTTCTTGAACTCAGGTGAACTTGAATGCGAAGCGACATTAACTCGATGATGACCGAAGAACGAGCCGATACGTCGATGCACGAGAGGAAGAACAAGAGAGAGAAAAAAAAAACCTTCGGTCTCGTGGTTGAATGCGTAATTCGGGGAAAACCTGCAGGCTGATTGTTTCGACGATTGAACTTGAAAACATATTGCGCACGGGGTGTCCCTTTGCATCGATGGATAAGCGATTGATACGTGGAAAAGTTAGTGTACAGGTACAACTGGTCGACTAATGTAGTCACGGCTCGATGTGTGGTTCATGGAATTATCGACGACGAGATGGCATAATTGATGTTTGGATATCGACGAGCCATCATCGAGGCTCGTGGCTTTGAAACAGTGCCATTCCGTATCGAATATAGCTTCGCGGAAATGCGAATTAATAAACTAAGATAACTCTTTTTCTTTTTGGAGTTGATAAATTTTGAGAGCTTTCTCATTCCAACTGTAAAGCAATTCGACTGAGTAAAAATGTTGGGTAGTTTTACTTCGTTTCCATCGAAAGTTCGTTGATCGATGGGAAAAAATCGGAATCGCCAAGAATCGAAGTCTGACATTTAAAACGGTCAATTTTTTTACCCGGCTTTTTCTATGAAGAAATAAAATTAAAAAATTAAATAAAACTACAAAAATGTGGTTACAGAAGAGCAGAAAAAGAAATAGAGAAAAGAGATGAGGAAGAACGTACGAAGTTTGTGCGACGGTGAACGACGACCGAACGCCTCCAGGAGGCTGAATAAAATTTTAGCTCTCAAGCGACACCGCATTTTCGCTCCTCTCGAGTCTCGATTCTCCTCCGCTCGATCGTGACGATACACATACTTCGTATACTAGAGAAGGATTCTTAGCGAGGAGGAATCGCTCGAGGGATTCCCTTCGCACGGAGGATTCCGCGGATTTAACGAAGCGAACGCGAAGGCAAACGGGACGACGAAAAGGGGAGAAAGAAGAACTCGGAGAACAGAAAAAAAAAACCGCACCCGGTGCGGGGAAACGACAGGGAACTATGCAAAGTTCTCGAGAAATAAGGTAGTTGATTTGTGCATTTGATTTTGTTGCGAATAATAATGATTGAGAATATCAGTTTCACTGTAAAATTAGTAACGATAATCAGTAATAAGCCTGGGAAAGATCCGAATTGACTACGCATAGATTCAAAGCCAGATGTAAATATTAAATTTCCAGCCCTTGGTAAAGTTCACATTCGTCCAAACTAACGCATTAGCATCGATAAAAAAGAAAGTAAAAACCAAAAAAAAAAAATGAGATTTTTTCATTTACAAATTAATTTTTTATGATGCAGTATCCATAAATCGTAACGTCTTTGTATCCGAGGCGAAGCGATGCGTTTCGCAATTGCTGGTTGTGTGTAAACATCGAGGACCAGTGGGGGTTTATTCAATAAGCGAAAAGAAAATTGGACGCGAAGAAACGCGAAATAATTGTGTAAAATAATATAGCCGACGCGAGATGGGGAAAAAACGGTTGGAAGAGGGTTTAGCGAAAATTATTGCATCTCTCGGTGAGGCTTGGCCGGGCGAGGGAGCGAAAGAGAGTGAGAGAGGAGTCGCGCGGATCGGCGATAGCGATTGACGATTACGCTAACCAAACACTCGGTAACGCCCCCGCCAATTTGCCTGAAGATCGCATCCCGACTCTAATCGGCGCGCTAATAACAGGATTACGACCGAAGCCCTGTCCGCGGAATCGTATACTTATCCCTAATTCCACCCCATCGTCGTTATTAATATGCGAAACGCACTATACTTAATATACGATTCGCGTATGTCGTGTCTACGAGCAACGGCGCGGGTGGATGAGCTTTCGTTCCTAGAATGTCGAATGAGAAAGGAAATCAAATACCATTTTTTTTTAATCTGACAAGAAATATCCTACCATCTGGAGAGTGGTCAAGCACCGAGAGAATCCAGTCGAATATAAATGGAGTTTTGAAGGCTATTCATTTATCGTGTGTAAAACGCAATTTACTCCAAAAATAATGACGCATGACGTTTAGTGTACCGGGCGGGGAGTTGTTATACAAAATGTGATAAATATTTGATATAGTACGATTGTGATGAAAAACCTTGGAAAAAATTGAATTTCAATCATTTACTTATATTTTACTATGAAATCATTATAATTTTTATGATTTATTTTTATATCGATGAAACAGTATATTCTTTTTCCAACATAATTGTACACTGAATTCATCAGCTTTTGCGGATTACCTCTCAGCCCGGTATACTAAAATTACCGTTTGTTTTTTTAAAGACGAAAATTTAATGTTCTCACGTGTAATGCGAATAAGCAGAGCTCGTGGCCTGCTCGATGTGCGAGGACGTCGAGAGTCCCTGAACGATGACCGACGTTTGATCTCTAGCTGGCGAAGAGTTCTGGGCTGAAGGTACAGCGGCGTGATGGTAACGCTGGCACATCTCGGCCAAGTTCCACCCATGGGCATCCATATATCGATACTGCTTCGATTTTCTTAGGTGTACCATCCATTTCACAAGAGGTTTGCGATCGACGGGTCCTCGCCTTTATCTCCGTCCCGACGGGCCAGCACCTTCACTGCGGAAACAACAACAAAAAAATCAGTAAAATAATTTTAAAAACTAAAAAAAAAAAAAAAAAAAAGACATCATAACTGTATATTCATTACCGAAAATTATCGCACGAATAAACATTAATGTTTCAATTTGGTTAATTGGAGAGTTTATTATTCAAGCAGCCTTCCAAAGTTCGCACCTAAAGTAAAATTAATTAGGCGGTCGCAAAAAAATATCAAAGAGTTCGAATCCTTTATTTTTCAGACCACCCACGAACTTTTGCGACAATAAAACGACGATCGATTAGCTGCTCCATAAAATGTTTTCGACAGAGTGAAACACTGTAAAAACTTGTCCCTAACACCTGATCGAATCATTAAATAATTGTTATTAAATTTTTTTTCGTAACTTCCTGGCCGGTCGAGTGGCAACGCGACACTCAGAATTCCGCACGCTTTAATGCATCGGTCCGTGTAATGACATATCGAGAAGCCGATACCGACGACGTTTCAACGTCGCGGAGTCGAGCACCGCGCAAGCCACGACGCTTACCGTATCGATCAGTGAGTACTCTGCATCGCGTTATTATTATTATTATCATTATTATTATTATTCCGCTTGCGTTGTGTCTGGAGAAAACCTCCAGAGGATTGAGACCTCCGTTGTCGAGACGCAAGATGTTACACGCGTTCTGCCCGTATCTACACTCGCATAAAGCTTCGTGCCACGACGACGCACACTTCGATGCATTCGACCAGTGCACTTGTATACATATAGCGACTTACACACGTGCATTTATCCATACATATATATGTATATAAGTGCATACATCTGTTTATGTATATACATGTATATGGGACATTTTATGTCAAGTTTAACGAACAAAATGCTTCGGGCCGTCCATGATGGATTTTTTATCGAATCTCACTTTGAAGGTATCGGATAGAAGTTCTAAAAATGAAAAAAAAAAAAAAAAAAAATAAAGATAGCCTTTCCTTGTTTGCAAATTTTTTTCCGAGTTTTACGGAGCAAGAATATCCTGTAAAAACAAATAGTCGATCAAATGTACCGAATTTTGTTCGAATTTTATCCGAAAATTGCAATACCCAAAGGTTTAAATGTTTCAGAACCATTTTATGTAAAAAAAAGCTCCCAACACCGTCCATTGATTCTTCTACTATCTCTCCCTTGTAAAAAAAAAAAAAAGAAAATTAGTCAGATTAATGAAATAATTATAATATTACATCACAGATTGATCACATGTTCAGGTTGATTCAAGCGGGTATTTTTGGTCGTTCGACTTGACATAGAGTGCCCCATACACCTGTATAAATACATCTATCCTTACATATATACATGCATCTGTACATACGTATGGATGGGGAAGTCCAGAAGGGAATCCGAGCAACGCTTATGAAGGGTTCGTACGCCCTTGTGGAATTAAGTCGCGACGCGGGCACGAGAATATTATAGATGTGCAGGGGCAAAACATTATGCGCCGGTATTGCAGGCATAGGAGAGTCGGGCTCGTTCCAGACGCGTTGCATACGCTTTTACACTACCGAGTTTATTTTATGGTTTCGCGACTGGCGTTTGCGCGAATGGTTGCGCCGGTAGAGTATTAAGCAAAACGCACACACGTACGTGTGACGTGAAGGTACGAACGCGAGGGCACACCGGACCGATAGACCGCCCGCGAGATCTTCGCTCGGGCTGTACGTGTTCGACCCATTCAACTCGGTCTAGGCTTATCGCCGACTCTGACTAAACCGAACGAACTCGCAGACTCCACAATGAACTCGCAGGTATTATAAATCCGATGATAAAGACTCGGAGATTACTACCGTCGAAGTTCCGACGTTCTCGCTCGCGCTGATACAGACATGACCTACTCGGACATATTTCGAAAAAAAAAAAAAAAAAAAAATGACAAAATCGGAAACCGATATTTCCAAAACGCTAAACATTGGAATTTCTTTAAATGACTTTTTTTAAAAATATTTCGTCGTGGGACAGAAGAATTATCCACAAATTTAAATTGTACGATATTACGATTAATTTTGAGAAAAAAAAGTTTGGAATTTTTTTTATTATTATTTTTGTAACTGAAGGTCTCGTCGTCGGATTGGAAATTGTACGTGGACGTAAATAAATATAGGATATTACGATGAAATACGAATGAATAGATTCAATAATGAGGAACTTAAAATTCCTTTTTTTATTGAAAACTAAAAATTGGAAATTTTTCGATAAAAAAAAAAAAAAACATATTCCTTCACCGTGTTTGAATAACGAGGCACCACCCAAATCTGTATCACAAGCATGTTGAAATACGCCGGAATTGTCAGCGGTGAGAAGCGTAATAGCGCGAGAGAGATTTAATATACGGTACCCAATGCGTACACGAGAGCGCAGTGTCGAGTCGCGAATAAAAAAATCAAAAAAAAAAAAAAAACAGACACTTTTGCCCGAAATGCGTATTCGAAGATTTTTCGAAACAGAGACGTATCGGGTAAGGGAATAAATTTTTTTTTGTTTTCGCCTCCCCGGAGCTTGTATAAATTTGCTATCGGGCCTGCGTATCGAAAGTACGAATCGCGGGAGAATGGCCCGTCGCGACGTTTAAACGACATTAATTAGGGGTTTATCCGTGCGCTGCGGATAATATATTTATTTTGAAAATAAAAGTAAAATGAGCGGAGGGATCGAACGAAAAAAAATCGAGATACGTTCAACCATAGTTATATCACACACATATATATATATATATATATATATATATATATATATATATATATATATATATATATATATATATATATATATATATATACACACATATATATGTAGATAAAAGGTACGCCCGCTACTCGGTACGCCCACGCTCAGGTACCGGCCGTAGAGTAAATTTCTCGCTTATTATCCTTTCCTTCGATTTCCTGAAAAAAATCGACATAGCGCCGGGTCCCCTGTTGGAAGGTTTGCACGCGCGAGAGACCGCCCGTGTGACTCATGCGTCCCGTCGTGGATCCCTCTCTTACAATAGAGAATCCGCGCGCGAGATTTACAGCTCATTACCGATTTTATGCTTGGCTCCATTGGCCACTCCGCTAGACGGCTGGTGCGTAAACATATTTTCAGATCGAATCTCATTGTACCTCCGATATTGGTATGTCGATCGCTATTTCGCATCTTTGGAAAATAGGATTGAAAAAAAAAAAAACAAAACAGGCTGAATATGTTTTCATTCAATTTTCGATTATTTTTTTTTTCCGAGGAAAAAACAAAGCTTCTGTGGTGAAAAAAATAACTCGGAGATTCGAGATTCACAAGTTTCGTTGGCCGCCACCATTTACATCTTCACGACTCGAATCGAATAAAAATCTCGGCCGCAGAGTAAAAAAAAACTCTACGAGAGTTGAAATAAAATTCTTTTCATTTTGATTCTTATTCACATTTTCTGATGAGCTGAATTATTATAATATAACGGGCCACTCGAAGTGTTGTAATAAGCGCGAAAAAAATTATTTATAAATTTTACGGTAAGAATGAGTTGCACATTGATATTTTTTGTTCGTCGCGTAAAGGAAAAACTTTGGACTGTTAAAAACACGTCTCGAGATATCTAACTTTAATCGGGCGAAATAGAACGCAAATAACCCGCTAAATAAGCGGTCTATTCACGATATTTTTTCTAATCTGTGCTACTTTTCTTAGTTCTTTATACAAAGTTTTGTGCATCCGTTGATTGTTGTGCATTAACTGGTTTTCCCTATTTTTTTTTTATAGATATACGTTAAATTTATTCGAAGAATTAAGAATTAACTGTAATTTCTACTTGATTTTAATGTTTTCCGCCTCATCTTCCTTGAAATATACTCTAAGATATTTACCGTTCAGATATTCTATTTTATTTTCCGTGAAGAACCAACAAACCTTTATTTAACGATCGACGAAATTCCTTGACAAAGACCTTTATTTTTTAACGAAAAAAAACTATCGAATATCTGAACAGAATTGTATCAAATTTCAATCGACAAAGTGTGAAAGTGCGCCTGCGTAAAACCGCCATTTTCACACCGAGTCTAATGAGCGACTTTAACAATCTGGCACTCATTTGCCGGTTGCGCAGCGGTCCAGCCTTTTCGAACTCGATAATTTCTATCGCCTTTTACACACGATACGCACAAAACGATAGATCCACAGATTTCACGGTAAGGATAAATTGCATAGTAATTACCTATTGTCCGTCGCATGAACAGAGTCTTTCGGGGGTGTCAGGAAAAAAGTTCGAAACGCGCATGCGCAGCGGCCGTCGGCGAATTGCTTGTGGCCCTCTCGAAAGCCCTCGGCGCACTTCAGTTCCTACGGCTTCCGCTGTACTGGCATTCCCGAGTTCGCAAGTCACAATATCTCCAACGAAAAACAGTCCGCGATACGTCGGTAATAAAATTCGAAATAAACAAAAAATCTGATCCACGCGCACTTTTCACTTCAACATAAATCCATAAAAACTCTCTTTCCTCGTCGATTCACTGAAACGTTCCAGCGGCACATTTTTCTCGACACCGGCGACCATAACCTCCGTCGAATCTCTGCCGACGCTGTCACGCAGTTATTCCCGCGTCGTATTCACAAACGCAATGAAAGAATAAAAAACCAACTCGGCACGGAAACTTCCCGATAGCTGGAAACAGCTCCGCACCTACGAAATGCCGCACCGTCGTAAGATATCACAGACCGAAGACTACGAACAAAGCAACAGGTTGGCTCGATCTAAGCGACGAGAAATACTCGCCTCGAATCGCCGTCGATACCTCGCACTTCCATGTAGCGAGTCTCCTTGAGACGTAAACAACCAAGCGGCGACGAGGATGTCAAAACAAAACAAAACAGTTCTTCACGCGCCAACCGTGAAAACTCGAGCCCCTCTGCGTAGTATTGTTGACAGACGGGCGACAGTGTGCTCGGACCGTTGAGCCTGTATTTTTCACCGGACGGTGAGGCGAGGGGCGTCGCGAAACGTTCGGTAAAAGCCGCACTTTGCCGAAGTCGCGGGGCGATCACGAAGAGCCTCGTGGTACGAGCGGGGCTATACTGGTCGGGGCTGGCCGGGGAAATGTCAAACGACGTCGAGGCTCCCGCGGCACAAGCGGCAAGCACCGTCGCTCGCGTGGGAGTGTGACATAATAAGGTCCGTCGGTGCGGATAGAGTCCCGAGTCGGGGCCCCGTGGCGCGTCGAGCGCTCTCGTACACAGGCGAGAGAGAGAGAGAGAGGGAGAGAGAGAGAGACGTGCGCCGGCGATGTGCGCGTAGCACCGGCAACGTGATTTTTCTCTCGCTTATTCTTCGCGCGAAGTTTCCTCGCGAAGTCTTCGGACTGGACGGAGAAACGTGGAGGAGCGAGAAGGATGAGCAGTTAAGCCTCGGTCACAGCCCTTCGATTCGAGTCCATCGGAAGAGCCGCACGACAACGAGAACGACAACGACGACTTCGACAGCACGAAGGCCCGCGTTGCACTGTGGGCGGACCCGCAGGCCCCGCGAATACCGACCGATTTCGTTTCTCGGCTCGAACTTCCCCCACCACCGCCACCTCGTGCCGCTCTATCCGTCGACTCTCTTTTTTCCCCTCTCGCGCCGCTTTTCATCTTTCTGCCTCGCTGTGGGGAACGCGCGCGAGCGCTCACGGGCTTTTCTACGCTGCGCGCCGTACAGACGGCGAAAGAGTCGAGCCTCTGTATCTTCGTCCGCTTTACATTCCCCTCGGACACCCGCCCAAGCTTTCTTTCACGAGGCAGCGACGCAGCGCGGACTTTTGCCAGCGATCTTCGCGTGTCCCGGCCAAGTTCCGACTCCACGGTCTCTCGACAGTATGCTAATTTCTTTCCTAACCTATATCCGTGCCGCTGACTGTTAATCTTCTTTTTGGGTGCGTATCTGGTAGATTATATTTTTCTTTTACTACGAATGAAGGAATTAATATTCTGAGCGAGGGTTTTGTTGTTATTTATGTCTAGGACCGAGTCACGGAGGAGTTACGAATTAAACAGACGAGTTGTACGTGTTTGGCTGATCGGTGAGTCTTCAATTTGTTACTTATATGCATGAAAATTTCTCGTCAATTTTTTTCGTCAATTTATGTCTCAAACTGTCCTGCGGGACAGTACGATTCGAACAAACGACTCGTAAGCGTTTGGCTCTGCGAGACACGCGCGACTGCGCGTTCGTGTCGCGCGCAATTTTTCACATGCGAAGGGTCGCTGATTTTTAATGTAAGTGCATGCATCAAAGGCTCTTTTTGTGTCCGCCGAATAAACGAATCGAGCTCGAAGATGGATCGTCTTCGTGACGATTTTTTCTTCTTAAATTACGTCTCAATCCGTCTTGCGGAACAACCACGAACGAAACAAACTGCTCGCAACTCGGCTCCGAGAGCCGTGTACGACTGCGCATGACCTGGCGCATGCGCACTCGGAACCCGCGCTGATCGAGTCTCCAATTTTGAATCGACCTGTATTCGTCAAAGGCTCCAACATTTCCATCATTCGTTGATTGATTTATCATCCGTGAGCGACGCTCTGGAAACTCCTGTTTGTTTTTTCCCTTTTTGTGCGTAGAATTATTATTAATTTTACCGCTTTGTACCGTGCAAGAGAGATTCGGTATTATCGAATAGCGCGGCGAAGGAGCTTTCCTACCGACGTCTCTCAGACTCGGTAAATACCTGCGTTACATAATTACGATATAAAGGCGTAGGAAGCGGATCGATTAGCACACGCGAAGAGAAAGGTTCCCTCGTCTTGTTGTGGATTGGTCGAAGGCCTATGTGATTCACCGCAGGACTCCGCAAAAGACACAGGGCATGTTTCCATGCAACACGCTTCGGCCACCATAAGAAGCGCATTAAATGATTGAATTATCGGATAAAACACCGCGAATCTCGTGAAACACGAATGAATTTCATAAAATTCGAAAAAATAAATCACCAAAAAAAAACATAAATTAATAAACGATAATAAATAATGTAGGATGATGAGGAAAGAGTCGCGGTGAATCATCGATGTAGAATTCACGAATACAAACGCTCGAGTGATTCATCCTCTTTCTCCCCCTCGCAGACTTTTCCACTCTGTAATAACGTCCATAAATACTCCGCCACTTATTATATTCACTTTATTAATAATCCGCGTACATCGCCGGTTTACCGCTTCGTTTGCGTTTAACGCTTCGTTACGCGAAACTTCACCGCGCGACTTGGAAGTCGAAGCGAAAAAAAAAAAATTGCGGTTAACGAAAGAGGAACACCGCGACCGGCATATCGCGATCGCGCAATCCTCGCTAGGTGAGCCGTAATTTTTGCACGATGCTTTATCGTACGTCTAACGAAGATCGTGGACGGGTTGGCACTCGGGGGAGTCGAGGAATTAAAAGGAGCTTCGCTATGTAACGGAGCATGAAAACACGCTGATGTGAGAGCTAATGGGCATCCTTTCTTTGCGTCCCAACGAACACCTGGCCGACTCGACTCATACCTGCCTGAAAAATTTAATATATTTCGCACCAATGTATACACATTAATATATATATGTATATATATATTAATGTGTATATATATATATATATATGAGCGAGTTGGATGCGTGCGAGTGTAGATTGATTGGAATATTTTTTTTTTTTAATTAAGGCGGTTTCGAGATCGTGGGAGGAATCGGTAATTAATATTTTCATGAATATTGGACAATGTCGTAAAAACTCGATGATCCGTTGAACGTAGCATAAACGCGTGGTCCCGTAACGACCTTGCACAAACTTTTGCATCCCGAGTGGAGGAACTAACGGAACATTTTTTTTTTCACACGAAACGGTAGACTCGAAAGAGGTCTAAACTAGTGAATTCAATTAGGAGCGATCGGAAAAAAATGAGGCCAGTGAATAAGAATGAAGGTTTTCGGTGCTGAAGTTGGAACTTCGGTGGAGGCGAAGAGATTGAAGAAACAAAAATATCCTCTACCGAAACCTCTGAATCTCCAATACCTTCCAAAAAATTTCTCAAGAAGACTCGTTGGTCCGCATTTTCATATTTCAATTTTTTCTCCATCGCGAACATAATTAAAAAGCCCAGCTCTTACTCGCGCTGCGTACCACACGGCCGCAAAATCGTCCGATTTATTTAAAAAAAAAACCAATTTTTTTCCCCTTATTTCCAGAAAAATTCTCCAGTCCGTTTCGTCCCGAATTTTCATAAACATTTTTTTGTATCTGTTATGAACATCGACGAAGAGCCTAGTTCTTCTTTTAGCGTTCGGCATGGAAATCGTGCGATTTACAGAGAGGCCTACAGCCGCGAGTCGGATCGCGAAAGCGCGGCGTGCCGGCTCAGCGGCTCGGGTATAAAGTAGGTCCATGCGACGAGGACGAGGACGTCGGTGGCGGGGTGGTAGCCGGGAGCTTCGCAACACGCCAGAGAGCAAAGAAGATAGCAGGAGAGTTAACAACGAGGGAACGCGAATATCGCCGTCCCCTCGCTCGGCGATGTAACCAATCCGCGCGTAGCCCGAGCTGCGTGAAGGCGGAACGCGCGGCTCTTCGCGTATCCGCGTATTTATTATTCAGTTTGCAAATACACGGGGAAAAATGATCTCTCCGGCGGTCGCGGATGCCCCGACCGCGAGAGGAGAGAGCCGCGGGAGGTGGAGCCAGCCTCGCAGCGCGGCAGGGCAAAAGCGGGAGAACGCGCCGCTCTCGAGGACCGCGAGATATCGCGTCGCCGCGGTTTCCCCCTCGTCGCCCCCCCTCGCTCTCCTCCTCACCGTTAATTTGTTCGAATAGCTACCGGTCGAGGGAATCATCGTGATTACAACGACCACTCGTTACCACGGTCGGCTGTAATAAACATCGGTGGAAAATATGCGAGACACGATTTATCTATGCAACTGCCGATGTTCAAAGGCTGTGCGTCGAATCGGCGACGAGCTTCTCAGATATTCATAGATGTATGCGCGGATATCGTATGACAAGAGCTACGAGATTTTTAGCATTCCGCATTCCCGTATGGGATTCCTTGCGGACGATTGAACTATGCTGTATCTTGGCGCAATGGTCGCGGTCTTCATCGGCAATATTTCGGTTGGACCGATAATCGTCTCGAGGATGACCATTTTTTTAGATCTCTTGGGGCCTAGAACGCACAATCGATGGATCATTCGTTACGAAACAATTATCCAGGAGTTGCGGTGCTAATTGATAAGCTCCGTTTAGCAGTGTAGTTACTTATCCTTTTTTTTATCTCGTCTACATGCGAGATAAAAAAAAGCCATCAATTTACCTGTACAATCGTTGAGTCTAACGCATTGATTAGTCAGGTGTCGGGTCATTTAAAGCGGCCACGCGTGCATTTCAGCGCACCTGTGTTTCGTGCAATTTATCTTCCGGGCGTTCGTTGTACTCCTATCCAATACGAAATAGTAGATTATGCGGGGAAAGTGCACGATTTTTACCGAGTGTGAAGTTTCCTGCTCGACTGAGACCAGGCAAAAAAAATCAATCGAAATGATAATTGATTCCATACATTTTTTTCGACTTTGTTTAAAGATTCGTTGCGTCGTAAGAGCGTTACATTCACCATTGACCATTTTTGCCTCCCTCCGACGTAATAGAACTTTCCAGGAGAACTATCTGAGAATTAATAACAAGCGCATAGCTTGGGAATTATCGTTAATTAATAATAGACGATTTTACGCCTACGGTGCAGTGTTGAAAGCATTTGTTGGAAATTTAATGTTCTGGATCCGAGATTTTTATGCAAAGTACATTTCTTATACAATTGTGGTGGAAAATCAACGTCCAATCAATTAGAAGCATTAGAAATACTTCATTTCTTATAATCAACTTTAATTGTACTATAAAAGTACGTCAATTTGTAGGATTTACTTCAATTTCAATTAAAAAAGCTATTAATTGTTCATCACAATTGTCTATTAAATTTAATGTACCAGTATTTCCATAACAATTTTCAGTCCCGTATATTAAACTTACAACTTTGTTCGCAGCGCCCGCACACAATGTGGTTATTTAAAGCGAAGTCAGAAAAAAATAGTATATTATTCTGCAAAGGGAAGGAAGTGCGTGATTTTCGGCGAGTGTGAAGTTCGCCGTACGAGCGAAGCGGAGTCAGTAATCACCCGAGGCGAAAATTTGCTCTCGCATAAACCGTACTTTTTTCCTCAATTTTTTTAAAGCGGCCACTTTGCTCGCGTCGCAAAATTGTTAAATTCGCCAATGACTATTATGAGCCCGAAATTGAAAGGCCTTTCAGAGGAAGAAACGAGCCCTATTTGGGGAGAGCGGAAAAAACGGGACAGAGTGGCAAAACGTCACAGACTGTCGGGATCCATAGATGGGACGAAACGGAATATCCTAAAATTATCGTAAAAAAATTCTAAAAAAATTTTTTCCTCGAGAAATTCACTTTTGTAAAAAAACCCATTTTCGTCGAAAAACGGAAAAACGTTTTTCGGCATAAAACGTGTCAAAAAATTTTTTTAGAATTTTTTTATCCACAAAATCGGTTGGGAAGTATGCGACTTGGATCGAATGGTGAAGGTTTCAGATCGATATCTCGAAATTTTTCAAAAAAAAGTGTCGTTTCGCAAAATTTAACCCAGGATTCCCGACCCCAAAAGTGGTCAAAATTAATAATTCTCCAAAAACCTTTTGTTTGTACACTTTTGGATTGGGAATTCATCACTGAATACAATGGCGAAGGTTCCAGGTCGATATCTTGAAAAAAAAATTTTCCGATTTTTCGGAGGTGAAAAACAGTAAGGGTACTACCTGTCCATTTTTCACCTCCGAAAAATCGGAAAAATTTTTTTTCAAGATATCGACCTGGAACCTTCTCCATTGGATTCAGTGATGAATTCCCGTTCCAAAACTGTACAAACAAAAGGTTTTTGGAGAATTTTTAATTTTGACCACTTTTGGGGTAGGGAATCCTGGGTTAAATTTTGCGAAACGACACTTTTTTTTGAAAAATTTCGAGATATCGATCTGAAACCTTCACCATTCGATCCAAGTCGCATACTTCCCAACCGATTTTGGGAATTAAAAAATTCTAAACAAATTTTTTCCCCGAGAAATTCACTTTTTAAAAAAAACCCATTTTCGTCGAAAAACGGAAAAACGTTTTTCGGCATAAAACGTGTCAAAAAATTTTTTTAGAATTTTTTTATCCACAAAATCGGTTGGGAAGTATGCGACTTGGATCGAATGGTGAAGGTTTCAGATCGATATCTCGAAATTTTTCAAAAAAAAGTGTCGTTTCGCAAAATTTAACCCAGGATTCCCGACCCCAAAAGTGGTCAAAATTAATAATTCTCCAAAAACCTTTTGTTTGTACACTTTTGGATTGGGAATTCATCACTGAATACAATGGCGAAGGTTCCAGGTCGATATCTTGAAAAAAAAATTTTCCGATTTTTCGGAGGTGAAAAACAGTAAGGGTACTACCTGTCCATTTTTCACCTCCGAAAAATCGGAAAAAAATTTTTTCAAGATATCGACCTGGAACCTTCTCCATTGGATTCAGTGATGAATTCCCGTTCCAAAACTGTACAAACAAAAGGTTTTTGGAGAATTTTTAATTTTGACCACTTTTGGGGTAGGGAATCCTGGGTTAAATTTTGCGAAACGACACTTTTTTTTGAAAAATTTCGAGATATCGATCTGAAACCTTCACCATTCGATCCAAGTCGCATACTTCCCAACCGATTTTGGGAATTAAAAAATTCTAAACAAATTTTTTCCCCGAGAAATTCACTTTTTAAAAAAAACCCATTTTCGTCGAAAAACGGAAAAACGTTTTTCGGCATAAAACGTGTCAAAAAATTTTTTTAGAATTTTTTTATCCACAAAATCGGTTGGGAAGTATGCGACTTGGATCGAATGGTGAAGGTTTCAGATCGATATCTCGAAATTTTTCAAAAAAAAGTGTCGTTTCGCAAAATTTAACCCAGGATTCCCGACCCCAAAAGTGGTCAAAATTAAAAATTCTCCAAAAAGCTTTTGTTTGTACAGTTTTGGATTGGAAATTCATCACTGAATACAATGGCGAAGGTTCCAGGTCGATATCTTGAAAAAAAAATTTTCCGATTTTTCGGAGGTGAAAAACAGTAAGGGTACTACCTGTCCATTTTTCACCTCCGAAAAATCGTAAAAAAATTTTTTCAAGATATCGACCTGGAACCTTCTCCATTGGATTCAGTGATGAATTCCCGTTCCAAAACTGTACAAACAAAAGGTTTTTGGAGAATTTTTAATTTTGACCACTTTTGGGGTAGGGAATCCTGGGTTAAATTTTGCGAAACGACACTTTTTTTTGAAAAATTTCGAGATATCGATCTGAAACCTTCACCATTCGATCCAAGTCGCATACTTCCCAACCGATTTTGGGAATTAAAAAATTCTAAAAAAATTTTTTCCCCGAGAAATTCACTTTTTTAAAAAAACCCATTTTCGTCGAAAAACGGAAAAACGTTTTTCGGCATAAAACGTGTCAAAAAATTTTTTTAGAATTTTTTTATCCACAAAATCGGTTGGGAAGTATGCGACTTGGATCGAATGGTGAAGGTTTCAGATCGATATCTCGAAATTTTTCAAAAAAAAGTGTCGTTTCGCAAAATTTAACCCAGGATTCCCGACCCCAAAAGTGGTCAAACTTAAAAATTCTCCAAAAACCTTTTGTTTGTACACTTTTGGATTGGGAATTCATCACTGAATACAATGGCGAAGGTTCCAGGTCGATATCTTGAAAAAAAAATTTTCCGATTTTTCGGAGGTGAAAAACAGTAAGGGTACTACCTGTCCATTTTTCACCTCCGAAAAATCGGAAAAATTTTTTTTCAAGATATCGACCTGGAACCTTCTCCATTGGATTCAGTGATGAATTCCCGTTCCAAAACTGTACAAACAAAAGGTTTTTGGAGAATTTTTAATTTTGACCACTTTTGGGGTAGGGAATCCTGGGTTAAATTTTGCGAAACGACACTTTTTTTTGAAAAATTTCGAGATATCGATCTGAAACCTTCACCATTCGATCCAAGTCGCATACTTCCCAACCGATTTTGGGAATTAAAAAATTCTAAAAAAATTTTTTCCCCGAGAAATTCACTTTTTTAAAAAAACCCATTTTCGTCGAAAAACGGAAAAACGTTTTTCGGCATAAAACGTGTCAAAAAATTTTTTTAGAATTTTTTTATCCACAAAATCGGTTGGGAAGTATGCGACTTGGATCGAATGGTGAAGGTTTCAGATCGATATCTCGAAATTTTTCAAAAAAAAGTGTCGTTTCGCAAAATTTAACCCAGGATTCCCGACCCCAAAAGTGGTCAAACTTAAAAATTCTCCAAAAACCTTTTGTTTGTACACTTTTGGATTGGGAATTCATCACTGAATACAATGGCGAAGGTTCCAGGTCGATATCTTGAAAAAAAAATTTTCCGATTTTTCGGAGGTGAAAAACAGTAAGGGTACTACCTGTCCATTTTTCACCTCCGAAAAATCGGAAAAATTTTTTTTCAAGATATCGACCTGGAACCTTCTCCATTGGATTCAGTGATGAATTCCCGTTCCAAAACTGTACAAACAAAAGGTTTTTGGAGAATTTTTAATTTTGACCACTTTTGGGGTAGGGAATCCTGGGTTAAATTTTGCGAAACGACACTTTTTTTTGAAAAATTTCGAGATATCGATCTGAAACCTTCACCATTCGATCCAAGTCGCATACTTCCCAACCGATTTTGGGAATTAAAAAATTCTAAAAAAATTTTTTCCCCGAGAAATTCACTTTTTTAAAAAAACCCATTTTCGTCGAAAAACGGAAAAACGTTTTTCGGCATAAAACGTGTCAAAAAATTTTTTTAGAATTTTTTTATCCACAAAATCGGTTGGGAAGTATGCGACTTGGATCGAATGGTGAAGGTTTCAGATCGATATCTCGAAATTTTTCAAAAAAAAGTGTCGTTTCGCAAAATTTAACCCAGGATTCCCGACCCCAAAAGTGGTCAAAATTAATAATTCTCCAAAAACCTTTTGTTTGTACACTTTTGGATTGGGAATTCATCACTGAATACAATGGCGAAGGTTCCAGGTCGATATCTTGAAAAAAAAATTTTCCGATTTTTCGGAGGTGAAAAACAGTAAGGGTACTACCTGTCCATTTTTCACCTCCGAAAAATCGGAAAAAAATTTTTTCAAGATATCGACCTGGAACCTTCTCCATTGGATTCAGTGATGAATTCCCGTTCCAAAACTGTACAAACAAAAGGTTTTTGGAGAATTTTTAATTTTGACCACTTTTGGGGTAGGGAATCCTGGGTTAAATTTTGCGAAACGACACTTTTTTTTGAAAAATTTCGAGATATCGATCTGAAACCTTCACCATTCGATCCAAGTCGCATACTTCCCAACCGATTTTGGGAATTAAAAAATTCTAAACAAATTTTTTCCCCGAGAAATTCACTTTTTAAAAAAAACCCATTTTCGTCGAAAAACGGAAAAACGTTTTTCGGCATAAAACGTGTCAAAAAATTTTTTTAGAATTTTTTTATCCACAAAATCGGTTGGGAAGTATGCGACTTGGATCGAATGGTGAAGGTTTCAGATCGATATCTCGAAATTTTTCAAAAAAAAGTGTCGTTTTCGCAAAATTTAACCCAGGATTCCCGACCCCAAAAGTGGTCAAACTTAAAAATTCTCCAAAAACCTTTTGTTTGTACACTTTTGGATTGGGAATTCATCACTGAATACAATGGCGAAGGTTCCAGGTCGATATCTTGAAAAAAAAATTTTCCGATTTTTCGGAGGTGAAAAACAGTAAGGGTACTACCTGTCCATTTTTCACCTCCGAAAAATCGGAAAAATTTTTTTTCAAGATATCGACCTGGAACCTTCTCCATTGGATTCAGTGATGAATTCCCGTTCCAAAACTGTACAAACAAAAGGTTTTTGGAGAATTTTTAATTTTGACCACTTTTGGGGTAGGGAATCCTGGGTTAAATTTTGCGAAACGACACTTTTTTTTGAAAAATTTCGAGATATCGATCTGAAACCTTCACCATTCGATCCAAGTCGCATACTTCCCAACCGATTTTGGGAATTAAAAAATTCTAAAAAAATTTTTTCCCCGAGAAATTCA